>CM053417.1:102938132-102991859 GCA_028644305.1 Xerus rutilus
TTTCTCCCTCCTACTTTTCATTACGGTGGCTAAGGGTTTGTCAATTTTGTTTATTTTTTCAAAGAATCAGCTTTTTGTTTTGTCAATTGTTTGAATTGTTTCTTTTGTTTCAATTTCATTGATTTCAGCCCTGATTTTGATTATTTCCTGTCTTCCACTTCTTTGGGTGTTAATTTGTTCTTCCTTTTCTAAGGCTTTGAGACAAAGAGTCAATTCATTTATTTGTTGACTTTTATGTCTTCTAATGAATGAGTTTAGTGCTATGAACTTTCCTCTTAGCACTGCCTTCATGGCATCCCAGAGATTCTGATATGTTGTATCGGAGTTTTTATTTGCCTCTAAGAATTTTTTTATCTCTTCCTTGATGTCTTCTGTTATCCATGCATCATTCAATAGCATATTATTTAGTTTCTAGGTGAAGGAATAGTTGCTGCTTTTTAATCTGTCGTTGATTTGTAATTTTATTCCATTGTGGTCGGATAGGATGCAGGGTAGAATCTCTATTTTTTTGTATTTGCTAAGACTGGCTTTGTGACATAATATATGATCTATTTTGAAAAAGGATCCATGTGTAGCTGACAAAAAAAGTGTATTCACTTTTTGATGGATGGAACACTCTATACATGTTTGTTAAGTCTAAATTATTGATAGTTTGATTGAGATCTATGGTTTCTTTATTAAGTTTTTGTTTGGAAGAGCTATCTAATGGTGAAATAGCTGTGTCAAAGTCTCCAAGTATTATTGTGTTGTGGTCTATTTGATTCTTGTATTTGAGAAGGATTTGTTTGATATATGTATAAGCTCCATTATTTGGGGCATAGATATTTATGATTGTTATATCTTGTTGATGTATGGTTCCCTTAAGAAGTATTAAATGACCTTCCTTATCTCTTCACCATCTTTGGTTTGAAGTCCACTTTATTTGATATGAGGATAGAAACTCCTGTTTGTTTGCAGGGTCCATGTGAGTGATATGTTTTTTACCAGCCTTTCACTTTCCATCTGTGGATGTCTTTTCCTGTGAGATGAATCTCTTGAAGACAGCATATTGTTGGGTCTTGTTTTTTAATCCAGTCTGTCAGTCTATGTCTTTTAATTGGTACATTTAGGCCATTAACATTCAGGGTTATTATTGAAATATGATTTGTAATCCCAATCATATTGGTTTGTTTTTGGTTTTTACCTTGAGTTGTTTTATCTTTTGAATGATCTTTCTTCTAGTGTAATTCCTCTCTTTGTAAATTTTCATTGTTGGTTATTATTTCCTCCTCATGGAATATTTTGTCAAGAATGCTGTGTAGTGCAGGCTTTCTTGTTGTAAATTCTTTTAACTTTTGTTTATCATGAAAGGTTTTTATTTCGTCATCAAATCTGAAGGTCAATTTTGCTGGATATAGGATTCCTGGTTGGCATCCATTGTCTTCTAAGGCTTGGAATATGTTATTCCATGATCCCCTGGCTATTAGTGTCTGGGTTGAAAAATCTGCTGAGATACGAATTGGTCTCCCCTTATATGTAATCTGGTTCCTCTCTCACGTGGCCTTTAAAATTCTATCCTTATTCTGTATGTTGGGCATTTTCACTATAATGTGCCTTGGTGTAGATCTGTTGAAATTTTGTACGTTTTGTGTCCTGTAAGCCTCTTGTATTTGATTTTCCATTTCATTTTTCATATTTGGGAAATTTTCTGATATTATTTCATTGAAGAGATTGTGCATTCCTTTGGTTTGAAATTCTGCACCTTCTTCTATCCCAATAAATCTTAGATTTGGTCTTTTGATGCTGTCCCATATTTCTTGTATATTCTGTTCATGATTTTTTACCATCTTCACTATATGATCAAATTTATTTTCAAGATTGTATATTTTGTCTTCATTATCTGAAGTTCTGTGTTCCAGGTGATCTAGTCTGCTGGTGATGCTTTCTATTGAGTTTTTAATTTGGTTAATTGTTTCCTTCATTTCAAGAATTTCTAATTGGTTTTGTTTTCACGATCTCTAGCTCTTTCTTAAAGTAATCTTTTGCTACTTGTAATTGCTCTCTTATCTCTTTGTTAAAATGATCTATGGTTCCCTTTATTTTCTCTCCTATTTCTTTGTTGGATTGATCAATTTTTACCTGTAATTCTTGACTTATGTCATTCTTTAGTTCGCTGATCATTTTTTTTTTTTTTTTAATTTTTTTTTTTTTTAGTTGTAGATGGACACAATGTCTTTATTTCATTGCTTTGTATGTGGTGCTGAGGATCGAACCCAGGGCCTCACGCATGCGAGGCAAGCGCTCTACCACTGAGCTACAATTCCAGCCCCTCGCTGATCATTTTAATTATGTACATTCTGAATTCTTTCTCTGACATTTCATTAACTCTGCTGTCCATGGATTCTGTTACAGTGGTATCCAGGTTTATTTGGGGCATTTTCTTCCCTTGTTTTTTCATGTTGATTGTGTATCTTCCTTTCTTGAAATACCAATCTGAGGTATTGCAGCTTCTATCCTGTAATCTTGTATTGACACTCTGGATTACCTGTGTCTCACTTTGGAGCTACTTCTGTTCTCCCAGTGTTCCCAGATGGGCACTGCTGTCACTAAAGTTGGTGGCGGAGGTAGTGGACTACCTCTAGAGGGCAGTGAGAGTGGCTTTGGCTGTGCTCCTGAGGCGGCCCCTGAGGGCTTTTTTTCCCCTCTCTTGCACTCCTGCTGGTGAACAGGAACTCTGAAGTGGAACTACAGGTGGGCTCAGGTCTCACTTAGGCAGCGTCACAAGCTGGAGAGTCTGTGTGCGACCCTTACAGTGAGTGTGAGCTCCCCTGGGGCTAGAGGCAAGCAGGCTCTGGTCTGCCTTCAACTGGGCACTCTGGCTTTCCCTAAGGGTGGTTTTGGGCCTTCTGTCTCGCCTGACCACAGGAACTATGGAGCGGAACTGAGGCGGGCCCAGAGCGCACTATGGTGGGGCCTCTTCATGCTGGGGTCTCTGGAGGCCACTCTTACCCTGGGTGTGCTTTCCTCTGTGGCTGGTAGCAATCAGACTCTGGTCAATCCTTAGTTGGACACCCGTGGAGTTTCCTGAGGTTGGATCTGGGCCCTCTGTAGCTCCTGCCAGACCCCAGGAACTCTGGAGCAGAACTGGGGCCGACCCAAGCTGCCCTTGGACGGGGCTGCCTCGCACTGGTGTCTCTGGAGTGACTTTTGCCCTGAATTTGGGCTCCCCAATGGTTAGAGGTAGCAGTCCCTGGTCTCCCTTTGGCTGGACAACCGTGGAGGTTCCTGAGGGCGGGTCAGGGTCCTTTGGGGCTCCTGCCAGGCCACAAGAATTCTGGAGCAGACCTGAGGCAGGCCCAAGCCGTCCTTGGGTGGGGCTGTCTCCGCTGGCATCTCTGGAGCGACACCTACCTTGAATTTGGGCTCCCCAGTGGCTAGTGGCTGGGGCCGTGTGTCCTCGGGAGCAACTGCTAGGGGCCCTGCATGGTTGGGTGGGCACTGGAGCCAGGTACCCCGTGTAGAAGCAGTCTCTGCCCGGGGCGAGCCCTGGGCTGGAGCCCAGAGCCGCCGGCGGTTGAGCTCCGCCGCTGCTTGCTGCTGAAGTCACGCTGATTGTGGCATTGAGAAGTGTACTATTATAATTTCCATTTAACAAATGGGAAAATGGAAGTTAAGGGGAGTTAGAGGCAGAATTAGATTCCAGGATAAGCTACCTGCTGAACACAAACTTAATCACCAGTTTATTTTATTCTTGTCTTCTGTGAGACACAAGTTAACTGCAGTTATATTGGAGTGTTACAATAGGTGAAGTTGACTTTAGAAAAAGAAATTGTTATATAATTATATAATACAATAATCAATAAGTTTTAATTTAATGTTAAAATAGTGAACACTATATGTATAAATGAATGAAATAGTCATTAAGTATAAATAAAATTATCCAGTAGGAAGGACATTATTTATAAGAAAAATTCTTGGCATTATGCTTAGTTCATGACTAAGTACATGAGTAAATATACTGAAAATGGATTAATTAAAGAGGGGAAAAAAGCAGATAATGCTTTGTTCCTTTTTTTTCTTTAAATTTTAAAGACAAGGTCTTGCTGAGTACCTGCATTTCTTTGGACCTCACTAAGTTGCTGTGGCTGGCTTTGACTCGTGATCCTCCTGCTTCAGCTTACAGAGCCAATGGGATTATAGGTGTGCCACTGCACCCAGCTTGTTCCCTTTTCTTATATGACAACAATAAAAATAATAAAAATAATAAATAATAAAATCATGATAGAAATAATAAAATTAAAATGCTCTTTACATAAATATTAATATATTGATGTTTTGTATTAATAGAATATATTATAAAATAATAAAATAAGAATAATAAATAACAAACATAAGCATGAGAGTACAATTAAGAAATAAAAACATATTCAGAATTTCCTGGAAATACAGGAGTACTCAGAGAAAGATAAAACTTGAGCCTTACTCCCTTTGAAATGTGGCTTTGGGTACACTGCAATTTACTTTTTCTGTAGTATTATCCAAAGAGATGTTCTATCTAATTTTAAATATATGATAAAACAAATGTGAGGGGTTTTATTATCACTTTGAAAATTTGGGTTCTACAATAACTTAGAAATGATAGTATTCTAAGGTGAAATATGACTCTCTTGCACTAGAATATAGAGTGAAATTTTTCAAAATATATTTGAATATAAACCCATTTTATAGAGTATCTTAATGCAAGGGCATCTGTGGAATGTACTTTAGACATGTAGAGGATTTGGCTGCTCTTTTAATAAGCACTTATAGTAACTAAGAGAATCAAGAATGAACATTTACTAAATGATCAAGCCTGTTTATATTTATGTGAAAGAATAGAAGTTAATGAATATTTCAGCTTCAATATTAAAAACCTTAGTAATTCAACTTCAACCTCTTTGAGTTACTGTCCTATAAAAGGTAACTTTTTGTGTTTACTTCATACTGAATTCATTCTTTTTAATAAGTAACTTTGCATTCAGTTTTTAAAATTTCAGTAGAAACATGGACTCTATAAAAGTTGAAAGATGAAGGAATAGTAACTACTTTTTATGAATTAGATCCAAGCTTATATTTTAGTAAATTGCATTATAAGAAAATGAAAGCATATTAGAAATGATTACAGAAACATAATAAAATATTTTGGAGAAATGTGACAATAGAATTTGTGTGTGAAAATAAATACATAGACTGATTTCAGAATAGGAAAGCATAAACAAGAAAGCTCAATGTAAAATCTCAACATAATTGCTGCATAGATTATTATTTAGTTAATAGTGAACAACTAAACTAAAATAATTCAGAACAGCTAGTAAATGGGAGCCAAATGGATTATGGAACATATCCTTTTATGGTGAATTTACTAGATCGGTAGCTATAGGAATATCACAATCATTATATTTTAATTTCATGAAAACTTTATTTCCATAATCTCTAATGAGATTTAAAACAAGGCATATTGCTTCTCATATATACAAATCATAATATATATTAATGGCTTATCACTACTGTTTATCATGCTGTAGGACATGCCCCAGATTTATTTCCCTCAAGACATTTTGCTCTAATTTATAACAATTATTTGGACAAAGATAAATTTATTAAACTGTGTTCAGAGAGAATAAAAGCTAATAATAATAATAATAATAATAATAATAATAATATAATTGGTAGCCAAAGCAACATTCAAAACATTCCAAATTTGTTGGAATTATATACTAAGTCCCCTAAATGAAATTTAACTCAGATAAATACATTGCCCTGTAATTTAGTTTTAGAATAGTGGCTAGTGTACAAAATAAATAACATGTAGTTGACAATAATCAAAAAGTCAAATAACTTTTCAATTCTGAAGAAGTTCAGTGTAACTCATTATAAATATCAAAGCAGTTCTTTTAATTAAAAAAAAAAAAAACCTTGAACACCAGGTGCAGTGGTGTACACCTCTAATCCTAAGAAAATGGGAGGGTAAGACAGGGTTGCAAAGTCAAAGCCAGCCTGGGAAACTTTGTAAAACCCTGTCTCCAAGTGAAAGATAAAAAGGGTTGGGCACATACTTGATGATAAAGCACCCCTGGGTTTAATCTCTACTACTGAAAAAATGCACATGTATTGCTGTACTAGACCAACTGTAGTATCTGGAACAAATGAGCCTTACTTTATTATATTGATCAGATTGGATTCTGAATTTTGTTTATTTCTAGTACCACATTTTAGAAGGGTCTTTGAAAGGTCATACTTTTTTAAAGTAGAGGATGAAACAGTGAAAATACATGTGAGGATCATTAATATAACTCAAAATAATGAATATGTAATGAACATAAGTACTAATTATGAAGTGCTATGAAAGGAGGGAAGAAAAAATGCCAATGGTGCAATAATATTTCATTTTATAAATGAAAGAATGCCCTAGATACCTTGTCAAAATCACAAGTGGTCCATTTCAAACTCATTTCATGATATCCAGAGTACTAGTTTTTAATTATAGCATACTATATTTTCAAATAGCTTTAAGAATTGTCATAGACCTGTAATCCCAGCACTTAGGGAGGCTGAGACAGGAGAATCGCCAGTTCAAAGCCAGCCTCAGCAATGGTGAGGCGCTAAGCAACTCAGTGAGACCCTGTCTCTACATAAAACACAAAATAGGGCTGGGGATGTGGCTCAGTGGTCAAGTGCCCCTGAGTTCAATCTCCAGTACCAAAAGAAAAAAGAAAAAAAAAAAGAATTGTCATGGAGAAATAAAACTGGACAAATATAATTGTCACATGGCAAATTTGAAAAACTATGGAAGTTTCCCCAGATTAACACATAAATTATTTTATTTAGCAATTTAACTGCTAATATTTTATCTTTTATATATATATATATATATTTGCATAAGTGGTCAATGGAAGCAGATGATCACTGCAAATTTGTCACAACAAAATGATAAAATAATAATAAACTGAGGAAAACAGTTGTCAAAAGGGTTTTAACAGTTTACACCCAGCTAGAAAGCCTGAATATGAAGAATATGGAGTCCTTTGCAAAGAGAAAAAGAGATTTTGGGCAGACACAATAACTCCACTTTGGATATGTAGACAGGATGACTACAGGGTGGATTAGGGACTAAATAAAGTTGTTGGAAGCATGAATAAAATGTGTGAAAATCATGTGGAAGCAAAATAAGATTTGTTCCTGTTAGCTCCATGGGATCATAAGGGAGCCAAGAAATGGAACACACAGATACATAAATTTCAGATGAATAATGAGAATTTTTCCAATCCTTAAAACTGTCTGAATATGCTTTGGTTGCCTAAAAATGAATCGTCTGTCTCTGGATATGTTTAAATATAGGCTGAGTTTACTTATTATAAAGAAAATATAGAAATGCTCTAAAAATTGTTAACTAAGAACATTAATATAGTACAGAGATATGGCTCCATCATTAATCAGCTTATCACTTTGGACAAGTCACATAATTTTTGGTAACTAAAATTCTTCATCTCTAAAAGGAAGGGTTTTATAATAAAGGGATCAAATTAAGACTTGTCAGTTTTTGCAATACACTTTTTTTTGTGCTGCTGGGGATTGAACCCAGGTCCTTGTGCATGCAAGGCAAGCACTCTGCCAACTGAGCTATACCCCCAGCCCTGCAGTACACTTTTTAAAATTATTGTTCAGTGTTGAATCAGGGTAGCTCAACTGATTATACTTCCTTAGTGCCTATTATCTCAATATAGATGGATTTCAATTATCTATGTCAGAAAAGACAATGCTTTAACTTAATATGTTCATCCAAGAAGCAATATGTTGGAAAACAATTTAGTTTCCAGCACAGCTGCACAATTTTAGAACCCAAAAGGAAGGGTGTAGTTCTCAGTGAAAATTGGAAGGGAAAGATATTTGCTTTAGGAAAGGCACCAGAGCCAGAAGTGAAGATGGTTAATTTAGTATCTGTCATCCTCTCAGCATCATTTGGCTTCACTAGTATCTCATTGTGGCACTCTTTCCTGGTTTCCTCATGATGTGTTCCTCTTGTGTCCTTCATTTTTTTGAGTGCAGGTATGTTGTGTCAGTAAATGAATTTGTAATTCCAGTGAAAGTACTTGCTAATTGTTGTGACTAGAAGAAAAACCCACTTTAAATCTTGATATAAGAGATAGGATGCTGAGCACAGACTTGGAAGTGAGCCATCTTAAAGGAAAGAGTGCTGAGAACTTGGGCCCTTAATCATCCAATGCCATTGGTTGGCTTGTGGATCAGAATGTACAATTGTCCATGGCTTAGATCTGATGTATTATTGTGGTTGTATGGAGAAAAACAGAGGGGAACAATCTGTAGGACACTAGGCATGCAAAAAGTTGGTGAGTGCCTCCATGATGCTGTGCTTCCCTTAAAAGTAATTTTCTTGTTGTTTTATGGGGTATGAAATCTTTGAATACTCCATTCTTTCATAGATTACTCTTTAGATATAAGTGTGAGCTCACAGTAATGAAATATTTAACAAGATGCCTTTTAATGGATCAACTCACTGATATGTGTGAAATATTGTGCATACCTAATTCAGGGCTCGTAAATGGGAAGAGGGCAGCTGTTCAGAAGCCTCCTCTGGTTCTCATCCAAAGTCAGTGTATTAATTTTCAGGCTTCTTTGGGTTTAGCATACTGAAGACTGAGTGGATGAGGAAAAAATTAAAAGATTTGCCTTGGGGCTGGGATTGTGGCTCAATGGTAAACCGCTTGCCCTCCATGCATGGGGCCCTGGGTTCAATCCTCAGCACCACATACAAAGCAATAAAATAAAAACATTGTGCCCATCTACAACTAAAAAAGAAATTAAAAAAGATTTGCCTTATTTCCTAGGCTGCAGGTATATGATTTCTTTGACATTTGTTGGTTTTTATTGTTTTTAAATGTGTTTCATGAAAACATTCCAATTATTACAAAATAATTTAAAATATTAGCATAGTAAATATAAGATAGTGCATAGAATTTAAAGTTAGAAGGCTGGGCTTTATAGGCTTTAATGTTTAATAACATGTTTGAAAGAGTCAAGTCATTCAATCACTTGATGTCTTAATCTGCTCATCTATAAGTGAGCAGAATCCCTTTATTTGTCTCATGAAATTTAAGACATTGTAACAAATGTTTATTTGAAAGCACTTTTTAAACTGTAACTGTAAAAATTTTTAAAAGTTGTTACTTTAATTGAGCTTTTCTATAGAAAATATAAATCTAATAACTAAATAGTTCATTTTTACAGACTAAGTAAGTATAAACGAATATGTGAACCACTTGAATGACTAGTTTAGTTTTTTTTTCTTTTTATAAATCTGTAACTCTTCTCAATAAATTATTTTATCCAAGCAATATGGATAATTGCTTTCAATTCAATATTCATTGCATGTTTTTCTTGAATAATAATATAAAAACATTATTAACTTTGTTCATTTGGGGCAGATTGTTAAGAAACTGATAATTAAATGGTCCTAATTATTTTAAAATATGTTCTGCCAAAGTGTAACTAGGGTGCATATTATCACTGTGGTTAAGCAGAGACTAAGTTTTATTCAGTTCTAGTCCCAAGCCTCCAATATGACATTCCTGTTATAGTTTCCAAAGACGTAGCTAATGAATGCAGTTGTTAATAGCTCCTTTTAATTTATAAAGCTTTGTAATATTTATTATTTAAGTTAATAAATTTAAATGACCATGATAATAACAAATGGTGAGATTTAAAGGGCTTTATATATCACCTAACTCCTATTATCCATATATCATTTGAATCCCCTTACAATATTCTTATCAATTGCTTCTCCAGTTCAATTTCGATCACTTACTATTGTGGAGAACTTCCTACTTCCTGAGATATTAATTCCCTTTTTATAGGTTTTTATTTATTCTCTCATTAACCATAAAATTTTGTTCAAATATTTTTTTCTCTCTGAATTTTTTGTTTATTCCATTGGAGAAAATTTTCTCCATATTGGAGAAAATATGGAGTTAAAGCACAACTCATGCATTTATTGATGCAATCAAATCAAATTGCATAAAGAAAGTTATTTGAAAAGAGTTCTTTGAAAATGAAAATTTCAATATTTTATCATTTTTGGACAGCTTTCTTGTCTCTAAGTTTTCTATTACTATTTTGAAACACAGTGCTACATACATTATGAACCCTCCTTCAACATCACAGGCATAGGATGAAATGTTATATGAAATGTTTTGTTTCATATAACATTTTAAAAATGTTTCTTCTATAGCTCATATTAACCTTGTATTGAAATGTATTAATTTATGTTGTCTCAAAAAATAGGTCCTGAAATCATAAATATCAGAAACTGTATGTTATTTATATCTTTATCTCTAGCACATAAAATAATGTGTATTATTATTTAGTGGATAGGAGAATGATAATAGTGTAAAAATCTTTCTCCTCATAGCTTTTACCCAGTAATTCCAATATAACTTCTAATTTTAGACAATTTTGAACTTAATGATTCTTGAAATTTTTATTTATTCATTCATATATATATATTCCATATATGAATTCCATTGAGTATTACTTTTTGGTTTAATATTACAAAAATTTGATGGGTCATCAAAAACTATCTCAGTAAATCTGCTAGTGTCTTAGTTTATTCAGGCTGCTATAACAAAATACCACAGGCTATGTGTATTAAACAATGAATATTTTATTTCTTGCCATTATAAAGTTTGAGAAGTACAAGATACCATGTTTGGTGAGGGTTCACTTCCCAAATTTTTCACTGTGATCTCACATGTGAGAAGGGGTGACAAAGGTCTCTGATATCTCTTTTATAAGGATACTGATTACATTCATTACAGCTCTTACCTCATGACCCAATCATCTATCATAGTCCATAACTCTCACTACCATCACATTTGGAATTATTAAGTGTTAATATATGATTCTTTCAGAGACACAGATAGTTTTTGTTATGGTTTAGATATGAGGTATCCCCAAAAGTTCATGTGAGACAATGCAAGAATGTTCAGAGATGAAATGATTACATCATGAGAGGTGTAACCTAATCAGAGGATTAATCCACTGATATACATTAACTAGATGGTAACTATAGGCAAGAAGGCTGGAGGAGGTAGGTAACTAGGGATGTTCCTTTGGGGTTTATATTTTGTCCCTGGTGAGCAGAGCTCTCTCTCTGTTTCCTGTTTCTCTGTTTCCTGTTTCTCGGTTTCCATGTCCTGAGCTGCTTTCTTCCTCTGACATGACATTCTGCCTTACCTGGGGCCCAGAGCAATGAAATTGGCTTATGTATGGACTGAGACCTTTGAAAATATGAGCCCCAAATAAACATTTCCTCCTTGAAATTGTTATTGCCTGGTCTTTTTATCACAACAGTGAAAAATCTGACTGAAAGGTTATAATACACAGTATTAACAGAAAATATTTGGGTTTATCAATACATCAACCAACAAATATTTACTATAATATTTGATGTAAGCTATAATAAATGAATGAATTCCTGGTCTTTGAGAATTTATTAATAAGAAATATAAGAGAAATGTAGGAGACCACTCCTATATGCATACTAGGGGTCTAGTGCATTTGTGTGTATCCACTCTCTTCTAACAATGATTTCCTTCATGCAGACCAATTTGAGAATTTCAGTTTCAATTTTTTTCTGTTTTTTGGTACTGGGAATTGAACCCAGGGCCTTGCACATGCTAGGCAGGAGCTCTACCATTGAGCTACACCTGCAGCCTAATGCAGACCAATTTGAAAGGAGCAGAAAGGCAGTGAAGAAAAAAAACTTAGAGAAAGTGATGGTATATATAACAGAACTCCATCTCCATCTCTTGAGGGGCTCATTTACCTCTAGCCCCTCATAGATTTTTTTGTCCTATTTGGGGTACTCAGATTTTACTCTTTATTTTAGGATCTATAAAACTTTTCTCTTTGAAATGTATAAGCCTTGCATATAATAAAGTTGACATTACAGTAGGAAAGTGTCCAAACCCAAATGTGTCACAGAGTTGATAAGTGAAACTAAATTCTCGAGGATAACAATTTTACACCATAGCAATATGTCCTTCTAGAGTCTTTAATAACAGTAGTGACCATAGCAATCCTATTTAATGTCCACGAAGGCACTATAGATAACAAAATATATTTTAGAAAAAATATAGGAAAAGCCTAGGTTAGATGTACACTTCTATTCTCTGATAACATCCTGTACTTTCCCTACATATCACATATGGAACTGTATTATAATTTCTTGATTTTCTAAAATCTACCCTATAGACCCAAAGTCATGAGAGAAGATACCTGCTCTATTTTTTCAACTTGCTGAAAGTTGAGGACACTGCCATTATTAGGACTATAGTTAGATATCCTAGGAGCTACAGTGGCTCTGAGTTCATGGACATTGTGTCCTCTACTAAAGCCAGTACCATTATTATCAGGACCCAGGAGCTATTGGAGAGTGAAATCAAGCTCATGCAGTCTCCCCTCTAATAAGCATCAGTGCATATGGTTTAACCGTGGGAATATATTCATCTTCTGTATATTGGTATCTGAAGAAGAACACAGGAATTCCATTTTACAGCATCCAGCTTTTTACCACATGGTCAGCCTGTATGAGTAAGGTTCCAAAGTCACTGTTTAGTACCTGCCCAACAAAGCTTTCTGGATAGTGCCCCAAACATCCTAGGTTATCACTAATTGTTCATTAAATAACAATATGGGAATGAATGCAATAACACTAAATAATAAATCTCTTATAGTTTATGGGTATTTGATGATGTGGAAGTGAAGAACAGTTCCTCCCTAAGTGAGAGTTTATAGGATTGTCTCTGAATATTAGCATTGGTTAAATGCATCCATATTGTTAATGAATTAATGAGATGACATAGCTAGGGCAAACTTTGATTTAACTGGAATCATGTTTCCAGTTTAACTTTTATGCAGAGATAACATACTTAGAATGAACTGTAGCTTATTAAAGGACTCTAGCCTTTATTTAAGATAGACTCATGGATGGAATATGCTTCATTTGGCTGATAGTGAATTTTATAAAAGTTTAAAAAATGTCTTAGATGTCTAGCCTAAATTATCTTTTGTTCCAAATCTGGTTCATTCAATGAAAACTGTAGAAAACTTAAGGGTGCATTAGTATATGAACTCCAAGTATCAGAATAATATTCTGTCTCTGTGTTCTTACTTTTTGTCAGAAATATTTTTATTGACACATAATAATTATACATAGCTTTAAGGTACAGTGTGATAATTTGATACACGTGTACAATGTGTAATAATCTAATTAGGGTAATTAGCATTTCCCTCTTTAATAATTATCATCTATTTGTGTTGGGAAACTTCAAACTCCTTTATTTTAATTCTAGTTCTTTATAATATAGGCCATAAACTGTCATGAACTATTTTTACCTTACTGTAGTATAGAAGTTTAGACTTTATTCCTCCTATGTAACTGTATTTTGATATTGATCATGCAACTTCCATTTCATCTCTCCTTTATGCTTTTTAACCTCTAGTGACCCTAATTTCTATTTCTATGAAATCAAATTTTATAGCTTCTACACATGAGTAAAAATATTTGTTATCATTCTATCCCTGGCTTATTTGAGTTACCATAATACTCTTAAATTCTGTGAGACCATGATTAATCTGAAAAGTTATTTGATTTAAAAAATACTTATGATATTTCTCACAAATATTTTGCAAACAATCATCCATTTAAATGTGAAAATTATTGATATTTATCACATCATCTGCAAAAGTCAACAGGATTATAAACTTTCTGGAGTACAGAACTTTATCAGTTTTTCACAAACCATCAGTAACTACTGCGAAACATTAAGTGCCAAATCATGTGTACCAAAAAAGAATGAGTGAATAATGATTCAGGAGTTTCAATTAAATTAAAATAATATGGTTTGTAAAACTTTATATATAATACATAATTCATATAAAAGGGAACACAATGTGCATATGCACACACAAACACATTTTTTTTCTTTTTTAAAGTTGTATATGGACACAATACCTTTATTTTTTATTTTCTTATTTTTATGTGGTGCTAAGGACTGAACCCAGTGCCTCACAAGTGCTAGGCAAGCATTCTACCACTGAGCTACAACTCCAGCCTGCAAACACATATTTTCTTGAATGTCTCAGAAACCAAGTAATGTTAAGGATATACTTTCAAGAAAATATAAAACAATTTATGTTTGTATATCCACTATTGATCTTAAATAATGCATCAATACCAGTAAATTAGAAATGTCCTTTATTTATACTAAGTCAAATCTCCACCTAAACAAGAATATATTTTTGCCTTGATTTATAGCTTTATGACATGTATTCCCAAATATATATATTTGCTCCCCTTTTCCCTATTTATCTATTTCTGTGCATGTAGTTATATTTTAATACTTTTTCATAAATGAAATAATTCTTAGGTAATTTTTCTTTTTTCCATAGTAATATAGAGATCTTATTTTATTAATTCATGTAACCACAATTGATCAGTTTTACTGCCCTATTGTACTTTTATATTTGCAAGCAATCATATTAATGTAATACAAGTTATATTTCTATTTTATTAGGGATAAATGATTGAGTTTGTATTAGAAAGAATCCCCACAAGTACCAGATGGGAAACTCAAACTTAGCAAGTTGATTAGAGATTAACAAAAGGGCCATTTTTCAAAAGTATGAAAGGGCTTTAGCAAATCAACAAAGTACAACACAGTACCTCAGGATCAGCAACAGTAAAGAGCCCTACCCAACCCTAGATCTGAAGGGAAAATAATCAATTACTCAAACTTTGATAATGTAGATAAAGAGAAGGTAGAAAGAGAGGGCTTCCTGGTAAGTGTAGTCTTTATAAATAGAAAATGTAGGCAAATCTCCTTAATGAGAGGCTACTGAGGTATAAATTCTTCAACCTCACAGTTCTTCAGACTTCTTGAGGCTTATCAGTACTTCCTATTAGTTGAAAACCAACATCTGGAAGTCAAGGGAGCTGATTGATGATGTCCAAATTGATAAACTGATTTACTCATTTCCCAAACCACAGAGTAAATGGAGAAATGTATATGAAAGTGAAACATGTTATTTAGCACTATGTGTATATGTACATATATGTGTGTATATACATGTTTATATATGTGAGTGTCTTTATATGTCTACATATACATATGGAGAGAAAGGGAGAACGGAGATCTATGCTACTGTCTATGAACTTTCTTGTGTGTGTCTCTTGGAGCAAAAGAATAAGAGTTTCTTAAAGCTTCATAATGTCACATGGTTTTCCAAATTGTTTGTATGACTTAGTACTCCAATTACTAGTGTATTGCAATTACTTTTTGTTATATTTAACATCACTTAGTTTCTGAGACATTCCCTTATTTCTAACAAGTTTGAACCAAGGTAGATAGGTAGGTAAGTAGGCAGTTAGGGAAGCAGGCACATTTCTTTGTCAGTCACACAATTGGAAATAATGTCTCTGATTATATACCCTGTATTTGTATTCTCTTCACAGTGTCTTTTATTAATCAAATGTTTTTAGTTTTCAAATAATTTTTATGGCCATGGATTTTGAGTTTTATTTTTAAAATCCTTCCCTACTCAGAGTTTTAAAAGATAGTTTTTGAGCTGAGGATGTAACTCAATGGTAGAATGCTTGCGTAGCATGTGGTAGGCCCTGGGTTTGATCCTTAGTACTGGAAATAACTAAATAAATATAAAATAAACTTAAAACATAGTTTTCTAGTCTTTCTTCTTAAAGTTGTGTTTTATTTTTATATTTAAGTCTGTAATCTAACTCAAATTTTTATAGTCTGAATGTATGGATCTAATTTGCTTTCCATACAGTTTATCAGTCATCTCAGTGGTTTGTTGAATAATCCACCATTCTGCAATTTATACAATTTCTATTCTTTTAATCAGAATATCTATTATAGTACCAAATCTATGCCTTAATTTCCATTGCCTTTAATGTTCTGATATCAGTTCTTTTGATGAGTATCTTTTTCTCTTACATTGAAATTAGTTTGTGCATTACTTTGGGAATTACTGTTGGGATTTTGATTAGAATAATTGGAAGGTAAAGACCAATTTAGATTTGGATTTATATCTTAACAATATTAAATGTTCCTATACCATGAATATAGTGTAATTCTTTATATGTATTTAATAGCATTTTCTCCTAAAATGACTGGTATCTCCTTTGCTATAAATATTTCTAAGGATTTTATATATTTTGTTGCCATTTTGATTATTTTATCTTGAGTTTTCCCCAAACATAGAATTCTTGTACTTGAGTCATTTATTTGCAAATTGTTTTTCAAATTGTTATAGGAGAATTTGAGAGTGAAGGATATAGAAAAAAAAAAAACCTCAGGGAAAAAGGGGAACCACAACCCCCAGGGGGAAAGGACAATGAGCTCTGGGCAGAGAAGGAAAACAATGGAATTTGGACTTTCACCATTTCCCAGCAACAATAGGCTTTGAACTTTCACAACTGTTCCTCTTAACTTGGGCTTTGAACTTGCACAACTGTTCCCCCTAACTGCCCAACCAACACATTCTATGATCCAAGTCTCACTTCAACCCTATATAAATCAGACCCCTCTTGTAACCAACTGCTATTTTCTTTCCTGAAAATGTGCCCCTCTTATGCTTAACTCCACTGTTTTAATAAAAGACATCACTGATCCATAGATGTCTGTCCCCATTTTGGTTATTTTTGCTGTCAGAGAGAAATAGGGAAGGAAAAGAAAATTATTAAAAAGATGTATGTAATCAAGATAGCCACCCCCATAGGAAAATGATGTTTAATCCCACTCAGAATTTCTGAATATGCATATGAAACATTTTTTTGGAACTGCCCTTCTGAGGAATAAAATATGACAGAATTTATTCATTGATTTCATCACTGTTCAATAGTGGCTCCATGACACCAAATTGAGGCTTCTGAGTTGTGTATAGGTGTTATGAATAAGTTTTCAGAGTAAGAAATAAAAATTATGTAGAACCTCATTGACAGATAACAGTTGGTCAAAGTTTGAGTAGATTAGTCCTGCCAATAACAGAGGGAATAAGAGTGGAAACCAAGAAAACCAAGAAGTATGTGAAAGAGGTGCCTACTGGTTTTGTAAAATTTGCATTTTATTTTGAGTTTTGATGGTGAACAGATATACAGTTGATTTCATATTTCAATTCTATATACAGAAATAGTCCTAAAGTCAATTAATAACTGTAATACTTTGTACATAAAATTTATTTCACAGTCAAATGTCAGTAAAAGTTATATTTTATTTTTTTCACTAGTGGATATCAATAAAACATTTAACAAATACTTTTTTCTGTGTCTTTCAAGGTGGTTATACAAGGTTACTTTCATTTTTTTTTCTGTTACAACAGGGTGGTTTACATTATTTAATTTTACCAATAGTTCTTTTATGAGATTAAATGGTGTCATGCAAACTATGTTTTTAACATTGGTGATTATGTTTTTCTTGTTTTTGGATGGTTTCACATTTTTGCATCTATATTCCTCTGAGATTTCTGTAATCTTTCTTCCACTGAAAATAATCTGTTGTTTTGTTCCATGGGTGCTATTGTTTTAACTTGGCGTTATCTTTTTCTTTAAGTGTTTGGGAAAATCATGCTCTAAAGTAATAAAAGCCTACTGTATTCTTTGTGGAAACATTTTTCCTATATCTTTAAGTTCATTATAAAGTACTCTGTATTGATAAATTAGTTTTCTTTAAAATTTACCAACAAAAAAATCCTGTCAACATGTTTTCTTATAACCTTTTAAAGTTCTCCTCTACTTTTATGTACCTGTTTATTCTTTCCATTTTATTTATATTGTTTTCTGTTTTCTTTTTGCCTGGACTATGTTTACAATAAATTTATCAATTTTTTTAGCCTAAGAACCTTATTTGAGCTCTGTTGGTTATTTCTATCTTATATTTGTATTCTATTTCTTTAATTTCTGCTCTTTATTTTTTTATTTCATTCTAATATTTAATAACAAATTATGCTATTCAATTCCTAAATTTTTATGTTAGGTGATTATTAATATATAGTTTATTCTGATTTAATCATTTAATAGTCTAAATTTCTAAGAACTGTAAGCATTTCATAAATTTGATGTGTATTATCACATTAAATTTCATTTCTGAGTACTTTTAATACTGTACATTATTTTTCTTTGATCCATAGACTGTTCAAAGTGTATCTTTTAATTTTCAAGGATATAAGGTATTTAAAATTATTTCTATTTTTATTAATTTAAAATGCAAGTGAACTGTGGCTAAATAATATAATCTATATCATATCATTCCTTTAAAATATCTTAAGACTTACCTTATCATCTAACACATAATCAGTTTCTTTGAATATTTCCATGTTTTATTGCAGACACATGAAAATTTTTCCTGTATATATTCAGTAGATCAAGCTTGTTAATCACCTTTATTCTGACTGATATTTATACTCCTGATCTATCAATTGCTGAGAAAAATGTTATCTTTCATTTTATTAATGCATTTATCTGCTTCTCCTTTCTTGTCTATAAATTTCTATTGGTTTCATTTTGAGACTGTGTACTATATACACAAAAGCCTAGAATTTGTATGTCTTCTTGGTGCATTTAACTCTATCATTATGACATGAACATCTTTATTTTAAGTAATGCATTATATATTTGAGTCTATTTTGTACTTAGTTTATGTTTTATTTTTAGAGGGAAGATTTTTAGAAGTTTTTATTTACTTTTGTTTTGTTAGATCATTATAGTTATATGTAGTAGTTGGATTCATCTCCCCCAAAATCATACTACATGAATTTTAGTTTCAGTTCATGATCCCGCATTTTCTCTCCCCCTCCCCTGTTCTCCTTTCCTTATTATAATAGACTTCTTTTTACTCATCTGTTTATTTTTTATTGATTCTTTTTACTTATACATAAAGGTGAAATTCCCCATGGTATATTTGTATATTCACATAACATGATTTTTTAACAGAATTCATTCCACATTGCCTCCTCTTACCCATCCCTCCACTGTCTCTCAATCTCCTTATTCTACACTTCTTATCTCTTCTATATCTTCATTTTATTCTAATCTTCCTTCCTTCATTCCTTTATTTTACTCTAGCTTCCACATATGAGAGAAAACATTTAATCTTTGAGTTTCAGGGTGTGTCTTATTTCACTTAGAATGATGTTCTTTATTTCCATCCTTTAACCAGGAAGTTCATTCTTTATGGCTAAAAGGAACTCTATTGTGTATACTTACCACAATTTTTTAATCCATTCATATATTGATGGGGTCTGGGTCAATTCCATAATCTAGCTATTGTGAGTTGTGCCGTTATAAATATCAAGGTGGCTGCATTGCTATGTTATACTGATTTTAGTTCTTTGGAAAAATACCAAGGAGTGGGCTAACTATGCCATATGGTGGTTATATTCTCAGTGTTTTGAGGAATTTCCATACTGCTTTCCAGAGCAGTTGTAGTAGTCTGCCGTTCCAACAATGCATGAGTGTTCCTTTTCCCCCTGCATACTCACCAGCATTTACTATTGTTGTATTCGTAATAATTGCCATTCTGAGTAGAATGAGATGAAATCTTACTGTAGTTTTATTTGTATATCCCTGATTGCTAGAGATAATGAACATATTTTTCCATATATTTTTTTTTCATTTGTGTTTCTTCTTTTGAGAAGTTTCTGTTTGGTTCTTTTGACTATGTATTGATTTTTTTTCTAGTATTGTTTTTTGACTTCTTTATACATTCTGGATATTAATTCCCTATTGGAGGAATAGCTGGCAAAAATTTTCTCCCATTTTCTAGGCTCTATCTTCATTCTCTTAATTGTTTCCTTTGCTGTGCAGGAGCTTTTTAATTTGACTCAATCCAACTTACTGATTCTCCATTATATTTATTGAGCTTTGAGGTTCTTGTTAAGGAGATAAATGCCAACACCAATACAATGGAGTGTTAACTTTGTTTTCTTCTAGCACTTAAAATAGTTTCTTTTCTCCTAAGTCTTTGATCCATTTTGATTTGAGTTTTGTGCAGGGTGAGAGATAAGGATCTAGTTTCATTTTTCAACATAGCTATCCAGTTTTCCCAGCACTATTTGTTAAAGAGGCTGTCTTTTCTCCAAAATATATTTTTGACACCTTTGTCAGGTATCAGATGGCATAAGCATGTGGATTGTCTCTATATTTTCTGTTCTGTTCCATTGGTTTTCATGTACATTTTAATGCCAATGCCATGCTACTTTGTTACTATAGCACTGTAGTATAATTTTATTTTAGATATTGTGATGTTTCCTGCATTGCTTTTCTTGCTCAGTATTGCTTAGACTAGTCTGAGTCTCTTATTCCTAATAAATTTAAGGATTGTTTTTTCTAATTTTGTGAAGAATTCCATTGACATTTTGATGGGTATTGCATTGAATTTGTGTGGGGAGCTAGCTCCATGCTACGCCCTTAAGATGGTGACTAGCCATTGTGAAAAGTGTGTAAACAGGAAGGGCACAGAGGAAGGAGGGACTATGTGATTGGTTTACTGTTGGTTCCGCAAACATGATCAGCTCATGGACAGAATTCAGGGGGCTTGTGTGCCTTGCTACATGGACAGCTGCTGGCTACGTGCATTGTCTCTGATTGGCCAAACGGCCCTGTAAGTTGAATGCTTGTTCCACAAATAAAGGAGTGCCTGCTTTGACCAGTCTCCCTGGTGCATCTGATTGTCCTGCGCAGACGGCTGGGAACGGGCGCCCAGTCGGCTCCAACTCTTCCTGACTTCCACTGCCAGGTGAATGTGGGGTGCCTCTTCAGCCCACTGGTTCAGGATGGACTGAAACCCCTGCAAATCTGTATATTTCTTTTGATAGTATGGCTATTTCAGCAGCATTAATTTTGCTTCTCCAAGAACATAGGATGTCTTTCCATCTTCTAAGGTCTTCTTCACGTTCTTCCTTTAGTGTTCTATAATTTTCATCGTAGGGCTCTTTTAGCTCCTTGGTTAGATTAATTCCAAATTGTTTTTTATATTATCATGAATGGCATGATTTTCCTGATTTCTTGACTGAATCATTTTTGGAGTATAGGAAAGCTATTGATTAATGGGTGTTAATCTTTTATCCTGCTACTTCACTGAACTTATTTATAAGCTCTCAAAGTCTTTTGGTGGAGTTTTTGAGTCTTCTAGATATAGGATCATGTCATAAACAAACAATTTGACTTCTTATTTTCCCATTCATATCCCTTTAATTAATGTCTTTCTCTTGCCTGCTTGGTCTGGCTAGTGTTTTGAGGACTATATTGAATAGGAGTGCACTGCAGTGGTCAAATCTGTTGGTAGGAATGGATTTTAATTCTTTATATTTACTTTTGACTCTGTATTTTTGTGTCCCTAACCTAGCTGCCAGCTGGGTATAGTACCTCTTAGCTTCTAATATCTCAGTATATGGTGAGATAGCCTGGGGAGTGCTGATGAATAGTGTAAACCTTAAGTGGGGGTGATGCAGAGTTCTAAGTTAGAATTTCCATTTGTTGGGGTTTACATTTGGTTGGGTTGTAGAACTCTGTTGATGGGTGTGTGAGATTTGGTCCATACCCCATATTGGTGGGAAGCTGCCAATCACTGCTGGACTTCTAGATCTCTGGGGCCTCCAATAAAATCTATTTTTAGAGTATAGGGATTAACTCTCCGCAGGTTTTACCTTCATTGCTATGAATGAGAGTTACCAAGTATCCTTCTTAGAGTACAGATATACTTATGTGGCCATTGTGATTGTCTTCCCATTAGCTCTTATGGAGCACCAACAACAATAAGAGCTTACTCCCTTGGAATCTAGAAGCCAAATTGTCCAAGTAACATTTTCTTTGTGCCTGTTTTAGTCACAGGCATACTCCAGAAATTTTTTAGTTGGTTGATAGTAACCTCCTTTATGAGTTCCCAAACTCCTGGCTCTATCCACAGCTGTGAAAGCTGCATGGGGACAGCTTTTGGCACCTGGAAACATTTTCCACACCTGCCGGCATGTTCCACACTTGCAGAATACTTCCCACGCCTGTGGAACACCCTCTGTGCCTACAAAACACTTTCAGTGCTCATGCAACACAGTTGCTCCCAGGGGACACTTTGTGCTCCTGAGGTGAGTAATTTTGGATTTGTCTTCTCTGAGCTGTTTCCCCTATCAACTCTGTGTCCATTAAAATCAGCTTTCCTCTGTAATCCACAGGTTCCCCAAGTCAGTTTTTCTTTATTTTTAAATTTGTTTATCCACTGGCTGCACATTCAAGTTACCAAATTTCTGTAGTTCTATAGTTTTGCTTCTTCTTTTCTTTTCTCCCTTCCTTCCTTGTTTCCTTTCTTTCTTTGCAGTTCAGTTTTAAGTTTCAGTGCAATTCCTTAGTTACTCACTTTGCTAAGAAGCAGTCTTCCATTTTTAAGTCTGGTTCTGAGGAATAGCTGGGAAGTGTTTCCCTTCTCTAATCTGCCATCTTCTCCCCTCCTTAGTTTATGTTTTTTGTTTAGCATTTGAGTTGTATATATAATTCTATCCTTTGATTATCAAACTTCTGTATCCTAATGTTTTGAGGTATCTTTTATATACATCCTTTGGCTACATGTAATAAACTCAGGACTGAATTTATTTTATTTTTAATAGAAAACTTTTAGCCATATGTATTTGTTATGATTATATGTTCATTTCAATTTGTTTCTACTTTTAATTCTGTTTTCAATATGTCCTATTTTTACTCATCCTTTCATTCCTGTTTAATTTTGAGTTTCTTTTTTCTGTTGATTATTCCCTTTTACTAGATTGCAAATGATATTCTTTATATATAGCATTTTAGTGTTTACCTTACATACTTTAAGTATCAAAGCCAAATTTGAAAAATTTCTTTGCTGTTGGTTGCTAACTTCTTATGTATTACAGAGTTAGTGCTTATTTTACATCATAGTGATTATGTGGTGCACTTATTAGACTCTGGCTTAGGTAGGTCATATCTTTTATCTTATCTCCTAATCCTTATCAGGCAACACAACAGAAAAGAAGTTGAAGGTCACTCTATTTCACCAGTTATCTCACCCCCAAATCTCATCTCAACATTCATATTCCAATTTTACCATGTTTACTTTGTTTCAATTCTGGAATTGTTTTCTTTATCTTACTAGCTCAGGGTTGTATTCAATTATTTTCATGTATTTCATTCAGACTTTTTTTAGCTGTTCATAGTTATTCAGAGTATCTAAGTCATCATATCACCAGAAACTGAAGCCCTTCAGAAGAATTTTTTAAACTGTGAGAATGCAAGTAGACACATTTAAAATTTCAGACATAATATCTTCAATGGATCTCTAACTCTCTTTTATTTTGACTTTGACACATTAACATTCTCAAAGTAAAGATATACCCAAGATCTATTATAAAATACTTACTTTGAGCTGATCCAGGACTGAGTACAGTTATGCCTTTCTGAATCCTTCAGGAAATAGAATCTTCTGTTCAACTCTTCTTTGACCAAAAATGCCCTTTCTGATTTCAGGGAAAGACATAAAAATGAAAGACATATTTAGTAAAGTTTGAATTCAGAAAGTAAAAGTTGATGATCTAAGAAGTAGCAGCACCACAGGAACTACTGGAATTACCACAAGATAGCCTTCCTTGACAAAACTGAAAATCAACCATGTGGACTAGGAAGATTATAATAGTGCTTTTCGGACCGACACTTGCTCTGAATTTAGGAGGCTTTTGTAAATCTGCCCAGTCTTTTGTGATTAAGGTCGCAGCATTGCTAATCTCCTACTACTGAGCAGGTAATAAGGATTTAGGTAAACTTTGTGCTAGAGTGACAGGAGGGTGACATTTTGTTCTAGTTAGTATTAGATATTATATAGTGTATTCTATCACAAATCTCTATTAATTAGAATGCCTATTTCACCCTTTAGGTTTTCAAGTTTAGTACATTACATTCTTAGGGAAATATATTCTATATTGCGGAAAATTTTGGAGGTAAGATCTGCTGAGGTTCTGGAAATCAGTTCTAATGGACAGGTAGTTGGTCCTGAAATCTAGCTGCTCCATGATTAATAAAACTGGTTGGCAACAACAAATGAAAGTGCCAGAAATTCAGTGTCCCATAAAAACTGCTCATTATATCAAGCTTCATCTAAAATTGATTTTGACAAAAGAGTTTTCTTTGCAGATATTCTGGCACTTTCTGATGAGGGAGTATGAGCGCTGTGAATACACACATATATTCTCACCCATCTCTCACTTCCTTTCCTGTCAAATGTAGACACTTAACTGGAAGCTTAATTTTCCTCAGGTTAGATCAGTTCCATTACACTATGAAGTGAAAAACTCAAATTAGGTCCTTCTGGTTTAATTTAGGACACACACAAAAATATGCAAAAGCCATTCAAGTATCTCACAAAAATATCCTAAAGAATGTAATTAAAAATAAAATTAAAAATCTGGTTAGCTATGTACATAAAGATTTTCTTGAATAAGTAAAGTATAAGCAGCACTAAAGAAATGTTTCATAAAATGTAGTATTGGCTTTACCATACATAAGCACACTTGCAAAAAAGTTACTTAATTTTCTAAAACATATTCCATTAAAAATAACCAGATTTTAATAATCAGCCAGTGTGGTGGTACATGCCTCTAGTCCCAGCTAGGAAGGTTTAAAACCAGGGAATAGCTTGAGCCCAGAAGTTAAACACCAGCCTGGAAAATATAGTGAGATCCCATCTCAAAACAAAGTAAAAAATGTATTATTAAACCTATATGATAAGCAAAACATAAGTTAGGACTTCATTTTTTCTCTTTCTCTTGGTTTCTCCTTCTATATGACTGAAATATATTCAGACATTTCTATGATATTCTTCCAACTTGAATTTTTTTAATCTTTTATTTCAGGTATATGTTCATGTGCTATGAGGGTAATGTGGACTCCCTCTTACATAATTTAGATGATTATATAACCTTTTGTTGAATAAAATACAGCAATGCTAAAGAAAACCTTGGCATTCCCAAAGGAAAACAAGACTCAGTAACAAAAATTTTTGATGAATTAAACATTTAGGCAAAAGAGAGAAATCACCAAGACAGCAGTTCATATCAGGACTTTTTCTTTGCCTGTATTCATTTTTATTTTTCCTACAGTTGGAACATATTCAATTTGAACATTTTATAATCATATTTCTATATCACACTGAAAGCCTTTATAGTACATGTTTATGAGGTGAATATATAAATGTAAATAAATCTTCTTTTTTTTTTACTAATTTCAAGGCTTGGTACAAAGAGAAAGGGTAAAATCAATGAGGATTATATTAAAAAGATGAAAATAAGTAGGAAAATGTATTTCATTTTCAGTCTGTGTAGATGTTAGAAGAAAGGACAAATAAAAATGAATGATAAAAAATATTTGTTCATGGATGATTCCCTTATTCAAAAATAAGTTTTGTTCCCTGGCATTTGTCTTTGTTCTTATATATGCTGTGTGTTTATGTGTATCTAGATTGATATAGACAGAGATATGATAAGTACCTCTGTTAACATGTCAGAGAAATATGTTTGCATATTTTCTCTGGTTCTATGTGTTCCAGCACCTGTATTTTTAATACTTCAATTTTGTTGATTTTCCTTTTTCTTACTGATAGAAAAGGTGCCAGTCATAAGGGAAATACATATCCAGAAAATCCCAGCTCAATCATCACCCTATCTGTGAAACACATCCAGTCATAGATGATCATGTTTTTCTGTGATCACACAAAATCATCTACTATAGTAGGTATTGTTTTGCTTGTGTTTTTCATTTTGCTAATTGGTACTATTTTTTAAAGGTAGAATCTGGTTTTCTTGTTCTTTTATTTGCCAGAGAGGGAGGGGTAGAGCAGGATAAACAAAGATCAATACTGCCTCCCCTTTCAAAGTAGTACTTCATGCATAGGAATTTGACTTAGTAATTCTACTAAGTTCTACACTGCCTACAACCATTTGAGTGACTCAAGAGTGAACTGCATTATGAAAGTTATTTTCTAATTATACCAATGACATACAGCAATTTACATGGGTGAGACAAATGAAGCTACATAAATAAACCTGAGGGATGAAAATATCATTAGCAAAAATAGCTCTTTGTGTGGGCTTGGGTTTTACCCAGGTAACCCTGCCATAGTAAGCAAGTTCATACTTTTTCATCTAAATAGAGTTTCATAAAAATACTTATTTTTGTCAAGGATAGCATGTTGAAACAGAAAAATGATCTACCGGATTTTTCTGTTTACTCTGAAAAATCAGTGATTTGGAAGTAGTGCAAAATTTTACAGGAATGGAATAATTTTCTTTCCCTCTGGTAGAAAAAGTACCAAAACAGTACCTTGTTCTTTCTGATTTTGGCTGGTTTCTGAAACGGTAAAGTCCAGAAAAGGTATGTATATTCTACCAACATGATCTATGGGGGAAAAAAGACTTTATGATGATCATAAATCTCACAGCCTCGGAGAAAAAGTCCAGAGCAGAAGCGTGATGCCATCCAACTGACATATATAAATGATGCATTTTCTGCTAGAGCCACAACTCATCTCCATAATCCACACAACTGCTGAGAAGACAAAGTGAGAAATGCAGTCTACCTGATGCCATAGCTAAAACTAAATAAGCTGCAGTTAATCATATATCGACCTCCCAAATAATAAGCCCAGTAAGTAAATACAAACAGTAGACTGCAATGATCTAGGAATTTGCGGGGGCGGGGATTTCGCACTTATTAATAAAACCACGAACAACCAATATTGGCATCTATATGAAAGCATCGGTCTCATTTACTCCTTTTATTTCACTTGCATTTCCTAAGGAATAATGGTTCATTCTTACATGTGAAACTATTATAGTAGTAAAATGAGTTTTATTTAAATCTTAGGAAACTAACATTTCTTGAAAGAATTCCAAGACTCCTACTTCAGTTGAATTTGATAACCAGGGAGAAGAGGATTGCTGTAGAATATTAATTAATTTGCTTCTTCTGCAGAGTTGAATTATGGTGCACATGTTACAGGTATTGTGAGATCTTATGTGGCCTGTGGAAATGAGAGTCGTGTATGGAAGAACATTCCATAACACCTCAACATCTTATCCTTTCTTTCAACAGTTGATCCCTGCTTGGCATCCCTGAGATAATTACCTCAGGGAATCAGTGGGCAACTATAAATGACAGCTATTTATTTTCTTCTTAGGGCTAACTGTTGTTTGTCAGTAAAATTCTTTTTCCACAACATTGATTCTCATTTTCCCTTCTGTCTGACTGTTGCCTCTACATGTATGTTGTTCATACTAGAAGTTAATAGAAAGCATACTTAAATGTCCCAGAATCTTTTGATAGAGGTTTGGCTAGTTCAAAGTTAATATTTTACCATTTGCACATATGATAAAATTCACCCCTTTATTTATACAAATGGACTGGTGAGAATCTTCATATTTAATTACTTTACTGGAAGATGAAATAGTTGAATAAACAATTGCAAAGATACATAACAAGGACAAAATTCATTGCTGCTATTATTCAAAATCATATATAGAAAGATAGTTTTGCACAGAAAGGAAAAATGGACATATCCAAGTTATCTTATATTTGATACAAGAGTTGGTTATGAGCAAAATCAGTGATACCACCTGCTACAAAAAGTGAATGAGTTGTTTATCATAGAAATATTCCTTTTTCTTTTAGAAATTGTGAAATGTGTTCTCAAATTGGTACTTGTACATAGATCTTACCTTTTCTGTAGGTCATAAGTCCCTCCAGGGCAAGGAACAGGACTTAAATCTTCTTTGGCCTTCCACAGGTATTCATATGTGCTGTTGTCCACTAATGCTTTCAGATGGATTAGTTATATGAAAAGCACAGATCTAGACCTGAATTCATCTGTTCCTTGTCATACCCCAATAGCAATAGAATCAGGCTTTCTCTTACTAGCATAATTGTGCGTCCTCACTCTGGCTGGCTCTTCAGGGACACAAAGATGCCCACTCTCCACCAGATACAGTCATGACAAATACTCCCATACATTCTCACTTTTAATGTAAGCAATTTGCCAGGGTCATATCTAGCTGGGACCTGGAGTTCCACCTACTCAGGAGTGTGAGACAGCAAGATCACTTGATACCAGGAGTTCAAGGCCACCCTTGGCAACTTAGCTAGACCCCATTTTGCTGGAAAAATATAAAAAGCACCATGGGAGACACATTATTGAAGTAGAGCCCAGAGCAGTATTTATTAATTCATTCTAATTATTTATACATGACACTAGAATGCATATTGACACATCATACATAGGTGGAATATAACTTCTTATTCTTCTGGTTGTACATGATGTAAAGTTAACATCAGTCATGTAATCATATGCACATTGTTATACCAGTCATGCTCAATACATGGTTTTAAATGAATGGATGCTATAGTGAGCATTCTTACATAATAAATTTTTTATGTATACCAAGAACCTATCTTGCTCAGCCAAATACCACTTCTCAACTACCAGACTTTGAACCATGGACACTTTCAGCAAGAGTACTGGGTATGAAGGTAGAGGCCTATATTTTTTAAATGCTATTAAAAGAATAACATTGATTAAATGAGTAACTTTCCTATGAAGAAAGTACTGAAATTTGGTCAACAATTATAAATTCTTTAAGTAGGTGAGTCACACCATAGTTATGAAAATCAGTTGAAAGAATAATATAAGTGATATGCCTACTCAGATAGATATCCTTGTGTAGCTCAGGGTACATTATACTTTATATGAAAATAAGAATGAAATCTTTAAAAAGCAGTTTCATTTTTAGTTTAATTATAATAGTTTTAAGTTATAAAAGATTGCAAGCATAACACAGAAGAAAAAGTAATAGAAATCTATGTACCCACCATTACAGATAAAACAGGTGATATTATCTTGCTATTTAAGTTTTATATCATTAAAGCAAAGAAATAACAAGTATTTATGATTATAAAATAATTGATGTTTTTAAAAATTTAGGCAAAAATTAAAATTCTAATTTTATCATAGTCTGTCTGATATCATTGACCTATTATTACATAATTAGGTTGTATTCTTTCTTTTATTTTAAAATTGTAGCAGTCTTAACTAATCCATTTTTCTCTTGCTCTCCACATCAAAGCCATTATTGTCACTTGCAAGCTATAACTTCAAATGTAAATAAAACCTTCCTCCTCCTTCTGATTTTAGACTTTAAATATACTCTCTAGATCAAAGCTCTGGTACTCAAAGAGTAGGGTTTATGGACCAGCAGTATCTCTATTGCTTGGCTACCTACTAAAAATAGGAAATTTCAGGCCATAACTCAAACCTACTAAATCAGAGTTTGAACTTAGATAAGACTCATGAGAATCCTATGAACAGTAAAGCTGGAGAAGTATCACTGTGTTGAAAAAATCACCATTTCTTATCTCATTAACCTTTTAGTCTCTTCATTCTTTCTTTCATGTTATACTCCATTCATCTCTCTTACTGCTAAAGTGGTATTTTTTTGTGTGTGGTATTAGGGATTGAACCCAGGGCTTTGCACTGGCTAGGCAGGCACTCTACTATTGAGTTATATCTCTTGCCCTAAAAGTGAGTTTTCTAATTGGTTAAATAGTTATCACTATATCCCTGCTGAAAAGCCTCCAATGGTTTGCATTGAGCTTAGTACAAATTCCAATTACTTTGCAAGTTTTAGAAATCTTACTGCATACCTGTCACTTCATCTTCTATATATCTTCCACCTCTCACTGTGGTCTGAATGCTCTTATTCATACACTATTTCTTGTTACTCAACATTCCAATTTCATTCCCTACTTGGCCTTGCTGTTTCCTCTCCTTAGAAAGTATTCTCTCTCCAGAGTCATATTGTCTCTTTTATAATAGTTCGCTGAAATGTCACAATCCTAAGGAGTTCTTTGCTTCATCTTACTGCTTCCCATATTAATCCTGTTTTATTATTTTCATATTTCTTATCAACTTATATAATCATCATTGTTATTCATTGAGTTTTTCATTGTGTACCTTTTCCTTAAAAATAAGTTTAAGTGCTAGAGGTGTAACTCAGTGACAGAGTGCTTGCCTAGTATAAACAAGGCACTGGGTTCAATCCCCAGTACCATAAAAATGAAAAATAAGCTTAATTCTGGGTGTGATAGTGTGCACCTGTAGCCCCAGGTTCTCTGTAATATGAGGCAGGAGGAATACTTCAACCTATAAGTTCAAGGCCTAGGCAACATAGCAAGACCTCATCTCACAGACAAAAAAAAAATCTCTATGAGACATGTTGTTGAAGTGGAGACCAGAACAGTGATTTTTATAGTGATTATGCTTGGTACATGTTTTTAAATGAATATATTGCTATGGTGAGCTTCCTTGTATACTATTCTTTGTGTGTATCAGTGAAGATTTCCTAAATATAATGCCCCTGAATAATTTTTTCACTGAATCATTTATTTTTTAGTTTAAATTCAGATTACCAAATCGAATTCCTGACCATTCTTGTTAATTACAGAATGCAAAAGTACACACACCGAATACACATCTTTGATGTGACTGTTTTACAACTTGATGGGAAAAATAAAAATCTAAGTTTCTTTGATAACTACTGAAACTTTAGCAACTTTTATGATAATCTCTGATATTTATATTCTCGAGCTTTTTTCCTTTTAATCAGATGTCCATCTTCTTTCCCTGTTTGGGTGCTCATAACTTTTAATTTATTCTTAAGGTTTTGGTGAAGTCTTGATATTTCTGTATTTAAGATTATATTATCTGAAAACAGAGAGTTTTACTTCTTCCTTTCCAAAGTGAATCCTTATTGCCTTTTCTTGTCCAGTTTTGAGGTTCTGCATCCTTGTAATATGTTGAATAGAAGTGGTTAGAAGGGTCATACTTGCATTATCTGTGATCTTAGAGAAAAAGCATTCACCATATCACCATTGAATATGATGTTAGTTATGGGATTGCCATATATGGCCTTTATTATGTTAACATCAGTTCCTTTTATACTTATACATGATATGATATAATGAGGATTTTATATGCGTTCTCAAGAGACAGTTGTGAAGATACTATTGTCATCCTGATTTAACAGATGATATAACTGAATCATAGAGAAGAAGTAACTTGTTAAACAATATCAAATTTATGAAATAAACCAGAATTCCATTTCTATATGCTTGAATGCTTTAGACATTGCACTATATCTTCTGCTGACATAGAAAATAAAGTCATAAGCTGGAATGGAAGAATTAGTCAAAATGAGATCTTTTAAACCAATTAATGATTTTTAACCATAGAAACAAGGAAAATGATATAAGGACTTCTATGGGAGATAGAGGGACCTCCCAACAATGCCAACATGTTAGCATTGTTGGAATATCTCACAAGAGAGGCAAAATGGAACTAGTAGATATTGTTGCAATAATTTCAGGAGTTGTTAACTTTACTAGGGAAATAGCAATGGGAATGGTTGTGTTTAATGAGGCATGCCAAGTGGTAATAAAAGGAGACAGAGGCCTCAAAATCTTTCAAGTTCCTAACTTTAAGTGACCAGGCAGCTAAAAGTTACATTTATTGGTATGCAGCCTATAGGAAAAGAAACTACTTTAGAAGATATACCTATGTACAAGTAAATAGTCCATTATTATGTGTAGTAAAATATGTTACCATAGGGTAAATACAAGGGCATTGTAAATATATTGGGCATCTAACTAAGATCCAGGACAGGATCAATGAAGATAGATCCTAAGCTTGGAAATTAAGAATTAAGAGAGGTTATCTAGATCCCTCCATATGTTATATATACCTGCACTACATTTTATAGCCAAGTGGTTAACCTTTTGCTAGTCATTTTATCAGATTTTAACAATCTAATATAATTTATTATTTAAATTTGAAGGACCTTCTCCACCTTAAAGTTCTCTAATTAGCACTTAACATATAGAGCTTAATAGTATCTAGTGCAGTCATTCATCCCTTGTTCCCTCTTTTTCTCCCTTTTCCACAGGTATTATAAATACTAGATCACATATCAGATGACAGTTAAAATACTTGTGTGAGATCCTGACAAATGCAGAGCAGAAGCTTCTCAGAAGTCTTTGAGCACATTTCAGTTAGAAGTCACAGGAAGAAACATCTGCTAGTCTACTCCTTCTATTTGAAATTACCAAGCCATGTATAGTTTGTTCCTGAAGATATTGTTCTACATTTGTATATAGAGTTTTCTCATTACTGAAGAGTGTACTCAGATATTATTTTCAGGACCTGGGTTTTTCTGCTAGGGGACAGCCCAAAATATAAGTGCAGAAACTTAGAGAGCATTGGTGGAAGTGTTGGTTAAGATGATAAACCAGGATAGTTGTTGGGGTGATAGCCACTGTAGGATTAATTTCAGCCACAGGCAACCCTGGGACAAACCACCATTCAAAATTCATCAATTCCAAGTCAATTATTTGTTTTTACCGGTGTAGTAGATAAAATACTTACCCCTTGAAGATGTCCTAGTGCCTAGTACCCTAATAGCAAATAGCTAAAGTATGTTACTTTTTGTGACACAAATGCTTTGAAGAAGGATCTGTAGATGAGGAGATGATCCTGGGTTACTCTGGCCTCAATCCAATCAAAAGCATCTTTATGTGAGAGACAAGAAGGATCAGATTCAGAGGAAATACATGAGTGTAAGATGAGGTCAGAAAGGAGAGAAGATGCTATGCCATTGGTTTTGAAGATGGAGGGAGAGGTCATGAGTCAACAACTATCCCAGCCGCTAGTAGCTAGAAAAAAAATACAACAGATTCTTCTGTACAGTCTCCAGACACCTTAATATTAGCCCAGACTTTTGACCTCCAAAACTATAGGAGGGTAAATCTGTGTTGTTTTATGCCACAAAGATTTTGGCATTTTGTTACAATAGAAAACGTATACAACTAGAAAACATCACTATCATTTATGGCAGACAACAGTGTAGTTCATTTGTTTTGAAGAATGTCACTCTGAATCTGGATACAACCTCAATCTAGAGTGTAGCCAACCAAATACTAACAGCAACCTTTAATTCATACCTTTGTTTATGTTTTGAAGTTATTTTCTAGATGAAGGAACTAAGTTGTGTTGTAACAAAATTTAATAAAGAACCCAATAAAATTAAAGAATTTCTACCAGCCTTCGATCTGGTGATTAATATGGTAGCCACATGAGGCTATATCCACTGAAATATAAACAAATTAAATTAAATTAAAACTTTAATTCCACATTTGCTCTAGCTACATTTCAGGGCTCAATATTTCTGTGCCTAATGACTGCTGTGTTGGAAAGGACAGATTTTTTGTTGTGCTGCTCTGGATCCCCACCATCTCTCTCTTCTCTTTTCTCCTCCTCTCCTTTCTCATATACACAGACTACATAGACTTCCCTCCCCCTTGGAGAAGAGGACACAGGATCATTAGAAGTCATATGAACAACCAGAAATTCTATTCCAAAGAGAAATCATTAATTTAACTTGTTCTGGTTCATAGTAAAATTTACCTATAAATAAATAATTGAATGAAATCAGAATCTATTAAGGTATAAAGGAATTAATACTGACTCTTGGAATTATACTCTCAGACCTTAAGAATGAGACCAGTGCTAGTATTTTTACACAAAGAATTGGTGTTGAAATTACACATAGGGGAGTCTCATTATAATGATGAAGTGGGCAGGGCTAATACTTAGAGCTAAGACTTTTTGCAGCATAGTAATATTGATATTAAGGAAGTGTATGCATTGCAATAATATGGAAAACTTATTGGCAGTTTTAGGGGAAATAAAGGAGAAATACAGAAATGCTTCAGGCTATCAGAAAAGCTGGATTATGATAGAAGTATTGAATACAACTGCCCAGAATGATTACTACAATATATTCAAAAGGAAATGGTATTTCAGGCTTGGGAGAGAGGAAGCCTAAAGTTGTGAGGAGGAGGAAGAGAAATTCTGTAAAGGAAAAGATGCAGACCTGGAATAACTAACTTGGATATGTTAACAAAAGACAATAAAAGACATAATACAGAAGCATCTTGTCACTTATGCTTCATGGACTTCCAAGGTCTAAACAACTGAACTATTTTCTTTGGTGACCCATCTAGCTGCCCAGAGGAAGAATACCCCAACTGTTGCAGGCTGCCAAGTAATCAAGATCTGATTCTAGAAGAGGAAAATGAAGCTTTCCATTCCAAATGTCTTCCAAGAGGGAGGCAAGATAGTGGAGGCTGCACATTCTAGCCCTTATGCATTTCAGAGAATAGCTACTCAGTGAGGTGGGTGACTAATGGAATGCAGAGTTCAATATTGGACAATCAGAAACTTGGAAAGACTCAGAGACTCTGGTTACTGGAGTGGAGAATAGAAAAGAGTTAATCAGATCCAAACCTGCACCTGGGTTGCCAGGGCAAGTCAAGAGAGGGGTCCCACAAAGGGAGAGAAAGAGTGGCATGTTTGACAAAATTGTTACAGAAACAGAGACAGGAGAGAAAATCTTTCTGAATTTAACTGAACCAGGAATTGTATAGTGGGCTGCTGAGTAAGTTCTCCTTTGGTTTTTGTTTGTTTTTGTTTTGTTTTGTTTGAAGTACTGGGGATTAAACCCACGGGCTCTCTACCACTGAGCCACATCCCTAGCTCTTTTTATTTTTTTATGCTGAGACAGGGTCTCACCAAATGACCCATGCTGGCCTTGAACTTGTGATCCTCCTGCCTCACTCTTCCAAATTATAGGATTATAGGTGTATGCCACTGTGCCAGTGCTCCATTTTCCATGCAACCTCACCAACATGTGTTATTTTCTGACTTTTCTTCACTTAACAAGTATGAGGTGATGTGTTATTGCAGTTCAGTCACATTTTTCTTATAATTAGTGAGGTCGAGCACCGTTTACACTTGGAGTTTTATATATCTTTTTTGAGAAAATATATTAAATTCTTTGCCCATTTTAGTTTGGTTATTTTGGGGGGTGTTGCCTATTTAGTTGTTTCAGTTCCATATATATTTTGGATAGTAACTCTTTGTAAAGATATGTGATTTGGAAAATATTTTCTCCCATTCCAAAGTTGCGTTTTTTTGTTTTCTTGATTTCTTCCTTTGCTATGTTGCTTGATATAATCCTATTTGTCCATTTTTGCTTTTGACACTTGTGCTCTCGGTGTTATAGCCAAAAATATATTGTGAAGACCAATTTCAGGAAGATTTCCCCATGTTTTTCTTCAAGGGATTTTTTTGGTTTCAGATCTTATATTTAAGTAATTAAACTACTTAAGTTTTCTATATGATATGAAATAGAAGTCCAGCTTCATCTATTGCTTATGAGTATCAGGTTTTCCCATCATGATTTATTGAGGATAATATCCTGCCCCATTTTTATCATTGGCCTCTCTCAAAAATTAGTTCTGCATACATGCATAAGTTTATTTCTGGGCCCTCTATTATTTTCTGTTGGTCTCTATGTCTGTATGTTATACCATTAATATACTGTTTTGTTTACAACTATTTTTAATATAATTTGAAATCACAAAGTGAGATTTCTCTAACTTTGTTCTCCCCACTCAAAATTACTTTTGCTATTTGGGATATTTTGTGATTTCATACAGATTTTAGCACTTTTTTTTATATCTATGGAGAAAATGTTGGAATTTTTATAGAATTACATTGAATCTGTAGATTGCTTCAGGTAGCAATTTCATTACTATTAATTCTTCGAATCTGTGGGAGGATATTTTCCCAGTATTTCTATACTTTTATTTTCATTTTGTCAATTTTTATGGTTTTCATTATACAGAAATTTTGCCTACTTAAATTTATTAAGTATTTTATTCTTTTGTGTGAATTTTAAATGAGATTTTGTTAATTTCTTTTTCATATAATCCATTGGTAGTGTATACAAATACAACTAGTATTATTTGTATACACTGATTTTGTATCCTATGTCTTTACTGAACTCATTTTACTATTTGTGCTTTGTGGGGGGAGTAATGTTTTTGGGATTTTCTATATATCAGATAAAGTCATCTTTAGAGTTTAACTTATTTCTTTCCAATGTGAATGCCTTTTTTCTCCTTTTTGCCTAATTATTCTAAATAGGACTACCAGTATTATGTTTAATACAACTGGTGAGAGTGAGCATTCTTGACTTGTTTGTGTTCTTGGGGGAAAAGCTTTCAGCTTTTTACCTTTGATTGAGACAGTACAATAGACTAGTCATATATAGCCTTTATTATGTTGAGATAATCCTCTTATGAATAATTCGTTGACAGTTTTTATCATGAAAGTATGTTTAATTTTTCAAATTTTTTCTGTATCTCTTAAGATGATCATATGATTTTTATCTTTTAGTCTATTAATGAAGCACAACATTTTTATTGATTTATGTATGTTGAACTATCCTTGCATCCCAGAGTTAAATTCCCTTTTATTATGGTATATGATATTTTCAATGTTTTGTTGAATTTCATTTACTAGTATTTTGTTGAAGACTTTTTCATCTATAAAACAACTGGAAAATAATGAAAATAATAAGGTCTTACCCATTAATCACTTCAAATGAAAATTAATTAAATTTCCAATCAGAACACATAGGGTGACTGAATGAACAAAAATTTAGACTCAACTGTATGTTGCCTACAGTATACTCATCTCAGTTTTAAGGAAAATCATAGGCTGAATATGAAGGAATCAAAAAAGTTATGCCATGGGAATGGAAACCAAATGAAATCAAGTGTAGGCATATTGATAATATACAAAATATACTTTAAGTCAAAACTGTAACAAGAGACAAAAATATTATTATTTAATGATAAGGGAGTCAATTTATCAAGAGAGCATAATAATTATAAACACATATGTACCCAACATCAGAGCATGTAAATGTGCAGGGAAAATAATAATGGGTCTGAAGGGAGAAATAGACAACAGTACAATATTTGTAAGGAACTTCAACATCCCTCTTTCAATAATGGATATATCATTCTGTCTGAAAATCAAAAAGTAGCCAAAGACTTAACAGTATAATCCAAATAGACCAAATAGGCATATGTAGAACATTACATCCAACTGCAGCAGAATACACATTGAATCAGTAATAAATCTTCCAACAAAGAAAAATCTGTGACAAGATGACCTTATTGATGAATTCTACTAAACATTAAAGAAGAATTAATACCAATCTTTCCCAAACTCTTCCAAAATTTTGAAAGACTTCCAGCCTCATTTTATGAGACCAGAGCTATTTGATATCACAGCATGACCAAGACAAAAAAAGTAAAGAAAAATACAGACCAGTATTCCTGATGAATATAGATCAAAACTTTCTCTATATTTTGGTATTCATCTCATAGATACAGTTTTTGAATAGCTTTTGTTTTTGTTTTTGCTTCTTTCATCTCACTTTATATTTGCAAATTCTTTTATTATATTTTTCTTTATTCTATTTCATTCTTTCTTTCTTTCTTTTTTTTTTTTTTGCAGGGGTGTACCAGGGATGGAACTCAGGGGTACTCGACCACTGAGCCACATCCCTAGCCACTGAAACTGGCTCTATTTCTAACTTTTGCTGGAAAGGCCACATTTTACTGTTAATTTTATTTCTTTTATTTAATTGGACATTATAATGACTAATCTTGTTGTACTAATTAACTAATCTTAATTTTATGTCTTCTACACTTATAAACACATATTTATCTTTTGGACAGCAAAATAAAATTCTGACTGTGCTTTCTGATTCTATCCTTTATCCTGGTAATATGAAACAATTAAAATATTTTTTATTTTCTTTTTGGTTTTGTAGTCCTATAAGCCTTTTAATAAAAAAAATTCTTAGCATATTTTTACTTAACTTCTTTCTTGCCTAAATCTTGAATTTTAATGTTTAATTCTTTTTCTACCTGACTGTAATTAGTCTTTGCTTCATTACTATCTTTTCTAGGAATCATTACTTCCATATTTCATTATTTGGCACTCATATTTCATATCTTCATTCTCAATATCATAATTTTATTATGTCTAGGTCATGCCTTTTATTCTATTATTTTGTCTTTTATTTCTTACTCCATTTTGAAGGCTGTATTCTGAGTTATTTCTTGTTTGTAAAGAAAAAAAATTTCTCTGGTAGTTTTCTAAGAAGTAATAGATGGATAATATATTCTAAGATTCTTTGTATGTTTATAAATATGTTTTCCTTATCTGAGAGGTATTTATATCTTGATTAGGCTTATGTTTTCTTGTGTTACATTCATTTCCACCACATTCTGCACGTATTATATTTTCCTTTCTTAAACATCTCGATTGCATATGAAAAGTCTTACTGACAGCCTGATCCTTTTTTCTTTTTAGTAACTTGTTTTTATCTATGGAAACTTGTGAATCATGTCTTTTCCCATTGAACATCTATCTAACTGGATGTTACTTTCCATCAGTTCTCCATAAAACTTATTAAGCCATTTAAATCTGCATGTATCTTCTTTTCATGCCAATGAAATTTTCCTAGAAAATTTTCCTATATTCCTTTTATTTTTTTTCTAGAAATATTACCTATTCATATTTTCTATAGTGTTTTGCCCCTGTAATGTTTTAGGCAGGCAGTTAATGTCTTAAGAGTGACAGTTTTCCTCTTTAATGTATCTACTGAATTTTAACATTAAAAAAGCTCCTCATTACTGTTTTAATTTCAGAACAGTTTGTCTTTAGAATGCTCACAATTGAACTTCCTTAGCATTATTAGTTGTTTTATGTTTAAGATGTCATCAATCTCATCAGCAATTTTGCATCAGTTGAAATCATCACACAGGAGTCCTGCTTATTCTTCCAATTTGGTTGCTGGGTCCACTTAAGACCATTTCTGTGTACATATTGTTTTGTTCATTTCATGTTGTCATAACAAGCTGTTAGGCAAATATGGTTGCCAAGTAGAATTCAAATATACAAGATGATATTAGCAGTCTAGTTTCAAATCAGAAATTAAGTTAATTTGTAACAAAAAAGTAGGAAGGAAAAAATGGAAATAAACAGTACTGCAATTCTTATTTTTATATCACCCAATTTTGAAGGATCTTTGCATTTTTTACATGGATAATTAGAGAAATGTATTACAAATATGATATTTAAAATCATAAATATAACAACTACTCCAAGCACATCCAAAAATTTCAAGGCACTTTGGAAAATAAGAATAAACAAAGCCTGATAGATTCTAGTTGACATATGACACACACCTGAAATCTTATATGATATTGGAAACATAAAAAACAGCATACTACAGTGATATGGCCACATCAATGTTTATAGCAGCTCAATTCATAATAGCTAAGTTATGAAACCAACCAAGGTGCCCTACAACAGATGAATGGAAAAAGAAAATGTGGTACATATACACAATGGAATATTACTCGGCCATAAAAAAGAATGATTTTATGACACCACTGGAGAATGGATGGATCTGGAGACTATTATGCTAAGTGAAATAAGCCAATTCCCCAAAATCAAAGGTCAAATGTTTTCTCTGATGTGTGAGTGCTAATCCACAGCACAGTGGAAAGGAGAATAGAAGTTCTGTAGATTAGACAAAGGAAAATGAAGGCAAGGTGGGGGAACAGGAATAGGAAAGACAGTAGAAAGATTCTCAGGTAAATTTCCCATACATATACGAATACACCATAGTTAATCTGTACATCATGTACAATGACAAGACATAGATACTAATTAGAATATGATGTACTCCATGTTTGGATAAATAAGTCAAATTATACCATATTGTCATATATAACTTAAAAAACAAAAATAAAAAATTTAAAAAGCAAAAACAAAAATAACAAAAAAGAGTAAATCATAATTTGCAGATGAGCATTTCACACCTACAATTATCAAGTTAATCATGATGTTTAAAATATATTTGAAAAAGTCAATAGATATATAGTTTAATTTGAATAATCAATAAATTATACAAATGAAATAATATTTTATTCAGAGTAGCAAACACAAAACCAAACATCAAAACAATGAAGGCAACATTACCAGCATCAACAGTAACAAATACTATACTAAAAATCATTTTAACAATAAAATTGGGACCTAAAAGAAAATACTTTGAATAATAGAAAGTTTGATGATAAACAAAGTAGATTTGTTAATCAATTGAAATGTAATATATTGTAATTGATTCTACATAGATTATTTTTTTTCTTTAAACCTCATCAGAATTCACTTTGGGAAGCTAATACATGAATGTAGATTAAAAAAGTAATCCCATATGATAATATTAACAAACTATATCATTTATAGGATAAAATATTAACTATACAATATGACCAAAATGAGCATTTCATGATTAAAAGGATAGTTAACATTAAAATATATATAATAATTCTCCACAATAGCCTGCTAAAGGATAAAAGCAATTTTTACCTCATAGTTGCAGGAAACTAATGTGATAAATTCAGCATGATTTTGATTCCAGTAGAGTAGTAAGTGAATCTCTTAACCTGATACACAGAATCAACCAAAAACCTTGAACAGACATCCCTCATAAAGAAAAACCATTATAAGCATTCTTCTAAATTTATAAACAAACAGGAGACATTTTTAATTATTTGTATCCAAGAGCTCTTAACCAGTATAACAGAAAAAAACATTAAGAGTATGTGTGTGTGTGTGTGTGTGTGTGTGTGCGCGTGTGTATGCGTGTGTGTGCCCGCGTGCTGTGTACATATCAGAATGGGGATAAGACTGTCATTATGCAAAATAACTTATTATTAACTTTGAAAACCCAGAATTTATATAGCATTTTCAATAATAAGATAAACATAAATCAAAAACCAAAATTTAATTTAAAATAACATATCCTTTATGAAAACAATAACTGTAAGATTCACAGGAAAAAATCTAAGAAATATGAATTGAGATATAAACATGAAAAATAAACCTTGAAAATCTTTAAAATACCTAATTTATGACCTTAGCATAGGAACTAATTTATTAAGATAAACACAAATAAATTTGATGAATTCAGTTAAATCAAAATTAAGAACTTTTGTTAATGAGAAGAGACAATGAGGAACATGAAAAGACAACACAAGTAATAATGAACAGATGCAATTTACTAAAGAGCAAATTTACTAAGGAGTAAATTTTAGAATGTATAAAGAAACTGTACTAACCCATGAGAAAGCAATACACATCCCCTCTCCAATAAAATAAACAAAACACATGAAAAAGCATGTCATAATTATGGTCGGTACATACTATGTAATCAGGAAAATTAAAATTATCATCATGCCTTAATCTGAGTTTCCTCAGAAGCCACTACTTTGTTTTTTAGAGAATGTAATACTTAGGAGGAGGAGTAAGGGACTGGAAGAATGAAACATAGCATGAAGGAGAGTCAACATGAGGGTGTATTTATGAGCTAGTCATAGCTAAGTATAATTTATTACACCATCTTAGGTCAGTCCACCTTGGTGGTGAATGGTGGGGAGTGTAAATCTGTGCCCACCAATTCTCATATCTTCTAGTCAAAGTTCATCCCATGAGGTATATGCATTGCTATAGGAAAAGAGACCAATAGAGTCACACAGTTTGTCATTAACTTAGATTCTAAAACTGTAGCAAGGGCATGAGACAAAATGCCTGCTTGAAAATGCAGAATGCAAGAAGGCAACACTTGTTGTGCAGCAACTGTGGTTAAACATAGAATCTAAAATGGTTCATTAGAAGTATCAAAGTCATTAGGTACTGTTTTATACCTGCTATATTAGCAAAAGATAAGTCTGGCTACATCAGGTGTTGGATAGGATATAAACCAATGATATTATATATTGCTGGTAAGTATTATAGATTATTGATATATTACTTTATAAAATACTAAATTGAGAATTAATCTTGTAAAGTTGAAGAGCAACTTGTAAAGTATGAAACAGAAATTAGTTCTGGTTATATAATGGAGGGAATGCCTTGCTTGTGTTCACCAGAAGACATATGAAAGAATGTTCACAGAAGCACAATGAAGAGAAAAACTTGAAAAAGTACAGATGTTTAGGAGACAAAAATACATTTTGTGATATCATCACAGTATGAAATATATAGCAGTGAAAGTCAATGACCTCTGCCTCTACAGAGCTATATGAATGGACCGTAAAACATAATATTAAAGAATGACAAAGCAAGCTCCAGAACTCTATATAGTTTAGACATTAATACACATAAAATATTATATATGAGCATACATAAAGTGTGAAAATTGTAAAAGATAATTAAACACAAAATTCAGTATAATTGTTACTTCTGTGTGTGTGCATGTACCAGTGTCACATGGATAAGTTTATTAGTCACATTTTTAAGGGCAAATAAAAAATCAAAAAAGATATTAAATATTATATAGTATAATATAAAGTATTAACAAACATCTTAAAGAACCTTATTAAAGAACCTCTTCTATATAAAACTTGTAATTGTGAATTCATTTCTGCATCTTTGAGATGTATGTAAATCTTTAAAAAACCTAAATAAGCCTCTGTAGCTTTACAGTCCAAGAATATCTTTCTCGAGGTACTGGGAGTTACATCTTTGAAATGTAATCATCAAGGATAGTGTCCCTTTCTCCCATTTTCTGTGGATAATAGGGTCCTAAATTTAGCTGGAGCCTAGTTCCCAAGCTACCTCCTGTCTCAACATATCAAAAGTTGATTTTTCATTTAGATAAATCCAATTAGCTAGCATGAATAGTTATACCAACTACCAAGTAAAATTAAGATAAACTGCATGTGACAAATGATTCAGTCAAGTTCTTTTAGTTGAGGACTAGTTATGTTTTTTCTCTTGAGAACATAGATGAGCTGTATCTGCTTGACTAATTAAAAAGATAATATTTGTATCTTCATAAACTCTAGCAGATTGCCTGTGATGCACATCACATTTTGGTTTAATCCGTGCTCAGTATTAGAACTGTTTTCTTTCTGTTCTTCTTTTGTTAGATTTTTTGGATGGCAGTTGTATTAGTCAGGGTTTTCTAGAGGAACAGAATCAACAGTAAATATAATCATAAAAGGAGACTTAATAGATTGGCTTACGTGACCAGAAGCTGGATAGTCCACAATGGCTGTCTGCAGGCTGGAGAGCTGGAAGAACCAGTAGCTGTGAAGTCCAAGAGGCTAAAGCCCCAGAACAAAAGGGATCAACAATGCTACCCTAGTCTGAGCACTAAGCCTTCTGGAGAATCACTGGCAGAAAAGCAAGAATCCGACATCCTCAGACGATCACAGCAGCAATCAAGAACCCATTAATGGAGCTTGGATCAGCTGCTGCTTCTTTGATCTTTCAAATTTTATTCCATCCAAGCCATCATCCTATAGGTCGGTACTGCCCATGCTTAGGGAGGGTCTCCATTTCAGTTGGCTATCTCTCATGCCAAGCATTCCTAGACACACCCTCACTGACACACCTATAACCCCCTTAAATCCTTGGCATCTCTTAATCCAATCAAATTAACCATTACAGCAATAAATTTTGTTTTTAATTATATTTTCCAAATAAATTCACATTTTTCATTGGGGTCCTGACTTAATAAGAATTCAGTATATTAGCCGGGCGCGGTGGCTCAAGCCTGTAATCGCAGCACTTAGCGAGGCTGAGACAGGAGAATCGCGAGTTCAAAGCCAGCCTCAGCAACGGCGAGGCGCTAAGCAACTCGATGAGACCCTGTCTCTACATAAAACACAAAATAGGGCTGGGGATGTGGCTCAGTGGTCTAGTGCCCCTGAGTTCAATCCCTGGTACCAAAAAAAAAAAAAAAAAAAGAAGTCAGTATATTATTGTGATCTATAACTTGCAATTTCACATGCATGCATGCATGTAGATATTTGTTCTTTTGAGTATGTTAGATATTTTAAGTGCATTAAATGTTTTAATCTGTACAAAAGCATCTTAAATTCAGGTAGCTAGCTGGTAAATATACAACTACTACAGAACATTAAGTCTCAATAGTCTTAATACATAAAGCTCATAATAATAATTTTTTTAAATATGCTAGTAGGTCTGGGTCATGATCTTGGCAGTAGCAGCTCTCTTTGGCCTCTGATAATTCCAAGCGATAGAGGAACTCAGATATTCATTGCCAAACAAACTAACACTTCCAGCCATGAAGTGAATGAGTGCTTAACTTATAAAGAAGGATCTGGGGGGGGGCTGAGGTTATGGCGCAGTGGTAGCGTGCTCGCCTAGCACGCGGGAGGCACTGGGTTCGATCCTCAGCACCACATAAAAATAAAATAAAGATATTCTGAAAAAAAATTTTTAAAAAAAAAAAAAAAAAAAAAAAAAAAAAAAAAAAGAAGGATCTGGGGTGTGTAACTACATCTTTTTGCTCCTAGAAAGATAGCAAACTAATTTGTTTTCTCTGTCCCCAAGCTCAATTTTGAATTTGCCATAGAAACAGAGGTGAAGGGCCAGAGAAAACAATATTAGAAAAGGTACATAAGTGGTTTTGGAAAATTGTGAAAATAAAGGCAAAGGGAAAAAAAGTAATGCAAATAGAAAGAAATAAAATGGCCAGAGCAATCCAAATACAACAGTACTTAAAATAAAAGTAATATATCTTTCTAGAATTTCTAAAAACAGAGTGCTAAGATTGGATTTTTTAAAAAAAGGTATCCAAATATTTACACAGAAATGCTCGATAACAGAACTCCCTAACACAAGCAGAAGATAATGAAACAGTTCTACTATTGAATATTTCCAGCTACATTTGCTGATTGCATTAAAATGTTGAAAATAAATACATACACAAAGAAATCTACATGGATATGAGACATAAATGTGAAAGGTAAACCTCTGGAACTAACAGAAGAAACTAAGAGAATATCTTTTCTGTTTGGAAAAATGCAGAAGGACGTCTGAAATAAGACAAAATATGCATGGTTAGGTTAATTTTATTTAATTACATAGAAATTATTTTCCAAAAAGAGCTTCACATAGATACCAGTTATGAAGCTCTTCACAGCTCTTATGAAATGAAGACAATAAGATCCAGAATATTCAAAGAATTCCTGAGTATCAACAGGAAAATGGGCAAAGGATAGGCAATTTATATTTGAAAAGATGTTAATTATTGTTTTTTGCTTTTGTTTCCTTATCAGTACTGGAGATTGAACTCAAGGGCATTCTACCATCGTGCTAACATCCTAAATGCTTTATTTATTCATTTATTTTTTAAATTTTGAGGCAAGGTTTTGCTAAATTGCTAAAATACTGATGCTGGTTTTGAACTTGGATTCTCCTGCCTTTGCCTCCTGGGATCATAGACATGTGCCACCACGCTAGGCTCATCATTGTTATCACTCAATAAAAATGAAAATTTAGAAGGAGATCTATTCAGTAGCCATCAAGTTAATAAAACTACAAAGTAGCAATATAAAAGTTTTATGAAGACAAGGTGAAATAGCCTTCTGTTGGGAATCTAAACTGGTAAATGCTTTTTGGAAAATAATCTGATATTAATGAAGCTATGTATGAATTTTTATTTCTGTGAGAAAGTGGAGAAACTTCTTTCATAAATAGGAAAATTTGTTTTATTCAGTCTGGCTCATTACCAAGTATTCTTTTGAACCCTCCTTTTAACTTGACAACATCACTTAATAAATGGCCTTCTTTTGTCACTTATCCTGTTGGAAGCTTATTTGGAAGTATTTGTAGATAAATATAGCTAATTATCTTTCTCTGAGAGTACAACTTTGAGAGTAACAGGATCAATGGAGGAGGAAAGAGCAACACCGTTACAAATTAACACGTTAATAAATAGATGTGACAGATTTGGATTTTCTTTTTCTCCTGTGGTTATATAGTAACCTGAGGGTTTACTACAATAATAACTATAAATATACTCTTGGGACTAGAAAAGCAGTCATTCAATTTGACATGTATATGTATGTAATATATAGGTAATAGTAATTTTATTTTATTTTATTTTATTTTTTTTAAAACATGTTTTTAGTTGTAGATGGACACAATGTCTTTATTTTATTGCTTTGTATGTGGTGCTGAGGATCGAACCCAGGGCCTCACGCATGCAAGGCAAGCGCCCTACCGCTGAGCTACAATCCCAGCCCCGGTAATAGTAATTTTAAACAGTGAAGATTCTTTAAAATTTACACCATGGTTTATTATTGTTTCAAAAATCTTAAAATGTTTACCATATTACTCTGGAAAATTCCAGATAAAATGCATTTAGAGTTTCATAATTTGCTAAGGAATTTTAGCTCACAAAAATTCATCCATTGTTTTATAAACCTTCATTTATCATCACCTTTCTAAAAATAAAGAATATATTTCTTTTCTTGAAAACAGTTTTACAAATAAAATAAACATGCTTTCTGGATTCCTCTGACTCAGAAAAATCCTAAGTAATTAGTCCCTACTCATTTTTAAAAGAATATGACAACATTAGTGACATTAATTTACACTTATTGACTCTACAGCTTAATTTTGTGCAAAATTTTTTCGTCTGTGAATGCTGTAATTTTACATAGATTTAAAATTACCAAAATAACAGTTACAGTTCAAAATCAAATCAGAGCCTAACTCTTATTTGCTAAATATCTATTTTCTGTTTTAAGCAGCTCATATGAAAGATGACTCAATTAAAAATTATAAGTAATGAATTCAACCATATCACTTTTAAAATACATATTTAAATTCATGATGGAATATCACACCAAATGCATACATTTTATTTACAATTTATTATTGTACAAGCAATTTTTTGTGGCAATAACTGTAATATGTTTAGTAAATGTGTTTATTTCATAATTTTCAAAACTGCTTTGGAATTCATATTGTTAACTTTGATAAAATAATTTAATTTTTCACTCATTTTAGATCTTTGACACATCATTTTAAGATAATGATGTTATGAAATTAAACACTTAATTATAGGTTACACCTGCATATACACACACCATTTAAGCTGACAGAACTTTTCCAGAGCAGTGGATCAGTGAGGAACTGAAATAACATTTATGAATAAGCTTTGTTCCATACCCAGATACCTGGGATTTATCTAGACTAAGAAGTATTTTCCCTTTCACTAAGACTACTTTTTCTTAGAGAGGCTTATATGGGAACAGGCTCATTTCCAGTAAAGTTGTTAGTAATAAAAATCTCTCTCCTGGTAGCTCAGTTCAAAAATGGTTATTCGTATAACAAATGAAAAACATTAAAATATATGAACCATCACTTCTCAGAAAAGACAAGATTGAATATTGTGTTAGTCTGCTTTACATCACTGTGACCAAAATACTTGACAAGAACAACTTAGGGGAGAAAAAGTTTATTTGGACTCACAGTTTCAGAGGTTTAATTGATGGTCAGCCAGCTTTATTGCTCTGGGCTTGAGGTCAAGCAGAGCATCATGACAGAAGGGCATTGTGGAGGAAAGCTGCTCACTTTATGGTAGCCAGGAAGGAGAGAGAGAGAGAGAAGCACCAGGGACAAAATATAAACCCCAAAGTCATGCCCCAGTTACCTATTTCCTCTGGCCATGCCCTACCTGCATACAGTTACCACCCAGTTAGTCCATTCAAATTATTAATCCATGAAATGGATTAATTCACTAAGTTACAACTCTCATAATTTAATCATTTCAGTTCTTGCATTAACACAGGACTTTAGGAGGATGCCTCATATCCAAAACCATAACAAATAAGATTTAAAGAGGGAATTAGAGAACCATTTTCATAATATTTATTATGAATGTATAAAATCCAGTCCCAAAGCCAATCATTAAGCTATTATTACATATTTCAAAAATATACCTTGGACAAATGAGCTAAAGTTGAACTTAGCAATAAATTTGAAACAATTTCAATAGAATATATATTTAAACAAATTTCATAGGTGTTTTATTACAATGATAAAATCCTTATATGTTCACTCAAGTTAACTTCTGGCACCCAAACCCAACAGATCTCATATTGTAATTATTGTTTACCTTTTAACTTCTTTGAATGACATATCAATTTCGTTCAAAAAAATGAAAATTGAGGGTTGGGTATGTGGATCAGTGGTAGAGCGCTTGCCTAGCATTTGTGAGGCACTGGGTTCAGTTTTCAGCACTACATATAAACAAATAAAGTCCATTGACAACTAAAAATATTTTTAAAAAATGAAAATTGAGTTATATGAATGAAAGATGAAATAATTTTTATGCAATTAACTCTTTAATAAACCAGTGAATCAAATAAATGCAAAAAATTGACAGCACAGAGAAGGAAGTAGTGTTAAAGATACACTTCAATTAGGTTTCTGTATCTAAATTGGATTTAGAAAAAAAATTTCCTCAACCTCAAAGAAATCCTAAAGCAAACAAATACTGGCTTGTTACCTACATTTGAGGAAGCCAAATCAAGAGCAAGAGCTATTACATAGGCCAAAAGGAGAAGAACCTTACTTAAATATTCTTTCATTTGCACATAATTGATGTCTATATTTTATTAGGGCCCTCATGAAATTCAGACCATGTCTAACTCCCAAATATTTTTTCTGCTTTCCACCTTCCACAAAAATCTATACATTCTTATGTCATTGCTTACATAATGTCATGAAAGTAAATCTTCTAGCCTGCTTAAACATCACTGACCCTGTACTCCTTGATTCTTTCCATTTTTGAACCTAGACTAGAAAATACAGTTGAGATAAATGATTTCAAAGATAAAATTATTTTGGATAACTTGTAATATATCACATTCCAAGTAACAATTTAAGAGTTTACTGCAGCAAAACTTTTGATTTGTTTATTCATCTGTTCATTTAATTAAAATTTATTGAACAACTACTTTCATCAGAAACTAGATATCATAACCAGTGCATTATGATTAGTGTTTATATAAGATAGGTATTGCAAAGCAATTATCAGCAAATACATTCCTAAAAAATTTGGCCCTACATAAAAAGTTTGGAGAATTCATGTAATTTGTATATTTTATATTAACATAGACTATTTAACATATGTAAATTATTTCATCCTCTGTTTTAATCTATACTTTGATTAATTAATGTATTAGTTTATGATTGGTGCTATAATAATCTACCACAAACTTGCTGCTTAAAATACCCAAAGTTTATTATCTTTATTATCTTATAGCTCTGGAGATCCACATCAAAATAAGTCTTACTGAGTGAAAATCAAGGTGTTAGGAGGTCTGTGTTCCCTTCTGGAGGCTGTAGGGGAGAATCCGTTATCTTGCTTTTCCTACTTTTAGAAACTGTTCGAACTCCCTGCCTCATAGCCCCCTTTTATCTTCAAAGGAGGTAGTGGGCAATCAAGCCTTAATCAGTTTGTATCACTGTGATATTGCTTCTGTTATCATATCTCCTTTTCTGACTCAGATTCCTCTCCTACCTCCTCCTTCCTCTTTTATAGACTTTTATGAGTATAACAGGCTCACATGGAAAACACAGACTACCCTCCCTATTTTAAGGTCAGCTGCTTAGTAACTTTAATTTCTTTTTCCATGTAACCCAACATATTAACAGTTTATAAGGAGTAAGAACTGGGTACCTTTGCAGAGCCATTATCCTGTCTACTATATTTAACCAGCTGTTACTTTCAGTTTTATCAAATAAATAAACATAATAATTTAGCTAGTTTTGGTAGGTAGTTCACATCTAAAGAGGAAACAGTACAGTTACTTTGCTCACATTCTAACTACAAGCAATAATTTAACTCCATTGTTTAACTCTAGACCTTCCAGAACCACTGGAATCAAAATGGATTGCTGGTAATCAAGGCTTATCTAGAGAAGTCATCCACTTCTCATTTAGGTTAATCTACTGGTTATCTAGAAGTTTGAGGTGGAATTTAGTAGGAAGGAGAATGCATATCCCTCCTCATCCTCCAGTCTTTAACTTATCAGTTTTTACTTCCAGGAATAAGATAAATTTAAAAGAGTAAGCACTAATGGTTAAATTAATATTCCCAAAGCCATTTATGGAACAGAGAACAGACTGTATGTATATGACCTAAATGCTCATTACAGATAATATAAAAATAAACTCACTGCTTTTTACTTGTTTATAAGCTATTTCTTTTATTTTTGTGGGTTTTTTTTGTTTAAAAAGATATCTCCACCTAAAAGCAGCTACTTAAATCACCTTAGAATTTTTATTTTGAACTCTGAGAAACACTTTCTCTACACAATTATGTACAGAAATTTGAAACTGCAAGTGATAAATGTGATAGATCTCTCTTTTATAATTTTAAAATAAATGGCCATTATGTTATTAACACAAACTTTAATAACTACCTCACTAATGCCTCAGGATTTATTTTAACCAAGTAAGATGGAAAAGAAAATAGACTACTGATGTTTTATGAATGCTAATCAAAATGCCAAGGCCACCTTTCCCTCCAAAAGATATATTTTGTCACTTCAAAATGGGGAATAATTCAAATATTTGTGCACTTTGTGGTTTAGGGAACAGAAAGGTTAATTGCCAAAGGAGAGGACTAGAAAGCTTGAAAATAATTAATTTGGAGGTAACATTTATAGGTAAACCTTACTGGTAAGTTAGAAATTTCTCATTCATTTTTCATGCCCCTATTCTAGAAAAATGTTGAATCATAGATTAATTATTGACTATTTTAAGAATTGAATTGAATTCATGTCATATACAATAAAATTTAATCTTTCAGGCAATTTTTTTCATTTTTTATTTATAATGCTACATGTTATACTTTGTTCAAAGCATGTATTATTTCTTGATAATATGTAGGCCTACATTTAGAATTTGTACACCAAAGCATTCATCATTTTTATTTTTGGGGGGAGGTACCAGGGATTGAACTCAGGGGCACTCGACCACTGAGCCACATCCCCAGCTGTATTTTGTATTTTATTTAGAGACAGGGTCTCACTGAATTGCTTAGTTCCTTGCTTTTGCTGAGGTTGGCTTTGAACTCATTATCTCAGTCTCCCGAACTGCTGGGATTACAGGCATGCGCCACCACACCTGGCTTCATTTTTCTAATTACATGGCATCTTGGAACCACAGCTTTAAAAGTATTGTGTTTGAATTTTATACCTGATTATTGCTGATGAAATACAGGGAAATGTGTCTTGCTCAAATGACAGCCTACATGTTGTGAACCAAATGAAAAGTTAAAACCTTTGTCAATTGTTTTTCATTTCCCAAGTAAGTATATAAATTATGTAGCATGTTCTTCCATTGTGTGGGCTCTCTCTTCACGTTATTGATTGTTCCCTTTACTGAGAAGAAGCTTTTAAGTTTGAATCCATCTCATTTATTAATTCTTGATTTTATTTCTTGCACTTTAGGAGTCTGGTTAAGGAAGTCAGGACCTAATCTGACATGATGAAGATTTGGGCCTACTTTTTCTGCTTTTAGATGTAGGGCCTCAAGTCTTTGTGTCTTCTATTCTGTACCACTGGTCTACATGTCTATTTTGGTTCCAATAACATGCTGTTTTTGTTATTAGACCTCTGTAGCATAATTTCAGATCTGGTATTGTTATGCCTCACGCTTCACTCTTCTTGCTAAGGATCACTTTGGCTATTCTGGGGCTCTTATTTTGCCAAATGAATTCCATGATTGTATTTTCTATTTCTATCTGTATAATACTTTTGATAGTATGGTCATTTTGACAGTATTAACTTATCCTATCCAAGATAATGGGAGATTTTTCCATCTTCTAAAGTCTTCTTCAATGTCTTTCTTTAGTGTTCTGTAGTTTTCATTTTATAGGTCTTTCACCTCTTTTGTTAGATTGATTCCCAAGTATTTTTTTGAGGCTATTGTGAATGGGGTAGTTTTTCTAATTTCTCTTTCTTGGGGATCATCACTGATGTATAGAAATGCATTTTATTTATGGTATTGATTTTATATGCACATCAGATAGAACATTAATTTCCAGGATATATAAAGAACTCAAAAAACTTAACAACAAAAATAAATAAATAACCCAGTCAATAAATGGGATAAGGAACTGAACAGATACTTCTCAGAAGATATATAATTGATCAACAAATATATGAAAAATGTTCAACTTCTCTAGTAATTAGATAAATGCAAATCAAAACTACTCTAAGATTTCATCTCACTCCAGTCAGAATGACAATTATCAAGAATACAAGCAATAATAAATATTGGTGAGGATGTCGGGGGAAAGGTACTGTTATTCATTGCTGGTAGCACTGAAAATTGGTGCAACCACTATGGAAAGCAGTATGGAGATTCCTTAGAAAACTTGGAATGCAACCACCATTTGACACAGCTATCCCACTCCTTGGTCTATACACAAAGGACTTAAAATCAGCATACTATAGTGATTCAGTCCCATAAATGTTTATAGCAGCTCAATTCCCAATAGCCAAACTGTGGAAGCAACCTAGATGCCCTTCAATGGATGAATTGATAAAGAAATGATGGTATATATACACAATGGAATATTACTCAGCATTAAAAGAGAATAAGATTATGACATTCACAGATAAATGGATGGAGTTGGAGAATATCATGCTAAGCAAAGTAAGCCAATCCCCATAAAAGCAAAGGCCAAATGTTCTCCCTTATGAGTGAATGCTGATCCATAATGGGGGGATCATGGGAAGAATGGAGGAAATTTGACTGGGCAAAGGGAAGGGAAGGGGGCGGGAAAGATGGTGTAATGAGATGTACATCATTACCCTAGGTACATGTATTACTGCGCATATGGTGTGACTCTACATCATGTACAACCAGGGAAATGAAAAGTTGTGCTCCATTTGTGTACAGTGAATCAAAATCCATTCTGCTGTCATGTAGAACTATTTAGAACAAATAAAAGAAAAAAAGAAATTTAAAATGAAAAAAAATGTAATAAGGCATTTTTGCCAAAAAATAAATACATAGAGACAAAAAGGAAGAAATGGATAATCTTTCTAGGGAAACAGGAAGATGCATGAGAAAAAATAAAGGCTTTTTATCTCACACTTTCTCATGTCTTTCTTCACTTAATAAGTGTTCATATTCAGTGATCATATCACATCTCAAAGGTAGTCAGCGATTTGCTCCAGCTAACTAATATGAACAGGTAAATCTATATGTGGATATAGTGGCTTGTAATGCATTGAAGTGATTACTTCTAAAGTGATCACCTCATTTTATTAATAGAATAATAGATTTTAAATTATTTCATGAATACATTCCACAATTCTTTAACCTCAGTAAAGGTATGTAGAGTAAATGTATTAGTTCTGATCACTGGAGCAGTCCAAGACATCTGTTTTTCCTGCATTAGCAGTGGGTCAGTCCTTACTTTATCTGCTGTTTTGTATGGTGATAGGTAGACAGAAGTAGATGGATGGATAGATTGCTTGATTGATATGTTAGACTGACATTAAAGGAATAAATTGCACTTCTTTTTTTTTTTTTTTTTTTTTTTTTTTTTTGGTGCTGGGGATTGAACTCAGGGGTGCTCGACCACTGAGCCACATCCCCAGCCCTATTTTGTGTTTTATGTAGAGACAGGGTCTCACTGAGTTGCTTAGCGCCTCGCCATTGCTGAGGCTGGCTTTGAACTCGCGATTCTCCTGTCTCAGCCTCCCTAAGTGCTGGGATTACAGGC
>CM053417.1:102992359-103102409 GCA_028644305.1 Xerus rutilus
GGTGCTGGGGATTGAACTCAGGGGTGCTCGACCACTGAGCCACATCCCCAGCCCTATTTTGTGTTTTATGTAGAGACAGGGTCTCACTGAGTTGCTTAGCGCCTCGCCATTGCTGAGGCTGGCTTTGAACTCGCGATTCTCCTGTCTCAGCCTCCCTAAGTGCTGGGATTACAGGCTTGAGCCACCGCGCCCGGCTTACTTCTTTTTATCTGTATATGTGTACATGTATGCCTATGTATATTTTAAAAGATTAAAAATGAAGAAAATCACACACACATACACACACACACAAATAAGTATACCATGGATAAAAAATTTGCACAATAACTACTCTTCTCATTTGGAGGATTTGGGTAGTAAGTCAATAGTGATTATGAACAGAACATTTGCCTCTTGAGTCGTGGTTCAAGGCTGCCAACAATGGCAGTTGGTTGCACTAAAACTGAAAGTATATACTAGTAATTTTTTTGAAGAAGGAGGTAAATAATATTCATTTTCTATCAAGAAAAATAAATAAGAAATGTAAAAACATGATCAAGAAAATAAAATTAAAACCTTAGGATTAGTTTCATATTAAAAACAATTTCTTACCTAAGTAAGTATATACTAGAGACTCTTCCTAAACATTAATGGCAAATATGTGGATTATTTTGGATGGCCACAAAATGCAGCATGTCAGGACATTGTGAGATGTCTTCCTTTTTACTCATTCCCCACACTGCTGTGTAATATCTGATGCCAGAAAATGATTTGTTTTTGGTTACTGAAGCCATAGAGATAATTTTAGCAACACTCTTCTTGATGAATTGCCTCATGTTTGAAAAAGCACCCACCTTATAGACAGAAGGATGTGCATTTTAATCCAAATTATGCTACTAATAGCTGTGGGGACATGAGAAAATTTATTTATTTCTCTGAGCCTGTTTAGCTGGTTTTCTAAAAAGAAAAGGCAAATAAGGTCTATTTTATAGCACTATTGTGATAATTAACTATAATATTTAATACTGAATCCTTACATAATATTATAGTAAATGGTAGCTATCAATGTCATTCTCTTATGAATATTGTTATATTTGTTCTTATTATATCTATTGCAACCTCAGACAAGTCACTGTCTTGTGCATGCAACTCTAAATTTGTAAGATGTGAATAATATCACTATTTATTGAGTGATATAAGGATGAAATGAGTCAATATATGTAAATCACACAGTAGAATGCCTTGCACACTATGATATAAATGTTAACCATTATTATTATTGTTAGAGAAGTTGCATTTTATAAGCACAGTGATCAGATTGGGAAGATCTATTAGGAACATAAAATTTAATGCACTGCAAACTCTGATCTGTTCTGCTTTTACCATAAGATTAATCTTGGTGACCAGTTTTGTGTTTTTTAATTCTGAATCAATAATTTGAAAGTCCTTTAAAAATCGAATACATAGAGACAGAGTGAAACAGTGGTTAGTAGGGACTGGGATAGATAAGGAGTGGAAGAAATGGGAAGAAGTAAGTCAAAACATGCAAATTTCAGTTGACAGAAGAAAAAATCTAGAGATCTAATGTACCTCATAAGGGCTTTAGTTACTAATATTGTATGATGTACTGGTAATTGTCCAAGAGAATAGATTTTAAGTATTCTCACCATACACACAAAAGAAGATAATCAGATAACTACATGGGAATGATGTGTATATTAATTTGATTTATAATATAGTTATCACTTATTTATTTTATGTATTATCAGTATATATATATATCAACATATACATATGTCAATATATCTATGTATAAATGTATATTCATATATATAATATATAATAATCTATTAGTAATATATTATCAAGAAAAGTATATCAAAATATCATTTCATATATCATAAATAAATACAATAGAAAATTTAAAAAGAAAAGAAATTTTAAAATATTTTCTCATAGATCCAGAATAAATAGATGAAACAAAAATTAATAAATCTAGAAGTGCAGACAAAAATCATAATATAAATTCTAAATGTAAAAACTAAACATGTAAATGACAGTGTTAAACAATTATAAGTAATGAAGATGATTTGAAGATATAAAACCATCCATCATCCAACTATCCACAAGACCATTCCAGAAGATCCTAGTGAGATATTTTATGCATACACCCACAGGCATTCTGTATATACCCTCTCCAAGGAAATTAGCAATGCTTTCTCCCTGCCCCTCCGTGGGAAAAATCAGTTCCGTTGTGAGTTATGGTTAGTGATGGAAATAAACTATCTTTTCCTATTTTAGAGTCTGATAATCCCTGGCTTAAAATAATAATTGTTTTACCATTAGTATTTGGTAGAAATTTATTTTAATATTGCTTATTAATATGTGCTCTTACATGAATAATCATATATTTTGTATACATAAGTCATTGTTAAGTAATATGAGAATGGGATTAAGTTGACTTAATCCCACAGCCATTCATAGCTGAGGTTTAATTTCAGAGCTTAATGAGATATGTTGTTCACTGGAGTTATGCCATTTTTAGGGTGGGTATGAAATTTATTTTTTTGCAGTTCACATTGAAATAATATTACATTTTTACAATGATGGAGCAAAATTGTTACTAAATAGTTAAAAAATTGGCAGATAGCCAATTTGAATTTCTCATGTTAACAAAATACTCATTTGATGATTTATCATGTAATTCAGATAGGATATGTGCAGTCAGAATATATGTTTGATTCTTGTAAATTTTTTTGGAGGAAATTTTTACTGTTGGTCTTATAACTAATAGAAATTGCTTCCATCATTTTCCTGTTGAAGGGTTGTCCCAAATCTTTTCCTTCTTCTTTGGAAGTGAATTTGAAATTTTTAAAGTTATATTTAAAATATAGAGATTATCATTCAAAGAACTGCATATAGATATCATTTGTAGTCATTGAAAACAATTGGAAAATATAGTTTTAAAAATTAAAAGGCGGGGGACTGGGTTTGTGGCTTAGAGGTAGAGCACTTGCCTGGCATGTGTGAGGCCCTGGATTTGATCCCACTGCATATAAATAAATAAATTTTTAAAAGATTCATTGACAACTAAAAAATATTTTAAAAAATTAAAAGAGAAAGGGGAAGAAGTTTGGTAGATTAGATAAAGAGGGAGGGGGAATAGGAATAGGAGAAAGTAGAATAAATTTAATAATTTTCCTATGTACACATATGAAAATACCTAAGTAAATCCCACCATTGTTCCTACCCACAAGAATGGGGTTCTAATTAGAATAAGATATATTCCATGTTCGTATAATTTTATCAAATTGGATTCTACTGTCATGTATAACTAAGAAGAACCAATTAAAAAAAATAAGTGAGCTAACAGTTTTAGAATTTACAATAATAGAGACATGATTAAAATTATTTTACTTTACCCCCACAGCAGCTCTATTACTGGTAACTCCAGCAGTATTTACATTTTTCAGATAAAGAAAATTAGGATTTTCTTGTGTACTCATGTTCATTCAAGATTCTAAATTTAGCAGTTAGGTTTAGATATCAGGCCTGTTTATATCTAGACCCTCTATTCTTGACCATCAGAGCCCAAGTTAAGTTGAGTGAACAACCCAGGCTGCTTATGCTACTTAAAGGAACTTGCTCAGCAGAGTTACTGTGAATCTGATTCAACCACTGGGACTTTCAGGTAAATGGTAATGGAGACAGTTCTTATTTGGTCAGAATTTCTTTGCTTATTCTCTTTAACCTATATGAACATGGCTTTAATGGATGAGATAGTCTTGTATCTTTCTCCCTATTTGAGAGAGATTCTATGACTATGTTATTTATTTATTTACTTATTTACTTGTTTAATCATTATTTTATTTTTAAAAATCATTTTAGCCAACAAATCATTTATAAAGGGGCAATCCATAGACTGTGGAAAAACATTTGCAATACATGTACTTGTTTAAAAAGTATACAAAGACTGGAAAACTCAACAATCAGCAAATAATGCACTTAAAAAGTAACAAAACATATAAACGGGTATTTCATTGAAGAGGACAATCAAATGACAAACAAGCATATGAAAAAATACCCAGTATTACCCAGCATTATTTGTTGTTATAGATTTTTGCATTAAAACCATTATGAGATACCTGAGAGACTGCTTATGGTAAACCACACACACACATAGTGTGTGTGTGTGTATATATGTATGCATTTTTATTTGCAAAATAAAAACAAGAAACAATAAAGTAAATCTCCTACTGTGTACCATATGATAAATGAGAGAAAGAACAATTGTAACAAAAGCATTCCAATAATCTTCTCTCTGAGCCTGACAGTAGGACTATTCAACTCATTTTCCAAAATATTACATCATCAAACCTATCATTTACCCAATTTTCCATTGACCTTCATGTCAGGTGTATTTTTCTTTCAAAATATCAATTAATTTGAATATAAATTATCTAGATATTGTAATTAAAAGGTACAAATATTCAACATGTGTAAAAAGCAAAAAACTATGTTCTCTATACATATGTCACACTTTAAATATCAATATACCAATAGGTTAAAAGAAAAAAAAGGGGGGAAAGAACAATGAGAAATATGATGTAGAACTATTAATATAAAATAAATTTCAAGAAAAAGTATTTGCAGAGATAAAGGGGAACATTTCATAATCATAATAGGTCAACTTCTTCAAGGACATATAACAATCCTAAATGTGTATGTACCTAATAACAAAATTACAAAATACATGAAGTAAAAATTAATGAAACCAGAAAGACAAATCCACAATCATATTTGGAGATTTTAAGCCCTCTCACTTTGCTGGAAGGAGTAATGATATAGAAGGCTTAGCAAAATTATCAGCCACCTTGACCTATTTGTTATTAATAGAGAACTATGCACAAAAATGGCAAGTAGAAAATTAATAAGGATGGATTATCCTCTGTCATAAAATAAGCTTTGAGAAATTTTAAAAATTTGAAATCATGTAGACTGTTTCCTGCATGGTATATCACATTAGAAATCAATCACCTCAGGCTGAGAATATAGCTCAGTTGATAGAGTGCTTGCCTCGTATGCACAGGCCCTGGGTTCAATCCCCAGCATCACGAAAAAAATAAAAAATCAATCACATTAAGATATATAAAACCCACCCCCACATCTCAACTACTTCAAAATTAAATGGCATACTTATAAATATCTCACAGATCAAATAAGTAAGAATAAGAAAAGTAAATAAAATATGCTTTTAACTAAGTGATAATAAACAAAGTATCAGAATCTCTGAGATGAAATGTACACAGATGCACACTTATAACAAAGTATTTGTATCAGATAGAAGCTATATTATCAAATTATTTTCAAATTAGGTAATAGGAAGGAAAAATAAGTAGGAGCAGAAATGTGTGAAATAGAAAAGAAAGAATACAGCTAAAGTTGATAATAATCTAACAAGTCTAATCAAGAAAATAGGAAGAAAACATATCAATGGAAAGAAAGCTATCAAAACAACCCAACAGATGCTAAAAATGTATTAAGGTAATATTATAATTGGCTAATTACAATTATATAACTTACATAATTTGGTCTATTTTAGAGGATAGAAACCCCTGCTTGTTTACAAGATTCTTAGGAGTGATAAGTTTTTTCCCATCCTTTCACCTTCAGTCTGTGGATGTTTTTGCCTTTGAGGTGAATCTCTTGGAGACAGCATATAGTTGGGTTTTGTCTTTTATCCAATCTGCTAGTCTGTGTCTTTTGAATGGTAAGTTCAGGCTCTTAATGCTCAAGGTTATTATTGAGATATGATTTGTGTTCCTGGTCATTTGGGTTTATTTCTAGTTTTTAATTTGAATTAGTTTCTCCTGTGATTGACTATTATGTTAGTGGTTAGTGTAGTTTCTTCCTTCACTGTTTTCTTTTTTTTAAAATTTGTTTTAGTTGTAAATGGACACAATATATTTTTATGTATTTATTTTATGTGGTGCTGAGAATTGAACCCAGTGCTCACATGTGTGAGGCAAGCACTTTACCACCGAGCTAAAGCTATAGCTCCCTTCACTGGTTTTTACATTTTTTTTTCATTTCACTTTCATTGTTGAGAATATTCTGAAGTGCAGGATTCTGGTGGCTAATTCTTTTCATTTTTGTTCATCATGGAAAGATTTAATTCATCTTCAAATCGGAAGCTTAATTTTGCTGGATATAGGATTCTTGGTTGGCATCCATTTTCTTTCAGAGCTTGGTATATGTTATTCCAGGACCTCCTAGCTTCGGGGATCTGGGCTGAGAAATCATCTGAGAGCTGAAATGGTTCCCCCTACCACCATATGTAATGTGATATTTTTTTCTCTCACAGCCTTTAAAATTTTATCCTTATTCTGGATGCTAGGCATTTTCACTATAATGTGCCTTGATGTGGGTCTGTTGTAATTTTGCACGTTTGGAGTCCTGTAAGCCTCTTGTATTTGATTTCCCATTTTATCCTTTAGCTTTGGGAAATTCTCTGATATTATTTCATTGAAAATATTGTGCATTCTCTGAGTTCAATCTCCAGTACCCTCGCCCCTGCCCAAAAAAATAATTGTGCATTTTTTTGTTTTGTATCTCCGCATCTTCATCTATCCCAGTAAATCTTAATTTGGTCTTTTCATGTAATTCCATAATTATTGGAAGTTCTGTTCATGGTTTCTTAACATCTCTCCATGGTCAACTTTATTTTCAAGAGTATATATTTTGTCTTTATTGCCTTAAGTTCTGTCTTCTAAGGAGTCTAGTCTGTTGTGGATGCTTTCTATTAAATTTTTAATTTGGTTTATTGTTTCCTTCATCTTAAGGATTTGTTTGTTTTTTTAGAATCTCTATCTCTTTATTTAAGTGATCTTTTGCTACGTGTATATGCTCTCTTACATCATCCTTTACTTTGCAGATCAGTTTAACTATGTATATTCTAACTCCTTCTCTGATGTTTCTTCTACTGTGGTATTGAAGGATTCTATTATTGGAATATCTTGGTTTTCTTGGGGCTATTTGTTCCCTTGCATTTTCATGTTGTGTCTGAATCTATCCATCTAACAGTATGAACCTGAGGTGTTAGAGTTTCTATTCTGTGGATTTATAGTGTCCCTGAATGTTTCTAGTACCTCACTGTTTAGGGAGAGACAAATAATAACAACAACCAATGCAAACAATTTACAGAATTGAACCAAATAATTCCTACTATTATATCTACAATGTTAATTATCACAATAAACAGAAATGATATGATCAGTCATGCCTATAATAAAAATAGCAAGTTTGCAAAAGTGTTTACATTTTCAAATGTTGGATGGTGAAAGAACAGAAGTGATATAAGATGTGGTGATTATGAGGAAGGAGAAAAGAAAAAGATTAAAGGGAGAATGAAAGAGAGAATAATAGGGATTGGCTGTTAGCAGAAGAAAAGAGAATTAAGGGAAACAGGAGAAAAAATAGACAGAAATCAAAAATTTAAATTAAGAAAAATTAAAAATAAAAGAATACAAAACAAAACTAAAATATACTAATCAAACATCCTAGTTCACAAAGAAATAATCCATGTAAAATAATTGGTTTAAAAAAATGCTAGACATGAGAAGGAGAAAAAAGGAAACTGTATAAATGTTCATGTACCATTAAGGTCACAATTAAACAGTGAAAAAGAATTTAAAAATCTTCATGAAAAGTTAAAGAATTCTTTCCTTTGGAGTTCAAAATATTCTCAGCTTCTCAACAGTTTTAGGTGGGGTCTTCTAGAGTGTGATGCTCCACCCTCTGGATTACTGGAGTGAGAGGTAATTCATAGGCAGAATTCCTAGAGGCAGGATTTAGGCTTAGGTGGGCTCCAGGCTCTTTGCTAAATGCCAATTGGTCTGGAGATTTTAAATCAGCACACCTCCTGTGCCCAATACTTGCTGGTCTATGCTGAAGGACTTTATCCCAGGGCTTCCCTGAGTTCCACTCTTGTGGTGGGGGAGCCAATTCTTAGTCCTTACATCACCTGCTGACCCCATGTTTCCTGGTCTCAGGTTTAGTCTCCAATTTCTCCAGCCCCAGTCCTTCTGAGCCAGATGTGTCTCTCTCATCAGGTTCCATCATGACCTTAATGGTACATGAACATTTATTCAGCAAGCAGCTGAATTGGAGGAGCGGGATAGAGCGGGGTGGGTTTCCATGACCAGTTGTCCCTTGTGTAAACCTCTCTCCATGTTTTATTTTCTTCTGGTCACTTAAACACACTCTATGTTGTGAAGCATGTGTTTACTGGGCCTGTATTTTGGGCCAAACTCGGGTTTGCCAAGAATTGGCTTTCTCAGTTGCTGTCCCCTACACCACAGCTGCAAAATGGTTTCTCCCTTTGTCTTCTGCAGGCCACCAGGAGTAAAGTACTCCTCTTTCTTTTTTGTTCACCCACCTTATAGAGAAGCTGCCTGTCTGTTTCTTGGTTTCATGCCATGGAGCACACAGGAACATGACCTTCTCTATTCTACCATCTTGTACATGACTATTTACATCACCAAAACTCATATAACTAAAATGGAAATGAGACAGCAGATATATGATTTATTAAAGATTGATTTGTGTATTTTGAGGGACCTATTGAAAGACATTGTGGCCAAGCTATACCCTAGAGATTTTATGGATAAAGCTACTGCTAAAGATTTTTTTGAGGAGTTGCAGGTTCCCCACAGTTGCTTCATGCATAGCTAATTGTCTTAATACCAACAATATCATTCACTGCCTTATTATTTGCTATACCATGATTATAATTCTGGGGAACTCTTGTTATTTAAGATTAAAAGTTGATCCAATCAATTTGCAAAACTGATAATACTTGAAGTAGTAGTATTGAGCAATTTATGTACTCTTGTAAGATCTCTATATGCTGTACAAATATGAAGACTTTAACTCAAAAAATTGTCTGTGGGCCACACAGAAGGAAGTGCACAGGGTAGCAAGATAAAAGGTTTATTTTCTAGCTGAGTGCTACAAAGTTTCCCTGTTGCCTGTAGGATCTCAAGCAACATGAATCAATTTTCTAAGTATTAACAACAGTCCAGCTTCCCATGCAATTTAATGCTTTCTATTATGGGTTGCCTTTCTCTCTTAGTAATGTGAAATCCTCTTAAGCAGTACTTGTTTAACAAATTTTGTCAGCATGATGACAAGGTAGTGTGAATGTGCACTGAAAGAACTCTATGGTTTAAAAATATTCAGTAGTTAGTCCAGGTATAATTTATTCTCCCTTTTGAAAAATCCATGGAAGAAGTTACTGACCATATTTACATTTGTTCGCCTCTTTCTTATAGTTTTCTTCTAAAATAACCTTTATTTCTATGATCATTCATAGAATCTAACATTTTATTTTGATTATTACTATCATAAAATGGTAAAAGTTTTATTTTATATTCTCTGAAGAATTCCAGACAGTTAGAAGTGAACAGGTACAATTTTTGCCAAGTTGTACATTTTTTAAAGTAAGGCAAATTTGAGGGTGACTATAAACTAGGACACCACAGGGGATTCATGGAAAACAAACTCAGGTCTGTAGCCGTTGTTCAGCTTGGAAGTCAGATTGACAAAAGAAAAAAAAAAAAAAAGAAACTAATGTCATTCCATATGGAAACCCAAATAAACCCTCAGAAAATATGAAAATTATCTTTCAAGTCTACATAGTCATTTGATAATTACAAGCTTCACCTCCTCTGTGCTATGTGTTGGTGGTATATAGCAAATTCTGATAATTCTGCCCATATTCCTTTGGCAGTCAACATTTAGTGCATATTAACAGGCTTCCAATTGCCAGTATCTGTGACTTTAAAAACACTCTTTGGCCCCTGGAGCTCACACTGCCTGCACAAATGCCATGATGGAGGTGCCAAGTACATTAATGCCAACTCCCATTTTATCTTGAAAGCATTTTAGCATGATCGCCAGGAAATTGTTGGTAAATACTCCATTTCCCTTACTTCCTGGTGTGGAGTAACCTTAAGGTATTGTCTTATAAAAAACCCAGAATTCTGCAACCAGATCAAGCTTCATTTTATTTCAATAACTAGCTTTAAAACCTACATGCTTTGTTTTTGTTTTTTATTACCCTTCCATCTATGCCTCATTTTCCTGCTTTGCTCTTGGTTATTATCTGTGCTCATCCCCCAAATAAGCTACTTGCACTCAAATATTTATCTTAGGGTCTGTTTCTAGGATATCTCCAACTAAGATATAATGTAAAGATGATTAAAGCAAGATCCTTTATTAAATAATATTAAATAACAGAGAATTAGAAAATATTAAGAACCTGATGGAGAATAGAATTTTACAAGTTCATATAAGTTAAATCCTGCATTGAAATTCCTAAATTTACCACTTTGTCATTTTTCAGTGATTCTTTTGAAAACATGTGATGGCTATGAATATTGGCTACTCAGATCTCCTTTCAGGTGAGAAACTGCTGAAAAGACTGTAGTTGGCTCCCATTGTCTTCCATTTGGGATCTTTCACAGGATTCATGCCAAGGCCATGATCTCCCTGGGCTGCTCCCTAGCAATGAATGAGCATGGCAAGTGAATCAGTCAGGGTTCCACCAGAGAAACATAATCAATAGGAATTGACTTACACAATTGCAGGGGCTGGCAAGGCATTTTCAGAATCAGTACAACAGGCTTACAGGAAAGGCAGGCTGGAAGCATCTGGCACAAGCTGAAGCTTTAGTCTACAGGTAGAATTTTTTTTCTTCCTTTGGAAAACCTTAGCTCTGCTCTTATAACCTTTCAACTGATTATATGGAGGCCACCAAGATTATTGAGGTCAATCTGCTTTACAGAAAGTTAACTAACTGTAGATGTTACCTATATCTGCAAAATACATTGAGAGCATCATCCAGATAAGTGTGTGAATAACACTCATTAACTATAACCCAGTTGACCAATAAAATGGACCATCACAGCAGGAGTATTAGAGACAATCTGATTTTGCTTAATGCAGACTTCCCCCAGTGAACATTCTTTGCTTTGGGGCTCCCTATCATCTTAAGACTTTCTGAGGGCCACATTGAAGTCTTTGCTGCTTCCTATCTAACCTCTTCTTCTTTCATTTCACAGATCCTAGATTTGCTTCACTAAGACTCTCCCTTCTTTCTCTTGCTCTCTTTCCTCTTATCTTTCACAGTGATTTCCTCTAATAAGTATCTTATTCATATAATTCTATCTTGTTTTGCATTTCAACAAAACCCAACTTGACACATACCAGGAATGGTTGGAGAAAGCAGCAGATAAGTAAGCTTTCATGACTGAATAATTCATGCCTAGCTGGCAATATCATTGACAATATCAATGACTTTATAAAGCATGGATACTCCTTGGCAAAGATTAGCAGAACACATGTTCACCTGTGTTGACCCAGAAGAATGCCCCAGTGGAAGACAATAGCCTTGAAGATATGATTAAGGCATCTGAAAGGTGTGGGAAGAAAAATGCATAAAAGAACAGTGGAGTTGACTAGTTATTACTAAGTTATATCAACAGATAAGAGTTGCAGAGGTATAAGGAGAAATAGAGGGTGCTTAAAAACATTGAATTTATAAACAAAGATTATTCAATATCCTTGTTTTTATATTTATTTATTTTAAAAATGAGGCTCCTGAGAATCAATCAAACAGCAGAATTTTAATTCATTTGAATGAGAAATGTGTTTAGTATCAAAAGAGCCTGAGAAGAAACCGGGCGCGATGGCGCAAGCCTATAATCCTAACACTTAGGGAGGCTGAGACAGGAGAATTGCGAGTTCATAGTGAGCCTCAGCAACAGTGAGGTGCTAAGCAACTCAGTGAGACCTTGTCTCTACATAAAACACAAAATAGGGCTGGGGATGTGGCTCAGTGGTCGAGTGCCCCTGAGTTCAATCTCCAGTACCAAAAAAAAAAAGAGCCTGAGAAGAGATAGTGTGGTAGGTATAATCTCAGGGGTTGGCCAATTACCATGACATGCTTTCTGGTTACTTTGTACAGTGTAGATTTGAAGTACAGTGTCAAAAACATTAAATATGACTTTTGAAAAAAATATTAAGTATGACTACCAGAATAATAATTATCTTACAAATACTTTGTATTTACCTGGCTGAGACTTTCTCTCACAACCTCAGCCTGAGAAGGATATCTTATTTATCTTGGGCTCAGGGTTTTGAAGGTGAGGATTTTGAAGGTGAGGGTTTTAGGCATACCTCCATAACTGCTACATTCTACCTCTTTGGCCACACAAATATTTAAGGAATAGCTCTTCCACAATTACCATGGCTTCTCTTCTGAGAAAAAAGTTCTAAGAGAGAGGATACCTAACCTATTCTTTGAGTCCCCATTTTACCCATTCAGTACAAGAATCCAAGCTCTGTGACATTCCCTATGGTGTGTCTGTGTCCTGATAAAATTCAGTTTATGATTTTTTTGATTTTATGTTTTTTCTTTTTTAATGCCCCATCTAAGAAATCTTTGACTATTCCAAGTTTATAAATATCTATGCACATTTTTCCAGCAAGTTTCATGTTTGCAGATTTTATTTTTAAGTTTCTGATTCATAAGTTAATTATTTTCATTTAGTGTGAGGTAAGAGTTGATGTTTTCTTTGTGTGTGTGAATACCAAACTTGTACAATTTTCTCCCCTTCAGAAAATTTAATTAGGAAAGTAAATTACAACTATCACTACTATTACTATTAAAGCAACAACAACATTCTTCAGTGCCTTATGATTATAGTCAAAGAAAGCACCAAGGCAAGTGCTTGCTATTGTTATCTTAATTTTAATTTTTGAAATCAATATGTGAATCAGTTTGACTAAATATCATGCCTCTCTACTACTAAGAATAGAATCCAGGTCTGTTGAATATCTGTTTTTTGTATTCCACAACATTAGAGTAACTTCTTAATAGATTCTTTGAAAAGGATAATAAATTAGAACATAACTCTAATTGGGAAAGAAACATTCAAATGAGGACCATGTCATTGTCCTTATATAATTTTATTGTTTTTGTAATGTATTACTAAATTTAAATATGAACAAAAAATGTGATTATTAGGTATACTCTTCCCTTTCATTGATAATCTGTATTATAATTTCAAGTCTTCTATCAATAGGTTCAGAAATAATCATTTAAAAACATATTATCACTGGCTAATATATAGTTAACAAAGTTTTGCTATAAATGTGAGTTCCATAAACCTAAGTCAATAATTTTGATGTATTAATTACACAAAATTCAGTGGCTACTTTTCCATATAACTCAGTCAATTGAAAATATAAATTCATAATATTGTAATAACTATTGAACTGAAATAAAGTACTAATTTCCAACATTTATAAATGCAACATTGTTAGTAATAAAACTGAATGTTAACTGTAAAATTAACTTCTTTCAGGCATGTACACTGCAGAATCACATGTTAAACCATTATTTATTCGTTTTATTAGCAATTAAGTTTAAATATTACCCTTATAACTATATTCTTCATGATGTAAACTAAACCTCATTCATCAATTTTACTTCAAGAGAATGCCTCATTGAGCAAGCAGGGCACCAATCCAAATGACTTGTCATAGTTCATTATTACTAAAATGTGTTTAGTGATTTTGATTCTTTGAAAATTTAATTTTACATTCTGTAGGCCAAGGTTGGTTCATTAAAATATTTAGCTTTGACTCTGCAATAAACCACTCATGTATTCCATTTTTACGGAGAATTACCTGGGTTAGGGAAATGCATTATGTTTCTAAGGAGTTGAAGGTGGCTTCATTAGCTATTCTAATAATATCAATGATAGCCTTATCTGGAGAAATTAGATACTTGTCTAACAAGTCATGATTGAAATTTTTCACATAGTCCTCTTGGTCTCAGAGCACTTGTTTCATTAGTTTTCATGACATAGTCATAGACTTACCTACTTAGAAATCTCCATCATTACAAAGGTATCCATTGTTTAGATAACAAAAGCAAGGAAATATTCTTTAGAACCATGTTGTTTATAATACCTAGTAGCCACATATAATAAATTAAATTTAAACTAATTAAATATAATTAAAATTCAGTTCTTCAGCTGTAGTGGCCACATTTCAAGTACTCAATATCCATATGTGGACAATAACTACCATATTGGACAATACAGATCATTTCTACCACAACAGGAAATTCTCTTGAATAGCACTTCTATAAAAGTTCTATAAAGTATCTGATTAATAATTTGGACCTTGGTTAAGATTCAAGTTACATTTTATAAGAGTCTCAAATGTATTGAACATTATGTATACTGGGTACATTCATAGATGTCATTCTTTATTAAGTGTCACAGTAATCCTTATTTATAAGTATTATTCTCATTTTAGAGATGATCAACTAAGGCTGTGTATAATGCAAGAAAATAGCCAGCACATTCATGCTCGTTTACCTACAAAGTGAAATATATTCAAGATTATCCTCAAAAAACAGCATAGGAACAACATAAATGGTCTAGAGAGAGAGAGATTTGGAGAGTTTCTTTTAAAAATTGAAGGCACAAATATGTTTATGGCAGAAATGAATGATACAAAGAATGGAATAAAAATAATCTGTCATAGAGGGGCCTATGCAGACTTGAATGACTTTTTTTCATTGATCATATTTAATATATGGAGAAAATTCTATACTAAGGTAAAAATTAAAAACATTTAATTTTTATTTTAAATTTTAAATTTTTAAAAATTAAAAACATTTAATTTTTATGTCAAGATATCCTCAATAGGATTGTTATAGTTGTAAAAAATGGAAACTACATAAATATCTAGTATAGAGTAGTATATTTAATGAAACTCAACAGAACATTATTCAACAACTTGAACTAGTTTTACAAAAGTTGATATAATAGTATCAAGAAGTGCCTTCATATACTGTTCAGTTTGAAAGGTAGTGCTAATTACAGAAGCATGTACAAAATAAATGACAACAATGTAAATTAAAGGTGCACTAAAGCTTGAATATAAATAAATGATGTGCAAATAGTTTGAACCACAGGGTAGTTAGAATCTTTTGTCTCTAATATACAATGCTTAAAATGATATGAATTTTACAATTAAAATGCTCATAAACTTTATGCAAGAGGATAATATGGAAGTAGTCACAAATTAAAGTGAGAGAGGAAAAAGTTTGAAAAACTCAATTGAAGTCCATTGGTTACATATTAGGCAGTTTTTCTATTGTGTCACTTCATAATTTGATCTACAGATCCATTGCAAAACCAATCAAAATAAAAGTTCATTTTCTAGAAGTTGAGAGTACAATAGTTGCCACTAGAGGTTATGAGGGGTGGAGGCAAGAGAGGACAGGTAGGATTTTGATAACAGGTACCAAAATACAGTTACACAGAAGTAATAAGTTCTAATTTTCTACATCACATTAGGGTGAACATAGTTTATAATAATTTATAATGTATTTTATAGGGGGCTGGAAGAGAGGAGTTCAATGCTTCCCAACACAAAGAAATGAAATGTTTAAGGAGAGGTAAAGGCTAATTATCCTGATTTGATCATTATATATTATATTCATATATCAAATTATCACACTGAACACCATAAATTTGTAGTTATTATGTAAAAAATAAACTATTATTCCAGTTTAAAAACTCCCAAATTTTTATAGATATCAAAAAAGACTGATAGTAACATTTATACAGAAAAGCAAAAGATCAAAAATAGCTAACAGAATACTAGAAGAACAAACTTGGAGTACTGATACAACCAGATTTTAGGACTTATTATAAAGATACAGAAATCAAACGTGGCATTTGTGAAAGAATAAACATCAGTGGAACAGAATAGAGATCCCAGAAATGGGCCCATAAAAATATGGTCATTTTATTTTTGACAAAAGAACAAAGCCAATACAATGGAGCTAGGGTAACATATTTAACAAATGGTGCTGGAATAACATGCAAAAGAGGGAACAATATAGATATAATACCTTTCACAGAAGTTAACCCAAAATGGATCATAAACTTATATGTAACATATAAAACTATAATACTCCTAGATGAAAACATAGGAGAAAACCTAGATGACCTTGAGTATGGTGATAAGTTTAGATACAATGCCAAATGCATGATTTATGAAAAAATACCGATAATTTGAACTTCAGTAAAATTAAAAATCTGCTCCATGAAAGACAGTGTTGGGAGACTTGGAAGACAAGACAACCCACAGACTGGGAGAAAATATTTGCATTGCAAAAGGTATATCTGATAAAGTATTGTTATCCAAAATATAAAAAGAATGCAGCAATAAGAAAACAAAATCTGAAAAAATGGGCCAAAGTGCTGGAGTTGTGGCTCAGTGGTAAAGCCTTTGCCTCATATGTGTGAGGCACAGGGTTCAATCCTCAGCACCACATATAAATAATTGAATAAAATAAAGGTCCATCAACAACTAAAAATGTATTTTAAAAAAATAGGCCAAAGACCTTAACAGATATTTCACCAAAGAGAATATACAAAAAGCAAACATATAATAATATGCTGCACATCATATGTCATCAGGGAAATGCAAATTAACACAGCAATGAGATATTGCTACACACTAGAGTAGCCAAATTTTGAAACACTTGACAGCATCAATTCTAGGGATGTGAAGTAACAGGAACTCTGATTTGTTGCTGATGAGAAAGCAAAATAGTACAGCCACTTAGTGAATGTTGTGGTTTCTTTCAAAACTACATATAATTTTACTAAATGATCCAATAATTATATTCCTAAAGGAGCTGAAAACTTATGGACACATGAAAAACCTGCATAGAGATGTTCAGAGCAGCTTTATTCATAATGCCAAAACAAGGAAGCAGCCAATATTTTCTTCAGTAGGTTAATGGATAAATAGACTGTGGCACATACAGACAATGGAATATTATTTAGTGCTAAAAATAATGAACTATCAGCCAGGAAAAAACACTGAGCAAACTTAAATGCATGCTCCTAAGTGAAAGAAACTAATCTTAAAAGGTTGTGTATTGTATCATCTCAACCATATAACATTGTGGAGAAGGCAAATCTAAGGAGACCACACAAAACTAAATGGCAAAGATTGGGGGTGGGAAGAATAAATAAGCAGAGCACAGAAGATTTTAAGGCATAGGAAATACTCCGTATGATACATAATGTTAGATACATGTCATTATACATTTGTCCAAATTCATAAAATATACAATTCCAATAGTGAACCCTAATGTGTTAGATATGAACTTTTTGTGATTATGATGTCTCAATGTGGGTTTAAGAGTTTTAATAATTGTAACACTCTGGTGGAAGATGTTGATAAAATGAGAATCTCTGGGGCTGGGATTGTAGCTCAGCGGTAGAGCACTTGCCTTGCACGCGTGAGGCCCTGGGTTCGATCCTCAGCACCACATATAAAGCAATAAAATAAAGACATTGTGTCCATCTACAACTAAAAAAAAATATTAAAAAAAAATGAGAATCTCTGCATGTATTGGGGGCATGAGGAAGAGGGAAACTTTTGGTACATCTTAATTTTGCTTGAAACTGAACCTATAAAATGGAAGCTTAAAAATATATCTGTCATATCTAACCTACATATGGTAGTATTGTCATTTTGGATGTCATATCAAAGGAAAAATTATTATCTAACTGTTATATGCATATGACCTCCACATATTTTGAAGTATTATATCTGTAAGGAAACTGTTATAAGGAATTAGAATCAGGGCCATAAAGTGTTATATTAAGGAGATTTTTTTCAAGAAAATACTACAAGAATTGTGGAAAATTATCATGCTTATGCTTCCCCAGAAAAAAAAGTAATTGCATAATTGTTTTCCATTTATCTCACTCACCTGAAAATTTCACCATAATAAAGACACATGTGGGGACATTAATATCATACAGTTGCAATTTAATTTCACAAGGTAAAAATAGATATCCCAACACTAATTGTATTGGGACATATATTTTATATTTAAAATAGATCTCTTTTGAAAGAGAAATATTTCTCATTCTTGTCAATCTAAGATGAATTCTGGAAAAGCAGTTGAAGTTTTTTAACCAGTAACACATCTCACTGAAAAAAATTGAAATGCTAATTAATCTTCAAAGGAAAATAGTTTTTATTTTAATATAATGTCTTTCCTTTAATTTTCTTGCTGTGAAATGAGAAGGATAAAATGCCAAATGAGAATCTGGTAGAATATCTTCATGAAGGAATCTCTGCTACATGCAGAGTTAGAATTTTAACTCAGTCTTTCTATTAAAGGTCAGTAAAATATGTATTTAGAATCTTAGAAGCTATATGGGCTTGCAGTGAAAAAAAAGTAAAGAAATCGGGCTGAATTTTTGTTGCCAGTTTTTAATGTAATGTTTAGAAAGTGGAAGTGCAGCCTAAATCTATCCAGTTTCCAGAGTGTACATTTCTCACAGGGAAAATACTGGAGGTAAGGGAGACACTTTGATCATGATATTATTCACTTGGTTATTTTTTTGCCTACAGAATTAAAAAAGAACGAGAAAACCCCATTTTTCTCAAAGTGGATATTATTATTATTTCCATTCCAAAAGTTACTAGTGGAAGTACCCTTCCTCTCTGTCCATAGAATCTGGAACAAAGCTCAAACAACATGATTATCCCAGTTTTTAATATTATTGTTCTTCCTAAGGTCGATGAAGAGAGTTGAACACATTTACATATCTATGGATTATAAAAAAGAAGTATTTGCCCAAGATATAGATTATTCATTTATGTAAAAATGAAAATTGCACACTGATCTTCTTTGCTTACTAAAGGGAGTCACTTTGTTTCTTCCTTAGTTAATATATCTGAAATATGGCATATACATCTATTTATTCAATTAAGCCTCCAAGAATTTGTGAGATTTTGCTCTGGTTTAAGTTCTCATTTTGATAATATTCTATACATTAAAATTAACTCAAATGACCCTGGAAAATTGCCTTGTAAAACTTACATTTTAAGAGTATAAATAGTCTCTCAATACTAATTTAAAACTTTCCACTTAAAAATAGAAATTTTCTTCTTTTAGCATAGACTCTGTTGTTTTTGTAATGATTTGATTCAATAGTTACTATTTCACCTAGAAATATCAATGTTTTACAAGTCACAAAGTAGTTGTGACACTTCCCTCTATATGTTCTTGAAATTTGCTATAATACCACTTATCAGAGATTCTTATCTTTTGTAGAATCTAAACATTATATCACTCTGTTAATCACCACACTAACATTATTTTGAATTAAATATATAACTATTTCAAACTGAGTTTGATTTGCTTATAATTGCATAGCTCCCAGACTTGAAAATATTTAAAACACATTACTAATATACTATTATATCATTATCAGAGATTGCAAGAGTGATTAAAATTAAATGAACAAATGGAAGTATACATTTTTTTCACATAAATAATGAGAGGTGAAGCCATGACGTAGTAGTCAAAATGTCCTCTTATTCAAAGTTGAGGACTAGATCTGTTACGTATGTATATTGAAAACTCAGCATCATATGCAGTGATATAATTTGGAATAGTATAATTTAGAATAGTTTATTATGAAATATTTTGGTAGAAAAACAAATTCAATGAATAAATTAGATTGGATGTTCTAATTTTCAATGCTAATAAATGTGTGACATTTTTATAATTATTTGATCTCCTGTTTATGCTCATGAAAAAAATTTTTTGTAATATTGGTATTTGTTCAATGATATAATGTTTTGATTTCCAGTATAGTTGCTCCAAAGTCTTTCAGAAATTGGGTATTAGAGATTTTTAAATAACATTTATCCTGTGTACAATTTTCTATAGTAAATACCATCAGCATTGGGATAAAAACAATACCTGGAGGTAAATGAGAACATGCAGAAAAAAGAATGTTTGTGCCATGTGACTGTGCTTAACAACAGGATACATCATAAAGAGGCAGTATGTATTCTCCACCCGAGCAAGACTATTTTTCAGCTTGAAGATGGCTGAGCAAGAAAGAGGTTGATACTAGAAAATTCGAGAAAGTCAAATAAATGCTTGGTAGTACCACACGAGTATGATCTCCTTTCTTTTGCTTTATTCTCAAAAGCATAGAGTAAAAGTCGGAGGCAGAGTAATATTCTATTGTGTGTGTATGTATGTGTATATATATATATATGTATGTATATATATATGTATATACATACATACATATATATATGTATGTATGTATATACATATATATATACACACACACACACACCACATTTTCTTCTTTATTCATTCATCTGTTGAAGGACACCTAGTTTGGTTCCAAAGCTTGGCTATTGTGAATTGTGGTGCTATAACAATTGATGTGGCTGCGTCAGTATAATATGCTGATTTTAAGTCCTTTGGGTACAAACTGAGGAGTGGGATAGCTAGGTCAAGTGATGGTTCCATTCCAAGTTTTCTGAGGAATCTCCATAACACTTTCCATAATGGTTGCACCAACTTGCAGTGACACAAGCAATGTATGAGTGTACCTTTTCCCCACATCCTCACCAACATTGTCACTTGTATTCTTGATAATTGACATTCTGACTAGAGTGTGAGATGAAATCTTATAGTAGTTTTGATTTACATTTCTCTAATTGCTAGAGATGTTGAAAATTTTTTCATATACTTGTTGATTGAGTGTATTTCTTCTGTGAAATGCCTGTTCAGTTCCTTAGCCCATTCATTTATTGATTGGGTTATTTGGTTTTTTGGTGTTCGGTTTTTTGAGTTCTTTATATTCACAAAGGAATATTACTCAGCCTTAAAGAAGAATGAAATTATGGCATCTGCCAGTAAATGGATGGAGCTGGAGAATATCATGCTAAATGAAATAAGCCAATCCCCCAAAATCAAAGGCTGAATGTTTTCTCTGATATGCAGATGCTAATCACAGTAAGTGGGGTGGGGGCTAGGGAAAAATAAAGTTACTATGGATTAGGTAGAGGAGAGTGAAGGGAGGAGATGTGTAAGGGTGTATGGAGGATAGTAAAATGAATCTGACATTATTACCCTGTGTACATATGTAACTACATGACCAGTATGATTCTACATCTTGTACAATCAGAAGAATGAGAAGTTTTACTCCATTTATGTATGATGTGTCAGAGTGCATTCTACTGCCTCTAGATATATTCAATTTAAAAATCTCAGAGAGACCTGTGATTGTTTCCCTTACAAATAATTTTTCAAATGCAGTATTTCTTTAGTTAGTTTATTTTTTCTTATATATAGTGCCATTGCTCTAATTCAAGCTATAATTACTTGTCTATAGACAATTATACTTGCCTGCTCATGTGGAAACCTCAGTGCAATTTTTACCTCATAAAACATTACTTCTGTGATTAATAGTTACTCCATATTTTCCTATATATTTAGTCTATTTTCATTAAATGCCATAGGGTTAAAGTGATGTGAGCTGGTAATCTCAAAAATGATTAAGTCATATGTCTTGGATTTCCTTCTTTCCCATTGGATGGAAATGGCAATTACTCCAAGTGCCTTGGAAGATATAGGTTAAGGATGGCTGAACTATCTCACAACCCTAGATCCCTGGATATTCTCATAGAGCAATGCTCATTCATTTGTGCCAGAATATTCTGTAAAATGGAACAAAATATTTTTATCTTACTTGAGCCACTGGTTTTGAGCAGGACTCTGTTGGAATGATCTGCATAATAACTAATACCTGGAAAGAATAAAATTAGTTTTGGCAGAACAATAGCATAGTAAAAATGGCTCAATTCAATACTTAAAAAAACTTTGTAAGAAAAGTGTGAACATTGGTGTGTTTCCCAGAGATTTGTTTGGAAGAAATATTTAGTTTGGTCTCCTGCAAAAATCTCACTTTGGAGTTCTAGGAATTTAAATCCAAATAAAAATGTGAGTTTCAGTGTTTGTAGATTGCCATGGACATTATAAGTTAAGCATGTCCAAAATTAACTTTCACATTCTATATTTTTACCTACATCCTATTGACCTAAACACAACCATATGGTTCCATCCTTCTTTAAACTCAGGATATTCTATTACTAAAAGATGAAATTTATTATAGATATATACAGATCTACCAGACACTTTCAAATATCTACCAAATAGAGTTCATATTTCCAACTTGTGCATTCAATTGTTTCCATATACCTACGTCAGATTAATTTTCAAGAGCCAAAGTATTCAACTTCATTTCTGAAGTACACTCCCTTACTTTTCCAGTTCTTCAGAGCCTGCTAGAAATATTCAGGAATCATTTATTTTTCTCTAAATATGACCCACCCAAATTGTCTTTTCTTCCAAGACCTAGGCAAAATACTGCTACCACAAAACTCTCCTAGATTCTTTCCACTTAAACCCAATCATACAGTCGCCCATGAAATAAATACTTGCTTAGGCATTGTCTCACACCAAAAACTTGATTAAGTCTTAAGGAATTATAGATTAGTAATAACATGTTCCTGCCTCAATAATGTCTCTCTCAACATTTTTATCTTTGTTTTGTTTAATATGTTACTTGCCACACTCTATATTTAATTGGAATTATTTGTTCACATAATCAATTTTTACTGCATCACCTCTTTGGGTCCAGGAATCACAGCTTGATTATTATAATTTAATCTGTTCACCACTGAACAGAACACTACCTGTTGTTACTGAGAGAACTAGTTGAGAAAATGACTGAGAAAATAAGGCTGACCCTAAGAAAGAAGGAATTCTTCCTGCCTCACCACATTTGAATTGGGAACCAGGAACTTTTCCTGGCTTCTTACTTCACATATTGGATATTCCTGTATCTTGAGTTAGTCATCATTCAGACAGGAAATACACTATCAGATTTTCAGATTTCCAGGCCTTTGATATCAAACTGGAGTTAAACTATTGGCTCTCTTGTATGTCCAGATTGGTGACCCACTCTGCAGATCTTAGAACTTACCAGCCTCCATAATTATAGGATCCAATTTATTAAAATTATATATATATATATATATTTAATATATATTCTATAGTATATATCATATATATGTATGTTTTATATTGTGATGGTGTTTGTTCTTACTGTTTTTTAATTAAAGTCTATGTTTTCATATCACAAGTATGGCCAATGGATACTCTGTCTAGTTTTTGGATTCCATTTTCCTGGAATGATAATTTTCATATTTGCACTTTTGGTATGTGTATGTCCTTTACAGTTTGACTATAATATGTCATGGTGAGGATCTTTTCTGCACATGTCTATTTGGGATTCTTTAGGTATCCTATACATGGATGTTTTGTGTCTTTTCTGAGATGAGGGAAGTTATCTACTATTTTATTAAATAGGTTTTCTATGACCTTAACCTTGACTTCTTCCCCTTTGTGTATATGGATGAGCTGATTGTTTGATCAATGGTCATTTTGACCATTGTTATGCAATGTTGAATTTATTTCCAGCTGGCTACCATAGTCCAACCTCCCTATAGCTATTTTGGCTTTGAAGAGTGAATTCAGGCACAATGTATCCCATACATTGAAGAGACTCACTATCTCTCAGAGTTACATAAGTGTGAGGAGTCTCCTATATATCAGATGGGTGTGGTATAGGAAGCAGAGTGTGAGGTGCTCCATATGTGGTTACTCCTACAGTGGGAATGGTGGCACCTTTGGGGTGATATGGGTTTATCAGGAACTTTTGATACTGGCTGTATTGGATAGGTCTCTTACTGGTTACTCTGGTAGTGGTGAGGGACCTGAAACTCTTATCCTCTGATTAGACACTGGTATAGTTTCAAATAGTGATGAGGGCAGAAATCACAAGCACTCACTGTATGGTGCTTACTCCCAATCTTGTCAGCATCATGTGATCAGACAACATACAAGTACAACTAACAGGGCTGGGGTCGTAGCTCAGTTGTAGAGCAATTGCCTTGCATATGTCAGGCACTGGATTTGATCCTCAGCACCACATAAGTAAATAAAATAAAGATACTGTGTCCATCTACAACAAAGAATTTTTTTTTAAAAAGTACAACTAACACAGGGGACCTATATATATATATGCAGGTGCAAGACAGTGTGTTATTCCTCTCTGCTGCAACTGTAAGCATGCCCATCTAGGAGCAAGACCTCAGTTCTCACATCTATGCCTATGTTTGGAGGGGGAAATGACCAGAGCCATTACCTGATTCTTTCAGTCCTCACCAGGGATTGGGTAGTTGTAGATAGCCGCTGAAGCTTGAGAAAATTCCTCTCAGCTGAGGGTGCTCACAGGAGAGAGTTAGTATGTAATGTAGCTGGAAAACTATCTCAGGACTTTCGTAGGCTGTATGCTTCTAAAGCAGGACTATAAGTAGGCCACGACATGGTAGAGACAGGTAAAGGGTACAGACTCCAAGTTCTTTCTCTGCCTTGTTAGCAATAGGCACGTTTATGCATTGTGCTAGAAGAAGGATAGCAGGAACTGCGTGGGCAACCTCCCTCAGTCCTGGCACCAAAGTAACTGTGGCACCCACATGCAACTGACCTCACCCCTGATCTCAAAGGGTAGACTTCTTGATACTCCAGTTATTGGGGATGCCTCCCTCTGCTGCCCTAAGTGTTGCAGCACCCATTCCCCACTGCGTAGCACTCTTAGCAGGTTTGTGTCAGTCACTCCACTTAGCCAGTTCAGTGGAATATTTTTGGGATTCCATAAAAGGAGATATGCAGGGGTTTCTGACCCCTTAAACAATCCATACCCAGACAATATTTCTCCTTTCATGATGGTTGCTGGCTACAGTATTTTGAGGACTCAGTGGAAGATGAAGTGAATTCCTTTTCAAAGCCAGACTACTAGGGAGATTTCAATCTTCTTATTTAGGCTATAAGCTCACAAAGGCCACAAAACTTTCCAGTAGCTAGAATTCTCAGTATTTGTACTAATAAAGTTTGTGGAGACTCTCTCCTTCACCTTTAGTACTCTGGAGTTGGGGCAGAAGGTGAAGGCTTTTATTACTGTTGAATTCCAGCATCTTTTACCACTGAATTCCAATGTTGTTCTGTGATCACTCACCTCAATATACAGATATACATGTGTGGGTGAGCTTCTTTTTAGTGGAGAAGCAGGTGAGTTCTGGGTCACTAATTGGTTTTAATTCACATGTATATTTAGTAAAATTTATAAAAAGGTGATTTTTTAAAATTATTGGTAAAATGCAGAATTTATATTTCAACAAAAAACTAAACAAAGTATCAAGGCTGTAAATTCTTATTTTATTTATTTGGCTATATACAAAACTTTTGTTTTCTATTATTAAAGAGCTGATTACCAGGGTTGTCTCTTGATTTTTTTAAAATATTTTTTTAGTTGTAGATGGATGCAATATCTTTATTTTATTTATTTATTTGTATGTGATGCTGAGGATCGAACCCAATGACTCACGCATGCAAGGCAAGCACTCTACCACTGAGCCACAGCCCCAGCCCCGTCTCTTGATTTTTTTAATTAGAACTTTATAGTTATACATAGTAGTTGGGTTCATCTGCATAATCTCATATATGCATGGAATTAAATTTCAGTTCATGATTCCCCTTTTCCCTTCCATTCTCCCTCTCCTCTACCATTCTCTTTCCTCTCCTCTACTTGATGTCCTTTCACTTGTCTATTGATTTATATTTGATTGTTTTTTTCTACCTATGCATAAAGATGATGTTCCCTGTGGTATATTTTTATATGAGCATAACATCATCTTTAAAGAATCCATTCTGCCTTGCCTTCTCTTACCCATTCCTCCACTCTGTCTCTTGATCTGTGTCTATATTACTGATCTTCCTTTTATCTTTATGTGACACTATCCTTCTCTCCCCTTTTCCTTTATTTTACTCTGGCTTCTACATATCAGAGAGAACTCTCAGCCTTTGGTTTTTTGGGATTGGCTTATTTCACTTAGCATAATAGTCTCCAGTTCCATCCATTTACTGGCAAATGCCATAATTACATTCTGTTTTTATAGTTGAGTAGGATTCCATTGTGTGTGTTTGTGTGTTTGTGTGTGTATCGTAGTTTCTTAATCCATTGAAGGGCATCTGGATTGATTACATAATTTAGTTATTATGAATTGTGCTGCTATAAACATTGAGGTGATTGTATTATTGTAGTATGTTGATTTTACATATATTTTGTGAAAATACCAAAGAGTGGGATAGCTGGGTCATATGGTGATTCCATCCCTAGTTTGTTTCTTTTTTCTTTCTTTTTTTGAGGAATCTCCATCCTGATTTCCAGAGTAGTTGTACTAGTCTGCAGTTCCACCAATAATACACAAATGTATCTTTTCCCTCAACATCCTCACCAGCATGTATTATTAATTTTATTCTTGATCACCACCATTCTGACTAGATTAAGATGAAATTTCAGTGTAGTCTTGATTTTCATTTCCTTGATTGCTAGAATTGTTGAATGTTTATAAAGTTTCTGGTCTAATTCCTAAGTCCTTGATCCATTTTGATTTTAGTTTTGAGCAGGATGAGAGATAGTGGTATAGTTTCATTTTTCTACATATAGCTATCCAGTTTTACAAGTACATTTGTTTAAAAATCTATCTTTTCTCCAGCCAGGTGTGGTGGCACACGCCTGTAATCCCAGCACTTTGGGAGACTGAGACAGTAAAATTGCGAGTTCAAAGCCAGCTTTAGAAATGGCAAGGAGCTAAGCAACTCAGTGAGATCCTGCCTCCACATAAAACACAAAATAGGGCTGGGAATGTGGCTTAGTGGTTGAGTACCTGAGTTCAATCCTTGGTACCAAAAAAAAAGCTATCTTTTCTCCAAAATATATTTTTGGAAACTTTGTCAAATATCAAATGGCTGTAAGTATGTGAATTTGTTGTCTTCTATTTAGTTCTATTGGTCTTCATGTCTATTTTGATGCCAATACCATTTTTTTTTTACTATAGCTCTGTAATGGAATTTCTGATCATGTATTATGATACCTCCTGCTTCACATTTCTTGCTTAGTATTGTTTGGCTATTCTGGGACTCTTATTCTTCCCAATGAATTTAAGAATTTTTTTTCTAATTCTGTGAAGAATGTAATTGGTATTTTGATGAAGATTGCATTGAATCCATATGTAGCTTTTGGTAGTGTGGTGATTTTCACAATATTAATTTGGCCTACCCAAGAACATGAGTTTTCTTGATTTTTTTTCTTCAGCTGAATCACTGTTCGAGTATATTAAGGCTTTTGATTTGTCGTTGATGTAGTATCCTGCTACTTTGCTGTACTCACTTATAAGCTCTAGAAGTTTTCTGGTAGAATTTTTTTAGTCATTTAAACATGGGATCATAGTATCAGCAAACAAATATAGTTTGACTTCTTCTTTTCCTATTTATATTCCTTTGATTTCCATTCTTGCCTAATTGCTCTGGCTAAAGTTCCAATGACTATATTGATTAGGAGTGGTGAGAGTGGATAGCCTTGTCTTGTTCCTGAATTTAGTGGAAATGCTTTTAGTTTTTCTCCAGTTAGTATGATGTTGACTTTGGTTTGTCATAAATGACCTTTATAATGTTGAGGTAAATTCCTTTAATCCATGGCTTCTCCAGCCCTTTTAACATGAATGGTGCTAGATTTTATCAAAGGCCTCTTCTGTGTCTATTGAGATGATCATGTGATAATTGTATTTAATTCTATTTAGGTGATAACTTACATTTTTTGATTTGCATATGTTGAACCAACTTTGCATCCCTGGAATGAAACCCATTTGATCATCATGTATTATCTTTTTGTTGAGCGGGGGAGGAATACCAGGGATTGAACTCAGAGGTGCTTAACCACTAAGCCACATCTCCAGCCATTCTTTTTATTTATTTGTATGTTTATTTATTTATTTATAGACAGGGTCTTACTAAGTTGCTCTCACAATGTTGCTGAGGCTGGCTTTGAACTTGACACCCTCCTGTCTCAGCCTCCAGAGCCACTGGGATTAAAGGTGTGCTCCATCATGCCCAGTTTATTTTAACTTTTTGATGTTTTTTATTGCAATTTCCTAATGTTGCTAATATTTTTTAAGGATTTTTGCATCTGTGTTCATCAGGGATAATGGTCTGTAGTTTTCTTTCCTCAATGTGCCTTTGTCTGGTTTTGGTATCAGGGTTATACTGACTTTGTAGAATATATTTGTAATTGTTCTCCTCCCTTTCAATTTCATGGAATAATTTGAGAAAGACTGGTGTTAATTCTTCTCTACAGGTCTGGTAGAACTCTGCTGAGGATTCATCTGGTCCTGGGCTTTTCATTTTTAAAAGGCTTTTTGTTGCCATTTCAATTTTATTACTTGATATTGTTCTATTTATGTTTTCTGTTATGTTCCTGGTTTAATTTGAGAAAGTCATACCTGTCTATAAATGTGTCAGTGTCATCCAGCTTTTCCAGTTTACTGGAGTATAAATTTTCGAAATATATTCTGATAATCCTCTGGATTTCAGAAGAGTCTGTGATGATATCTCTTTTTTGGATTTTTCCCATTATTTTACCTTTAGTCTGTGGAAATCTTTGCCTATGAGTCTCTTGTAAACAGCATATAATTGAATCTTGTTTTTTTAAATATACTTTTTAGTTGTAGATGGACACAATAGCTTTATTTTATTTATTTTTATGTGGTGCTGAGGATTGAACTCAGGGCCTCACTAAACTCAGGGCCTCATGCTAAAGAAGTGCTCTACTTCTGAGCCACAAACCCAGCCCTGAATCTTGGTTTTTGATCCATTCTGAAAAATGTGTTTTAATTGGGAATTTGAGACTATTAACATTCAGCTAGTATGGATATGTGCTTGAAGTTTCCTACCATTTGGGGGTTTTTTTGCTATATTTTATCATATCTTGATTCTCATTTAGCAAGTTATTCTTCTATTGAATTTTCTCTGTTTGGGAACTTTGAGAATTGTTCTTTAGTGCCTCCGTGTTCAAGTTATCTTTGCGTATTCTTTGTAGTGCTGGCTTGGCAATCATGAATTCTTTAATGTATTCTTGTCATGGAAAGTTTTATTTCTCTATAGAATTTGAAACTGAGCTTTGCTGGGTATAGTAACCTTGACTAGTTGTTGTTTTCTTACACGACATGGAATATCTCATCCCAGGCCCTCTCTGATTTTACAGTCTGAACTGAGAAATCAAAAGTGAGCCTTTTTGGTTTGCCCCTAACTGTGACCTGATGTTTCTCACTTGCAGCTTTTAATATTCTTTCCTAATTTTCTGTGTTAGAGATTTTGATCATGATATGTCTTGGCAAGCTTCTCATTTGAATAGGTCTATTTGGTGTCCTCTTAGCCTCTTGTATGTGGATGTCTCTCTCATTTCTGATATGGGAAAAGTTTTTATTGACTATCATATTGAAAATGTTCTTTATGCCTTTAGTTTATAGGTCCATGTTCTCTTCTATCACAGAGATACTCACGTTTGGTCTTTTAATGCTGGTCCACAGTTCTGGTCATGTTGTATATATTTTTTTCCTTTTGTTGCATTGTGTACTCAAGATTATATACCCTGTCTTCAAGGTCTGATGGTCTATCTTCAAGGGCTGAGGATCTATTTTCTATGCATTCTAATCTGTTATGCCTTCAAGTGAATTTTTATTTTGATTGATTGTGTCTTTCAGTACTATGAGTTCTGTTTGGTTTCTTCTCACTATTTGTTTCTTTATTGAAGTGGTCTTTCATCTCCTGCGGTTGCTTTCTTAGCTCCTTCCTTAGCTCATTGAAAATTTTAAAAACCATTTTTTATAATATTTCTCTGGGTTTTTGTACACCTCACTATCAATGGGATCCTTTGTTGGGGAATTATGAATTTTGAGAGGAGATTTGTTTGCCTGTGTCCTTCTGTTTTCAGAGGTCTTGGACTTGCAAATCAACTGAGGCACTACCCCTACCCCTTTTTTATGCCTGTCCTTTTGTTTGTAATTATCTTATTTGTTCTGGGACTTCTGTCTGTTTTTGACATATGAGTAGATGCCAAGGGATGTGGCCTGAGGTCCTCTCAGATTGTTCCTCTTTGGATCCTTGTTGTTGGTTAGGGGCTTTTGTCTGTTCACTTCTTTGAGTTGGAGTAATGTCAGGGCTCAAGTGGAGCAGTTTGTGTGTGAAGCAAGATTCACTGTTGCTTGGTTCAGATATATTTCTTGGCTATATAATCTCTCCTCTATGATCTTGAAGCATGCCAATTTCTTTCTGGCCCTGCTTGGAGGGGGGAAGCCAAGAGTGGCACTAGTGTCAGTAACAAATGTAGAGTTTTATGTTAAATGTCTGGTGTCTACTTTGACATCTGTAATGCTATTTGCCACTTATGTAGGAATGGTGGCATTACCATTTAATAATACTACCAACAAAAATGACAGCAACAACAACAAACACCCATAGACTAGATTAGTAATTCAATAGCATGTCTGTACTATGTTGTCTAGTATATTAATGATTATTCCAACTTGAATGGGGTAGGAATTACATAGTCTAATTGTTAGTTTGTGTTTTTTTTTTTTGGTCTCTTCTATTCTTTTATTAAAGTATAGCTGAAGATTGAGTGTCATTAATTTATGTGTGGAACAAAGTGCACTGTCTTTGGGTTGAGTTTAGTTCAACAGCAGAGTCTCTAACCTGTGAACTTTAAATGTCTCTGTAGGTTCCTAGCACCTAACAGAATACAGCAAAATAAAAAATAGCAATAAATACTGCAAATAATATATAGCATTATAGTAAATACCCAGTTACTACTATGACATCTTCGACATTTATTACCACCAAAAACAGGAATGGTGGGTTCAACAATTGTCAAAAATAAAAACAATAACCATGAACTATATCTGGTTTTAAAGCAAATAACAGGTGTCAACTATATCATCTCCAGCAATAATAATTGCATCAGCAGTAATGGTAGGGGTAGGAGTTAATATCAGCCAAGTAGTTCTGAAAGAATGTACAAAAACAGCTAATTATGGGAAAAGAAAATGTGGTAGGAAGTTAGAAAAGAGTTTACAATTTCAGAAAGTGAACAGAAAGAATGGAGAAGTGATGTAGTAGGTAATGTTTATATGAAAGGAGGGGGAAAATAGAAAAAAAACAAAGTATTGTGAGAGAGGTAGAGAGAACAGAATTTGGTCATTAGCAGGCAAAGAGAAGAAAGAAAGAGAAACAATGGAAATAAACAAATGAAAATAATACAAAACCAAACCAAAATATACAACAAAAACCTCAAACCCTTAAAGCACAATGCAAGGAAAATATAAGTACATTTTCAAAATGCTAAAAAATGAGAGAAAAAACAAGTAAGAGTATGTGTATATGTCCCTGGACCAATAAGTACAACTAGAATTCACACACATATGTACACACAGGAAAATAAAAATGTATCTCAATGAAGAATGAAGGAACTATCTCCACTAATGTGGTCAAAATAGTTGACTACATTGGGTAGTCACTATCTATGTCCAACAGTCTTTCTTTCCAATTTTTCTTGAGTTATGTACTGATAGAACAAGGAATGCGGGTAGTTAACCCCTTCTTGTTTTTGTGTTGCTCTCTGAGCTGCCAGTTGAAGCAGACTAAGATTTAAGTTGTTTGATATAGAACTCAGCTTCCCTTCTCACCAGTATAAGGTAGGATGGGTTAGGAAGTAATGTCAGTTGGAGTTGTCCATTCAGCTCAGATTGTTGCACTCCCAGTGTAAAGTTTATGCAGAGTTCTATGAGGGGAGTTCCAGCAAGTGGGGCTTAGTTCTAGTCAGGCCTCAGGGGCTTTGTTGGGTGGTGTCTGCTTTAGAAAGATTGGACTGATCTGCCACTAGGGCTTGACATTAGCTGATCTGGTTCTCTGGAGCCTCCCAAGAATTCCAATCCTGGGGAAACTCCTCAAGTCACTGCTGTCCATGAGCAGAGCCTTCCTGGGATTAGCCTCTAAGTGTTTCCTTCACCCCAACCCCCTACTGCTGGCCCACTTCAGCTGGTTAAGTGAGCCCTCAAACTCAAAAGAGAGGAAAGTTGGTCTCCCCTTCACCCTTCTGACTCAAATCCCCCTGATTACAGTCTTCTTCATGTCAGTTTTACTCACCTTCTTCCAGGTATACCCTTAGGCCACTCAATTGCCACTTGCTAGGGTATTGTGACTCTGATCTCCCATAGCTGCTGCTAAAGAAAGATTGCCCCAAGGTAGCTCCACCTCAGCTTTCAATGACCAGTTTTCAAGTAGCAGCCTCTGAATCTAACTTTCGGCAGCTTTTTGGATCTCAGATTTTTTCATAGCAAATCTGTTTTCACCCTCCCTCTGTGGTCACCACTTTTAGCACCTGTATGGCAGCTGGGTAAGCTCCAATGTATTCTTTATTCTTTGTTTATTGTACCCAAATTTCTGAGTCCCTAAGCCGCTTTGAATGTCCAATATTAAATTTTAGTGAAATCTCTTTTTCACCCACCTCACTGAGAAGCTATACACCTGCTGCTTTGGTCCCAAGCCAGGGTGAGATTTGCAATATGGCTTTCCTCAAAGCCACCATCTTCAAGTTGTCTTTTCTTTCTACTATTGAAATGAGATATTATATTTCATTCAGATAGAATCATTCATAAAAATAAAAAATAAGCATTCAGTATCCTAGGCATCATACAAAATCTTCAATATGAATAATATGTTTAATATTCAAGGAGTTTCCTTTGTAACTCATCCACTTGCTTACACCCAATAAGTGGCAAAATTAAGAATTACATACCTTCTTTTGTTAATGTGGAGTAAATACCTTCAAAATTGGGGAAGGCAGTGTAGGTGTTGGAAAGAAGAGATAGTTATAAAAGCAAAGATAGTTATGTTTGGCAAAGATATGAGACACTGATAGTTAAGATAGAGGGTTCATGGAAAATACTGAATTAAACAAATCTTTTCTCAAGAATGGATGGAAATTTGGAGGAAAATTATGCATATATGAGATGCATATGAGAAAAATTTTCTCATATATGCATGCTATTTCCTCTTCTTGAATCCATCTCATACCTCCTGCCAAGAGAATATTTGGATTCAAATAATACCCTATGGATAACTATATTCATCATTTATTATACTGTACAAAGTGCCTATTTTTGTATGTCTTGTGAACCAGATTAAAAAAACAAATAAGGATGGAAATATTTCTCTTTGTTTGTATCTTAATGCCTAGCAACGTATCTTGTGCATTGCTTGTAGTCAATAAGAACTGTTTAATTATTAAAATAATTGTGTTTATTCTCAGATTACTCAAGAGATCCTTCTTTAATAAGCATTTATGTAGTGCTCATGATGTGCCAGGTACTGAGGCATAGACACTACCCTTGGGGAGTTCAAAATTTAAATGCAAATAAAGCCATATATATGTGTGTGTATATGTGTGTATGTGTGTATAAATGTAGCAATTTTATATGGCAATACAGCTAGGGTGGTTTAATATTAGGGGAGGGAGTTAAGAAAGGAAGAAACTATCTTTAAATATCAGAGGATAGATAGCAAGAAAAGGAGGTCAGTGCTATAACATGACACTAAGTACTCTGCAAATCACATTTTAATATGACATTGGCAGACAGGACACTTACTGGACAATGTTCCCTTAAGCCTAAGCTTTGATGCAGTATAGGAACAAATAATTATAGAGGTTTGTATATATCTGTCATTTTTATTCATTGGCACCTCTATAGACAATGAATTCTTCTTTCACTGGTCCTTTGGTTCCTTGTACTTCCCTGGAAACATGGTTAAACAGGAAATAAATTCTGGTTTGATATCTTGATAAGGGGTTTTTCCATTTTTATTTGCACAACTGTCTTCAGAGATAATATTCACAAGATAATAAACTGTTTGCCTACCTATATTCATTTTTTGGAACTCTTGTGCAGCATAGGACATGGATGATCACATCTAGTGATGTTTTTTCCAGTCAGGAAAGGATGAACAATTTGAACTCTGATACTCAAGAGAGTACACTTTGTGATGGTGCCCTGTAAATGGGGAAAAAATACCAAAGCTCAAAGCAAAACGCATTACAAATTAACCATTTTGACAAATATAAATTATATAACTTTACATATAGAGTTTAGTTGCACTTCAATATCAAGGCAAATGCAATGCTAATTATGAAGACAAAATATGAGAATTTAACTGACTAAGGAAGTCAGTTTTATTTATGAGTAGCTTGTTTTCTTTTTTTTATTTGTTCTTGTTAGTACATGATAGTAGAATGCACTTTGACATATTATACATATATGGAGTATAACTTCTCATTCTTCTGGTTGTATGTGGTATAGAATTCCATTAGTCATGTTATCTTATATATACATAGGATAGTAATATCTGATTTATTCGACTATCTTTCCTATTCCCATTTCCCTCTCTTCCCTTCATTGCCTTTTGTCTAATCCAAGGTACTTCTGTTCTTCCCTACTCCCCCCATATTGTGAGTTAGCAACCAGATATCAGAGAAAACATTTAGCCTTTGTTTTGGGGGATTGGCTTATTTTGCTTAGCATGATAGTCTCGAGTTCCATCCATTTACCAGCAAATGCCATAATTTCATTCTTTATAGCTGAGTAATATTTCATTCTGTGTATATATCATAGTTTCTTTATTCATTAAACTGTTGAAGGGCACCTAGGTTGGTTCCATAACTTGGCTATTGTGAATTAAGCTCCAATAAATATTGATTTGGCTACATCACTATAGTATGCTGATTTTAAGTCTTTTGGCTATATATCGAGGAGTGGGATAACTGGGACAGCATCATGACCTTCTAAGATCTTTTTAATATATACTCTCATTTAGCTCAATCTATACTTTCATCAACAGAAATTCTAGTTGTATATTTTGTGTATTTTCACATTAAGTTTTCCCTATGATCTTGAACATAAGTGTTGTTTCTGCCAGAGATTACTTTGGGAGCCTGATCCTGAAGTCTTAAAATAATAACATTTAAAAATTATTTATTATTAGTTGACAAAGGGTAGGTGTGTGTTTATATATGTATATATATATACATAACATATATATAAACACATATCTATATATATGCATACAAACATAAAAATGTAAAATTTTCTGAAATATGTGCACATATGAAATGATTAATTTAAATATGTATTACTTCACACACTTTTATATGATAAAAACACTTAAAATCTACTCTGAATAATTATTAAGAATATAGTATATTTTTATTTTTTCCCTGTTGCATGTATTTTATTTTATTTAGTTTTATTTTTTAAAACATCAGAATGCATATGGAGAACACTTTTCCATTTCTCTGGTTGTAAACAGAGTAGAGTCACACCATTTGTGTCTTCATACATGTACCTAGGGTAGTGATGTCCATCTCATTCCACTATCTTTCCTACTCCTATGCCCCCTCCCTCCTCCTCCTTCCCCTTTGCCCTATCCAAAGTTCTTCCATTTCTCTCATGCTCCCTACCCCCACCACCATTATGGATCAGCATCCACTAATCAGAGAAAACATTTAGTCTTTGGTTCTTTGGGATTGGCTTACTTCACTTAGCATGATGTTCTCCAACTGTATCCATTTACCTGCAAATGCCATAATTTTATTCTTTTTTTACTGTTGAGTAATATTCTTGTGTATATATACCACAGTTTCTTTATCCATTCATCTATTGAAGGTCATCTAAGTTGCTTCCAAAGTTTAGCAAATGTGAATTGTGCTGTTGTAAACATTGAAGTGGCTATGTTACTGTAGTATGTTGTTTTTAAGTCTTTAGGGTATAGACCAAGGAGTGGGATAGCTGGATCAAATGGTGGTTCCATTCCAAGGTTTTAAGGAATCTCCATACTGCTTTCCAGATTGGTTGCACCAATTTGCAGTCCAGCTAGCAATGTTTGAGTGTACCTTTTCCCCCACATCCTCGCCAACACATATTGTTGCTTGTATTCTTGATAACTGCCATTCTCACTGGACTGACATGAAATCTTAGAGTAATTTTGATTTGCATTTCTGTAATTGCTAGAGATGTTGAACATTTCTTCATATATTTGTTGATCGATTGTATATCTTCTTCTGAGCAGTGCCTGTTCAGCTCCTTAGCCCATTTATTGATTAGATTGTTTGTTTTTTGGTGTTAAGTTTTTTGAGTTCTTTATATATCCTGGAGTTTAGTGCTATATCTGATGTATGAATATATTGTTATTAATGTCTATCACCGTGTTGTACAATAAATCTCTTGAACTTATTAACTTATTCCTCTAAACTGAAATTTTGAATTATTTGACTAATATTTTCCCACTCCTCCAGCCCTTAATAACTACCATTCTACTTTCCTTTGCTGAGTTCAAGTTTTTTTTATTTAGATTCTGCATGTAAGTTGGATCATAGAGTATTTGTCTTTCTGTGCCTGATTTATATCATTTTGCATAATGTCTTCCAGGTTTATCCTTGTCATCACAAATGTCAGGATTTCTTTTTTAAGTGGCTGAACAGCTTTCCTCTATGTGTGTGTATAGATATGTAGATATTTCACATTGTTCCTATCCATTCATACACTGATAGACACTTAAAATGATTCCATGTCTTGAATGTTGTGAATAATGCTATTATGAACATGGACATTCAAATACCAAGATACTTATTTCCTTTAGATATATACCCAATAGTGACACTAGAGGATCAGATTGTAGTTCTATTTTTAACAGTTTTAGGAATTTCCATGCATTTCCCATAATAGCTATACCAATTTTCATTCTCACCAACAGTGTGCAAGGTTTCCTTTTTTTTTACACTCTCTCCAACATTTGTCCTATTGATAATAGCCATTCTGACAGGTGTGAGGTGGTATTTTATGTAGTTTTGATAATTTCTGAAGATTAGTTATATTGAACATTTTTTCATGTATCTGTTGGCTATCTTTATATCTTCTTTTAAGAAATTTTTATCCAAATACATTGCCATTTTATCCAAATACATTGCCATGATATTTATTTTCTTATTAAGTTGTTTGGATTCCTTATATATTTTGAATATTAACTCTTTCTTAGATGTATGATTTATAAAATTTTTTCTCCAATTATGTTGGTTATCTCTTCACTTTGCTTATTTCCTTCTAAATGCAAAAGCTTTTTAGTTTGATGCAATCCCGTTTGTCTATTTTGCTTTTCATTCCTGTGCTTTTGTTTTCACATTCAAAAAACTTGTTGTTAAGATCAATGTTACGTAGCTCTTCCACTGTTTTTCTTCTTATAGTTTTACAATTTTTCATCCTAATATTTTATATTTTAATATATTTTGAGTTAATTTTGTATCTAATGGGAGATAAGGTCTAATTTCATTGTTCCACATTTGGATTTATAATTATTTTTAACACCATTAAACTTCTCTCTTAAGACAGCTTTTGCTGCACCAAATAAGGTCTGGCATGTTGTGTTTCTATTTTAATTTTTCTCAAGATATTTTTTAATTTCCTTTTTAATTTATTCATTGATTCATTGTTTTGTCAGAAGCATATTTAATTTTCATGTATTATACTTTTTTTCAAAATTGTTTTCATTGCTGATTAGTTTTATACCATTATAGTCAGAAAATATAATTGATATTATTTCGGTATTCTTAAATTTGTTCAAACTTGTTTTTTCCCTAAAATATAATCTATCCTGGAGGATGTTCCATGTTTTCTTGAGAAAAATGTGTATTCTGATGCCATTGGATGAAATGTTCTGTATATGTGTATTAGCTGTTTTTAGTTTAAAGTGTGATTTAAGTTCGGTGTTTTCTTTTAATTTTCTGTCCGGATGATTTCTCCATTGCTGAAAGAGGAATATGGAAGTCTCCTACTATGATTGTATTACAACCTATCTCTCCCTATAGGTTTATTGATATTTGCCTTTTGCATGTAGGTGCTCCAGTGTTTACATATATATTTGTAATTATGTCCTCTTGGTGAGTTAACTCATTCATCATTTAATAATGATCTTCCTGGTCTCATTTTACAGTTGTTGGCCAAAATTCTATCTTATATTATGTAAGTTTATCTATTACTGATCTTTTATGCATTCTATTTGTATGGAATATTTTTTCTGTCTTTTCACTTTCAGTCTTACAGGTGTCCTTATAGGTTCATTGAGTCTCTTACAGGCATCATATATTAAAGTCTTATTTTTTTAATCATTCAGCCCCTCTGTTGTTTTGCTTTAAGAATTTAATAATTCATTTGCAATGTATTTTTATATTGAAGAACATTCACTTTCCATTTTATTAATAGTGATTTTGAAGTAGTTTAACAAGCATTCGGAAGCACAGGACTTCTTAAAACACCCTCCATCTCTTTTTCTTCTCCTTCACTCACTCACATTTCTAACAAGGTTTATGAAGTTTGGCTTTGTCTGTGATAACCCTGTCCCCCTGCCCCAGCATGAAATGATAGTAAAATATTGCTAAGTCAAAAATCCTGTATAGTTGAAATTTAAGATTGGGTAGGAAAAGTTTACTCATTTTAGATTTGAATTCTAGCAATATCAAACCTCCTAAGGTAAAAGTGCATGAAAATTCCTCTTAGGGTCTTGATCAATATATTTTTGCGAGACTAATCTCATATATTTTCACCTGTATGAGAATCTGCTATACCACTTAAATTTATATGCTGCTACTCTGCTGAATAATCATTAGGCCACTTTGTACAGTTATTTTCCATGTATAAACCTTGTTTTAATTTGTTCATTTCTGGGGGAAAATGTGTGAGAATAGTATCAATAATGGTTAATATATTATCAACCGATTTTAACTATGCAGCCAATCATCAAGCAAGCATATGAAGTTCCATATTCCAGGCATTGTTCTTAGGACTCATGAAAGTTCCATCATCAGAAAGTTTTTTGGGAGAAAAGTAGTTGGTCTTACTTAGTTTTGTTTGTAAAGATTATATTTACAAATATAGGGACTATTTTAATGGCAAATAATCTTTAATAATTTGTGAAAATATTAGTATATTCTAATGCATTGAGCATGGAACAAATGTCTCATGCAGTTAAATAAAAAACCTCTTATACAATGAACTGCTTAAGTTACAAAGAAGACATGGGTTTTGAGATTTGCTTACTTGTTAAAATGATTTTTTTAAACCCTTAATATTAGCAAAAATAATCAGTGAAACTTGAAATTATACATAAATGTGAGGGAAGCAGCTTGTGATTAGCATAAACATTTGGAGAAATTGCCTAGAGATAGTTTTTTTTTCCTCCTCTTAGCTTGACTCCTTGAGGCTAAACCATCAAGCCTGACCTGACCATTTTAGAGATTCTCAACAGATATGGAGAATAATAATTCAATTGATTTTCTAAAAATATTCCTTTTATAAAAGCCAGAAATATATTTCTAGGACACAGACTTAGAAACCATATTCCTTTGGTTCTCCTTGCCCTGTTTTATCTGTCTCACTAGTGATTTGCTTAATTAACACTTCATCCAAGGATTACATCTCTTAGACATTCAGGAGAGTGTGAAATTGCCCTACTGGCAATGACAAGGATGAAGGGATATTTTAGTCTCAAAGCTATTATACTACATGTTGATATAAATTTTAATATTGTAAAGAATACTTTCTCTGGTGGCAGAGAAATATGACTTTATGATGGTGATTTTCAAAATAAATCCCCAGATCAGCAGCATCACCATTATTCAGGAACTTTTTAGACTTACTGACTTAGAATTAGTGAATCAGTCTCAGGAGCTGAGGCCCAGTAATCTGCATTTTTACAAGCTCCCTAGATGATTGTGATACACAGTAAAATTTGAGAACCATTGGCTGTGATATTCCATCACTATGTTGCATGAGAATATCTTTTTAAAATTTATTTATTCTAATTAGGTATACATGACAGCAGAATGCATTTTGATTCATTGTATACAAATGGAGCACAACTTTTCATTAATCTGTTGTACACATATAGAATTACACCATAAGTGCAGTCATTCATGCATCTAGGGTATTTTTGTCCATCTCATTCCACTATTCTTTCCTGCCCACATAAACTATCCCCTCCTTCCCCTCCCCTTTGACAAAAGTCTCTCCATTCTTCCCATGTCCCCTCCCCCATTATGGATCAGCATCCATTTATCAGAGGTAATATTTGGCATTTGATTTTTTGGGATTGGTTTACTTCACTTAGCATTCTCCAACTCCATCCATTTACCTGCAAATACCATAATTTTATTCTCTTTTAATGCTGAGTAATATTCCATTGTGTATATATACCACAGTTTCTTTATCTATTAATCTATTGAAGGGTCTAGGTTGGTTCCACAGTTTACCTATTGTGAATTAAGCTGCTATGAACATTGATGTGGCTGTGTCACTTGTAGTATGCTGTTTTTAAGTCCTTTGGGTATATACTGAGGAATAGGATATCTGGATCAAATGTTAAATGGTAGTTTGATTCCAAGGTTTCTAAGGAGTCTCCATACTGTTTTCCAGATTGTTTGCACCAATTTGCAGTCCCACCAGCAATGTATGAGTGTGCCTTTTCCTTCAAATCCTTGCCAACACTTGTTTGTATTCTTGATAACTGCCATTCTGACTGGTGTGAAATGAAATTTAGAGTAGTTTTGATTTGCATTTCTCTATGGCTAGAGATGTTGAACACTTTTTAATATATTTGTTCATCGATTGTATATTTTCTGAGAAGTGACTATTTATCCTCTTAACTCATTTATTGATTCGGTTGTTTTTTGTTTGTTTGTTTGTTTGTTTTGGTGTTAAGTTTTTGAGTTCTTTATATATCCTGGAGATCAGTACTCTATCTGATGTGCGTGTGGCAAGAATTTGCTCCAAGAATGCAGGTTCTCTGTTCACTTCATTGATTGTTTCTTTTGCTGAGAAGAAGCTTTTTATTTGAATCCATCCCATTTATTGATTCTTGCTTTTATTTCTTGTGCTTTAGGAGTTTTGTTAAGGAAGTCAGGGCCTAATCTGACATGATGAAAATTTGGGCCTACTTTTTCCTCTATTAGTTGCAGGGTATCTGGACTAATTCCTAGGTCCTTGATCAACTTTGAGTTGAGTTTTGGGCATGGTTAGAGATAGGGGTTTACTTTCATTTTACTGCATATTATTTTCTAGTTTTCCAGCACCATTTGTTGAAGAGGCTATCTTTTCTCCAATAGATGTTTTTGGAACATTTGTGTAGTAGGAGATAACTGTATTTATGTGGGTACAAACCTGTGTACAAACTCTGTGTCTTCTACACTATTGGTCTACATGTCTATTTTCATGCCAATATCATGCTGTTGTTATTATAGCTTTGTAATATAGTTTAAGGTCTGGTATTGTGATGCCTCCTCTTCACTCTTCTTGCTAAGGATTGCTTTGGCTATTCTGGGTCTCTTATTTTTCCAAATGAATTTTATGATAGCTTTTCATATTTCTGTAAGGAATGACACTGGGATATTAATTGGAAACACATTGAATCTATATAGCACTCTGAGTAGTACGGCCATTGTGACAATATTGATTCTGCCTATCCAAGAGCATGGGAGATTTTTCCATCTTCTAAGGTCTTCTTCAATTTCTTTATTTAGTGTTCTGTGGTTTTCATTGTAAAGGTTTTTCATCTCTTTGTTAAATTCATTCCCAAGTATTTTATTTTTTTGAAGCTATTGTGAATGGGGTAGATTTCCTAATTTCTCTTTCAGAGGATTCATCACTGATATATAGAAATGAATTTGATTTATGGGTATTGACTTATATCCTGCTACATTGCTGAATTCATTTATTAATTCTAGAAATTTTCAGGTGGAATTTTTTGGATCCTCTAGGTATAGAATCATGTTGTTGGAAAATAATTATAGTTTGAATTATTTTCCTCTTCATATCCCTTTAATTTCTTTCATTTGTCTAATTGGTTTGGCTAGAGTTTCAAGGATTATGTTGAATAGAAGTGGTGAAAGAGGGCATCCCTGTCTTCTCATTTTAGAGAGAATGCTTCCATAATTCTCCATTTAAGATGATATTGGCCTTCAGTTTAGCATAGATAGCTTTCACAATGTTCAAGTATGTTCATACTATCTCTAATTTTTCTAATGTTTTGAACATAAAGAGGTGTTGTATTTTGTCAAATGGTTTCTCAGCATCTATAGAGATAATCATATGATTCTTGTCTTTAAGTCTATTGATGTGATGAATTGCTTTTGTATGATTTTTATGTGTTGAACCAACCTTGCATACCTGGGATGAAATCCACTTGATCGTGATGCACTATCTTTTTAATGTTTTTGTATGAAATTTGCCAGAATTCTATTGAGAATTTTTGCATCAAAGTTCATCGAGGACATTCATTTGAAGTTTTCTTTCTTTGATGGTCTTTGTCTGGTTTTAGAATCAGAGTGATACTAGCTTCAGAGAATGAGTTTGGAAAGGCTCCCTTTATTGCTGTTTCATGGAATAACTTGAGGAGTATTGGTATTGATTCTTCTTGAAGGTCTTGTGAAACTCAGCTGAGAATCCATCTGGTCCCAGGCTTTTCTTGGTTGGCAGCTTTTGATGACTTCTGTTTCCTTACTTGAAATTGATCTTTTTAAAGTTGTGGATGTCCTCCTGATTCAGTTTGGGCAGAGCATATGCCCCTAGAAATTTGTGGCTGTTTTCAGGATTTTCTATTTTAGTGGAGTATAGATTTCTAAAATAGTCTCTAATTAGCTTCTGTATTTCAATAGTGTCTGTCATGATATTTCCCTTTTAGTCTTGAATTTTTGTAATTTGAGTTTCTCTCTCCTTTTTTTCATTAGGGTGGCTAAGGATTTATCAATTTCATTTATTTTTTTTCAAAGAACTAGTTTTTTGTTTTGTAAATCTTTTGAATCATTTCCTTTTGCTTCAATTTCATTGATTTCAGTCCTGATTTTAATAATTTCCTGTCTTCTACTTCTTTGGTGGTTGATTTGTTCTTCTTTTTCTAGAGCATTGAGATATAATGCCAGGTCATATATTTGTTGACTTTTTCTTCTTTTAATGGATGAGCTCAATGCAATGAACTTTGCCCTTAGCACAGCCTGCATAGTGCCTCAGATTTTTTCATATGTTCTACCAGAGTTCTCATTTACCTCTAAGAATTTTTTTTATCTCCTCCCTGATGTCTTCTGTTATCCAAGAGTCATTCAATAGAATATTATTTAGTCTCCAGGTGATGAAGTACCTCCTATTTTTTATTTTATCTTTGATCTCTCATCTCATTACATTATGGTCTGATAGAATACAGGGTATTATCTCTTTTTTTATATTTGCTAAGAGTTGCTTTGTGGCATAACATATGCTCTACTTTAGAGAAGGATCCATGTGCTGCTGAGAAAAAAGTGTATTCACTTGTTGATGGATCAAATATTTTGTATATGGCTGTGAATTCTAAATTATTGATTGTATTGTTGATTTCTGTGGTTTGTTTAGTTTTTGTTTAGAAGAACTGTCCAGTGGTAAGAGAGATTTGTTAAAGTCACCCAGTATTACTGTGTTGTGGTCTATTTTATTCTCAAAATTGAGAAGAGATTGATATATATGGATGCTCCATTGTTTGGGGCATAGATATTTATGATTTTTATGTCTTGTTGACATATAGTTCCCTTATAAGTATGAAATGTTCTTCTTTATCCCTTCTGACTATCTTTGGTTTGAAGTCTACTTTATCTGATATGAGGATCGAAACCCCTGCCTGTTTATGTGGTCTATTTGAGTGGTGTGTTTTTTCTCATCCCTTCACCTTCAGTCTGTGGATGTCTTTTTGTATGAGATGAGTCTCTTGAAAGCAGCATGTTGTTGGATCTTTTTCTTTTTAATCCAGTCTACCAGTCCGTGTCTTTTGATTGATGAGCTTAGGCCATTAATATTCAGGGTTATTATTGAAATATGGTTTGTATTCCCATTCATTTTGTTTTATTTTTGGTTTTTAACCTGACTTGATTTCTCCTTTGATTGGCTTTTCCTTTAGTGTAGTCCCTCCTTTTGCCAGTTGTCACTGTTGTTTTTCATCTCCTCCTCATGAAATGTTTTGCCAAGAATGTTCTCTAGTGCAGGCTTTCTCATTGTAAATTCTTTTTTTTTAACATTTATTTTTTAGTTGTAGGTGGACAGAATATCTTTATTTTATTTTTATGTGGTGCCGAGAATCGAACCCAGTGCCTCACACATGCCGGGCAAGCATGCTACCACTGCGCCCTAACCCCAGCCCCTCATTGTAAATTCTTTTAATTTTTGTTTATCATGGAAAGTTTTTATTTCATCATCAAATATGAAGCCTAATTTTGCTGGAAATAAGATTCTTGATTGGTGCCCATTTTCTTTTAGATCTTAGTGTATGTTGTTCCAGGATCTCAAGGCACATTATAATGGAAATGCCTACCATACAAAATAAGGATATCCTTATTTTGTATGGTAGGCATTTCCATTATAATGTGCCTTGATGTGAGTCTGTTGTAGTTTTGTACATTTGGTGTCCTGTGAGCCTCTTGTATTTGATTTTCCAATTCATTCTTCATGTTTGGGAAATTTTCTGATATTATTTCATTGAAGAGATTGTGCATTCCTTTGGTTTGTATCTCTGTGCCTTCCTCTATCCCAATAATTCTTAGATATGGTTTGTTAATCTCATCCCATAATTCTTGGATATTCTGTTCATGGTTTTTTACCATCTTCATTGTATGGTCAATTTTATTTTCAGGATTGTATATTTCATCTTCATTGTCTGAGGTTCTATCTTCCAAGTTATCTAGTCTGCTGGTAATGCTTTCTATTGAACTTTTTATTTGGTTTATTGTTTCCTTCTTTTCAAGGATTTATGTTTGTTGTGGTTTGCTTTTTTCAGAGTCTCTATCTCTTTCTTGTAGTAATCTTTTGCTACATGTATTTGCTCTCTTATCTCTGTTACAGTGTTCAATTGTTCCCTGTATTTGCTCTCTAATCTCTTTTGGATTGATCAGTTGCTGTCTGTAATTGCTCTTTTATATTATTCTGTGCTTCACAGATTGTTTTAATTATGTATGTTCTGAACTCATTATCTGACATTTCATCTACTGTGTTGTCAATGGTTCTATTATTGTAGCATCTGGTTTGGGGCATTTTCTTGCCTTGTATTTTCATGTTGTTCATGTGTCTTCTACTCTTGCAATGCTGATCTGAGGTATTGCAGTTTCTGCCCTATAATCTTGTAGTGTTCCTACCAGTTAGCAATACCTTAACTCTGGTATAACTAGACCTGTAGGGTCCTCGAGGATGATCTTTCTGATCCTGGCTTTTGTCTCTAGACAGAGGTAGCCCGGGACAGCCGCCAGTTTGTAGATGGGGGTCCGCAGTGCAGTAGATCTCCTCCTTTGTGTGTGGGCAGGGGTCGGTCTACTCTGCCTCCTCCATGCATCATGCATGAGAATATCTTAAGTAGGGATAAATGAAAGCTTAGTTCAAATTATTGGTTTGTTGTTTAAATCATAAACCATTGTCTTCCAATATAAAACCAACTATATTTAGTTCACAGGGCTCCATCGTTTTATTTCCTAACACAGCATGTACAACTGTTGGAATAAAAATTATTGTCTTTAGTAAACCCAAATGCCTGCTAAGGAGTAACAACCCTTGTTTGAACAAAGATTCCCAAATAAAAATGAATTCAATAGTTATGGTTTCAAATATCATCATCTTCATTCTTGATATATTTATTGCCTTATCTTTAACAGTTAATTTTAGGGTTTTGCTCAATATCTGTTTCATGTTATAATGATCTCAGTCAGATCATTTGCCATTGTGTTTCATCATGTTATTATTATTTCTTTTAGGTAATTCTTAGTTTTGAGGAGGATTGCTAATCTTGATACCAAGGCATTATTGTTGATAAAGAGGAAGAAGGAGTTCCCCGATGAAGGTAAAGGCAGAATTTTATCCCAGTTTCTCGGAATATAAAGTTTGTTCCTATTAATTATTTTTCAACTTTCACACTCTACATCTCATTTGTTGTCAGACTTTATAAATTTTTCTAAGCCTTCTTCATCCATCTTCCACATAGCAGTTTTTTGCCATTGCTACAACTCAATTGTTGATCATCTCTGAACTGGATGACTTAAAATTAGGGACCCAGAAAGGATTACTGTATATGTAGAAGTCCAACACTTTCACTGTGGCTGACTGTCATTCTAGCTTCTAAATTGAGTTCATTGCTTCTGTTACCTAAAGTGAACTGAATGGAAAAACAAGTATTACACTTTGAAAGTTCTATGCCTTCAAAATACTTCCATACCTGCTCCCATATGTTTAGGGATTATCCTAATTTATTCAGTCAATATTTTTGTTACTGTTATATGTCAGAAGTTGTCTTAAACATATTAGTCAACAAACACAAAAACTGAAAATTAATTACGCATGTAATCCATGATCTAATGATGGTAATGTATTGATGAAGACCTATTATATCTGCCTTTATAATTTTACCCATATAGGGTATCTACATCTATATCTAGCTATCTATTTAGTTATTCAGAAAGGATTGTGAAGAAGGTCCTCCAATAGGTGATGTTTCAACAAAGACATGCATGAAGTGATTGAGGAAACCATATAGCTGAGGGGGAAAACGTGTTCTTGTATAGCAATTGCAGTAGACTGAACAAAAGGAAGGAGGATGACATGACTGGAGACAACTAAGGAAAGGGCAGGGTTGAAGATGTCAAAGGTAATCAGGAAACATCATTAAGGATCATATATATTATTAAGAGATTTAGATTTTATTTTAAAATGAGTTGAGAAGTCTTAGTTTCTGAGGAGATGATATACTCTGTTATTGAATTTAAAAATTGACAGAGAAAATTGTGTATGTTTTTCATGTTCAATATGATGTTTTAAAGTATATTGTACATTGTGGAATGTTTAAATCTAGCTAATTAATAGAAACAATAGTCCACATACTTTTTTTGGTGTGAGAACACTTAATATCCAAACCCTTTGCATTGTTTCAAGAATACAATGTATTATAATTAATTACAATAAGAAAGCTGTACAATAGATCTCTTGAATTTACTTCTCCTGTCCGTTTGTAACTATGTATCCTTTGACCCTAGTCTCTGATAACAACCTTTCTACTCTACTTCTGTGAGGTTGACTTTTATAGATTCCACATATAGATGAGAATATATAGTGTGGCTCTGTGCTTGGCTTATTTAACTTAATATGATAACATCCAGGTTCATTCATGTTTTCACAAATAACAGAATTTAATTCTTTGTATGGCTAAATACTACTCTATTGTATATATGTAGCATCTTTATTCATTCATATTTTGATACTTAGATTGATTCTATTCCTTGGCAACTATAAATAGTGTTGCAGTAAATATGGGAATACTGTCATTTCCCTTGAATATATACCTAGTAGTGGGTTTGCTGGATCATATGGCAGTTCTGCAATTAATTTTTTAGAGACTTCTATACCATTTTCCATAATGGTGGAACTAATTAATATCCTTACCATCAGTTTCTAAAAATTCCATTTTTTCTATATCCTTACCAACACTTTTCTTGAATCTTTTTGATAATAGCCAATCTAACTGGGGTGAGGTGATATTTCATTTTGATTTTTATTTGCATCACTCTGATGATTAGTGATATTGAGCATTTTTCATTTACTTATTCATCATTTTTATGTCTTCTTTGAGAAATGTCTGCTCATATTTTCCTATTTTTAATCAGATTATTTATGGTATTTATTTTGTGCTATTGAGTTTAATTCTTTATATTTTTTTGATATTACTCCTTTGTCAGATGTACAATTTGCAAGTATTTTCTCCCATTCCCTAGGTTGTCTCTTTCTTTTGTAGTTGAATAGAAACATACAGAAAGTTGCAAACCAAGTAGTGAATCATTGGAATTATTTTTTACATCTCACTAAGATTTTTAATAACCAAAACAAAATAAATAAATAAATATATACCTTGATTGCTAAATTGCATATTCATTCAGCTACATGCTATTTTATTCTCTGTTTTCTGACAAAACAATACTAAAAAATTGAGTAATATTGATTGATGATTAAGCATGATGTTAATGAGAGCGAGATTTGGGGGTTTAGTATTTCCCTAGTTCCACTTTGGACATAGTCAATAATATTAGCTGTTAATATAATTGGTTTGGAGAAAAAGCTGAAAAATGTATATGTCAGAATATATCTGTTTAAGAAAAAATTAAACATTATAGTTCTCATAGTTATTAGAGGAAAAAATAAGCTTACACCATTAAAATTACTTTATAAACCATCGAGCACCACATACATTTAATAGATCTTTACAGTAGCAAGATACAAATAGTAAACATGTATCATAGAAAAATGGATTGTTCTTTAGTTTTGATCCTTGCTGCCATCGGTATTGGTGGTTTTGCTTAGCTGTCATTACAAATGAAAATAAACAGAAGCCTAGATTGTACTATGAGGAAGAGAAAAAACTAGTCATGTTTAAGAAATTTGGTATTTTCTTGAAAATTTTAATTAGAATGCTTTATTTCTTTAAGTATTATCTTGGCTATTTTACCATATTTCATATTTTTTCTGTATATTATCATAAGTAAATCTATATTTATTGTTGGGTATTCACAAAGCATGGTGGAAAGTTTCAGAATTACTAATTTTTTTTTGGTACTGGGGATTGAACCTAGGGGCATTTAACCACTGAGCCACATCCTCTGCTTTTTAAAAATATTTTATTTAGAGATAGGGTTGGTAAGTGCCTCACTAAGTTGCTGAAGCTGGCTTCCCAAGTGGTTGGGATTACAAGCATGCACCACCAGTCCTGGCTACGACTACTAATTTTTTATAATAACCAGACATGTAATGTACCATTAAGGACTTTATTGTATAATATATTTTGGCTCTTCCAATTAGATGGTAAATATTTTAGGACAGTGGCACTATCGTATTCATGTCTGTAGGTTTACTTCTAGATCATTCAGCATCATTTTCATTTATAGAATGAGTTTATTAATGCAAAGACAACTAAGACTACTCCAGTGTCAGCCTTGGTACATACTGCCATACAACAGAATCTTAAATATCTCTGAGCTGGCAGAAGGAGTGGGAAATTTATACAGAAGTTGAATCCCAGGTTTGTTTCATAGGAATAGAACCAGAGAAGACAGTGTTTAAATGCATATTGCAGCAACCCCAAGAGTACATATTCTCATGGAAGATTTTCAAATAAGGAAACTGATGTTCTAAAGGCTATAGAAAAAAAGTTGATCAATATCACAAATTATAATTGGCAGAGCTATTGTTGCAGATATTTTATTACTTTAAGTTTAGCCAAAAGGAAGTGAATATGGAAATTAGAATTAATAAACCACTTTCCTTAGAACATTGTTCTTAAAACAGCAGTAGAAGCAGTTCATTTTAGAGTTTAGGTGAGAAATAGTCAAAGTAAAGATTGAGTTATATGCTAAAAAGTTTGAAATTTATTCTATGAGCAATATAAGGCCTTTGGGATATGTGTGACAAATGAAAAGCAATGATTTATAAAACTTAATTATCTATGTTATTTGCATTGGCCAAGAAGTTGGAATGTCTAATACAGGAAAACAAATTAAGAGATTGTTAGAATTTATCACTTATGAAGTAGCAAAAGCCTGACAAAGTATGCAAAATTCTTAATTCCTAGCTTACTTCCTTACAAATCAAATATACCAGTTTAATGTTAAATTTGCAGAAGAACAAAATTGATCATGTCCTAAAATACACAAAATAACTTATTTTTTTCTACTATTAACATCTTATATTACCATGGTCAATTTCTTAAAATTTAGCAGATACAAAGTTTTTTTTTTATTAACTAAAGTCCATATTATGCATTAGGGCTCACTTTTTATATTGTACATTTTGGTGGATTTGACAAATGTAAAATGGCATATATTCATCAATATGGTATCATGCAGAATAATTTTGTTGTCCTAAATATCACTGTGCTTTACTGATTCATCAGTCCCTTCCTCCCTCTATTCTGAATTGCTGGTAACCACTTTCTTTCCATTATCTCTGTTGTTTTAACTTTTCCAGAATATAATATAGTTATATAATAGCCTTGACTTGTTCATCCCTTAATTAGCAGTATTCCTCAAAATTCCTTTTCATGCCTTGAAGTTCACTTTTTGTCACTAAATAGTATCCAGTGTATAGTAGTATCACAGTTTATCCATTCACCTCTTGAAAGACATCTTGTTTGCTTTCAAGTTTGGACATTTCTGAATAAAGCTCCTATAAATGTTTCATGGGTATTATAAGCCAAACAACCAGATGGAAGTGAAACAGGACCAAAACAGGCTTTTATTCTGAGAAATATGCTCCCGGACCAGGCTCGAACAGGTTGGAGAAAAGGTCCTGTACCTCATGCTACACAGGGTTATAAGGCCTTTCCCCATCCGGAAAAAGCAGGCTTGAGGCCAAGAAGAGGTGCTGACTTAGAGTCCAGTGTCCTCTGAGATTGGTTCGGTGCAGCTGGTGAGGTCAGATTTCTTCCGGTATGAGTCAAGAGCCATGGAGATTCTCATATGGGAGGTCCACTATTTCTTCCGTACAGACCACTGGGGGCCGCCATTTTGGTGTGTTTGGCGCATGCGTGCTGCGTTCAGTGCATGCATGCTGTGTGCTGCGTGCTGCGTACGTGCGTGGCGCGCGACGGTGGGTGGACTGGCTCTGGGCGGTGAGGGGGAAGGGGAGTGAGAAATTCCAGAAGTGTCTCCCAAGCGAACTTTCTGGCGGAGTGCCCACGCAGCTTGGCACGGTGGTGGGCGGGCTGCCCCTGGGCGGTGAGAGGAAAGAGAGAGACGAACATTCCAGAAGTGCCTCCCAAGTGAACTTTCTGGTGCGGTGCCGGCGCGGCGGGCGAGTTTGGCTTTCTGTGTTTGCCTCTGACCTCAACAGGTATGTTTTTGTGTGAACACACATTTTCAACTTGGGTAAATACTGAGTACAATTGCAAGGTTGTATGGTAAGATTGTGTTTAACTTTGTACTAAACTGATAAATTGCCTTCTAAAGTGGCAATGTCATTTTGAATTCTCACCACCTTTCCTACACTGATTTATATATATTTACATATATATATATATATATATTTATATTCACATATTTATATCTATATATATGTAAATTTTCTTCAGGTTAATTGTATAATTTATGAACTATTGATGTATCCCTCTAATTAGAATATATAGCAAGTTATCATAATATATTAAATTGTGATGTGTTCATGTTTTAAAATGATCTCGAGTTGATGGGTTGAAAGTCACTTCTGTGAGGTCAAGGGCAAGATATTAGGTGGAGACTACAGTAGGAGAAATTAGATGATCATAAGATCTAGGGTATTCTGGAGATAATGTGAAATGATCATCTTCTGAGTATAATCTGAAGGCAGAACAAACAGGTTGTTATAATGAAATGAATGTAGAGGATAAAAGAAAGGATTAATTACAATGTCAGAAGTGTTCACCTGGGTAATTAGCAAACTTCAAATGACTCAGGAATGAGAATCTTACAAAGTCAAAAACTCAACTTGCACATATTATATAGGAGATAGTTATTAAATATCCAATTGGAGAGATGAATAAGCATTTGGATTCTGTAGTGTCACATTCAATAGAGTACATGAGAAGGATCAATATTTGAGAAACATTGCTTATATATGGAAATCAAAGCTATGAGAACAAGACCTAAGAAGTGAATACAAACTCCTCCTCCTTCTTATTCTATCCATGGTTCCGAGTACCCATCTGGCCAACAAGAGATGTGATAGAAATGACTCTTTTTATTGTTGCTTGCCTATTTATTGACTCTTTTTTGGGGGGAGCACCAGGAATTGAACTCAAGGGCACTCAACCACTGAGCCACATCTCCAGCATTATTTTGTATTTTATTTAGAGACAGGGTCTCACTTAGTGCCTTGCTTTTGTGAAGGAAGGCTTTGAACTTCTGATCCTCCTGCCTCACACTCCTCAGCCCTTGGGATTACAGGCATGCACCACTGGCCCAGCTTTATTGACTCTTATGTTAGTTCCAATTATCAGTATACTTTAAAGTTTGATCTCAAGGCATTTTCTGAATATACAATCACCATGAGTTCTTTTACACTAACCCTACATTTTTATATTAACAGTTGGAAATCTGTTAATCAGTATTTCACTCTCTGCAATATTTTATATTAAAAACACTGAGTTACTTCTCATATACCACTCTATTAAAAGCTAAGCCAGGGGCTAGGGTTGCACTGGGTTCGATCCTTAGAATCACATAAAAAGAAATAAATAAAATAAAAGATATTGTGTCCATCTACAATTAAAAACAATTTAAAAATAAAAGCTAAGCCAGTTCCTTATAAACTAAATTTCAATAATTAGGATAGTAGATATATCAAGTCTAAAAAACATGGAATATTTAATTTGGTACATTTGAGGAGTATTTAATGGAAGAACTATTTATAAAGGTGTGAACATATATAGGGAAATCACAAACACTATGAAGTATAACGTTACTACCCCTATGCATAAAGGGATGAGGGTAAGAAGGAATTCCCAGCTCTTTAGAGAGAGGTGTGGAGAGGGGCAACTGACAAGAGCAAACAAGGCTAGAGAGTTACAACCAACTTAAGCAGATCTTTAAGGAAGCAGCAGGAAAAAAATCTGATCTCATTCTCCCACTTTTCCTAGGCATGGGTGTTCTACCTTCCAGTACCCTCAATTGACTAAGCCAAACTGAATCCAAATGATGGTTATAGCCCAAACAGGTCATCCTCCTCTAGTGCAAAGCAGGTTGGCAAGATGAAAAGTGGATTTGGAATACCAAATAGAAGTTATCCAGATGAGTAGAATTTTAATAATTTCAGGAATTAAAGTATTTCAGGTGATCATCTTCAGATGAGTATAGTATACTTTACTTTTACTATCTTAGCTATTATTCCCAGGATAGCTTAGTTGAGTACCTCAGTGTACAATACAAAATATTCACTACAGAAGTTTAAACAGACTTAATAGCACACAGAGCAAAAAGTGATAGAAAACAGTGAACCAATAAGTAGCTAAATAAATGTGAAATCTTGATTCAAACTAATAAATTATTTGACTAAAATCACACATTGCTAACCCATACCTAACTAGTTCATAATTTGTTTTCAGACTGAAATAATCTGGTAGGTATTGAAAGCACTTGATCGTCTTAAATTCAATATTTGTGATTGTTTCATAAAACATACTGATTTAAACATAGCTGCAAGCTTTAAATGATGCTTGTCATGTATAGATTAAGAGGCTGATAGACAGTGATGGATTTGTTACTTTTGTTAGGTTCAATTTTAAAAGTATTAACTACAGTTCTCATGCTGTGCCCCAGATGTATAGATTTGTTTATCCAAAATGTTTGCTATTTTGTATTCTTTGATCAGCATTTCCTCATCTCCCCTACTACCTATGAGTAACCATTATTCTCCATCTCTGTATATTTAATCTTTAAAAAAGCTTTCTCCACCATAAAAACTATTTTAGTATCTTTGCTTATCTTCTAATATCCTGTTATATGCCTGAAATATGTGAAACAATATTTACTTTGAAAAAATAAAGCTATTGTAAAAAGATTCTTAAATTCAATTTAAGTTAGGAGTAATAGTTTTTTGTTATTTGCTAAAGCTATTATAATGTGATGAGTTTTCGTTAACAAAACCCATATCTTATAAGATTAGAACTTTAAGATGTAATTCTCTTGGTCACAGTTTTATATATATGTGTGTGTGTGTGTGTGTGTGTGTGTGTGTGTGTGTGTATGTGTGTGTATATATATATATATATATATATATATATATATTCTAATTAGATATACAGCAGAATGCATTTTGATTCATTGTACACAAATGGAGCACAACTTTTCATTTATGTAGTTGTATGAAATGTAGAGTTACACCATATGTGCAGTCATACATGAACCTAGGGCATTGTTGTCCATCACATTCAACCATCTTTCGTGCCCCCATGTCCCATCCCTTCCCTCCCCTCCCCATTTACCAAACTTTGTCCATTCTTCCCATGCCCCTTCCCCCATTATGAATCAGCATCCACTTATCAGAGAGAACATTTGGCCTTCTGATTTTTAAGGATTGGCTTATTTTGCTTAGCATGATATTCTCCAACTCCATCCATTTACCTGCAAATACCATAATTTTATTCTCTTTTAATGCTGAGTAATATTCCATTGTGTATATATACCACAGTTTCTTTATCCATTCATCTATTGAAGGGCATCTACATTGATTCCACATTTGGGCTATTGTGAATTGACCTGCTACAAACATTGAAGTTGGTGCATTACTGTAGTATGTTGTTTTTAAGACCTTTGGGTATAGTCCAAGGAGTGGGATGGCTGGGTCAAATGGTGGTTCTATTCCGAGTTTTCTAAAATCTTCATATTGCTTTCCAGACTGGTTGTACCAATTTGCGATCCCACCAGCAATGTATAAGTGTGCCTTTTCCCCCACATCCTTGCCAAAACTTTTTCTTGTTTGTATTCTTGGTAACTGCCATTCTGACTGGCATGAGATGAAATTTTAGAGTAGTTTTGATTTGCATTTCTCTAATGGCTAGAGATGTTGAACATTTTTTCATATATTTGTTTATTGATTATATATCTTCTTCTGAGAAGTTTCTGTTCAGGTCCTGGCCCATTTATTGATTGGGTTATTTGTTGTTGTTGTTGTTAAGTTTTTTGAGTTCTTTATATACCCTGGAGAATAGTGCTCTATCTGATGTGCGTGTGGCAAAGATTTGTTCCCTGAATTTAGGCTCTCTGTTCACTTGATTGTTTCTTTCGCTGAGAAGAAGCTTTTTAGTTTGAATCTATCCCGTTTATTGATTCTTGCTTTTATTTCTTGTGCTTTAGGAGTCTTGTTAAGGAAATTGGAGCCTAATCAGACATGATGGGCCTACGTTCTCCTTAATTAGGTGTTGGGGCTCTGGTCTAATTCCTAGGTCCTTGATCCACTTTGAGGTGAGTTTTGTGCATGGTGAGAGATAAGAGTTTAGTTTCATTTTGCTGTGTATTATTTTCCAGTTTTCCCAGTACCATTTGTTGAAGAGGCCATCTTTACACCAGGGTATGTTTCTGACACTTTGCTGTTTTTGTTATTTTAGCTTGGTAATATAATTTGAAGTCTGGTATTGCTTCACTCTTCTTGTTAAGGATTGTTTTGGCTATTCTTGGTCTCTTATTTTTCCAAATGAATTTCATGATTGAATTTTCTATTTCTATAAAGAATGATGTTGGGATTTTAATTGTAATTGCATTGAATCTGTATAGTGCTTTGGGTAGTATGGCTATTTTGACAATATTGATTCTGCCTATCCAAGAGCATGGGAAATCTTTGCATTTTCTAAGGTTTTTTTCAATTTCTTCTTTAGTGTACTGTAGTTTTCATTGTAGAGGTCTTTCACCTTTTCTATCAAATGGATTCTCAAGTATTTCAAGTATTTCATTTTTCAAGGGGGCTACTGTGAATGGGGTAGTTTTTCTAATTTCTCTTTCAGAGGATTTATCACTGATATATAGAAATGCATTTGATTTATGGGTATTGATTTTCTATCCTGCTACTTTGCTGAATTCATTTATTAATTCTAGAAGTTTTTTGGTGGGATTTTTTGGATCCTCTAAGTAAAGAATCATGTTGTTGGCAAATAATGATAGTTTAACTTCTTCTTTTCCTATTGATGTCCCTTTAATTTCTTCTGTCTAACTACTCTGGCTAGAGTTTCAAGGACTATGTTAAATAGAAGTAGTGAAAGAGGACATCTCTGTCTTGTTTCTGTTTTTAGGGGGAATTCTTCCATTTTTTCCCTATTGAGGATGATATTGGCTTTTGGTTTTGCATAGATAGCTTTTACAAAGTTGAAGTATGTTCCTACTATCCCTACTTTTTCTAGTTTTTTGAACATGAAGAGGTGCTGTATTTTGTCAAATGCTTTCTCAGCATCTATAGAGATAATCATATTATTCTTGATTTTAAGTCTGTTGATGTGATGAATTGCATTTATTGATTTCTGTGTGTTGAACTAACTTTGCATACCTGGATGAAACACACTTGATCATAGTGCACTATCTTTTTAATTTGTTTTTGTATAGAATTTGCCAGATTTATATTGAGAATGTTTGCATCAATGTTCATCAGGTATATTTGTCTGAGGTTTTCTTTCTTTGATGTGTCTTTGTCTGGTTTTGGAATCAGGGTTATACTAGCCTCATAGAATGAGTGTGGAAGAGTTCCCTCCTTTTCTATTTTATAAAATAATTTGAGGAGCACTGGTATTAATTCTTCTTTAAAGATGTTGTAGAACTCAGCTGAGAATCCGTCTGGCCCTGGGCTCTTCTTGGTTGGTAAGCTTTCAATGGCTTCTTCTATTTTCTTGCTTGAATTTGATCTGCTTAAGTTGTGTATGTCCTCCTGATTCAGTTTGGGCAGATCATATACCCCTAGAAATTTGTTGGTGTCTTTGGGATTTTCTATTTTACTGGAGTATAGATTTTTAAAATAGTTTCTAATTATCTTCTGTATTTCAATAGTGTCTGTCATTATATTTCCCTTCTAATCTTGAATTTTTGTAATTTGAGTTTTCTCTCTCTTTTCATTAGGGTGGCTAAGGATTTATCAATTTCATTTATTTTTTTTCAAAGAACTAGCTTTTTGTTTTGTAAATCTTTTGAATCATTTCCTTTTGCTTCAATTTCATTGATTTCAGTCCTGATTTTAATAATTTCCTGTCTTCTACTTCTTCGGTGGTTGATTTGTTCTTTCTTTTTCTAGGGCATTGAGATATAATGCCAGGTCATATATTTGTTGACTTTTTCTTCTTTTAATGGATGAGTTCAATGCAATGAACTTTGCCCTTAATACAGCCTGCATAGTGTCCCAGAGATTTTGAGATGTCATATCAGAGTTTTCATTTACTTCTAAGAATTCTTTTTAATTTCTTCCTTCATGTCTTCTGTTATCCATGCATCACTCAATAGCATATATTTAGTCTCCAGGTGATGAGGTAGCTTTTATTTTTTATTTTATCTTTGATTTCTAATTTCATTCCATTATGGTCTGATAGAATGCAGGGTATTATCTCTATTTTTTTTTTTGTATTTCCTAAGAGTTGCTTTGTGGCATAACATATGCTCTACTTTAGAGAAGGATCCATGTGCTGCTGAGAAAAAAGTGTATTCACTTGTTGATGGATCAAATATTTTGTATATGTCTGTTAATTCTAAATTATTGATTATATTATTGAGTTCTATGGTTTCTTTGTTTAGTTTTTGTTTGAAGATCTGTCCAGTGGTGAGAGAAGTATGTTAAAGTCACCCAGTATTATTGTGTTGTGGTCTATTTGATTCTCAAAATTGAGAAGGATTTATTTGATACACATATATACTCCATTGTTTGGGGCATAGATATTTATGATTGTTATGTCTTCTTGATGTATTGTTCCCTTAAGCAGTATGAAATGTGTTTCTTTATCTCTTTTGACTATCTTTGGTTTGAAGTCTACTTTATCTGATATGTGGTTGGAGAATCCTGCTTGTTTATATAGTCCATTTGAGTGGTAGGTTTTTCCCATCTTTTCACTCTCATTCTGTGGATGTCTTTTTGTATGAGATGAATCTCTTGAAGACAACATATTGTTGGGTCTTTTTTTTTTTTTAACCCAATCTGCCAGTCTATGTCTTTTGATTGATGAGCTTAGGCCATTAACATTCAGGGTTATTATTGAAATATGGTTTGTATTGCCATTCATTTTGGTTTATTTTTGGTTTTTAACCTGACTGGATTTCTCCTTTGATTGGCTTTTCCTTTAGTGTAGTCCCTCCTTTTGCCAGTTGTCACTGTTGTTTTTCATCTCCTCCTCATGAAATGTTTTGCCAAGAATGTTCTCTAGTGCAGGCTTTCTCATTGTAAATTCTTTTAACTTTTGTTTATCATGGAAGGTTTTTATTTCATCATCAAATATGAAGCCTAATTTTGCTGGACATACGATCCTTCGTTGGTACCCATTTTCTTTTAGAGCTTGGTATATGTTGTTCCAGGATCTCCTGGCTTTGAGAGTCTGGGTTGAGAAATCTGCTGAAATCTGAATTGGTTTCCCCTGTATGTAATCTGAACCTTTTCTCTTGCAGCTTTTAAAATTCTATCCTTATTTTGTATGGTAGGCATTTTCATTATAATGTGCCTTGGTGTGAGTCTGTTGTAGTTTTGTACATTTGGTATCCTATACGCGTCTTGTATTTGATTTTCCAATTCATTCTTCATGTTTGGGAAATTTTCTGATATTATTTCATTGAAGAGATTGTGCATTCCTTTGGTTTGTATCTCTGTGCCTTCCTCTATCCTAATAATTCTTAGATTTTTGTTTGTTAATCTTATCCCATAATTCTTAGATGTTCTGTTCATGGTTTTTTACCATCTTCATTGTATGGTCAATTTTATTTTCAGGATTGTATATTTCATCTTCATTGTCTGAGGTTTTATCTTCCAAGTTATCTAGTCTGTTGGTGATGCTTTCTATTGAACTTTTTATTTGGTTTATTGTTTCCTTCTTTTCAAGGATTTATGTTTGTTTTTTTTTTTCAGAGTATCTCTTTCTTGTAGTAATCTTTTGCTACATGTATTTGCTCTCTTATCTCTTTGTTGGAGTGATCAATTATTGCCTGTATTTTCTCTCTAATCTCTTTGTTGGATTGATCAGTTGTTGCCCATAATTGCTCTCTTATATTATTCTGTGCTTCACAGATCGTTTTAATTATGTATGTTCTGAACTCATTATCTGACATTTCATCTACTGTGTTGTCAATGGTCCTATTATTGTAGCATCTGGTTTGGGGCATTTTCTTGCCTTGTATTTTCATGTTGTTCATGTGTCTTCCTCTCTAGCAGTGCTGATCTGAGGTATTGAAGTTTCTGCCCTATAATCTTGTAGTGTTTCTGCCACTTAGAAATACCTTAATTCTGGTATAACTAGACCTGTAGGGACCTAAAGAATGATCTTCTTGGACCTGGCTGTTGACTGTAGATGGAAGTAGTCAGGGTCAGCCACTTGGTAGATGGGGGGCTGCAGCGTGGCATTTGGTTGGTCTCCTACATGTGCACAGTTGGTCAACAGTCTTTATCTTGTAGGCTTATAGATCTCCTATAGTGTTCAAATACCTCTCCTTATCTGGTAGGTGGTGTTGTCTGTTGTTCACTGGTATATCTCTGCTCAGGACCAAGATGGCAACAAATGAGTTCTAAAATGGAGGCATCTGCTTTCAGAGATAGGGTGTAGGGCCAGGCAGTGGCATTGGGCAACATGTTCGGAGATGCCACTCTGTGGTGTGCATTGTGGAAGTAGAAGATTGACTCCAGATCTTGTGCAGTGCCCCCAGGTGTAAGCAAATGGAGGCCTTCCATCTGGTAAATGGAGGTCGACACAGGAGCAACAGCCAGGGTTCCTGAGTGGAAGACGGTGGTCCCTCATGGGAACTAGGGCTAGGGGTCCTGTGTGAGTGTGCGATTTGAGGTCCTGTGTGTTGTGTAGGTGCTGAGGTGGGTCCTGCATGGGCAATTGCCCTGGGTCCTATGTGAGCAAGCAGCTGGGGTCCTGTGCCAGTGAGCAGCCAGGGTCCTGTGCAAACACTGGGTCCTGGCGACCCATTAGGGCACACGACAGGAATTCCTGCATGGAAGCAGCTGTTTGGGGTCCTCTAATAACCCACATAGAAACAGTATTTCCACTACTTTAATCTCTTGTCCTGGAGAGACTAGAAATGCAGAGTCCGTCTAGGCTGCCATCTTGGACCCCTCAGTCACAGTTTTTTTTTTATAGTATATGGGGGTTTGTTTTTGTTTTTTCTTTGGTATCAGGGATTGAATCAGGCGGCACCCAACCACTGAGCCATGTCCCCATTCCTTTATTTTATTTTTTGAGACAGGTTCTCACTAGGTTGCTCAGGGCCTCACTAAGTTGCTAAGACTGGCTTTCAACTTGCTTCTCCTACCTCAGCCTCCTAAGCCTCTGGGATTGCAGGTGTGTGCCACCAAATGCAGCTTTTTGATAAGTTAAATGCAAGTGATTTAAGATTTTCTTTGGGAACTTATGTAAGACAAAATCAAGGAGTAAAATATTATGAAACATAAATTACTTTCAAACACAGATACCCACAAATATTTTGGGCATATTAAAAAGATGCCTTCTTTGGGAGAATGTCTGTTAGGATTTATTGCACATTTCTTAATTAGGGTTTTTATTTATTTATTTATTTTTGCTATTGAGTTGTGTGAGTTCCTTATATATGTTCCTCCTTATCAAATATAAGATTTGCAGTATTTTCTCCCATTCCAAAGGTTCCTTTTCATTTTGTTGACTTAGATTTGATGTGCAGAGCTTCTTAATCTGATATAATCCTATTCATTTATTTTTGCTTTTGTTGCTTGTGCTTTTGATGATGTATCAAAAAATATCATTGCCAAGGTCAATCCTCAAGGCCAAACCTCAAGGAGCTTTTCCCTTGTTTTCTTCTATGAGTTTTATGGTTTCAGATCTCACACTCATTTTCTATCCATTTTAAGTTAGCTTTTCTATGTGGTATGAGAAAAGGGTCTAATATAATTCATTTGTATGTTGATATACTGTTTTATCAACCCTAATTGTTGAAGAAATTTTCCTTTCCCAATTGTATATTCTTCCAGTCATTCTCAAAGATTAGTTGACCATACATGTGTTGGTTTATCTTTGTAATGCCAATGCTATACTCTTTTGATTAATATAGCTATTATATAATTTGAAATCAGGAAGTATGAATGGTTTGTTCTTTTTGCTCAAGACTATTTTGACTATTCAGAGACTTTTGTAATTTCATATGAATTTTAGTACTTTGGTTGTTGTTTCTTTAAAAGCTAGCATTGGAATTTTGACAGAAATTGCATTGCATTTATAGGTTGACTTGGGTAGTGTGGACATTTTAACAATATCAGTTCTCCATTCCATGAATGTGGGATAATTTTCCTTTTATTTGTATTTTCTTTCATTAATATCTTCTAATTTTCAGTGTAAAGATTTTTCACCTACTTGGTTAAATTTATTCCTAAATATTTTATTCTCTTTAATGTTGTAAATGAAACCACCTTTAATTTCTTTTTCAGATAGTTCTTTATTAGTTTATATTAATTCAATTAATTTTTATGTTGACTATTATTTCCTGAAACTTTACTGAATTCACTTATTAATTCTTACAATTTTTTGATCGGGCCCTTAGGGTGCATGTGTGTTTGTGTGTCTGTATTTGTGTGTATACATGTGATCATGTTGTCTGCATACAGGGACAATTTTGTTTCCTTTTCCATGTAGATAACTCTTATTTCTTCTTCTTGACTAATTGTTCTGGCTAGTACTTCCAGTTCTATGATGAATGGAAGTGGTGAGAATGGGCATCCTTGTCTTATTCCTGGTCTTAATAGTTAAGTATTATGAAACTATTCAACTGTGATGTGTGGCATTTATTTTGTTTAGGTACTTTACTTCTATATATGATTGTTTGATAATTTTTATTGTGAAGGATGTTGAATTCAGTCAAACACTTTGCATCATTTAAATAATAAGTAGTAATAAAATTTATAATATACATTGATATAACTTGAAATGAACATAAACTGTTTTCAAAATTCAGAAAGTAATAAATAAGGAAGTTTGTCATGTCAATTTATGTTATTTTTTTGGGAGGGTACTGGGGATTGAACTCAGGGGCACTCTCACACTGAGCCACATCCCCAGCCCTATTTTGTGTTTTTTTTTAGAGGCAGGGTTTTACTGATTTGCTTAGTGCCTTGTTTTTGCCGAGGCTGGCTTTGAACTTGCCATCCTCCTTCTTCAGCCTCCCTAGCCACTGGGATTACCATGCCTGGCATCATGTCAATTTATTTTAAAGAACTAAAATTGTTCTTAACTTCCATAATTCAAGAGGCCTTAATAATGACCAAAACTGGAAATGACATTGGTACAAACATTTGTTGATTTGGAAGAAGCTGGAGATTGATAGTGCCAAGGGATTGTTGAGATATGCTTATGCAAGAAAATTCCAAATAGGGCGGTTTCTACATCCAAGACTAAGGGCAAAATTAGCTTTGGAGCTATGGACTGAGTTCTTCACAATACTAGGAGAGTGATCTACTTGATGAAGCAAGGACAAAAATGTTATTTTTCATTCTTATATATAATGCTAATAATTAACAGAATACATCAATACAGACAAGACCATTAGACTGAGATCTTTTGTAAATGAAGTTATGAGTTATTTTTTAACAAAATGTGACCAGTCAAAATTTTGTCAGGAGACCCAGGATAAAGTATGTAGCAAAATAAGGAACTTACCAATACTCTTTGCAATCACAGGTCTACTTGTGGAAGTGAAATCTATAGTTATTATATAATTCATTTGTTAATATAAATTATTTTCTTATCTTCTTTTACTCTTTTGTATGTAAATAGTATATTTGATTTATCTTATCCTTGAAGTATTAAATTACAATAGATTATGAAGTGATAGTGATTGGACTAATAAAGGAGAATATATTACCTAGAGATGGATATAGTGATTTGTCTTTAGTGTGACAATATAATTTTTTGTTTTAACAGGGAAATTTTCATATTCAAAAGAGATGCCAAAATAACACAAATTAAAATTTTTGATTCATTTATTTAAATGAAACTAAAATGTAGTTTACTCGAAAATCATTTTCAAAAAATACTTCCTAAAAAATCATGTCTGCACACATTAAAATTACCATTGTATTCATATTATGAGCCTTATAAGGTTTGGGTAATGATTATTCTTGTTACATATTCACATACTTTCACCAATTTTAAATGTTTAAAAGTTCTTTAACTGATATATAAAATTACACATATTATTGGGGTACCATGTGATGTTTTCCTAGGCATATATTTTATATAAAGCTCAAAGTGGTAAACACATCTAAATTTTCAAATATTTATCATTTTTATAGTGAAAACATTCAAAATAATTTTTTCTGTCTTTTAAAAATATGTGCATTATAATATCATTATCTGTAGTCACTCTGCTGCAGAATAGAACACATGAAATTCATTTTTCTAACTATACCATAGTAACCAGTAAGCGAAATCTGTCCAATCCTCCCTCCCCTCAGCCTCAGGTAACTCCCACTATATTCTCTACTTCTATGAGATGATCTTTTTTAGATTCCACATATTGGTGTGATAATGTTATGTTGCTCTTTCTATGCCTGGTTAATTGCACTTAATTATCTCCAGTTCTACCCATATTGTCACCAATGATAGGATTTCATTCTTTTTATGGTTGAATAGTATTACAATGTGTACGTGTACCAGATTTTCTTTATACATTCATCTCTTGATTGACAGGTTGATTCCATTCCTTGGCTGTTGTGAATAATGTTTCAATAAATATGGGAAAGAATATAACTTCAAAATACTGATATCATTACCTTTATAAAATATACCTGTTATACTGGATCATATGGTAGTTCCACTTTTAGTTGTTTGAAGGTTATCCATATTGTTTTCAGTGATGACTACACTAATTTACATTTCCATCAAAACTGTATAACAATTCCCTTTTTACACATCCTCAATGGCATTTAAAAAAATTTCTCTGATCATAATAATTCTACCTGGGATAGGGTGATATCTCTCTGCAATTTTTACCGGAATTTCCTTGATGATGAGTGATGCAGAGCATTTTTTCATATACCTGTCAGGTATTTGTGTGTCTCCATTTGAGAAATATTTATGAAGGACTTTCACCAGTTTTTGAATGGGATTGTTTTCTTGCTATTGATTTGAGTTCCTTACATATTCTAGATATTACCCCATTTGTCAAATGCATGGTTTCCAAATATCTTTTCCCATTCCATTGGTTGTCTGTTCATTATATTGATTGTTGTCTTTGCTATGCTGAAGCCTTTGTATTTCATATAATCCCATTTGTCCTTTTTTGCTTTGTTTCCTGTGTTTTGGGGGTCTTTTCCCAAATAATTTTGCTGTTTCTAGTGTCCTGAGCATTTACCCTATTTACTTCTCGTACTTCCATAGTTTCCAATCTTATATTTCAATCTTTAGTCCATTTCCTTCTGCTAAATTTGAGGTTGTTTTGTTCTTATTTTTCTAGTTCCTTGAAAAACAATGGTAGGTTTTTTTTGGGTTCTTTCTCCTTTTCTGATGTGGGCAATGCTGGCTATAAAATTCCCTCTCAGTTCTGAAATTGCTATATCTCATATGGTTTAGTATGTTGTGTTTATATTTTTACTTTTTTCAAGGATTTTTTGAATTGTCTTTTGATTTCTTCCTTGATCCACTGGTTGTTCAAAAGTAATTTGTTTAAGTTACATTTATTTGTATAGTTTCCAGTGTCTTTCTTGTTATTAAGTCCTAGCTTTATTGTGTGTGGTCAGAAAAAAAAATACTCATTATGAATTTGGTTTTATAAAATTCTGTTGAGACTTTTTTGTGACCTATCATATGATGTATCTGGGAGAATGTTATATGTGCTGGTAAAAAAAAAAACGTGAATTCTTCAGCTGTTGAATAGAATGTTGTACAGATATCTGTTACTTCTATTTAGTCCAGGAAGAAATTTAACTCTGATTCTCTGTTGATTTTCTGTCTGGATGATCTGTCCATTACTGAAAGTTGGATGTGAAAATTCTTAACTAATGCAGTATTTAAATCTGTCGCTCTCCTTAGGTTTATTGATATCTTGTTTTTATATTTGAGTGTTCCAATATTTGGTGAATACATATTCAGAATTGTTATTTCTTCTTTCTTCAATTAACTCTTCTATGATTATATAGTGACTTTCCTTGTCTCTTTTTACTGCTTTTGAGTCAAAATCTAATTTATCTAAGTGTGGTCACTCCTGCTTACTTATGTATTCTGTTCAAATGGATTATCTCATTTCGTACCTTTGCTTTTAGTCTGTGCATGTCCTTAGGGGTGATGTGAGTTTCTTATAAATAGCACATAATTGGATCTTTTAAAAAATACAATTGACAAAGTACACTTAGTCAATCTGTGTCTTTTAATTCTATAACTTAATCCAATTACATTTATGCTAATAATTGATAGATAAGATGTTACTATTGTCATGTTATTTTTCATAGTTTTATTGTCATTACTTTCTGTTTCCACATCTCTTACAATACTCCTTTCTGTGGAGGTGATTTTCTCCAGTGGTGTGTTTTTATTCTTATTTATTTATTTGTTGGTATATCTATCATAGATGTTTGATTTTTGATTATCATGAGGCTTATAACAGCATATTTGATTATAATAAGCTAATTTGAAGTGATAACAACTTCACATTGACCATAAAGGTAGGAGAAGAAACACAAAAGAAAAAAATTAAAAGTACTAATAAATATCTCTACTTACATTCTACTTTTCTCCACATTCTGTATTTTTGATGTCCCATTGTTGATATTTGTTAATAGCCTATCTGTTAGCATATTAATGCTGTTATTTTAACTACTTTGTAGTCTTCATACTAAACATATGGTTTATGCATACAGAACTATTTAAAATATCAGACCATTCTCAATCCATCTATATACGTACTCTTACCAGCAACTTTTATACCTTCTAATTTCTTTTAGTTTGAAAAACTCTCTTTAGCATTTTATCTTGTGGTAATAAATTCTCTCAACTTTTGTTCCTCTCTGAATGTTTTTACATTCTTATTCATATCTAAAGAAAAGCTTTTTTGGAATATACTATTCTCTCAGTTTGTTTTTATTTTTCTTCCTTCAGTGTTGAGAAATCTCATTTCCTCCGAAACTGTGAGATTTCTACTGAGAAGTCAGTTGTCAAGTGAATTGGTACACCTTTATTTGTTTTTTATTTTCTCTTGCTGCAAAGTCTCTATCTTTGAACTTTGAGAGCTTGGTTGAGCTTCTGAGAGATTTGGTTGAGTTGATTCTGACTAGTGAGTGACATTTAATCTTCCTATAACTGGACATTGATATCTTTTTAAAGGTTTGGGAGGTTTTATGCTATTTTCCTTTAATACACTTTCTACTCTTTTGCCATTGTCAAGGCCCTCTTGAAACCAAATAACTTTAATGTTTGCTCTTCTAATGCTGTTACAAAGTTCCTATACACTTTCTTCATTTCTGTTTATTTTTTTCATCTGTGTTTTTTAAAATATCCTGCCATCGAGCTCACTAATTCTTTCTTCTCTTTGACCTCTTTGACTATTTATGCCTTCTATTGTGTTTTTAATTTTATTTAGGATACTTTTCAACTCAGGGATTTCTGTTTGAATTTTTGTTATTGTGGTTTCAATCTCTCTGTTTATTTGCCCTGTTAAAATTTTTTATCTTTGTGTCTTGAAGTTAGTTTTTCATTTTGACAACTATATTGAGTACTCAATCTAAAGATTCACAGGTACCAATTTCTATATTGTCAGTTTCTGGTAACTTATTTTTTTTCCATTAGCCAACATTGTGATTCCCTGAAGTTTTTGATTCTTGGTGTGAAATGTTATCTGTGTAGCAAAGGTTTAAGTTTTTTTTTTCCAAGCTTGATAGTCTGGATTTGTTCCCATTATATCAAAAATTCTAACTAGTCTCCTTATTTTCTGTGTCTATGGACACTTCCAGTATTTCAGCACTAGATATTAACCTGTGCCCAGGTTTTCTGTGAGTCCTCTGTTGGTGTACTGTTACTATTTTCATCACTAGACGGCATCCCAAGTCCAGGTTCGTCCCAAATCCACACTTGGTGTGTTGTTCAAAATGAACATAGGAGGTGCATAAAAATGGTAGTCCATCTCCACAACTTGACCCCATCTCCCCTTTTTTTCTTCTCAGCATACAATTACTTTATTTATTTTGTGCTTCCTGAGATTGGGAATGGAATGAGATAACCAGTTCCATGACTACCAGTGCCTCAATGTTGGGTCCATCTGGAGCACACAGCTCATTAAAACCAATAAAGCACAAAATCGAGATTAAGGATCATGCTGCTATGGGCTTTCTGTTACTGAGGTTTATGGCCTGAGACTGCTGTAATCAACAGTTGATACTGGCCAAAATAAAATCCAATTACATGGGGATGTGGATATCTCTCTAGTACTAGGAAAGGTCCAGAGACTCACCAGCCTGGCACTGAGTTCCAAAACACTCTTGTTCTCACTTTCCCGCCCTACTTTCCTGTGGAAGGACTCTTTTTCCTTGCTATGCTTTTCAACATTGGAGGAAAGATGGTGGAGGCAGTCCCTTGGCCACCCAGACTGATGATGATTTAGTTGGTTTGCATGTGAGTCATGCAGATGCAGGGACCTACACAGTCTCAGGTGATGCCTGTGAAATGTCTGTTAGAAATGCACGCTGACATATGTGTTCATTCCCCTGGGATGTAAATTTGTGTTTTATGCCAAGGCAGGTCAAGAGGCTCCACCTGTGAACACTGGCCTGAGAATTGGATTCTGCTTGATGCTGGGTCTCATTGCAGAAGGCCGAGTACCAAACTCCAAGGTAAAGTCTTGTGCCTACTGCCTACCAGGGGAATCTTGCTTCTCACTGTACTGCATAGGGTTGAGGGAGGGATGGTAGAGGCAGTCCCTTGGCCTGGCTAAGGTAGGCCCAGAGACATAGTCTGCAAGTGATGATCTGGGGGTGGGAGCCTTGGGGCTCTTCCTAGCATTGACTTTCACCATGGCAGGAAGCACTGGTTTTCAAGTTTAAGTCCTGAACTTAATTACTTTTCCCTCTCCCAAGTAGTAGGTGTCCCTCCCCATGCTGTACATCTTATAGTTAACGGGAGGGATGATGTGGACAACTCTTTACTTTTTCTGCCTTCTTCAATACATCTTTCATTTTTATACTAAAATCAGGCTCAGTGGTCTTTCTCCCGACTTCCTTAGTTCTCATGAAGGTAGAAGGTAGATTGGTGCATGAATAGCTGTTCTCTGGGAGATGATTGCTGGATCATCTTATTTGCAATCCATATGTCAATTTTTAAATGTTTCTAATAATGTGTCATTAGCATTTTTCTATAAAATGTATTTTTCAAAAACTTATAACTTCCTCAGTATTGCATTTGGTGATAACTTTTAAGCTGATAATCTTTCAAGTACTTGTTTTATGTAGATATTAATAATTTTTGTTGAAAATAGTATCCCTGTACAGGCACTTAGGTGCCTGGTAAACTCAAGCAAATTTTGTCAAATAGATATTTTCAGGCCCATTTGTTCATTTATAAAGGTGTAAATAAATCAAAATATTTTATTTTTGCATTAATACTTAGTAACTTTTTGGCAAATATATTACCAAGCCAAAACTATTCAAATTAGTTGCATATATTTGTGATGATTTTTGAATATTTGACTGGATATAAATACCACAAAATATTTTAATTTTTCTCCTCATGATGGAATATAATTTTTCACTTAAAATTGTTAGATCCATCAAAATATTATTGCCATAAATCTAGATTTCTAAGCACAATGATAAACATTCCAAATTGGATATCATAATCCAGGTAATCTCTTATAGTTTAATTTATTCTGCTTCTACTTTGCATTTTTAAGAATAAATTTCAATAATTTCCTGTTTTAAGCTTTTTCTTAACAATTACAGTTTTTAATCAAGGTTCTTTATTGCTCCCTTTTGTGACTATTTTGATTAAAGTTTCATAATCATTTTGGACAAAATGCAAATGAAATTTAGGAGAATAATTTAGAAAAATATTGTTTTGACAGTACATATGTTCAGATGATTTTCAGTAATAATACATGAAAAATTGGATGATATCCATTGTTTTGAAAAGAGAATAAGAACTGTCACTCACACATAGGACCACATATAAAAATTAATTCAAAATAGAGCTTAGATTAAGTATACATCCAAGATTATGACCTTATAGAAGAAAACAGGAGAAATATTTGTGGTCTGAAATTAGCATGGAATTAGCAAAGATTTTTTAGAGATAATGCCATAAACTACATAAAGGAAAAAAATGGATCTAATCCAGTTAAAGTCTTGTTAAGAGAAGTAAAATAGAAGCCAGAATTTTAATAAAGGATTTGATCCATGTTATATGTACAACAGTATATCCACACATGTACAAACATTGAAAACACTGTGCGAAAACAACTCAATAAAAATAAAGTGGACAAAAGAATGAGTAGGAACTTATACAGATAAGCTAAATAGATGACAAAAATGCATGGATATTTATCAGGAGTTGTTAGGGAAATAAAAATTAAAACCACAATAATAACTTTATAAACACAAACATATTAGAATTTTGAAAGTTAAGAATTCTGACCATTGTAATTAGAATGTTATACTCCATGTATGTATATGTCAAAATGCAATCTACTGTCCTATATATCTAAAAAGAACATATTAAAAAAAAGAATTATGACCATTGCAAGCATTGGCAAGTATATATAATAACTGGAATTTTGGATCAGTGTTGATAAGATGGTAAAACAGTAGAACTATGGAAAACAATCCTGCAGTTTCATTTTTATTCTACATATTTAAGGTATATACAACATAAATTTTGATATGCACATATGTAGTGAAATGATTACTACACATTTATATATCAGTTTTGTTAAAATATATTTATGTTCTAAAAGCATCTAAAATCTCTTTCAACAGATTTTCAGTATACAATATTTTTTATTTTTTTATGATTTTAATTTATTCTACTTAGGTATACATGATAGCAGAAAGCATTTTGATTCATTATACACAGATGGAGCACAAGTTCTCATTTATCTGGTTGTACGTGATGTAGAATCACATCGAATATGTAGTTATACATGAAGCTAGGGCTATGATGTTCATCTCATTCCAACATCTTTCCTGTACCCATGCCGTCTCCCCTCACCCTCACCTTTGACCAAAGTTCCTCCATTCTTCCTGTGTCCTCTCCCCCATTATGGATCAGCATCCACTTATCAGAAAGAACATTTGGCATTTGGTTTTTAGGGATTGGCTTACTTCACTTAGCATGATATTCTCCAACTCCATCCATTCACCTGCAAATGCCCTAATTTTATTCTCTTTTATTGCTGAGTAATATTCCATTGTGTATATATACCAGTTTCTTTATCCATTCATCTAATGACGGGCATCTAGGTTGGTTCCACAGTTTAGCTATTGTTAATTGAGCTGCTATAAACATTGAAGTGACTGTCAATGTAGTAATGCTGTTTTTAAGTCCTTTGGGTATACACTGAGGAATAGGACAGCTGGGTCAAATGGTGGTTCCATTCCAAGTTTTCTAAGGAATATCCACACTGCTTTCCAGATTGGTTGTACCAATTTGCAGTCCCACCAGCAATGTATGAGCGTACCTTTTCCCCCAAGACCTCACCAACACATATTGTTGTTTGTATTCTTGGTAACTGCCATTCTGACTGGCATGAGATGAAATCTTAGAGTAGTTTTCATTTGCATTTCTCTAATTGCTAGAGATGTTGAACATTTTTTCATATGTCTGTTGATTGATTGTATATCTTCTTCTGAGAAGTATCTGTTCAGCTCCTTAGCCCATTTATTGATTGATTGTTTGGTTTTTTTTTTTTTTTTTTGGTTTTTGGTGTTAAGTTTTTGAGTTCTTTATATATCCTGGAGATCAGTGCTCCATCAGATGTGTGTGTATCTGAATTTGTTCCAAGAATGTAGGCTCTCTGTTCACTTCATTATTTCTTTTGCTGAGAAGAAGCTTTTTAGTTTGAATCTATCCCACTTAGTGATTCTTGATTTTACTTCTTACACTATAGGAGTCTTGTTAAGGAAGTAATGTCCTAATCCAACATGATGAAGATTTGGGCCTACTTTTTCTTCTATTAGGGGTTGGGTCTCTGGTCTAATTCCCAGGTCCTTGATCTACTTTGAGTTGAATTTTGTGCATGATGAGAGATAGGTGCTTAGTTTCATTTTACTGTATATGAATTTCCAATTTTCCCAGCACAATTTGTTGAAGAGGCTATCTTTCTCCAATATACATGTTTGGTACCTTTGTCTAGTATAAGATAACTGTATTTAATTGGTTTTGTCTCTGTGTCTTCTATTCTGTAGCATTGGTCTACATGTCTATTTTGGCGCCAGTACCATGCCACTTTTGTTACTATAGCTTTGTAGTATAGTTTAAGGTCTGGTGTTGTGATGCTTCCTGCTTCACTCTTCTTGTTAAGGATTGCTTTGTCTATTCTGGGTCTCTTATTCTTCCAAATGAATTTCATGATTTCCTTTTCTATTTCTATAAGGAATGATGAGATTTTTATTGGAATTGCATTGAATCTATATAGTGCTTTGGATAGTATGGCCATTTTGACAATATTGATTCTGCCTATCCAAGAGCATGGGAGATTTTTCCTCCTTCTAAGGTCTTGTACAATTTTTTTCTTTAGTGTCCTGTAGTTTTTATTGTAGAGGTCTTTCACCTCTTTTGTTAAATTGATTCCCAAGTATTTTATTTTATTTTTTCCAAGGCTATTGTGTATGGAGTAGTTTTCCAAATTTCTCTTTGAGTGGATTTATCACTGATGTATAGAAATTCAATTGATTTATGGGTGTTGATTTTATGTCCTGATACTTTGCTGAATTCATTTATTAATTGTATAAGTTTTCTGGAGTAATTTTTTGGATCCTCTAAGTATAGAATAATGTCATCTGCAAATAATATTAGTTTGAGTTCTTCTTTTCCTGTTCATATCCCTTTAATTTCGTTCAACTCTCCAGTTGCTCTGGCTAATGTTTCAAGGACTATGTTGAATAGCAGTGGTGAAAGAGGGCATCCCTGTCTTATTCCCATTTTTAGAGGGAACATTTCCAATTTTTCTCCATTTAGGATGATATTGGCCTTGGGTTTAGTATAGATAGCTTTTACAAAGTTGAGGTATGTTCCTACTATCCCTAGGTTTTCTAGTGTTTTGAACATAAAAGGGTGTTGTATTTTGTCAAATGCTTTCTCTGCATCAATTGATAAAATCATATGATTCTTATCTCTAAGTGTATTGATGTGATGGATTAGGTTAAGTGATTTCTGTATGTTGAAACAACCTTGCATCCCTGGAGTGAACCCCACTTGATCATGGTGCACTATTTTTTAATATGTTTTTGTATGCAATTTGACAAAATTTTGTTGAGAATTTTTGCATCTATGTTCATCAAGGATATTGGTCTGAAATTTTCTTTTCATTGGTGTATCTCTGCGAGGATTGATATTCACCTCATAGAATGAGTTTGGAAGGGTTCCCTCCTTTTCTGTCTCATGAAATAGCTTGAGGAGTATTGGCATTCATTCTTTTTTTTATGTCTTGTAGAACTTGGCTGAGAATCCATTTGGTCCTGAGCTTTTCTTGTTTTGGCAGGCTTTTCCTTGCTTGAAATTGATCTGCGTAAGTTGTGTATGACCTCCTGGTTCAGTTTGGGTAGCGCCTCTAGAAATTTGTCAGTATCTTCAGAGTTTTCTATTTTACTTGGGTATAAATTTTCAAAATAGTTTCTAATGATCCTCTACTTCCATAGTGTCTACAATAGTATTTCCTTTTTCATCATGAATTTTAGTAATTTGGGTTTTCTCTCTCCTTCTTTTTGTTAGGGTGGCTAAGGGTTTGTCAATTTTGTTTAGTTTTTCAAAGAACCAGCTTTTTGTTTTGTCAATTTTTTGAATTAGTTCTTTTGTTTCAATTTTGTTGATTTCAGCCCTGATTTGAATTATTTTCTGTCTTCTACTTATTTTGGTGTTAGTTTGCTCTTCTTTTTCTAGGGCTTTGAGATGTAGATTCTAGTCATTTTTTGTTGACTTTTATCTTCTTTTAATGAATGAGCTTAATGCAATGAACTTTCCTTTTAGCACTACCTTCATGGTGTCCCAGAGATTTTCATATGTTGTATTGGGGTTTTCATTTACCTTTAAGAATTTTTTATCTCTTCCCTGATGTCTTCTGTTAGCCATGTATCATTCAATAGCATATTATTTAGTTTCCAGGTGTTGGAGTAGTTTCTATTTTTTAATCTGGCATTGATTTCTAATTTTATTCCATTATGGTCAGAAAGCATGCAGAGTAGTATCTCTATTTTTTTGTATTTGCTTTGTCACATATCATATGATCTGTTTTGGAGAAGGATCCATGGGCTGCTGAGAAAAAAGTGTATTTGCTCTTTGATGAATGGAATACTCTTTATATGTCTGTTAATTCAAAATTATTGATTGTATTATTGAGTTCTGTGGTTTCTTTGTTTTGTTTTTGTTTGGAAGATCTGTCCAGTGGTGAGATAATTGTGTTAAAGTCACCCAGTATTATTGTGTTCTGGTCTATTTGATTCTCAAAATTGAGAAGGATTTATTTGATATACCTGTATGCTCCATTGTTTGGGGCATAGGTATTCATGATTGTTATATCTTGTTGATGTATGATTCCCTTAAGAAGTATGAAATGTCCTTCTTTATGCCTTTTCACTAACTTTAGTTTGAAGTCCACTTTATCTGATATAAGGATGTTTGAAGTCCACTTTATCTGATATGAGAATGGAAACTCCTGCTTGTTTACGTAGTCCATGAGAGTGATACATCTTTTCCCACTCTTTCACTTTCAGTCTCTGGATGTCTTTTCCTGTGAGATGAGTTTCTTGAAAGCAGCATATTGTTGGGTCTTCTTTTTATCCAGTCTGTCTGTCTATGTCTTTTAATTGATGAGTTTAGGCCACTCACTTTCAGGGTTATTATTGAAATATGATTTGTAATCACAGTCATTTTGGTTTATTTTTTGTTTTTGTTTTGTTTTGATTTGGGTACTGGGGATTGAACTCAGGGGCTCTCAGCCACTGAGCCACATCCCCATCCCTATTTTGTGTTTTATGTAGAGACAGGGTCTCACTGAGTTGCTTAGTGCATTGCCAAAGCTGAGGCTGGCTTTGAACTCGCGATTCTCCTGTCTCAGCCTCCCTAAGTGCTGGGATTACAGGCTTGAGCCACCACGCCTGGCTATTTTTGGTTTTTACCTTGACTTCGTTTATCCTTTGATTGGCCTTTATTTTTATTTTTTTAGTGTAGTTCTTCTCTTTGTATATTTTCATTGTTGGTCATCATTTCCTCCTCATGGAATATTTAGCCAAGAATGCTTTGTAGTGCAGGCTTTCTTGCTGTAAATCCTTTTAACTTTTGTTTATCATGGAAGGTTTTTATTTCATCATCATATCTGAAGCTCAGTTTTGCTGGATGTAAGATTTTTGGTTGGCATCCATTTTTTTTCAGAGCTTGGTATATGTTATTCTATGATCCCCTGGTTTAGGATCTGGGTTGAAAAATCTGCTGAGATCCAAATTGGTCTCCTCCTATATGTAATCTGATTTCTCTCCCTTGTGGCCATTAAAATTCTATCCTTATTCTGTATGCTGGGCATTTTCATTATAATGTGCCTTCATGTCGATCTGTTGGAATTTTGTACATTTGGTGTCCTGTAAGCTTCTTGTATTTGATTTTCCAATTCATTTTTCATGTTTGGTAAATTTTCTGATATTATTTCATTGAAGAGATTGTGCATTTCTTTGGTTCAAAGTCCTGTGCCTTCTTCTATCCCAATAAATTTTAGATTTGATCTTTTGATGCTATCCCATAATTCTTGTATGTTCTGCTCATGGTTTCCTACCATCTTCACTGTATGGTCAAATTTATTTTCAAGATTGTATATTTTGTCTTCATTATCCTAGGTTCTGTATTCCAAGTGACCTAGTCTGCTGGGGATACTTTCTATTGAGTTTTTTATTTGGTGTATTGTTTCCTTCATTTCAAGAATTTCTGATTGTTTTTTTTTCATAATCTTTATCTCTTTTTTAAAGTAATCTTTGCTACCTGTATTGTTTCCTTCATTTCAAAAATTTCTGATTTTTTTCATAATCTCTAGCTCTTTCTTAAAGTAATCTTTTGTACCTTTATTTGCTCCTTTATCTCTTTGTTGGTGTGATCAACTGTTGCCTTTATTTGCTGTCTTATCTCTTCATTGGAGTGATCAATGGTTGACTTTATTTGCTCTCTTAATTCTTTGTTGGAGTGGTCAATTTTTGCCTGTATTTTCTCACTTCAGTCATTCTTTAATTCACAGATCATTTTAATTACATACATTCTGAATTCTTTCTCTGACATTTCATTAATTGTGTTGTCAATGGATTCTGTTATTGTAGTATCTTGGTTTATTTGCAGCACATTCTTCCCTTATTTTTTCATGTTGATTATGTGTCTTCCTGTCTTGCAATGCCAATATGAGATATTGTGGTTTCTATCCTATAGTCTTGTACTGACACTATGGATTACCTGTATCTCACCTTGGAGTGCACTTCCAGTTACCACCAGGTGTCCTCAGATGGAAACTACTGCCACTAAAAATGGTGACGGCAGTAGTGGAGGTAACTCAAGATGGTGGTTGGACTGGTCTTGGCTGGGCTCCTGCCAGTGATCCCTAAAGGTGCTCCTGGCCTTTGGCCTGTGCTCCCATCAGTGGGCAGGAACTCTGGCACAGAACTCTTCAGCATACAATATTAACTACAGTCCTAATGCTGTACATTAGGTCTCTACACTTATTCATCCTACCTAAATGCAAATGTGTATTCTTGATTAACTTCTCCTCATGTCTTCCTCCTCTTACCCCTGGTAAATGAGGTTCTAATCTGTTTCTATTTTATTCAATATTTTTATTAAAAGATTCCACGTGTGAGACCATATAGTATTTTTATTTTTGTATCTAGCTTTACTTAGCAAGAAGTCCTCCAGATTCATTAGTGAAAATGGCAATATCTCTTTTTTAAAAAGATTAATTGTGTTCTATTATGTATATATGTGACACTTTATTCATCTGTCAGTGGACACTCAGGTTGTTTCTATATTGTGCCTCTTGTGAATAATGCTATAATAACATGGGACTGTAGATATCTCTATGAGGTGCTTATTTCACTACGTTTGTGTATAGTATCCAGTGGGGACACTTAATTATCAAAATTGGTACTTTTATTTTATTAAATTATCTCTTTAATACTATTAATTAATAATTTATATTTTATAAATATATCATATATAATATTTTATGTATCATATTTTAATTTATATATCAATAATTTATTAATGATTCATTACTTATTTAATGAATACAGTAAAAATTCTCAATTACTGAGGTCTCTAAAAGTGTGAAACACCATATTAAAATTATATGTTTTAATTCAATAATATATTTTGGATTAACTTCAATAAACAATCATACATGTATATTTTCTCTAAACCTCTGCCAGCTTCTGAGATAATTTGGGAATGTTGAGATTCAATTATCAAAGAAATAACTTTCTTATTTGTACAATAGGGATAATGATTCATCTTAGCTGCCAACATAGGATTGTTGTGACTATCACAGAATATAGAGATAGTTCCCAATAAAACAAATTTTCCATAAAAAAGCTATGGAAATACACAGCTTTTTTACTATGAAAATTATCAAATATTTATTTATCATGTATTCTTTTAGTAAATTAAAAGCATACCAAAACTTATTGAGAAACACAACAACAAATAACTCATCTGGGTTAGTTAGGATAAAGATTAGTTTCTAAGACAAAAAATTAAAACAATGGCTAAAAGTAGACAGTATATTTCTTTCTCAGATGAGTTCAATATCTATGCTGGGGATGTGGCTCAGCTCCTTCAAATTGTTTGGTAATGTTTGTAACATTCTGCACTGCTGTCACACCACTTCCCAGCACATAACCCTCTTCTACATGATCATAGATGTTCAATGCTTCATTTGGATTCCGGTCTATGTGAAGAGAAAATAGGGAAAGTGAAGAACAAGAAAACCTGCTTGCACTCATATTTGATTAGCAAGAATTTAGTTGAGTGGCCATGTATGAGTAAAAAGGAGACTGGGAACTGAGAATATGGCTTCCAGTGTGGTTGCCCTATATGATCACAGAGAAATGACAAGATTTAAAGAGGACAACTGTCAAACAAAACACATCACCTTACACAGTACATATGGCCACAGTACCAGTGAATCAAGTAATAATATTTGAATGATTTTCTTTGTATTCGTGATTTCATTTGCTTTTTGCTTAAGTCATATTTATCTTTTACTGTGTGAATTTTCTTTATCCTACAAATTACAATTTAGTATAAGATGAAAAGAATATTTGTCAAAAGTTTCTTGCCTTTTTGAGGAGATTCATCTACCCTAATCACAAAGGAACTCTACAGAATCATCAGATGCTTGCTTCTCAATATCTCCCTATGTGAAACTTTGTGAGAGCTATAGAAGAACTTGCTTGAAGTTGGGTATTTTTTATGACATCTGTCAAGGATTGGAAGAAAGAGAGCTAAGAAGAGAGTATTCAAGCTACTTCAGAGAAAAATACATGTTATACACAAACCCTGTAATACAACTTAAAGATTTGGCAAAATGTCCATGAGGTAGTTTAACAGGACTAAATAATGGGAGGTTGCATTAATAGCAATCATGAGGAAGCAATTCCTTTGTTAAAGCCCTTTCTAACTGAATGAATGTTCCCTGTGCTTACCATAGGAGACCTTCCTTTCCTAGAAGCAGGTTCATTGCTCAATGCATGCCTGGAGACAGACCTAAACTTGATTTTTCCTGGGGGAAAAACTCACCCTTAATTGGAAAAATAAATTTAATGGGTTGATCTCTTAAGCCTTTTGTTATTCTTTGGTGTTATTGCTAGGATTAGGAATAACCCAACACTATTCAAAACTCCCTCTGTTACAAGAAGCATGTGGTTTGTGACAGCAGGTCTCCAATCTAATTTCAAAATTTCCATGGTTGCTGTAAATTACTATGGGCAGAAAGGTGGTAGCAGACAAAGTTCCCATGAAACATATCATTTTAAATGTCTCAGAGAGAATCAATAAATAAGGTTTGTAATGCAAAGTTTCTTTTGGCAGATGAAAGAATGTAAGGAGTTTCTATGAATTCTCTAATGTCTCCCATCTGATCTCTACAGAAAAAATTAAGAGTAAATGAACATTTTGGGGGACTTGGATAGATTAAAACAATTCCTCCATGATTTGAAGAATTAAAAATAATGAAAATTGGTAAGAATATGTTAGAGTCATTAAGCAGGTGTTTCAGAAATTTTGAAAGATAACATGATAGGAAGTCATCACATTAAGAAACCAGACATGCTTATTTTTATAAATGTTTTACAAACTATTATACATATGCAGAAAATTACACAAATTTTAATTGACTATCTTAATAAATTTTCAAAATAAACATCCATAAAACCACTGTCAATATCAAGAAGCAAACTATCACCAGCTCTTTTGAGGCCACCCTCATGCCTACTTTGAGATGTTAAGTCATAGTGACAACCATCCTGATTTATAATATCTTTGACAAACATTGCCTTGAAATGACCTTTATATAAATGAGATTATACAATGTGTAGTGTTGCCCTGGCTTCATTCACATAATATTATATTGATGCCTATCCATGTTATAGTGTACATTAATAATGTATTCCTTCACACTTTAGTGTTCAGGTATGCAAATATTCCATAATTTGTTTTTCTGGAGTTGATGTACATTTAGATTGATTCCAGTTTAGAGGCTATATGAATAATAATGCTATGAACACTATTGTATATATCCTTCATTTTTTAAATATTTAACTGATACATAAGAACAAATTTGTATGTCTGAATGGAGTCACATATAATGTGTCAATATAGGTATACACTGCAAATGTTTAAATTAGGTTAAACATGTTTATGTATTGAAATGTTTATCATTCATTTATGGTGAAAACTTTCAAAATATTTTTTAGCTTTCTGAAATGTACAGAATATTAATATTATCTGTGATCATCCTACTATAGAAAACACACCAGAATTTCTTGCTTCTAAATGAGTATTAGTACCCATTAATCAACCTTTCTCCATCCCCTCTTTTTCCCCCCAGCATTTGTGCCACCACTGTCTCCAAACTCTGGTGACCATAATTATACTGTGAAGCTCTACAAGGACAGTATTTTAATTTTTTATAGGCAGCATGCCTTTATTTTATTTTTTTATTTTTATGTGGTGCTAAGGATCAAACCCAGTGTCTCACATATGCTAGGGAAGCACTCTGCCACTGAGCTACAGCCCCAAGATCAGTATTTTTAGATTCCATATGTGAGTGAAATCATGTGGTAGTTGTCTTTCTGTGTCTGGCTTATTTCACTTAACATAAAAAATGAAAAGATTGTTGTTTAATGGCTGAATAATATTCATTGGCGTATATACCACATTTTTTTATCCATTCGTCTTTTGGCATATGTATAGCTTGTCTCCATTTCATAGGGCAGCAGTGAACATGATAGTACACATGTTTCTTCAACATGCTGATTTTATTTATTTGGATATAGTCTTAGTAGTAGGAGTGCTGGATTGTATGACAGTCATACTTTTAATGATTTTTTGAGGAATATTTATACCATTTCAAGGATGGCTGAAATCATTTACATTCCCACCATTTTGTATTAACTCCTATTTAAGTGTTTAGGAAGCTTTTTATTATTGAATCAATCATGGTAAGATGGATTTGCCTAGGAATTTGTTCTAGATTATCAGATTTGTTTGGCATATAGTTGTTTATAATAATTCAAAAGATCTTTTTTATTTCTGTGTTGTCAACTGTAATGTTTCCTTTTTTTCCCCCCCTGGTACCAGGGATTAAACTCAGGGGTACTCGGCAATTGAACCACATCCGCAGCCCTATTTTGTGTTTTATGTAGAGACAGGTTCTCACTGTGTTGCTTAGCACCTTGCATTTGCTAAGGCTGGCTTTGAACTCACGATCCTCCTGTCTCAGCCTCCCAAAGTGCTAGGATTACAGGCATGCACCACCGCACATGCTATGTTTCCTTTTTTATCCCTGATTTCATTTGAGTATTCTCTTAGTCTTACTAATAATTTGTGTATTTTGTCTTTTCAAAGAAGTATCTCTTTGCTTTGTGAATCTTTTATAATGCACTTTATCCTCTACTTCATTTATTTCTGTTCTGATTTTTATTATTTCCTTCCTCCTAAATTCGGGTTTGCTTTGTTCCTGTTTTTCTAGTTTTTTGAGATGCAGCAGCAGATTATTTGAGATCTTTCTCCACTTTCGATATTGGCTACTGATTGCTAAAATCTTCCTTGTTTCTACTGCTTTTGATGCATCACAAAGGTTTTGGTATATTATGTCTCCATTCTCATTTGATTCAAGAAATTTAAAAATTTTCTTCACTATTTATTTGATCCATTGGTTGTTCAAAGTAAAATATTTAATTCCCATGTATTTGAAAGTTTTTCTTAGTGATTTTGAGTTTTATTGCATTGTGATCAGAAATATACTCAGTATGAATTCAATTTTTAGAAAAACTTATTGAGGCTTGTTTTGTGACCTATCATATGGTCTATCCTGTAGAATGTTCCATGTAAAGATGAGAAAAAATGTACATTTTTCATCTGTTGGATGGTATGTTCTGAAGATGTCTGTTTGATCCAGGATGCAGTTTAACTGTTGTTTCTTTGTCGATTTTCTGCCTGGATAATGTGTCCATTGATGAAGGTGGGGTTTTAAAATCCCTAGCTATTATTGTACTGAAGCCTATCTCTCCCTTTAGGTCTATTAATGTTTGCTTTACATGTTTGGTTGTTTTAATATTTAGGTGTATATTAAGAACTATTTCTGGGGCTGGGGTTGTGGCTCAGTGGTAGAGCGCTTGCCTCGCATGTGTGAGGCACTGGGTTCGATCCTCAGCACCACATAAAAATAAATAAAATAAAGATATTGTGTCCATCTACAACAACAACAAAAAATATTTAAAAAAAAAGAACTATTTCCTCTTCTTGCTGCATTGACTTTTATGATTATAGAATGATCTTTTTGTCTATTTTTACTACTTTTGATTAAAATCTATTTTATCTGTATAATTACTCCATTTTCTTTGCAGTTGCATTGTACACAGCAGTATGTTTTCCCTTCTTTTCACTTTCAATCTGTTTGTGTCCTTAGACATGAAATGAGTGACTTGTAAGTAACATAGATTTAGAGAATGCTTTTTAAATTCATCCAGGTACCCTATGTCTTTTAATTGGATAATTTGATACATTTACATTGAAGAAATTTTTGATAGGTAAGGCTTTACTACAGCCATTATGTCACTCGTTTTTCAGTTTTGGTGTAGTTCCTTTTTTTTCTCTGTCTCTTATAATATTCTTTTGAGCTTAAGTGAATTACTCTATTAGTGTATTTTGAGTCTTTCTTATTTTGGGTTGGTCTATTACAGATTTTTGCATTATGGATAATAAAAGGTTTACACAAAACATCTTTTAAAATAAGAGAAGAAACAAATACTTGCCTTCCATTGCTGTCCATATTTTGAATTTCCAGTGACCTGTTTTCCATTGTATTTAATGGAGTTATTATTAAATTGTTTTGATTTTTTGGTCTTCATGCTAAATATATGAATGGTTTATGCACTATACTTACAATATTATTCTCAACTTGTGTGTATAATTACACATACCAGTAAATTTTATACTTTCCTACGTTTTCTTCTTCATTAATGTCTCTTCCTTCAAGTTTGATGAACTTGCAAGCCCAGGTTTGTCACAAATATATTCATGGTGTGTTTATTCAAAAGTTCAAGGACAGTACCTAGACAGAGTACCCATCCCCAATTACTGTGGATAATTGTGGTTAGACACTGAGGAATTAAGTCTGGATAGAGTTATGTGGACAGACCAGGTTGAGGCTCTAATGTCACAACTGTATTCACCAAGCTGAGTCCACAGACTGCCAAGACTAGCACAACACTGGTGTAGGACCAAGGCCCATACAGCTATGGGCTTCCTATTACTGAGGTAGACTTCTGACCTGAGGGAGGTGCAACCAGTGATAGGTTATAGTACCTGTAAGAGAAGACCAAACTGAGGCTGCATGTTTTCTCCTCACATTGGAGCTATTCTGGAGGTTCTGTCCAGAAGCATGTCTGGGAACTATGAGTTTGTAAAGTCCTGTGCTTATAACCCTTTCCTATTCCCAGTGTGGGTTCTTCTACCATGCTATGCTGGCCAAGATTGTCTAAGACCTCAACTTAGTTCTCTCTTCTACCCCAAAGCAGAAGGCATGCAATTCCTGCCTTCTTCAATGGGTCTTTTCATTGGTTATACTAAAAGTGGGCTCTCTAGTCTCTTGCCTGATTTCCTTAGGTCTTGTGAAGGGAGTACGGTGTGAAAATAGCTATTCAGATTAATGTGTCTGTGGGAGAAGCATTTTTTTCCTTTTCTTTTTATTGATTATTTTTAGTTATACATAGCATTGTGATTCATTTTAACACAATTATAAAGGCATGAAATGTAATTTGCTCTAACTCAGTACTCAATATTTCCCCTCATTCCCCCATTCCCCTTACTTCTACTCTCCTGATCTTTATGCTGTTTACTTTTTTTTTAAGTTAATGTCTTGTGGATATACATGATAGTATGATGGTAACATTCACTATGACATGTTAATATATGTACATGCAAAATTTAAATTAGATTCATTCTACTGTTCTTCCTTTTTCCTGTCTCTTTTTCCTCCCACTCAATTCCTTTCATCTAGATAGTCCACAGATCATCTATTTTGATTAAACCCTCCCCTCACCATTTTCCTTTCCTCTCTCTCTCTCCCCTGCCTCCTTGTTCTTTCTCTCTTTTTTCTGGGGGAAAGATCTTAGCAACCATCTTGCTTTACACTATATATATATATATATATGTCTTTTGATGAATGTTTCCATGCACACTATATAGGAGTTGAATTTCTGTGTCAGAGTGTACATATATTTAGATTAAGAAGGTATTGACAGATTTTCAAATCAATTATAAAATTATAATCTCTAACATTAGTAAGATATGAAGGCTGTAGTTACTCCATATCTTCAAAACTCCTTGAAACTGTAGGTATTTTAGTTTTAGGCATTCTGATTGGCATGGGGGTCTTAATTCCTTTTGTTTATAAGTCTTTAAGAATGTACAAATACTACCCTTAAATCATATATGGATTAAACTAAAATTAAAGTCAGTAACTATAATCCAACTTTGCAGACCTCAAGCACTATTCTTTCCTGAGAAATTTATTTTAGTTTGTGAAATGTTTACATACTTTATCTTAATAACAGTTTGCTCATTTTAATAGACATTTTATGACCTCCATTATCCCTAATTTAAGAATCAAATGAAACGTTTTCTATATTTCCATTCCACTAAATAAGTTATATCATAATCAAACCATTGAAAAGAAACAGTTTAAATTAATAGCACATGCTGGTTCTCTATCAGAAAGTTTGGCTAAATAAGTTTATTTTCTATTCTTTGGAAAGAGTTGAGTTATTATGCTGCAACTAATGGGAAATTAATAGATTTTTAAAATTCTGCAAGCAATGAAGATCTTATACCCCTGTACTATTCTTAGTTATAAAATTTTGTGGTTGATTTACTTCAATGTTGATCTCTACAAGAAGGGTATAATTTTAAATGGATATAAACCTTTTGTTAAAACAAATGTAAAATTTAATTTCTTCCTAAAATGTATTCAAAAGTTAAACTGGAGTATTTAATACTCAAACATTGCCTGCTAAAGCTATAGTTGATACAAAATCTAAAATGTCCTGATATTTCAGAACCCCTTGACAGGAGCACTGTTTACATAGAATCCCCCAAACAATAACAGTGCTCAACAAATATTTCTTGAATGGTTTTTATTTATTGTTATAACAGATTGATAATAAGGTGGACTACTCAGTGCAGTTTTCAAATGATCTAAGATTAAAATCACTGGAAAAGAGACCCACACATTAGAACTCAATAACATTCAATTATCCTTTAAATAAATAGAATAATCCATTAGCACTCTGTTAAAGATGATTTTCCTACCAATCGCAGAAGTAAATCAGAGGTATAAGTGAACAAAAATTATGGAATAATCAGAAAAAATATTAACAAAGTGACAGGAGAATATTTATGCCTATCAAATAATAACCTTGAATGTGGACTAAGATCAGCAAGCAAAATACATAGACATAGATATGTCCTAATTGATAATAAAAATGACCAACTATATGCCACCTAAAGATAGACTTACACTGAAGTATTGCTGAGATATATCATGCCAAAGGAAATCAACAGCAAGCTGGAGTAGATATACTCAGATACAGCAGACTTTACTTCAAAAAGTATAATAAAAAAGAGAAGTCATTTATTTATGAAAGGATGAATTTAGCAAGAGAATATAACAATTGTAAGTGTATATGCACCCAACATGGAACCAAACAAATATATAAAGCACATGTTATTAGATCTAAAGGGAGAGACTCCAATAAAATGATAGATGGGGACTTGAACAACCCACTTTCCTCAACGGACAGATCATCCAGACATGAAATTTAAAAAATCAGAATTGAACTATATTATGTAGCAAAAAGATCTAACAGACATTTCTAGAACATCTTGCAAATTGCATCAGTACGTGGAACATTTTATGAGGACAATGAGACTAGATCTTTTTCCTTTCACTGTACACAAAAATCAATGCAAAATGTGTCAAGTACCTAAATTTAAAATCTGAAAATATGAAATTACTACAAAAAAACAGGGTAAATGGCATGGTAATTTTTTTAGATAGAATCTTAAAGGCAACACAATTATAAATAGATAAGTGAGGTTATGCCAAACTAAGAAGTTTCTTCACAGCATAAGAAAGATCAACAGAAAATTAAGAGATAACCTACAGAATGAGAGAAAACATTGCAACTTATTCCTCTGGCAATGGATTAATATCCAGAATATTGAAGGAACTCAAAAAGTGTAACACGGAAAAAATGCAATTAAAAATGGGCTGAAGAACTAAACAGACACTTCTCAAAAACATACCAATGATGAACAAGTATATGAAAAAAATTCTCAGGATTACTTATCATCATGGAAATGTAAATCAAAACAATGCAATATCATCTCCCCCTAGTCAGAATAGCCATTATCATAGAGAAAATATAAAGAAAAATGCTTATGAGAATACAGATAAAGGGGAACTCAACAGTATGAACACTGTTGGTGAAAATGTAAATTATTAGTATAGCCATTATAGAAAAATAAATAAAAATTTAAAAATTAACTAAACAAAAATTGGAACTATTATATGATCCAACACTACTGGGTGTATGCCCAAAGGGGAATAATCCTATACCAAGGAGATACTTACATTTATTTATTTATGCATGCATGTATGTATGTATTTATTTATTTATTTTGTGGTGCTAGGGCCTTATACAGACTAGGCATAGTGTTCTACCACTGAACCACATCTCAAGCCAAGTTCTTATGGTGGCACTGTTCACAAGAGTTAAAATATGGAATTAACCTAGAAGCCTACTATCTGATGAATTATTTCCATGGTATATGTATATCATAGAATATTATGCATCCACAAAAATAATGAAAATTTATCATTTGCAGCAATAGATGGAACTCATGGTCATTATGTTAAGCAAAATAAGCAAGATGCAGAAGTACAAATATTGTGTGCTCTCTTTCATTTGTGGAGACTAAGGCAGTGTTGTGGAACAATAGAATGGTCATTAGATACTAGAAAATGCAGGATTGGGAAAAGGAGGATGGAAAGAAGTTCAATAAGGGGCACCAACACACAGTTAAAGAGGAAGAATTAGTTCTGATTAACAATCTATATTTCAAAATGACTATATTCCCAGCACATAAAAATTATAAATGCTTAAAAAGATAGAAATTCTTATAATCCTTATTGGATTAATTACAAATTTGTACATGTACCAAATTACCAGAATGTATCCCATAAAGATGTACAAATATTATGTCTCAATAAAGACAATTTTAAAATGATAAATAAAATTTGAAAATTTTAAAAAAGCAGATATGTTTAATTTGTTTATAGCATCATCCATGTGCAATACTAGATGATCAACAATAACTATGGTATGAAATACATGAAAAAAACTATGTTCAAAAGAAGAATCTATTTTTCAGTATTTTATCTTTTTTTGAGGTATTGGGAATCAAATCTAGGGCCTCAAACATGCTAAGCAAACACTTTACCATTGTGCTATATCCCTATCTCTCAGTATTTTAGGAAGAATTATAGACAAAAAAGTTGAAATAACTGTACAGGGAACATCACATACTCACCACTTAAATTTATAAACTTATCATTAGCTTTCAGATGGCATTTGTGATAACAATAAATATAGTTGTACTTTTGCCCTATAAAGTGTGGTTATATTATGTAATCATTTCTTTCTTACATTCCTCACATAACTCAGAAAAGAATATATAAATGCTAATGTACTGAACAATCACTGCATAATATATTCTTTATTGAGATTTTTACAGAGAAATTAATTTTTTTATTTAATTTATTCTTCTTAGGTATACATGAAAACAGAATGCATTTTGGTTCATTATAAACAGATGGAACACAACTTTTCATTTCTCTGGTTGTACGTGATGTAGAATCACATCATATATGCAGTCATACATGAAGCTAGAGCTATGATGTTCATCTCATTCCAACATCTTTCCTGTACCCATGCCCCTTTCCCGCTCCCATCCCTTTGAACAAAGTTCCTCCATTCTTCCTGTGTCATCTCCTCCATTATGGATCAGCATCCATTTATCAGAAAGAACATTCAGCATTTGGTTTTTAGGGATTGGCTTACTTCGCTTAGCATGATATTCTCCAACTCCATCCATTTACCTGCAAATGCCTTAATTTTATTCTCTTTTATTTCTGAGTAATATTCCATTGTGTATATATACCACAGTTTCTTTATCCATTCATCTAATGGAGGGTATCTAGGTTGGTTCTATAGTTTAGCTATTGTGAATTGAGCTGCTATAAACATTGAAGTGGCCGTGTCAATGTAGTATGCTCTTTTTAAGTCCTTTGGGTATACACTGAGGAGTAGAATAGCTGGGTCAAATGGTGGTTCCATTCCAAGTTTTCTAAGGAATATCCACACTGCTTTCCAGATTGGTTGTACCAATTTGCAGTCCCACTAGCAATGTATGAGCATGCCTTTTCCCCCATGACCTCACCAACACATATTATTGTTTGTATTCTAGATAACTGCAATTCTGATTAGTGTGAGATGAAATCTTAGAGTAGTTTTGATTTGCATTTCTCTAATTGCTAGAGATATTGAACATTTTTTCATATGTCTGTTGATTGATTATATATCTTCTTCTGAGAAAAATCTGTTCAGCTCCTTAGCCCATTTATTGATTGGGTTTTTTGTTGTTGTTGTTTTTTGGTGTTAAGTTTTTGAGTTCTTTATATATCCTGGAGATCAGTGCTCTATCAGATGTGTGTGTGGCTGAATTTGTTCCCATAATGTAGGCTCTCTGTTCAATTCATTGACGTTTTTTGCTTAGAAGCTTTTTAGTTTGAATCCATCCCATTTATTGATTCTTGATTTTACCTCTTGCACTATAGGAGTCTTATTAAGGAAGTAAGGCCCTAAGCCAACATGATAAAGATTTGGGCCTACTTTTTATAAAATAAATTGGGCAACTAAACCTCATATACATGAGACAAGCAAGTACATGGTTGGGTAGGAATGGTTTCATTTACTATCTGTCCTTGGGTTAGTTCTAAGAAATGCCCTAATAGACAAACCTATAGATAATAATTTTCATGTCAGGGAGAGAATATCCCCTTTCATGAAGTGTAACTAGGCTAGGCCTGCTAACTCTGGCTTTCTCCCTAAACTTAGCATCTCTTCCAGACTTAGATTGAAATTTGGGGGTACTATGATGAAGGGAAAGAAGTGACTTACACTTCAGAAATTACCATTCCATTTAATACATGTTATCTAACAATAATGTCCCATGTATATAAGGCAAAGTAACAAGTTTGTGAAGTTGAGGCTGTATAATTGGGCTGAACCTCTCAGCATGCTATGCATCTCTTTCATGCTATGTATATTTGCTCCTACATTACACCATTAGAGTAAAAAATATATATTTAACTTTAAGTCATACTCAAATATATGCACTCAGGACAATTGGATGAAACAGATCAATGAAAAAGAAAATAATTAAGATAGAGATAATGATTCTGTTATTTACTCCATTATGCCAACTTAATGAAAAAATAAGGATGAAATAGGAACTATAAATCTGTTCTCCCTTTAATTCACCTCATCTCCAAATTCTTATATTTATATAAGCTTCTTGATGTTATGAGAGCAATTCCCATGTTTAATAATACATGTTTTCACACAGTCTGATCTTTAAATATAAGCGAACTATTTAATCTGTTCAACTGCAGAAAGTGAACTCTTCTAAAACTTGAAGAAAAGCTGTGAGATGGGATGTCCAGAGAAAACCCACCTCCACAGTCCTAAGAATTATCAAAAGTAATTTTGACTTCAAATGATAACCTGTACACTAAATTTAAAATCTAACCCTCATGTAAAATTGATTTCAATCCCCTGAGATGAGGATGAAATGTCCATGTCCCAAATGAATTATGAAATCTCTAGTCTGTCATGAAGAAATAAAGTTTTCTAAATTTTTGAATGAATTAATATTTACCAAATGCTATTGCTAATACATGAATTATAGCTTTACTGTTTGTCATCTGCAAAATAATTTTCAGTGCTTATTTGCCTAATTTTCTTATCTCCCTTACTGGATAGTAAGATACTGGATGTTTTGCTCTTCTTGCATCCCTCAGATTTAGCAGACTCACAACACAAACTTGCAAATTAAATAATTAATAAATATTATAAATGTAAACAGTTGTATATTTGGGAATATGAATATTATGCATTTAAATTATTCCAATTCAGAATCAAGTCAGACAGATTATCTTACTTTAAAAACAAAACAAGAAAACAGTGTGATCTGACTGCCATGACATATAGGGAGATGTAATCTAATGAGAAACAAACATTTTCTTATTTCACACACTGAGTATTTGAGGGGAGGAGTGTTATTGGGGATTGAACCTGGGACACTTTGCCACTGAGCTACATCCCAAGTCCTTTTTACTTTTTGAGACAGGGTCTTGCTAATTTGCTAAAGCTGGCCTCAAACTTGTGATCCCCCTGCCTCAGCCTCACAAAGTCACTGGAATAACAAACCTGCTCCACTGCCTGGATGATGCAGTAAATTATAAGGACTGAGTTGGAAAAATTTTAGAACTAAAGTACTACATTATTCTATAGTACTAATATTTAATGAATACACAAAAATATATGATCAGATGTTATTCTTGTTTTATAGATTTCAAAATCCATATATAAATCTCCTAATGTCACACACAGCTAGAATCAGCACTGGAATTTGAACCCAGGAAGGGTGATTTCAGAGCATGTATATATTACAGTACCTAGTGCAGGTATATGACACTAAAAACATATATCTATACAACTGTTTTCCCCTTTTGCCCTGTTGGGAGTGAGAATTCTTATATGCACAAATTGGACTCTGAATATGAAATATGAAGAAATGTATTCCCAAAGCAATGTATTTGAATGTGAAATAATAATAGAAAAAAGAAAAACCTTGGGAAGCATTTTTGAATCTAATACTACCTGAGAAAATAATACCGTAATCAGCAAAATATGTCCCTTGGATCAATTCTAGGTTGTAGAAGCAGCTTATAATATAAAGAATAATTCCCCAGTACTAAAAATTCTTCAATAAAAGTTTTATGAGTAAAAAGAAAAAACACTCTTTATGAATGTTTTCATTGAATTCCAAATAAAGATCTAAGCATGGTAATAATCTAAAATTTATCATTAATATTTCAAGTATGAAATTGCTTCTTGAGTTCATCTTTTAACTACAGTTTATCTTGGGACATCATTATTTTGGTTTAGCATCCTTTAGACTGGCAATGACAGGCGCCCATGAGCAGAATGGATACAGGGTGTATCTTGCCAATTACTTAGGAAAGGCCTGATCATTGTGTTTCTCTTACATCTAGAAATAAGTGTGTTTCTTCATTTTTATGTGTTTTATGAATTCATATTTTCCAATGTCCAACCTAATGCAAAAGAGTGCTAGATATTTCCCATTTGCTTCCTTTCTTGGACCTGTTTTTTCCTCTGCTCTGTTGTCATTACTTTCCTATGATTGAGCACCTATAACCACAATAAATATTTGTGAATAAATACCAAGAAGAATCCCCAAATCCCAAACCACTTAGCATGTGGATTTTCTAGCTTTCAAACATGATCCATGTGTATTTTTCTAATGAATCATATTGACATAGGAAGGATAAATTTAATATGGTGAATCTTCTGGTTTTAGTTGAGGCAACTTTAATATAACCCAGAACTTTCAGTGAACAACACATGACTTTACTAGTTCTTTTAGCTTCAAAATCAACAGACTTATCTGGAATCTGATTCATACTAACTCTGTCAAAAATGTTCTAATTCAATTATGAGGATGGGTTTATCTTCCATAAACTTAAGTTGAATAAGGCATATATTTTTACTTTGCTCCTATACTTTCCATTCAGACACCTGACATTTTACAACTCTGATTTAAAGATGATTTCATCTTTATAAAATTTAAAATTATAACACTATAATTACAATATAAACTTAAAATATATTAAATACAATCTGAATATTAGGTACCATTAAACGTACCATTTTAATAGGTTGACTGTTACTTCCACATCTTGTTTTACAAATTGTGTGTGCCCGAAATAACCAATCACCTATATCAGCAAAGACATACACTTTAGACAGAAGCATTCACCATTAAAATATTCAAGCTTCAAAACTTCCAGATGGATGGTTTCCAATTAGAAAAAAGAACACAAGGCTTTGATAGGTAGTAAGAAAAGCGCCTAACAAAGGATTTTAGTTAATCCTATGTGGGTGGAAATCTCTCAAGAGAAAAAAAATGAAAAAGATGTTAAAGAGAAACTAGTAGACTTTTTAGTTCTGCAGGAAGGAGAAATAAATCAGATTTCCAAAATATGATACAAACAAATTTGCATCACTAGATTATAGGGCAAACAGGCTTTATGCTCTCATGAAAAAGCTAATTTAAAAACACCTTTTGTTAACACTTCCCATGTGACTCAGTTAGTAAAATTTATGACCCAAGAACCAGACAACAACTTTTTTTCAGATGTAAATGGGGGAGAAAAAAAAACTTTGCGATAACATTGAAGCCATTACCCAAAAAGTGATCTGGAACATACATTACTAGCATAGCATATTGACTGAGAGTAGAGTCTTGGGTTAGACTGGCTGGATTCAATCTTGGTTTATCTACATTTGCCTGCATAATCATGCTACCTTTCAGTTCTCAGTTTGTTCATCTTTAAGTAACACCAAATTGATAGACTTCTCCATAATGAATAAATGATATGTCATGTGAAGTTCAGGAAGAGTGTATATGCTATGGCACATCTGTCAATGTGAGTTTGAAATAGCAACAATACTCTCAAGATGATTCCAATCTGATGCTATATTTACAAAGTCTTATAGAACAATTCAAGGCAGGAGATAAAATACATAGATCATCACATCTCATTGGAGAGTCCAGCATCTGTCCAAGTACCAAGTATCTGTCACCCTTCCAAGGTATGAGCACCAAGGTACCTAAGGGATACTTTGACACATAGATGTCACAATCTTTTATACTGTCCTAGTTACACAGAGAAGTCTTGCATGCCCAGGCAAAAAAAGGTCCATCAACACCAGAAGTTTCACATAGCAAAATAGGATGACGTAACAGTTCCTATTTATCTTTATTGTTTCCAAGGATACATCAGGTCTGCATCAACTCAAGCCTGATAGTAACCCTTTATTCAGTCTGTTACATACAAAGTAATCTAAAAAAAATCTGTTAATTGTTCCAATTAGCAAAAGAAGTGATATGTGATATGAGTTAGTGTGCACTTTCACTGTAATGAATGGTACTGATAATACATGGAAGTGAAGACTACCGGTAGAATGTAAGTTACCCATCAAATATTGAAATATATGTCAAAAGTGGTAAGAGTTGCTATTTGCCTTATCAATATCCATTTCCCTTTTAATCTAGTAAGAATACTCCAATTTTTCATTAGAAGGTCCATTCTCTCCTCAATTTCATGTAGTTGCACTTTTGATGGGAATGTAAAATAGTGTAGTTGCTATGGAAAACAATATGAAATTTCCTCCAAAAATTAAAAATTGAACTAAGATATAGATCCAGCAACCTCACTTCTGGGTATTAATACAAAAATTGAAATCAGGATCTCACAGAGATATTAGAACTTCCATATTTATTGCCGTGCTATTAACATTAGTCAAAATATGAACAAGCTAAATGTTCATCAGGGGATGAATAGATCAAAAAATATGACACATGCATATAATGGAATATTATCCAAAATATAAAGAAGGAAATTCTTCCATATACAACAACATGGATAAACCTTGAGGGCATTATATTAAGTGAAATAAAATAGTCACAGATGGGCTGAGGCTGTAGCTCAGTGGTAGAGCACTTACCTCGCATGTGTGAGGCACTAGGTTTGATCCTCAGCACCACATAAAAATGAAGATATGTGACCATCTACAACTAAAAATATATTTTTAAAAAATAGTCACAGAAAAGCAAATACTGCATGATTCTACTTACAGAAGTATCTAAAATAGTCTACTTTATGGAAGCAGATAATAAATCTTGTTTGGGAATTTGAGAAAGGAGGCAATGAGGAATTTTTAATCAATGGATATAAAATTATATTATGCAAGATAAGTTCTAGAGTTCTATACAACATTGTGCCTATTGAAAAAAACGTATTATATTGCTCACTTAAAAATATTTTAGATGCTAAAGTAGATCTCATGTTAAGTGTCTTATCACAATACTTTTTAAAAAAACAGTAACAGTATAATAAAAGTAGTTATTGTACTTTAAAAGCTACCAGAAATGGGACAATTTCTCATATTGTTAAGGACAGTCTTATTAGTTGTTATTTGTTATGTGGAATTAGCTATTCACATGGAAAAATACCAAAATTCAAAAAACAGTATGATACATAGCAGTAAAATACATCTTATTTCATTGGGTAATAGAAAAATATGAGACATAAATACTGGAGAGAAATTCAAACTTGATTTATGGAGATGAAATATAGCTCAGTGGTAGTGTGCTTACCCAGTGTGTATTAGTTCCATGTTCCATGGCTATCACCACACAACCATATATCAAAACAAAACAAAAAAAAAAAAACTTGATTTAATACACGTAAACATTATAGAGTTTTATGGTATATTCTGGTTAGAGCTTTCTTATAATTTAGGTAATGTGAAGACTATAATATTCAAAATGTCAATATATAAAATATCCTTAATAACTAAAGAATGTTAAAAGTTGAATATATTAATAATTTGCTTTCTTAATCTGTTCTTTAATAGTCTGTTTGAATTTATTCACAATTTGTTATATGTTAGCAAGCATATAGTAATGAATGCTTATTATAAATATGTTAATATATGTTAACAAGCATATAGTAATGAATGCTTATTATAAATATGTTGAGTAATTTCACATTTTCTAATTTATTACCAGAATTCCCTCATACTCTAGCATCAAATAGCATCATATTAAAAGTAAAAAGAATTAGATTTCCATGTCTCTTAGTCCAATGTACTTATAAAGGACCTCCACTTAACAGCAAAAATCTGTTATACCTAAGAGTCTGCAGGTGTTAACTTTTGTGTTGACATAAGTGCCTATGGTTGATAGGTACCATCATATCCATAGGCAATGGACATATGATTCAAAACTATTTTCAGTTACTGCTATTATTCCTCCAGATATCCAGAGATATGTCAGTTTCTTCTAGTCATCCTCTGGGTGCCAGAATTTCCTACTTCTATTAGGGCAGACATCTAGAGTTGTCACTGAGCACTAAAGTGAATCATTGGCACATTTATGTCAGCAGATCTGTTTGGGGTGGTGCAGTGAAGTGGTGTAGTGAACACTTAAAATCTGTGAGTGGGCCTGCTATGGCATGTGCTTATCCACTATTATTGCCATGTTCCATAAAGTTGAAATATCTGATAAAACATTGCCTTTCCTCCTGTGTTGATGGGTTCCACTTAACCAGATGTTTGTATCTTTGTTCATACACATTTTCACAAAGATAACTGAGAGCTATGAATCGTCAATGAATTAGTAAGCCATCAGTTTAATGCTGTTTTGGGGTACTGCCAAAGCAATGGCTCTCCTTCCCTATAATTAACCCTATATTCTAGCCAGAAAACATTTATGAAATATATCAGAGATGTTCTGTTTGCCTGAAACCAAACTTGGCATTGTTTTTACCATAGAGATAATCCAACACAGACGCAGTATATCATTAGCTCTTACCTGGCCACTCTAAAAGTCACCATATTAGAGAAGAACCTCAGCTTACCTTTGTGACTAAATATAAACTTAAAAGATGAAAGAAAAAGAAAGGGTCATTTGTCTTCATAAGAAAATTAAAGCCTTAAATTATATTTTAAATGCCTGTGTTTTTTAGAAAACTGGAGCTTGCAAGAGATAAAAAACAAACATCATGGATCCAGAGTGCTTGCCCAAGGATCTGCATCTTTAACATTTATGCACATTAAGATTTGACTTAGGCCTTGCTGAGTCCTTTGGATCCCAGGCAGGCCCAAGATAGGCCCACCCACCAGCCCAGCGCACAGGCCCAGGACCACCTTGCCAACCTGAGAGGAGCCCAGGCCCAGGCAGAGGACTTCCCACTGCACTGAGGACCATGCCCACATATCACAGTGCTACATCTCCAAATAGGCTGCCCAAAGCCATCACTCAGTCAGCCTTATCTCTAAAAGTGGATGCCGCCATCTTGGTATACCTCCACTGCCATCTCAGGTTACCACCTATGCTGCCACCACCATCTTTATTTGTGGAAGCTTCTATCTTGGGACACCAGCCAATAGCTGGAAGGACAACACCAAGGTATTTATGGGTTTATCACTACCCCACCAACAACTATGGACATGGCCGCTTCCATCTAGGGACAGCAGCCAGGACACAGAAGACCAAAACCAAGGTCTCTGCAGGCTTAGTTACACCAGAGGTATCCCTGCTAGGTGGGCTAATAGCCACCATCTTGTTGCAAGAGAAAGCCATGCGCTAAGTGGCCTCTTATTCTCTTTTTCCCTGTTAATAGTCAACTTCTTTTGATTCATCTATCACTCTTCCTATGATCTAATACCTCTGTATTCTTACCTCTTACCTCATAAATATCACACCTACACCACTCTAGTTCTCTTTGTCCACCATTAGAACCTGTAGACCCTTTTGCAAACGTATTGTTAATATTGCAGATTATAACTGAACACATCATTCCTGTTTATTGTGACAAAACTATAATCATATAAATAGGAATTATTTGGTTTAAGACTGTATATCATTGACATTGGGTGCTTTAATATTGATCATGCTGTTAAAGGTGAGACATTGGTAATCTGCAGGAACACTATAAGATTATAGGGTATAAACTGTCTTGAATCCCCACTGCTAGAAGTGAAGACACATGGAAAGCATGAAAAGACAAGGGAAGAAAGTACCCCAAACAAACCAGGTTGATACAATAATAGAATCCATTGACAGCACAGTAGATGAAATGTCAGAGAAGGAGTTCAGAATGTACATAATTAAAATGATCTGCAAATCTAGCAATGACATAACACTGCAAATACATGCAATAATTGATCACTTCAACAGAGATAAGAGAGCAAATTTGGGCAACAATTGATCACTCCAACAAAGAGATAAGAGAGCAAATACAGGTAGCAAAAGATTACTTCAAGAAAGATATAGATATTCTGAGAAAAAAAAAAACAGAAATCCTTGAAATGAAGGAAACAATAAACCAAATAAAAATTCAATGGAAAAGCATAACCAACAGACTAGATAACTTGGAAGACAGAAGTTTAGACAATGAAGACAAAATATACACTCTTGAAAATAAAGTTGACCACACAGTGAAGATGGTAAGAAACTATGAGCAGAACATCCAAGAATTATGAGATAACATCAAAAGACCAAACCTAAGATTTATTGGGATAGAAGGAGGCACAAAGACACAAATCAAAGTAATATACAACCTCTTCAATGAAATAATATCAGAAAACTTCCCAAACATGAAGAATGAATTTGAAAATCAAATACAAGAGGCTTACAGGACACCAAGTGTACAAAATTACAACAGATCTACAGCAAGGCTCATTATAATGAAAATCCCTAGCACACAGAATATGGAGAGAAATTTAAAATCCTCAAGAGAAAAGTTTCAGGTTACATATAGGGGAAACCAATTCAGATCTCAGCAGATTTTTCAACCCAGACCCTCAAAGTCAGGAGATCCAAGAACAATATATACCAAGCTCTTAAAGAAAATGGATACCAAACAAGAATCTTATATCCAGGAAAATCAAGCTTCAGATTTGATGATGAAATAAAAAATCTTTCATGATAAACAAAAGTTCAAAGAATTTACAGCATGAAAGACTGTAATACAGAACATTCTCAGCAAAATATTCCATGAGGAGGAAATGAAAAGCAATAATGAAAATCAGCAAAGGGAGACACTACACTAAAGGAAAAACCAATCAAAGGAGAAACCAAGTCAAGTAAAAACAAAAACAAACCAAGATGTCTAGAAATACAAACCATATTTCAATAATAACCCTGAATGTTAATGGCCTAAACTCATCAATCAAAAGACATAGACATAGACTGGCAGATTGGATTAAAAAAATCCAACAGTATGCTACCTTCAAGAGACTCATCTTATTGGAAAAGACATCCACCGACTGAAGACGAAAAGATGGGAAAAACATACCACTCACATGGACCATGTAAACAAGCAGGATTTCCATTCTCATATCAAATAAAGTGGACTTCAAACCGAAGTTAGTCAGAAGGGATAAAGAAGGATACTGCTGAAGGGAACCATACATCAACAAGACATACCAATCATAACTATGCCCCAAACAATGGAGCATCTATGTACATCAAAGAAACTCTTCTCACTTTCAAGAATTGAATAGACCACAACAAAATAATACTGAGAGACCTTAACACACCTCTCTCTCAACTGGATAGATCTTCTGAACAAAAACAAATAAATTATAGAACTTAATAATACAATCAATAATTTAGACTTAACAGATATATATACAGAATATTTCATCCTTCAACAGGTGAGTGCACTTTTTTCTTAGCAGCACATGGATCCTTCTCCCAAATAGACCATATGTTATGCCACAAAGCACTTCTTAGCAAATACAAAAAAAAAATTCAGATAGTACCCTGCATTCTATCAGAACATAATGGAATTAAATTGGAAATCAATGATAAAATAAAAAATAGAAGATAATACAACATCTGGAGACTAAATAATATTTTATTGAATGATGCATGGATAGCAGAAGACATCAAGAAGGAGATAAAAACATTCTTAGAGGTAAATGAGAATTCTGATACAACATACCAAAATATCTGGGATACTAGGAAGGCAATGCTCAGAAGAAAGTTCATTGCATCGAGCTCATTAATTAAAAGAAGAAAAAGTCAACAAACAAATGACCCGACATTACACCTCAAAGCCCTAGAAAGAGAAGAACAAACCAACACCAAAAGTAGTAGAAGACAGGAAATAATTAAAATCAGGTCTGAAATCAATGAAATTGAGACAAAAAAAACAATTTAAAAAATTGGCAAAACAAAAATCTGGTTCTTCAAATTGATGAATAAATCAATTCAAAATAAATAAATAAAATTGATAAGCTCTTAGACACCCTAATGAAAAGAAGGAGAAGGAAAACTCAAATTACTAAAATTTGTTATGAAAAAGGAAATATCATGACAGATACCACTGAAATATAGAAGATAAGTAGAAAATATTTTGAAAATTTATACTGTAATAAAGTTGGAAGTACTGAAAACACCAACAAATTTCTAGAGATACTTGAGCTTCCCAAACTGAATCAGGATGACATACACAATTTAAACAGATCAAATTCGAGCAATGAAATAGAAGATGACATCAAAAGCCTACCAACCAAGAAAAACTCAGGACCACACAGATTTTCAGCCACATTCTATAAGACCTACAAAAATAATTAATACCAATTATCCTAAAATTATTCCATGAAATAGAAAAGGAGGGAACCCTTCCAAACTCATTCTATGAGGTTAGTATGACCCTGAAACCTAAGACAAAGACACAACAAGGAAAGTAAACATTAGACCGATATCTCTTCTGAACATAGATGGAAAAATTCTTAATAAAATTCTGGCAAATTGCATACAAAAACATATTTAAAAAGATAGTGTACCATGATAAAGTGGGGTTCATCTGAGGGATGCAAGGTTGGTTCAACATACAGAAATCAATAAACATAATTCATCACATCAATAGACTTAAAGATAAAAATCATATGATCATCTCAATAGATGCAGAAAAAGCATTTGATAAAATACAACACCCTTTTATGTTCAAAACACTACAAAAACTAGGGATAGTAGAAACATACCTCAACTTTGTAAAAGCTATCTATGCTAAACCCAAGGACAATATCATTCTAAATGGAGAAAATATTGGAGGCATTCCTTCTAAGAAATAGAACAAGACAGGCATGTCCTCTCTCACCACTCCTATTCAACATAAGTCCTGGAAACTCTAGCCAGGGCAATTAGACAGATGAAAGAATTTAAGGGAATATGAATAGGAAAAGAACTCAAACTATCATTATTTGCTGATGACATGATTCTATACTTAGAGGATCCAAAAAATTCCACCAGAAAACTTCTAGAATTAATAAATTAATTCAGCAAAGTAGCAGGATAAAAAATCAACACCCATCAATCAAATGCATTTCTATATATCAGTGATGTACCCTCAGAAAGAGAAATTAGGAAAACTACCCCATTCACAATAGCCTCAAAAAATGCAATACTTGAGAACCAATCTAACAAAAGAGGTGAAAGACCTGTACAATGAAAACTACAGAACACTAAAGAAAGAAATTGAAGAAGAACTTAGAAGATGGAAAGATCTCCTATGTTCTTGAATAGGAAGAATTAATATTGTCAAAATGTCCATACTATCAAAAGCTTTATACAGATTTAATGCAACTCCAATTAAAACCCCAACAACATTCCTCATAGAAATAGAAAAGGCAATCATGAAATTCATTTGGAAAAATAAGAGACCCAGAAAAGCCAAAGCAATCCTTAGCAAGAAGAGTAAAGCAGGAGGAATCACAATATCAGACCTTAAACTATACTACAAAGTTCTAGTAATAAAAATGGCATGGTATTGGCACCAAAATAGACAAGTAGACCAATAGTATAGAATAGAAGACACAGAGACAAACTTACATAAATAGTTATTTCAAACTGTATTTATGTGCCCAAAACATACATTGGAAAAAAGATAGCCTTTTCAACAAGTTGTTCTGGGAAAACTGGAAATACATATACAGCAAAATGAAATTAAACCACTATCTCCCACCATGCACAAAACTCAACTCAAAGTGGATCACGGACCTAGGAATTAGACTAGAGACCCTGCACCTAACAGAAGAAAAAGCAAGCCCAAATCTTTATCATGTCAGATTAGGTACTGACTTCCTTAACCAGGTTTCTAAAGCTCAAGAATTAATAAGTGGGATGGATTCAAACTAAAAATCTTCTTCTCAGCAAAGGAAACAATCAGTAATGTGAAGAAAGTGCCCACAATGTGGGGGAACATCTTTACTACACACACATCAAATAGAGCACTAATCTCCAGGATATATAAAGAATTAAAAAAATTTAACACCAAAAATATAAATAACTCAATAAATAAATGGGCTAAGGAGCTGAACAGACACTTCTTAGAAGAAAATATACAATCTTTCAATAACTATATGAAAAAATACTCAACTTCTCTAGTAATTAGAGAAATGAAAATCAAAACTACTCTAAGATTTCATCTCACTCCAGTCAGAATGACAATTATCAAGAATACAAGCAATAATAAGTGTGGATGAGGATGTGGAGAAAAAGGTACACTCATATATTATTGGTGGCACCTCAAATTGGTACAACCACTATGGAAAGCAGTATAGAGATTCCTTAGAAAATTTGGAATGGAACCACCATTTGACCCAGCTATCCAACTCCTTGGTCTATACCCAAAGGGCTTAACATCAACATACTATAGTGACACATGCACATCAATGTTCATAGCAGCTCAATTTATAACAGCTAAACTGTGGAACCACCCTAGATGCCCATCAATAGATAAATGGATAAAGAAACTGGTATATATATGCAATGGAATATTACTCAGCATTAAAAGAGAATAAAATTATGGCATTTGCAGGTAAATGGATGGAGTTGGAGAATATCATGCTAAGTGAAGTAAGCCAATCCCAAAAAATTAAAGGACAAATGTTCTCTCTAATAAGTGAATGCTGATCCATAATGGGATGGGGCATGGAGAGAATGGAGGAACTTTGGGCAATGGATAGGGAGGGAAGGGAGGGGAGGGGAGCATGGAGGCAGGAAAGATGGTTGAATGAGATGAACATCATTACCCTATGTACATGTATGACTGCACACATGGTGTGACTCTACATCATGTACAACCAGAGAAATAAAAAGTTGTGCTCTATTTGTGTACAATGAATTGGAATGCATTCTGCTATCATGTATAACTAATTAGAACAAATAAAATATTTTAATTTTTTTTAAAAAATTGATTTAAAAAAACTACTTGAAGCAGTTGTCATTGACCTTTGCAGTATATTAGAATTATCTGGGGAAGGAGGATGAACAAGCACTGTTTCCTGGATCACAGCCCCAGAAAGTCTCATTTAGTTGATATGGGATATGGTCTTAGTGCTCCATAGGTGACTCTAATGTGCAGTCAATACAGAGAACCACTATGGCCAGGGGAATATTAAGTTGATTAGGGAAAGTCATTTATAAAATGTTTTAATGGCCATTTCTCTTTTTGAGAAAAATATTGAAGAAAGTGTTTGTTGGTATGGCAAAAACAATGAGAAATTATAGCAAATATGAAATTTAAATGCAAGGCTAAGATAGAAACTCTCCAACATAATTAGGTTTGGAAAAAACAGATCATTGTGACTATGGCAGAGTGAAAAATAGGAACTTTTAGGAAAAGGTAAATGAAGAATTTGAAAACCTTCCCACCCTACATTGGGAAATTGAATTCAGCTTGAGAGTCAATTAAGAACCACCACAGGAGTCGCAAATGGCAGTGGCATGATGAAAATCACTCTTGAAAATGAAAACATCACTAACAGCAAGGTAGTCAATCAAAGATATATTTAAAAGAAACATCTCCAGGAACTATATTTCCTTATTTCTTTATGATAATAATTTTAAGCCACAATAATGAAGTAATTGTACCCACCATAATGAAACCACATGTGAGATCATTAAATTATCTAATATTTGACAGTCCAAGTTTGCAATGTTTGTTGTGCTAGGCTAGACCACAATTTTTGGTCTATGATGAAAGATTGGTGTGAATAAATATTTAGATTTAAAAGTTTCTTCATTTCAGTTATTATTTAACCTGAAAACAAGCAGCACAAAAGATCAATGTGAATAAACAAAATGCCTGGATGCTTCAGTTATTGCTCATAGAATCAATTATGCCTGAAGTTAGGAGATTGCTAGAGTCAGCATAGAGTGAAGAATTCATCATTTTAGAAGAGCTAAGATGTATAGGCTTACTGCCTTTTAAAATATTTTATTTAGCTTTTTCTTACGCCTGCATTCAAGGATTCCCCGTCAATATAAAAGGACATTGTTGTATCACCACAGTAACATACCTCCTTGCTCTACTTCATGTTCTGTTTTAAGATAGCAGAAGGCCTGAAGATCACTGATTATACCTGGCAATCACCAAAATAGGATGTTCTTGTCTCAACCATTTGGTGACCAAAATAGATTCAATAAGGGTAGGCTCCACTTAAGAACTGGTAAGTAACAGGATAGTCAGTTGAGGCCATTCAATTTAAGTGCAGATACTTAAACTCTAAATATATTAAATTAAAAGTCAACAACTTGGGATATATAAAACAAATAATTTGAGGAGAACCCAAAAATTACTTTGGAAATCATATGAAAGATGTGTTCAATTGCTAAATTTAGCACTTACATAATTACTTTTAGCAAATTTCCTATAATTGTTGTCAGATCTTATCTTGTTTCCAAGATTTATTTTCCCTTTCCCAGCATATGGAAGATTTTCTTCCTACATGATGATTCAGATTTCAAGATCTATTATGACCTATGTAGTCAGAATTCCTCAGTGCATGATCCTTAACGAGCTGTATTTGGAGGCTTCTTTCTCCAAAAATGTGATTTTTTAGTCTTTTCAGAGACCTGTTGAATCAGAATAGCTTGTGAGTACATCCTATGAATCTACATTTGTATAGGCTGCACTAGCACCAAAGTTTGAAAACCACTGCTTTTTTAAATTGTAAATCCATGCTTCCCCCAAATCAGGGAGCTGTACACATGGCAGGTATAATAAGCTGGCAGCCTGAAACCAGATTGGATACCAGCATTTGGATATTGATTTCTAAGGGCTACAGGAATTACACTGTCACTGGACACAAATTACTTCTGGTCCTAATAGCCACTTTTGCTCCCTGCCAAGTTTTGGGGTCACTCTCTCAGACTACCACATGTTTTAGTTGTCGATAACCCCTTTGCCTAATCCTGAAGCCAAATCTCACTGATTCCTATGACTTCTGTTTGCATGTTATAAGCTGCTATCAATCCTTCCTCTGTAGTCTGGGTTAGGAAAATGATAAAATAGTTCTAGGCATTGCTGATAATTATTTCATTGACATTAATGAGATAGAGAAAATTAAGAAAGGCCACCACCTCAAACCAGACATATTCATTTGGACAGGTGTATTTGAGAGTGTGTACCCAACTAGTACCTTACATGAGAAATCCAAACTTGGATGGGTATGAGGAACCAAAATGCAGGGATGATACTACAGAGAAGAACTCTTTATTGTAGTATGTAAAATAAAACTGTTTATTTCTTAATTGTGATGTCAATGGAAGAAACAACATTCAACATTGAGAAATCAGGTTTGACAGATTTGGAGATAATAAAATCTTAGATAGCAGAGCTCCAAGTATTGGTCTTTGGTTTAAGGGCAAAATTTCACGCAATTGGATAGAATTTAAAAGAAAAAATCTTTTATTTTTTAGAGAAATCACCAAGTCAGAAACTTACAATTGGGGAACCTCAATTTTGCATGTGATATGGGTACATCTCTTAGAACTTACTAGAAGAAAGGATGGATTAATGAGCTGGAGTCTCCTAAATTCCTCCTGTTCTGTTAGATTGGGCCTGCAGCTACCTATCAGAATTATTCTTGGAACATTTTTGTTTTTATTTTGTTGTTTATAAATACATATCCAAGGGCTGTGCAATTAGAACCCCAGGCTATGTTTTGGCCCAGCTATGTGTGTTTTAAAAGTGCACACATGATTTATGTGAACTACAAGGTTAAGAGCTACAGATGTAGGAATCAGAATAAGGCTGAACCTGAAAGGAAGGTAGAACAACAGGCAGTTGTGGTGAATGTAGACAAGTGGAAGAAGCTACTAGGACAATCTGAACAAACATTTAGGCAAAGTGCTACTAAGATAAACCCTTAAACAACATAAAAGCATTTCATATTCTATCTAGTTCCTGGAATTTTAAGATATCAATCAAAAGAACTCCAATTTGTATTACAAAATTATAGAGGGATTACAATCACTGGTATCCCAGGAAGGGAGAGCCTTTATAACATTTTGCCTTTTTCCTGCCCCACAAAATATAGGTCACTTTGACATACAGAAAATTTTATTTATAAACTACGGACCATTACACATTTTGCTTGAGTATTCTAAAGAATTTCCTACTATGAAAAAATCTCTGAAACATCTGAAGAAAGTAATTTTGGCACTTTTCTATCATTCAAAAATTGATAACCAATTCGCTTCTCACCTCCCAGGTATATTATTTTAGATGAGAGAATTTTGGTGACAGCAATTTTTTCATATATTTCCAGAAAAACCATTACAAACAACCACAGGAAGGAGACTATCATCTCTCTAAAAGTGAGAGTAAACACAAGGCTTAATTTGTTCATGTGAAGTAAACAGTTTAGATTTGAAGGCAGAATCTAAAGTGAAGATTGTATTTCTCCCTGGTCATTTTGATCTCCCTGGTTGAAAGATATTACTGAGATAAGGAAGCATCAAACCGACCACCAAGTAATCAGGTTGAAGGGATATAACTTTGTTTGAGAATTACTGTCTTAAATCTTCTTTGGCTCAAAATAGTAAAGTTTGTCCCTCTGTGGGCTTTCTTCTGGGGTGGCTTGAGGTAAGAATCTTGCCTATAGGGAATTCAGGAGCCAAATGGTGAAAAGCAAAGATTTGGTTGATAATTAAGGCAAAGTCTATTATATTTCTCCTAAGTTTCAAATGTTAGGTCACTTTGTGATTATGTTTGATAGAAACCCAAGATCATTATCACCATAGAAAAAGATAACCAACTCTGAAACAACTTTGAACAGCAGGAGTACTCACCATAACTGACTACAGAGGACATTACATCCCTGAGATCAGGGTAGTTTAGAGTTGGAGCTCAGAATGGCTACTTTGTTCAGTATTTACTAAGAGATTTGTGCCCTCTGTGGATGCCTGCACTGAGACTCCTTTAACTCTTAAATGCAGTCTCTTTAGAAAAATGAAATTTGTAATTCTGCAAAATATGACTTCAGAACAGTTATCTTAACTGCAATGCTACTGTTTGGTGTTTACATTGGAAGTCAATTATCTTCTTACAGTACCTCATTCAGTTATCTCTTTAAATAACTATGGAAGACATTATTTTTCTTCACTCAGCTTACTTCCAAAGCTTAAGAGACAGCCTCCAGCCAGGCACGGTGGTGCACGTCTATAATCCCAATGCTCTGGGAGGCTGAGACAGGAGAATCATGAGTTCAAAGCCAGCCTCAGCAATGGTGAAGCACTAAGCAACTTAATGAGATCCTTTCTCTAAATAAAACACAAAATAGGACTGGGGATGTGGCTCAGTGGTCAAGTACCCCTGAGTTCAATCCCCAGTATGAAAAAAAGAGACAGCCTCCATAAATAGTAGAATGATAACTTTCTAAAAAAATATTAGCTTCAAGTTGCAATATTCTGTCTTTGGAAACTCTGAAAATACATACAATGAACAAGCACTTTTATAACAAGAGAACCAAATTTCTTTCAAATCTTCAGATTGACAAATTTTCTCTTTATACCAGATCATGCTGCATGGATATAAAAATGTGTAAAATTCCCTCACAAACTTTTTTTCTGGAAGGGAAATATGATAATTCCTGGGTCGGGCCTTGACCCAACTTGGGTCAGCCAGGGACTTTTCCATGGGAATTTGGAAATCAAGCTGAGAGAAGGAATGGCTTAACTTGCTAAACATAAAGTCATGAGCTCTGAGTTGTTTCTAATAAATCACTCTCCACAATTTTCCTTTAGGAAAAACATGGCAAGCCTATTTTAGGAGAGAAACAAAAGAATAAGCAGGTAAGGACATAATGACAAGATTTGTAAAAGGAATGAGGAATCCCAAGGTTTTAAATTTCTGTGCTGGAATATAATCTTATTTGTATTTGTCACAATTGATTTGAATGCTATCTAGTGAATGGATTTTACTGGATGAAAGAGGAAAACCATGAAGAGACTCTTCTAGGTTATGCATGAGTGTATATTCAGACAAGAGAAGATAGAAAAAATTAATCAAATTTGGAGTTAGAATAGAACTTTTTAATTTGAGAGTACAAAAAGCCTGAACAATATTTTCTAGATGTTATCGCTGGAGCAACTGGGTAGATAGTTGTGCCTCTGGCTGAATGATAAGAAAACTGTGGCAGGCATCAGGTTGGTCTTTGGGTATGTTCTACTAATCAACAACATGTGAAGAGTTATTGAAAATCAAAAAAAGAAAATGTTAAAACCAGTAAATATTAAATAGGCAGCTTTATATATAAATCTTTTACTAAGGGATAGTAAGGGTGGAATAAATGGTGTTTGAAGTCTTGGGACTGATTCACATGACTAAGAAGAGAGCATAAATATGGATGAGAAGAGAGGTTGTGCCCATGCCAAAGAACAACCAACCCTACATTTAAAGGCTACCCAGAAGAGAGTCTTAGAAGTTGCCTCATAGGTGAGAAAAAGTGTTTCAGAAATGAAAGAGATACAATGTTAGGGTGAATTGTTGCTAAGTGAGGAGGAGCAACATATAAATTATTGTTTACCCTGAGAACAGCAGTTTTAGTAAAGCAGAGGTAGAAAGTATTTGATGGAATATATTTAGGAAAAAAGGAAAGGTGAGGAAATTGAGACAGTGACTATAGATAACTGTTTTGGTAACTTTTTCTATAAAGTGAAAAATGGGGTTATAGTGGAGAGAGATGAGGGGTTAATAGGGTGAGGAAATTTTTAATATGAGCAACACCAGAGCATATCTGTATGTCAAAAAATGCTCTTTTAAGAAAGGACTAAGTGGTGATTCTCAGAAAAAGTGGGGCTCAAGATAAGAAGAATGTCTTTTAGAAAATGAAATGTGAATACAATAAAGAAATCATGTGGAGGATATAGAGTGAGGGGCAATTAAATTAGTGGTGGTTAGGGATTTATTATAATAAAGGACTCTGGAATCCAAACTGAGTAAGAAGGAATGTGAATATATGAAGGGTGTGATGATGGGTACAGAAATAATAGAAAGAACTTGAAGAATTGCTGGGGATGGTCATAGTTACAGCACAAAGATTGCCTCTAAGATAGGAATTGAGTGGAATAAAGAGAATGTGTCTCAGGACACAAAATCAGGCAGGCATAGCCAAGTTTACAATGTCAGGAAACCTTTGTAGAAAGTGGCAGTGATGTTTAAGCTGAGCCCTGTATGATGTGAAAGAGATAGGTGGATAAAATTGGAGAGTAGTATATTTAGAAAGAAGGTCATGGCCTATTAAATTGTATGGAGCATTGCAGCACAGTGTTAAATTAGTTGTTCATGCGATAAATGTTTGACTGTCTTTCCAGGCATTATTTTAGAGGTAAAGAAAACAGCAATTGATGATGGAGTACTTGCTTACATGGAGCTTGCAATCCAGTGGGAAAGGCTAATGTTTTTGCTAAAAGAATCAAGCACAGATATAGAAAGAGGTAAAATCAAAGATGGATAGATTGAGGGAGCCACATCTTGGTAGTCTTTGAATAAGTATTTTGGCCTTTATTTTATAGGCAAAGAGAACCAACCAACTGAAAGCATTTGGAAAGTAAAGGAACATATCTCTAATAGTCAATGATGAAAACTCTACACAATTCTTATCAAAGAAATTAAAACAAAGATGGTAAACTAAAAGTAGTGATTTCCTTATTTTCTGGTTACTTACAAAAATTTTTCTGTTGACATTTCTATTGAATCATTACTGATAAGCACATAGGCATGAACACACAAATATTAGTTTCTTTTACACAGTTGTAAACACACAGTGTATAATTTTCTGTAATTTGCTCTCTTGATATATTGGAATAATTTTTCACATCAACATATAGATCTGTCCCATTTATTTAAAGAATATATGTTAGTTCCTTACAATAATGTTTCTTAATATATTTAGTCATCTATTATTATAGTGGAGAGAGATGAGGGGTTAATAGGTTACTTCTAGTAACTTGCTCTGTTAGTTTCCTAGGGCTGCCATAACAAAGTACCAGAAACTAGATATCTTCAAACATCAGAAATGAGAATTCAGGTTGATTACAAGTCTTAACTATTGTCCATAGTGCATCAAAAAACATGAACATGCCAATGTCTCCTTGACATGCTGATATCATTTCCCTTGGATACATATCCAGAAGTAGAATAGCTGGATCATATGGTAGATTTATTTTAGTTCTTTCAGGAACTTTCATATTGTTCTTCATAGTGGTTGTACTAATTTGTATTACCACCAACATTCACCAATCAAGGTTATAAATGGGTAAAGAAAATGTGGTGTATGTGTATATGTGTGTGTATACAAACACATACCATGGAATATTATTCAGCCATAAAAAATTAAAAAAATATATCCTATCATTTGCAGCAAAGCAGATGAAACAGGAGGACATTATGTTAAGTAAAATAAGCCAGGAACAGAAAGACACATAGCATGATCTCATTCAGATGTGGAATCTAAAAACATAGGTCACAGCCAGGTGCAGTGGTGCATGCTTGTAATCCCAGTGGCTTGGGAGACTAAGTCAGGATGATCAAAAGTTCAAAGCCAGACTCAACAACTTAGTGAGGCTAGGCTAAGCAAATTAGAGAGACTCTATCTCAAAATAAAAATTTGAAAGTGTTGGGGATATGATGGATCACCTAGATGTTGAGAGTAGAATGGTGGTTAGAGAGGCTGGGGAGAGTAGATGAAGAGGAGAGGGGGAAGGGAGAGGGGGAGGGGAAAGGGGAAAGTTTGATCAATGGGTACTAAGTTACAGTTATATAGAAGCAAGAAGTTCTTGCATGCTATTGTACAGTAAGATAATTAGATAACAATATTGTATATTATACATTTCAAAATTGTAAAACCATTGGCTTTTAACACAAAGAATTGTTTAATTTCTAGTTTAAATCCAAGAAATCAGTGATTCTTTTAATCACTGTAATTAGATTTTTTTACATCTAGAATTTCATGTGACTGGAATCATACAATACATAGGCTTTTGTGCTGGAGCTGTTTTCATTCAGCAAACTATTTTCAGATTATCTTACTCAGTTTTTTCACTTCTGTGACTTAAAGACCTGACAAGAACAATTTTAGAGTAGGAAAAGCTTATTTGGAGGCTCACAGTTTCAAAGGTCTCTGTCAATAGATAGCCTAGACAGCAGGCTCCTTTCCTCAGGGCTCTAGCTGAGGCTGAACATAATGGTGGAAGAGTTTGGTGGAGGGAAGTGGTTCACATGCTGACCAGGAAATGAAAAGAGACAGACTAAGCTCATCTCACCAAACATATACTCCAGAGGCACACCCCCAATGCCCCCCTCCTCCAGCCACACCTCACTACCCTTCACTTAACCCTCAGTTAATCCCTACCAGGGAATTAAACTTGATTGGTTTAAGGCTCTTATAACCCAATCATTCCATCTCTATATCTTCTTACTTTGTCTCACACATGAGCTTTTGGGAAAACCTCATATCTAAGCTATAACAATAACATCCGTGTTATTGCACGTTATCAGTTCTTTCTTTCTGTTAAGTAGTATTATGTTATAGATATATGATAATTTTTTTCATATTTAATTTATTTATTTGTTCTATTTAGGTTTACATGATAACAGAGTGCAATTTGATTCGTTATACATAGAGGATAACATATCAATTCTCTAGTTGTGAGTTGTACAGAATCCCAACATATATGCAGTCATACATAAAGTTAGGGCTATGATGACCATCATATTCCACTACGTTTACTGTCCCCATGCCCTCTCCCCCCTTACACTCCTATGAACAGAGTTCCACCATTGTTCCCATGTCCTTCCCCACATTATGGATCAGCATCTACTTATCAACAACTACATTCAGCATTTGATTTTCAGAGATTGGCTTACTTCACTTAGCATGATATTCTCCAACTCCATCCATTTACCTGCAAATGCCATAATTTTATTCTCTTTTATTGCTGAGTTATATTCCATTGTGTATATATACCACAATTTCCTTATCCAGTCATCTATCAAAGGGCATCTAGGTTGGTTCCACAGTTTAGCTATTATGAATTGAGCTGCTATAAACATTGAAGTGGCTGCAGCACTGTAGTTTCCTGTTT
>CM053417.1:103102909-103166165 GCA_028644305.1 Xerus rutilus
TCTTTTGCTACTTGTAATTACTCTCTTATCTCTTTGTTAGAATGATTGATGGTTGCCTTTATTTGCTCTCCTATTTCTTTGTTGGATTGATCAATTTTTGCCTGTAATTGTTCACTTATGTCATTCTTTAATTCACTGATCATTTTAATTATGTACATTCAGAATTCTTTCTCTGACATTTCATCAACTGTGTTGTCAATGGATTCTGTTACAGTGGTATCGAGGTTTATTTGGGGCACTTCCTTCCCTTGTTTTTTCATGTTGAGAGTGTATCTTCCTTTCTTGAAATACCAATCTGAGGTATTGCGGCTTCTATCCTATAATCTTGTATTGATACTCCAGATTACCTGTGTCTCACCTTGGAGCTACTTCTGTTCTCCCAGTGTCCTCAGATGGGCACTACTGTCACTAAAGTTGGTGGCAGAAGTAGTGGAAGTTCCTCTAGAGGGCAGTGGAAGTGGCCTTGGCTGGGCTCCTGAGGCAGCCTCTGAGGGCTGTTTTGCCCCTCTCTTGCACTCCTGCTGGTGAACAGGAACTCTGGAGCAGAAGTAGAGGCAGGCTCAGGTCTCACTCAGGCAGAGTCACAAGCTGGAGAGTCTGTGTGCGACCCTTACAGTGAGTGTGAGCTCCCCTGGGGCTAGAGGCTAGCAGGCTCTGGTCTGCCTTCATTTGGGCACCCTGGCATTCCCTAAGGTTGGTTTTGGGCCTTCTGTCTCGTCTGACCACAGGAACTCTGGAGCGGAACTGAGGTGGGCCCAGAGCGCACTATGGTGGGGCCTCTTCATGCTGGGGCCTCTGGAGGCCACTCTTACCCTGGGTGTGCCTTCCTCAGTGGCTGGTAGAATCAGACTCTGGTCAACCCTTAGTTGGATACCCGTGGAGTTTCCTGAGGGTGGATCTGGGCCCTCTGTAGCTCCTGTTGGACCCCAGGAACTCTGGAGCAGAATTGGTGCGGACCCAGGCTGCCCTTGGGCGGGGCTGCCTCATACTGGTGTCTCTGGAGCAACTCTTGCCCTGAATTTGGGCTCTCCAGTGGCTAGAGGTAGCAGTCCCTGGTCTCCCTTTGGCTGGACAACTGTGGAGGTTCCTGAGGGCGGATCAGGGCCCTCTGCAGCTCCTGCAGGTCCACAGGAACTCTGGAGCGGAACTGGGGTGGGCCCAGGCTGCCCTTGGGCAGGACTGCCTAGCGCTAGGGTCTCTGCGGGGACTCTTACCCTGAGTTTGGGCTCCCCTGTGGCTAGAGGTAGCAGTCCCTGGTCTCCTGTTGGCTGGATACCCTTGGAGTTTCCTGAGGGCAGATCTGGGCCCTCTGTGGCTTCTGCTGGTTCACAGGAGATACATGATAATTTGTTTATTCATATAGATATACATATAGATAATTTGTTTATTCATTCATACCATAAGTGTCGTTTGAGTTGTTTTCAGATTTTGGCTATTAGGGATAAAGATTCTATGAAAAACAGTAAGTCTTTGAATCAAACATCTGTGATCACTTCTTCCAATTAAATAAGTATGGAATTTCAGATTCATACAGAAATCATATTGAGACTTTATTTACAATTCTTTAGTTAGTAGTAACTCCTCTTGTATTCTCATAATACCTCAATACTTAGCCCTGTTTTCAGTATTAGTCACTTTTTTTTTTCACTATAACTTCATGGATATATTTTTAGGTTGTTTAGAGACACTGCACTTAAATTCCAGGCCTGAATTCATGACAATTAGCATTTAAGTGCTTATATAGTAACAGCAGTATTATAATTATTTTATTTATATGATGCCTTCCATTTTCATTATAACCACAAGAATCCATATATTATTTTCATTTCAGATAAAATGTAAACTGAAGCAAAATGATGTTAATTATTTTACCAAAAACACAAAAGTATTAAGTTGCAGAGCTAGGATTTAAACTAAGTTGGCTCCCAAGTCTATGTTCTTAATTTCAATGAATTTAAAATAGATGAAAATAGATGAAAGAGTAACATATACCCATTGAAACTCGAAACAAGAAAAAAATTCATCTGTGCTTTCAGCATAATGAGCAGTATTCATCCAAATGAAGACTAATACTGTCTAATTTTGTTTAATATATACAAATTACAGATTAAACTCTATAAATTAAAAGATTAGGAAACAAAGTTAAGTGTATTTTAAGACTGTAATTAATATTGTGTATCTTCTTAAAACCAGATAGTCCCCAAACTGGGTAAAGCCATTTATTCCATAAGGTAGAACTTGAATTATCCATATATAATACACACATGCACACAACATACACACACATACATCCCTAATATTGTTTATGCACCCATGTGTTATTTTGGAACTGATTAGAACAGCCCTAGCAGCAGTACATAATTGACCAAAAATTAAAAATGATACATGCCCCTTTTGGTTCATTTTTGCTTCTATAACAAAATACCATAGACTGAGTAATTTATAAAAAATAGAAATTAATTCTTCCCAATTCTAGAGGCTGGGAAGTCAAAGTCAATGTTAGAAGATTTGTTGTCTGGTGGTGGTGTGTTCCATATATGGCCTTTCTTGGAGGATCTTCAAATGACAGAAAAGGGCAAAGTGGCCCTCTGAAACCTATTTAGTAGTGGCATTAATTCCATGTATATGGGTGAATCCCTCACAACTTCTCCAAAGGTCTCGTGTTATTAGCACCACAGTGAGGATTAAATTGCAATATGAATTTTGGAGAGACACAAGCATTCAGAGTATAGCAGTGCCATATTATTGGGCTTTCTTCTACTTTTTGCAGTTGTTGTTTGTTTGAACTTCCATGCAATGTGTTTCTATGGTTGCAATTATGTTTTTCTAAAACAAAAAGCAACAGTGGATGGGTTAACATCACTTACTTGCCTACATAAATCACTTATTTTTAAGGAAATTATTTTAAAGCATACTAATAAGACACCTTAGAAAGGTTTTTAAAATAATAACTGTTTTTCTTCTCAAATATAGAAACTAAATTATAATCTCTGTATATAAAGAGAAAATATGTTAGTTGAGTGCAATGCTTTCCAATTTAACTATCACAACTCCTATTGATGTAGAAGACTGCCACTAAGATACTAAAACAAAATGTAAATAATAATTTCCAGGGAAATTTTATCTTTAATATATAAGTCAAAAGAATAGAAATTATTACTGAGAGAACTATCAAGAAAATGTTACAGAGAAGATAAGTCACACTTCCCACAGGCCACCCTAAAAGGGCTGCTTATAGAAAGCAGAGATGGTGGAGAGGATTATGCTTTGTAAGATAGTAAGACAGGAATATGAATTACTTAATAAACAAACAAAAATCAAACCTCTGCCCACACAGTTATCCACTGAGTACTGGAAGTACAAAAATATTATGGACATTTTCTTTATATTTGACCAAGGACAGAGATCCCTCATATGAGCTGTCTCTGATTTTATAAACTGGAAGAGGTAAAAAAAAAAAGCATGACTACAATGTCCAATTTGCTAAAAATAACAACACTCTATGTTTTAGTATTGATATTTAGTTATTACAAACTGCACAAATTCTCAGAAATATTAACAGCCTTAAAAATAAACCCTTTATTTCAGGCCAATTATAAAAAGGTGCATTTACCACTCACAGAAATGCTGATTTCAGGCTGCAAAAAACCCAGGCAAAAGCTATATGGGATGCCATTTACAGAATGTCATAAAAGTGAAATGTAGCTAATGAACCCTTCACAATGGTTTACATCATGCTCATTTCTGACTCTGTCTTTATGGCAGCTACTATTCAGAGAAGTCCATCCATTCCATGTAAATCTTGCTGCTCCCTGCTCTTGTACCAGTGTTAGAAAACTCAATTTAAATCAAACCTAATCACTTCTGTCAGCTGCAACGCACTCCCCAACAGTACTCACCCACCCATACATTCTAGCCTGACTTTGTTTCTTGCCTTTCTTAGCCTTCCTCCAATTCAGCCACAGTCTAATTGGCTGGCTGGGGATTCCTCTGTCACTCAAGCTAAACCCCAGGCTCATTGAGGGAATTGGAAGCTGAGTTTGCAGTTTGAGTTTGGTTCCCAGGGTACATATTTCCTGGCCTTTAAAAAAAACTCCTATAAGTAGGCAGAGAGAAGGTAAAGGGAATGCACGCCACTATATTTTAAAATACAGGTTTTTTTTCTGACAGATTTAATTGTTTAGTTCCAGGAAGGGAACTGAAGATGTGTTTTCACATTTTGCCATGAAAAAAATGAGTGATGAGGGTTGCGGTGGTGGCTCAATGTTAGAGCACTTGCCTAGCAAGTTTAAGGCACTGAGTTCAATCTTCAGCACTGCATATAAATAAATAAAATGAAGGTCCATTGACAACTAAAACATATTTAAAAAAAAACTTTTAAAAAAATGAGTGATGACATCATCTGGGACCCCTTTCAACAACCATTGGTTTACTACTTTTAAAAAATAATCTCTTGTCACCTAAAGATTATTGTTTCTGGAGAGAAGTTAGCAAAACTTTTCTATTGGCTCTAATCCAGACAATTCAAGATTTAGTTTTCTGCTTCTATATTAGGGTTATTAGCATCAAATTATTAATATTTTAAAAATTCACACAAAGTGAAATATTTCTAGATTGTTACTAATGTACCCGAAGCTAGATAATTTATTAAAAATTCTTTCCCAATTATACTCTGCAAAAAGAGAAAATATTATTAGCTCCATGCCAATGAGCTTTAATTTGGAGACAGTAAAAAAAGAACCAATAGGTAGGATCTTTAGTTGTGTGATGAGTGTGAGAGGTTTACAAAAACCTGACACAAAATTCTCACCCTCATGTACTTTTTCCATCTTTTGAAGTAAATATTTAAATACAAAATGTCCCATGTTCTGTAAAAAAAAAAAATCACAGTGTAACACAGGCACCTAACAATTGAGAGGTTTCAGAGAAGGTGAGAGTTGACTGAGATAGCTAATGTTTCCCACAACTATCTTACACACTAAAGCACTCTTTACCAGCTGTTTTCTCCTCTGAGTCTCTGGTCAAAGGCAGGACAAAAGAAGAAGGAAAAGCTGGGCACGGTGGCGCAAACCTGTAATCCCAGCACTTAGGGAGGCTGAGACAGGAGAATCGCAAGTTCAAAGCCAGCCTCAGCAACAGTGAGGTGCTAAGCAACTCAGTGAGACCCTGTCTCTACATAAAAACACAAAATAGGGCTGGGGATGTGGCTCATTGGTCAAGTGCCCCTGAGTTCAATCTCCAGTACCAAAAAAAAAAAAGAAGAAGAAGAAAGAAAAATGTCCTGTAATTGCTTAGTCTCAAACTTCAAAAAAAGTGGCCTTGTTCTCATTCAGCATAACATATAGTATGACCATGATATGATGCATTTCATAATGAGTGAAATGCAAGCCTGGCTTTTCCTGAATCCACACATTTGCCAAATTGACTTAGGCAATGAAAAATCATCTTCTCAGATCAAATTTAATTTCAGTTGAACCAGAACCAGACTAGAGTTTACTCCTAGTGAATTAAAGTATGTTTTTCTTTTGTCTTTGATTTCTTTCACTTGTAACATTTACTGCCTTAAAAATTACAACTTCTGTTACATGCGTGCATGCGCTGATTTGTTTTTTGGTCAAATATTTTTAACCCAAACACAATCTGTTATTGCTTTCTTACATACCTTGTTTTCTTTTCTTAGCACATAATCCTTTAAAGTTCACTTTTTATTTCATTTGGTCAATTAAATATATTAGAGAATATATTCCAGTTGTTGTCTACTTTTTGCCTTTCACAATTATCTTAACCTTATCATATGCCCCCCTTTTTATACTAGTCAACATGATGTAGGCAGATCTCTTTAGTAAAAGAAATGTGTGTTGAACTCAGAGAAAAACACTATTAAATGTATCACAAAATTGCATACAATGTTCTCATTTCCGAAGACCTGTCATTGAATTGGCTTTTATTCATTCTGAGAATTCAAATTGCTTTTCTCTTTAAAGTAGGATATCCAACCAAACATTGGATACAAAGTACCTACCCTGCTTCTAGGTGCACATAAACACATATAATTGGAATAAGCACTCATAAGGACAGAGTGAGTCTCATTGTCTCAGTTACTGTTACAGAAAATTACTTGGTATCCTCTCAGAGTTTTTATCTTTAGAATAAAATCCTTAAATATCTTTATATGAAACAAGCCATCCTAAGAAACTCCCTAAGCAGTTTTGGATGATGATGATGATGATGATGATGATGATGATGATGATGATGATGGCAGCCATCTAGTCCAAAATGATATGTTGAGGCATATTGAAGGCTACAGATTTATGTAAAATTTGCTTGATGTTTTCAGATTTCTTCCTATTATCAAAAAGCTACTTTCTTCTCTTGTAGTTAGCTTTTTGAAAGTTACTAAAACCCTGTATCACAGATGAAGAAAATAAATCAGTTCTTGAGAAGCATACATTTATTTTATTTATTTATTTATTTTTTATTTAGGCTTACATGTTAACAGTGTAAATGATTCATTGTACATAGATAGAGGATAACATATCAATTCTTTAACTAACTAATAATTGTAAGCAGGACTCCTCAGTTCCCTAAACCTTGATTTACTTATCTCCAAAATTAAAAAGTTGAATAATGTATTTTATAATATATATATTCTAATATATGTTATATATTCTTATTTTACATAAATGCATATATTTATATGTGTGTGTGTATATATATACATGTGTATATGTGTATGTGTATATATAAATTTTATGGAGAAAACTGCCATTACTTGAAAGCAAAGATTGTTTTCTTTCAAGTTTAAGTTCATGCTTAATCCAGAACCAATATTACTTCATTTTCCTAAAATCTGCCCACTGTTCATAGTATTCTCAATCACATTGGACCATCCAGTGGTCCCACTCCCTCTATTTTACTCCAGCATAGTTTCACACTGGAGTGATGGGCTTTAGATTATGATGCATGAACTACAGATGAACTAGACCTAAAAAGGTCTAATGGAAAAATTAAAATTTCCTTGATAAAACTGATAATTTAATAATATAACACTAGCACATTGTTATAAAAACACCATCTCACTTTTTTCCATCATGTTATCTTACTATTGCCCTATCATTGTTTTAATTAGGACTTAAGAAAAGCTACAGCAAAATATGCTAATATCCCATTTTGGGAAAGAGGTTAGGATATAAATATCATGCCCTACAATATATAATTCTATGACAGTCTGCACATTGTTCATATTTCCAATCACATTAATAAGCATGCATGTCCTGAAGAAAGTTGTGTTTCAGTGCTCCTGTTCTAAGTGAATAAAATACCCCAGTGTAGTAGGATATTCAAGCTTTTATTGCCCTGAGGATCAAGTACTTTTTGAAAATGTGTCTTCATAATTTCCATTCAAAATAAAAGGGATGCTTGATTCTATGCCTTGAATATGCAGGTCCCTCTAGATAAGTTGATAATTTCTAGAAAATCGTCTAATAATTGCTTGTAAATGTGTTGTCCATGATTGTAAATATTTAGCTTTAAGAAGACTTCAGTGATTACTTCAATAAATCCAAGTAAATAAATACATGTGAAAATATTAGGTTTAGCCAAAGAACTTAGCAGAAAGAACTTCGCAGATGGGGAGAAATATTTGAGATTTATGAAATTTTCACAATCCTTTCATTCACACCCACAAGGAGTGTGCTTATGAATAAAATTATGAATACAATTTTTCTTAAAAAATGATTAATGAAGCATGCATACTAAGGATCTGGATGTAGAAGACAGAATAATTATGCATGTAGAATTGCTTAAATATGAATTGTATACATATCTATTCAGACTGAATATTCATCTGTATCCTATGACTCTAAAGATTCTAATTTCTTCCCATATTTTAATTTTTTTGTCTTTTGACAAACAAAATCAGTGCCAATGCAACAAGATACCATAAGGCAAATTTTTCTTTTGGAGGAAGATTACTATCACAAAGTCCTTACTTCATTTCCCCTATCCCTTTCCTATACCTCTTTCACATTGAGACTTAATCAATGATTGAAACTAAATATAACGTAGACCTTACTTCAGTTTTCTAGCTTGGAATAAATTATTTAAACTGACATCCATAGCACTTGAAGACTTTGTGAAGAAAAAGTCAGGAAATACTGAAGACAAACCATATGGAATTCATAGGAAAAGTCGCTATAGCTAAGAGAGATTCTTTGAACATGTTGATTTAATGAATATGTAAAGTTTTATGCAAATGAACATACACAACCTTTATCAGTGAATCAGTAACTCTGGTACTCTGAATCTGATACCATTAGCACTTGGTCTAAACAGAAATATTTTGAGTATTTCAGGAACGGTTCAGCTAAGTAAATATATTATTCAGGAAGTAGTGTAGTTATAATACATCAGCATCCAGAAGCTCACAATATATGTCTCAAAGTCTTAAATAGTGATGATTATGTCATGTTTCCAGCAATATAGAACAATCAAAATATAAAATATCTGAAGTGAACTTTTCTCTCTGTGATTTCTTTCTGATGCTATTTAAATGGTACTTTATTGTTCTTATATCAGTTCATTAATGCCCTGTCTTCAACTCTGATGTGTATGGGCAATCTCATACTTCAAAGACACAAATAAAACTGTTGACTCTTCTTCCTATCACCAACAACAATAAACCATGATTCACACTAAATCAAATTTGGTTTAAACAACTGTCCCAGTTTGCCTCGAACTGAGGGTTTTCCCAGGACACATGAATTTCAGCATTAAAATCAAGGAAGTCAAGCCTGTAATCCCAGCACTTAGGGAGGCTGAGACAGGAGAATCTCGAGTTCAAAACCAGCCTCCGCAATGGCGAGGTGCTAAGTAATTCAGTGAGACGCTGTCTCTACATAAAACACAAAATAGGGCTGGGGATGTTGCTCAGTTGTCAAGTGCTCTGAGTTCAATCTCCAGTACCAAACAAAAAAAAAAAAAAGGAAGTCCCAGGCATTACTGGATGATTATGTCACCCTAAGTCATTATCCATGTAACTGTTCAAATCAAAACCTAGTTGTCACCCTTGATTACTCCTTGTCTTTAATTTTTCAGATCTAAATTATCAGTAAATCTTGAAGCTTCAACTGAAAACCTCTCTCGTATTCATGCCACGTCTTATCTCCTACCTGTAGCCATAGCCAGTTAAGACAGCCTCACCCCTCACCTGGGCTACTGCTATGATGTTTACCAAAGTATTCTCCTTCCACGTTTAACATTTTTCAAAACTCTCTATCCCTGACTATCAGGCCACACATTATCTTGTACCCACTAAACTCTCCAATCCCCTGTCCTACTACTGGTGAATCTGCCTCTGTGATTCAGTCAGGCTGATATTCTTGTTCCAAAATTATATCAAGCTTGATCCTGTTAGAAGGTCTGTGAGGGCTGTTTCTATAACATAAAATGATTTTCACCTGCTCTTTCTACAACTACTTACAGTACTTGCCATATATTCTAAGATTACATAGAACTTCCATGAAAAGACTTTTTTGACCACCCAATCTGAAATTTCTCAGCAACTTTCAAGCACATCATCATGATTTAATTCTTTGGTATAGCAATTAAATCTCTGATATGTTGTTTATATTTATTTTCTATTTTAAAGTTAATCTTTAAAAAAGATTCATACTTATGCACAAAATAAGAACAGAACAAGTTAATTGTGTGCAAAATAAGTGCAAGGAAATATGTAAAATTAATAGTAATATGTGTCAGGCTGGAGTTGTGGCTCAGTGGTAGAGTGCTTCCCTAGCATGTGTGAGGCCCTGGCTTCAATCCTTAGTACCACATAAAGATAAATAAATAAAATAAAGGTATTATATCTATCTAGAACTACAAAATATTAAAAAATAGTAATATGTATCTTCAGGTGATAAAATCATAGGTAATTTGTATTTTCTTATTTATGCTTTCTATATCTTCTATATTTCTATGATATGCAATGCTTTTATAAATTCATAGTCAAGCAAAATCAAAGTCAAATTTTTAATAAAAGAGTTCTCTAGCTATGGCCTCTACTTGGAAGCCCTTGCTACCTCATCTACAATGATTTAGGAGGCCATACTGTCCTTCGTTTGCCTTTGTTTTCCTCATGTGCCTCTATAACAGTACTCTTGGATAATTTATGTTTGTTTTTTTTTTTTGGACTGAGGATTGAACCCGGGACATTTAAACAATGAGCCACATTGCCAGCCCTTTTTAAAAATTATATTTAGAGACAGAATCTTGCTTAGTTGCTTAGGATCTTGGTAAGTTGTTGAGACTGGCTTTGAACTCTAGATCCTCCTGTCTTAGCCTCCTGAACCACTGGGATTATAGGCATCTGCCACCACGCCTGACTCATTTATAGTTTTCACTTTGTGTGTATATCTTACTCTCTAGATTCTAAGTTCCACTGAGGAAAAAAGAGCAAGGTCAGTTTGTTTCTGAGTTTGTTTCTGATATCTACAGCCTATGTGAACCAATAAATTAATTCTGCATTTTCAAATTTCCTTTCATTTCCATGCTATCTTTACTGCTCTCAAACCATAGTAAGAAAACATTTTTATACTTCTAGATCCCGACTACCCATGTTTGGTTGCATAATTTTTCTCAAAACAAAAATTTAAATATATCAATAAATTACCTAATAAAGTCACTTGTAGTTACAATCAAAGTAGGTAACTCCCCTTTTATAACTATTATACATAGCAAAATTCTTAGGACAGTCTAGATTCCATCTATTTGTTGCATTATAAATACACCAACTGGATTAATTATGTGTTTCAATATCTCCCATCTTTACATTTTGATGAAATTTTAAAGTGACCCCTGAATTTAATGACTTCAAATGGCATCTATTGATAAATTGTCTCTGACAAATGACACGATATAGTAAAGAATATTATGCAAGTTTCAGTTTTTAGCACCCCTTTTGATTATGCTTTAGAATGTAGTTTTGGTTAAGTGAACTAATTAAGATTATGAGGGTCTCGCTGGGTGCGGTGGCAAACACCTGTAATCCCAGCACTTTGGAAGACTGAGACAGAGAATCATGAGTTCAAAGCCATCCTCAGCAATGGCGTGGCGCTAAGCAACTCAGTGAGACCCTGTCTCTACATAAAACACAAAATAGGGCTGGGGATGTGGCTCAGTGGTCAAGAACCCCTGAGTTCAATCCCCACTACCAAAAAATAAAATAAAATTATGAGGGTCTTAAAGTTATACATAATTCTACTAAGTGTTAAAGGTTTTAAAAAAAGAGGATCTTAAGGATCAATTTCAAATCATAAAATATCCAGATCCAAAATAGGTAATGACAAGTTTGTTAGCAGTGTTTTTAGGATGGGTTCTAATTACTAGTGAAAAAATTAAAAATGGAATAAAAAATGTCAAAGAATTTGATGTAGAACAGCAAATATATAATCACATAATTTCAAGGAATCTTTCTCAATGAAGAGGACAATAATAACAAAAGCTTACTAAATTCCTCTAAAGGGTCAACATTCTGCTCCTACAGATTGTTACAAGTTGATATAAATTCACATCAAGTTTGAAATCACTGATGTTATATTCATTTCTGACAGTAGTTTATTTTGTGAAGTACACTAATTCTTGCTTAATATTTTTTTTCAAAAATTAATGAGGTAGAGAAAGAGGTTGACTGAGTAAAATACTATGAAAATCCTCTCCGCAGAGACACATCAAGTTGAACAACTATTCATACATCAAACTACCAAACAAGAACAAAGGAGAGGAATCATGTTGCCTACTTTTAGTATAACAAAATGAAAAGTCATGACAAAGATAGAAAGAAGAAGAAAGAGTTACTAGCATCACTTTTAACCCAACACCAAGCAACCCAGCATGAGAGATGCCATCAAATGGGAAAGTGAGAGAGAATTATGTGCAGGCCTTAGAATTGGAACTGAGTACTAAGCCTGCCACAGTGAAACCCTGCGCTAGACAAGCCCCATGACCCCTACCACCAGGCCAATACCCATAAACTGAGCTATTTGAACTGCATAAGACCAGGTGACTGATTGCAACTATCACCCTCTTCCAACCTCCTGTGGCAGAGTGAGGAGCAGGACTTGCCCATTAAGGAACAGGACACAAAAGCTAGCACAGGATTTTGTCTTAGAACTCAATAAAAGACCTATAGCAGTGAAACCAAGCATCCAATAGGACATAAGAGCCCCATAAACAGTCCCTACTTTACAAAGCCTTTAGGCTGGCCCTGTCATCCAGTAGAGACCTATGAGCTGGCAGGACAAACCTAAGTCTGCCTGCATGGGTTCTAGTCTTACAATGAGCCCAGGACACAACCACTCTTCTCTTGACATCAGGCAGGCCCCTGTGTCTGTAAAACACAGGTGTAACCCAAATTAGTCTCAATCTTGATGGTCAATGGACCATCATTTCCATCATTCATCCCAAAACCTCAAGCATAGCTTTCACCAGGCTTTCATAGCAGAGTGAGGAGTTGAAGCTCCAAACTCTGGTTCTTGTGTCACGATGAAAGAAAATTTAAAGTCAGGGATGAAAAGCCATGCAAGAGGATTTTATTATTAATGAAAGTAAAGTTCAAGCAAAGAATATTCTCAAGAGAGAGAGAGAGTAGATAGTCTCTGAGAAGAGAATGACAAAGGAAACAATGCTGCTTCCAAATTTATTGCTGTTTTATATTAACCGTGGGAACTGGATTCCACTTTCTGTAGACTTCACCTATCAGATGTGTAACTCCTCCTTTATGTTAGGCAGGAGACCACCATGTCATGGTGACCATCCTATTCAGAGGGCAGGTGATCAGAGAAATATCACTAGCACCCCTGCCTCCTGCCTCAGTAATATATATCCCATAGCAATGCGGGCCTTGTTCCTGCCCCAGTGCTATGATGGTCATGGCAGGTTGTGGGCTCAGGGTGTGACATAGCTTGGTAGTCTCAGGTATAACTCAGGATCCTGGGGGTGGCACATCCACAATGACTCTGCCCAGAGACTGGCATAATCTTTCAGTGTCTGGCCACAGATCATTAATGTAGATGAGATATTTGAGCCTACTATACCTTAGGGAGAGGATTTTAAGTGCAAATTACTCTTGCTAGGTATTCTCTTGTTTTTCTGTCTGAACAATACATGAAGAGTATAATTGGGACAAACCTGGAATTAGATTGCCTTTTAGTACTAAAACTGTGATACACTTCAATAGCAGACTCTTGGCCAATCTGGCCCTTTGCAACATCCAGTGATGAAATAGTGGAAGTGACTAAAGGTCCACAGAAAATAAGCAGCTTGTTTAGAATTTCTGAAAATATAGTTACAAACATCCAGATTAGAGAGGTTAGAATAAATACCTGATCTTTCAGTGCCCAGATAATAGTATATGCCAACAAGCATCAAGAATTTTGAGGAAACCAAGCTTTGCCTGATTAGGTGCCTGAAACTGACCAGGCAATAACCAATATGGGAGAATTCTCAGACACGGCACTTGTTTTAGGGAAAATCAATGAGCTTGAAGAAAACAGACATTTCACTATTCTAACAAGGAAACTTCAAGAGATGGAAGCGATTTTCTTAAAAATAAAAAAGAAATTCTTGAGGTGAAAAATACATTGAGAAAAATTTAAAACGTAGTAGAAGACATCAATAGATCAAACAGAAGAATGCATTAGCTCAAATACAGGCTATAAAAAATATACAGTTGGAGGGCAAGAAATAAAAAATAATTACAAGCAATGAGGAATGTTTATGGGGATGTTGCGACAGTAATAAAAGAATAAATGTTCAGGTTATTGGGGCTTAAAAAGGACTTAGGAATGCCAAAGAGTAGAAAGCTTACCCAAAGAAATACTAACAGAACAATTCTCAAACCTATGGGAGAATATAAATATCCAGATACAGGAAGGCCAAAGATCATCAGTCAAATTTAACCTAAACAAGTCTACCCCAAGATGTCTTAAAATCAAATTCTAATAGATGAAAGATAAAAATTCTCAAGGCTGAAAGTGAAAAAAAAGGGGGTGTTCAAATTTGTCTGACAACAAACATCTCATCAGAAACTACAGATCAGAAGAGGATGGCATGAAATTTTTACAGTCTTGAAGGAACAAAACTAGCAATCAAGAATACTGTACCCAGGAAAATTATCATTAGAAATGAAAGTGGGACAAAGGCAATCCCAGATAAATAAAAACTGAGAGAATATATCTCCATCAGACCTGTTCTATAAGAAACGCTAAAGGAATTTCTTTGAACTGAAAGAAACTGAAAGAAAAAGAAAACAGAGGGTATAAAACTTACTAGTAAGTGTAATTTTATACAGAATGCTCTAATCTTGTAAGTGTGGTGTATAAACCATATCTTTATTATAAAAACTAAAAAATAAAATAATATCTATATTAATATGTTAATGAGAGGCAATATAGAAAGATGTAAAATGAATAATCAGAAATTCAAAATGTAAGGACAAATGAAAAGCAAATGGAGAGGTTGTTTTTCAGTATATTTTTTCTTGTTATTTTCTTTCTCTAAAATTGTTAAGTTACTATCATTCCAATATAGTTTGTTATAATCAAAATATAGTTTCTATAAGTTACATAACCAGAAAACAAAAATTTGTACTAGACAAATCACGAAAAACAGCCAAAAGTAATGATAATTCACTTTACCACAAAAGAAGAAAGAAACTGCAGTAAACCTAGAAAACAAGCTACATAATGGCTATAGCAATACCTTACCTATCAATAATTACCTTACTATAAATGGATTACAATCTCCAATTGAAAGACATATGGAGAATTAATAGAACAGGAAAAAAAGACTATATGTTGATTACAGGAAACTTACCCCACCTCTAAGGGCACACATAGACTAAAACTGAAAGGCTGAAAAAGTTATTCTATGCAAATGGAATCCAAAAGAAATCAGGAGTAGCCATTCTAATATCAGATGAAATAGACTTTAAATCACAAGCTGTAAAAAGAAACGAGTTCATTTTATAAATTTAGCAAGAGGTAACAATTCTAACTATACTCACACCCAGTTTCAGAGCATCTAGATATATAAAGGAAGACATAAATTGAGTGATGATTTTCAGCACATCAGTAGCAATGGAAATTAACATCCCACTTTTGGCAATGAATAGATCATCCAGACATAAAATCAATTCAGAAACAACAGAGATAAATTTCCCTCTAGATCAAATGGATTTAACAAACATCTACAAAACATTTTGTCCAACAGCTACCAAGTACACATTTTTTCCTCATCAGTGCATGAAACAGTCAATGTGGTAGATGATATGATAGGCCACAAAACAAGTATCAACAAATTTTAACAACTGATCTCATACTGAGTAGCTTTTCTGACCACAATGCTGTAGAACTAGAAATTGATAATAAGAGATTTGGAATCTATACAAGTAAATGTAAGTTAAATTCCTTTTGAATGATCAATGATGGATCAATGAAGAAATCAAAAAAGAAATTTAAAAATTTATGGAGAAAATGAAAAAAAAGGTATAACAATACCAAAATCTATGGGATACAACAAAGACAGTACTAAGCAAGTTTATAGCAATCAATGTCCACATCAAAAAAAGGGAGAAAGATCTCAACTAACTTATAGCTGTATCTCAGGGGCTTGAAAAACAAGAACAAACTATGCCCAAATTTAATAGAAGGAATTAATTAATGTGAAAATAAATGATATAGCAACTAAAAAATAAGACTAAATGAGAATGAAACATAAGCTTATTATCTGAAAACACAAAAAATAGACACTTATCTAGACTATGAAAATGAGAAAAAAGAACATAATAAATCAGAGATGAAAAAGGAAACTCTACAACTTACACCACAGATGTATAAAAGATAATGTTATGAACAACCATATGCCAATATATTTGATAATCTAAAAGAAATGGACAAATTTCTAGACATATACACCTTAGCAAGACTGAATCATGAAAGTATACAAAACCTGAACAGACCAATAAGTACAAGATTTGAATCAATAATAAAATGCCCACCATCAAAGGGAAGCCCAGGACCAGATGTATTCACTACTGAGTTCTGCCAAACAATTAAAACTAATTATAGTTCTCTTTAAATTATTCAAAAATATAAAAAAGGGAGGAATTATTCCAAACATATTCTATGGAGGCCAGCATTACCCTGATACCAAAAACATGTAAGTACACAACAAAAACAGTATAAGCCAATATTGTTGATAAACATACATGCAAAAATTCCCCCCAAAATACTAACAAGCCAAATACAATAGTAAATAAAAATATTATTCACCAAATAACATTCATTTCAGGGATGGATAAATATATACAGTTCCATAAATGTGATATGCCATACCAACAGAATGAAGGACAAAAGTCATATGGTTATCTCAATAGATACAAAAAAGGCATTTAATAAAGTTCAGCATTCCTTAATAAAAATGCTGAACAAGTAGGTATAGAATAAATATGTATCAATATAACAACAGTCATTTATAATAAGGAAACAGAAAATCTGAAAGCTTTCTAAGCTCTGGAAAAAGACAAAGATGCTCACTTTCTCCAGTTTTACTCAACATAGCTCAGGAAGGTTTAGCTAGAGCAATCATGCAAGAGAAAGAAATAGAGCATACTTGAATTAGAAAATAAATCAAGTTGACACTCTTTGCAGATGACATGAGCTTATATTTAGAAAACCCCCAAAATACCATCCAAAACAATACCAGAATAAATGAATTCAGGAAAGTTGTATGATATGAAATCAACATACAAAAATCAGGAGTGTAGCTATAAGCTAATAGTAAATTATCTGAAACAAATCAAATGAACAATCCTATTTATAATAGCTACAAAATACATAGGAGCAATTTAAGCAAAGATATGATAGATCTCTACAATGAAAATTAGAAAACTTTAATGACAAAAATTGAAAAGTACACAAAAAGTGGAAGGTATCTCATGTTCATGGATGGGAAGAATCAATATCGTTAAAATTACCAAACTACCCAGAGTAACTTACAGATTCAATATAATTCCTATAAAAATACCAATGACATTCTTTGCAGAACTAGAAAAACAATTCCAAAATTTATGTGAAACCATAGAAAAACCTAAACAGCAAAGTCATCTTAGGCAAAAAGAACAAAGCAAGAGGCATTGCACTACCTGACTTCAAAACACACTATAAAGCTCTAGTAATCAGAATGGTATGGTATTTACATAAAAAGACATATAGAACAATTAAACAAAATACAGAGCTTAGAAATAAACCCATGTACCTCAAAATCAAGTTATTTTTTGACAAAGGCTCTAAGAACACAATAGAGAAAGGATAGACTTTGCTTTAGGTTCACTAAATATTTTTTTAAATCATAAAATGTTTCTTACAAAAGAGCATTACATTCTGCAGATGCCAGGGATATGTGGATTATTGTTACATTCCTCTCTGTCCCACTTCCCCAAAATATTTACAGTGAACACAAAGCAAGGTGTACACAATAATTACATGGCAGGGCTATTTTTTAAACCACCAACAATGAAATAAAAAGAAAATTCACTCTCTGTTGCTATTTCAAAATGCCAATGTTAGTTTTTGCATACCCTTTCTCCAAACCCTGTTTTTAAGGAACTAATACATTATATCTGGTGATCAGCAAAGATTTCACTACACCTCAAATGTAGAATACCTAGAAAGCAGAGGTATTTTAAACAGAAGCAGATGAAATATAAAAAATAAAGATGCAGGACTCCTTCAATTCTTCACTAGTTTTAGAAAAATTTTCCAGCATACTGCTTTACACTGTGCTTCAGCAAATACTGTGCATTCTGTATCTGGTCCTGTGTTCCTGTAATGGTAATGATCTGATCTTTGGATCCTTTTAAAGGCTTATCAATTTTAATCAAGGTTCCCAACTCATGATGGATCTGTTTAATCAGCTGACACCCTTTGCCAATAATAGATCCAGCCAAATATTTGGGAATAATTACTTGTGTTATAATAATAGGTCCACAAAGATGACCATATGAGCAACAATTCCTTGCATAGGAATAATCATATCCAGAGACACCCTGTGGTTCATAAGCCATCTGCCATTCTGATGGGTTCCATGTATCTACTGCAGAGCCTCAAGTTTCATGCCATCATAGAGGTCTACAGGCCTTCCTCTTTTGTCATAGACCATTCAATCTCCTTTTCTAGGTGGTGGAAGTGGTGAAGGAAGAAGATTCTGAGCTCTACTACCATCCCAGCCAACTCAACCAGGAGGAGGAGGAGGTGGTCCTCAATGAGGGCTTATCTTATCATAATCTCTTCTAGAGGGAGGCATGGGACACCCAACCCTACCAGATAGTACGCTGTCAAAACCACCTCTTCCCTGCATGGGAAATCCCACCAGACATCCATGTATGTCATCAAACATCATGGTAAAACTACCATACTTATGTGTTCCATCATAAAAATTGGCATCATAAGGCTGTGCACATCCTTTGATGAGAGACTCAGATATAAGAGCAAGGATAATCTTTATGCACTCTACCACCCTATCAGGCTTTCCTCCGATAAGAACAACCCTGTCAGTGGAATGAGGGCAGCATTCGTGGAAATGTTTGATTGTTGTCTTAGTGTTCTCTTAAAGTTGTTTGATTTTAGCAGCTTTGACCTCAATAATTTCTCCTGCCAGACTCTGATGAATCAATGGTCTCAACTCACAGCCAAATCTACTTCCTTTATAGTGTTGGTACTCTTCCAAGATAGGGATGATTTTCTTCAGGATTTCTCCAATTGTTTCAATGTCAGCACTGATACTCAATATGTACCTGGGGCCACTACTGTATGGGACCAAAACACCAGCATTGTAGTCTGTCCAGAGAGCCTTAATATTCTTACCTCTTTTTTCAATCACTACCCCAGCAGTCTTTCTCTGAAGCGGAATTCATAATTCAGCCATCTCACCAGTGCTTTTAGATCTTTTCAATGCTTGCTTCTCTTTCATATCTTCTGCAAGGCACTTACCAAATTCACCATTGGTTTTGGTGTTGGGGAAGGCTTCCTCTAGCTGTTCAGTTTCCAATTTTTTTGGTATTAAATGGATACACCAATCCAGATCTGACAGGAAATGGCAGCCCATGTAATGGTGACTAAATGCTCCTCAGGATAGTTTTTTCAATAAATGGTACTGGGACAATTAGACATCCACATAATAAAAAAATGAAGCTACACTCCTATACAAATACAAAAAAAATAGAGATAATACCTTGAATTTTATCATGATCTGATATGGTATGATATTCAATAAAAAAGACATGCAGGACATATAGAACAGTTAAACAGAATATAGAGCTTAGAAGTAAACCCATGTACTTGATCTGATAAAGCATGATCTGATAAAATGCAAGGTATTATCTCTCTTTTTTTGTATTTGCAAAGATTTGTTTATGGCCTACAATGTGGTCTATTTTAGAGAAGGATCCATGTGCCAGTGAGAAGAAAGTGTATTCAGTTATGTATGGATTAAATATTCTATATACATCTGTTATACCTAGATTATTAATGGCATTTTTTTAGTTCTGTAGCTTCTTTATTTAGTTTTTGTTTGGAAGATCTATTGGGTGGTGAGAGAGGCATGTTAAAGTCACTCAGTAATATTGTGTTGTGGTCTATTTGACTCTTGAAATTGTGAAGGGTTTGTTTGATGTATGCAGGTACTCCATTATTTGAGGCATAAGTATTTAAGATTGTTATGTCTTACTGATGTATTGTTCCCTTAACCAGTATGAATTGGCCTTCTTGGTCCCTTCTGATTAGCTTTCACTTGAAGATCACTTTATATGATATGAAGACAGACACCATGCTTGTTTATGAGATCCATGTGAATGATAAATTTTTTCCTGCCTTTTACTTTCAGTCTATGGATTCCTTTGCTTAAAATCAGAATATTATAGCGACACAGCCACTTCAATGTTTATAGCAGCTCAATTCATAAATGCCAAGCTATGGAACCAACCTAGATGCCCTACAACAGATGACTGGATAAAGAAAATATTGTATATAGATACAATGGAATATCACTCAGCCATAAAGAATAATGAAATTATAGCATTTGCCAGTAAATGGATGGAACTGGAGAACATTGTGCAGAGTAAAATAAGCCAGTCCCCAAAAAACTAAAGGCAGAATGTTTTCTCTGATATGTGGATGCTAACTCATAACAAGGGAGGGAAAGATTAGAAGTTCATTGGCCTATACAAAGGGGAATGAAGGGAAGGAAGGAGAGATGGTAATAGGAAAGACAGTAGAATGAATTGGACATATCTTTCCTATCCTTATATATAAATACATGACCAATGTAAATCCACTTCATGTACAAACCACAATAATGGGATCCTAATCAGAACAAGTTATACTTATTTTATGCGTGTATATGTAATACTTCAAACTATACTTTCATGTAAAAAATAATAATAAAAATATGTTCTACAAAATAAACAAACTCCAGGTTAAATCTTGTATCCAACAATAGTGGAAGAGTTAAGTATATATGATATGATCATATAACTGAAAATATGAAAAATTAAAAATGACTTTTATTAAATATTCAATGATATGAGAAGTGCTTCTGACATGATGCTAATTAATAGTCATAAAATAATGTGAAATTACTACTATATACTATAGAAAATATATAAATGAAACACTGATGTAATTTTATAAGAGATGTTAGAGGTTTTCTTTGTATTTTTTCCTTTTTGCTCCAATTTTCAACAATGACTCACTGAAAATGACAAAATATATTAATAAAATGAAACCAAGTTGACAACATCATAGCAAAGTAATATAAATTTTTGAGTGCCTATGATAATTTTAAAAAAGCAAAATAGACAAATAGGATTTCATCAAGCTAAAATGCTTTTGCACAACCAAAGAAATGATCAACCCAGTGCAGGCACAACCTAGAGAATAAAAGAAAATATTTGCAAAGTATACATCTGAGAAGGGTTGATATCCAGAATATATAAAATTCAAATATCTCAATAAAATAATCCAAATTAAAAATAAGCAATAGACCTAAATAGACATTTCTCAAGAGAAGATACACAAGTGGCAAAAAATACTGTAAAAATGCTCAATCTCGCTAATTTTTAGGGAAAGACAAATCAAATCTACAGTGAGATATCATCCTCCCACAGTAAGAATGGCTACAATCAAAAAGACTACAGATAACAAGTACAGGCATGGATATAGAGAAAAGAAAAACCTTGTATACTCTTTGTGGGAATGCAAATTAGTTAACCATTATGGGAAACAGTAAGGAAGTTCCTCAATAAAGAGAAAATAAAACTACATATGATCCAGCAATCCCACTATTGGGTATATATCCAAAGGAAATGAAATTGGTATGTCAAAGAGACATCTGCACTCTCATGTGCACTGCACCACTATTCACCATAGGCAAGAAATGGAAACAATCTAAATGTCCATCACTGATGAATGAATAAAGAAAATTGGGTACAAATACATAATGGAATATTATTCAGCTATAAGAAAGACTGCAATTCTGTCATTTGTGACAATATAGATGAGCTGGAGATAAACATATTAAGAAGAATAAGCCAGGCACAGAAAGACAAGTACCATATGATTCCACTCATGTAAGGAATCTTAAAAGGTTGATTTCATAGAAGTCAACAGTATAATGGTGATCCATAACAATAATATAGATAACAATATAATGTATATTTCAAAAAGTTAGAGGAAAAATTTTGAAAGTTCTCACAATAAAAATATAATAAATGAGGAGATAAATATCTCTAACTAGATTTAAACATTATGCACTGTATATGTCTATGAAAATATTATGGGATACACCATTAATATGTACACTTTTTATGTTTTAAGTTCCAGTTAAAAATATATTATAACAATTTATTTAAAAATATAAGTGGACATATTGAGGTATAAAACTGATCAAAATACATGCATGCATAAATATGCCACAGTGATACTCAATGTTCTGTATAATTTATATGTACCAAGAAAAATTATTTAAAAAATAGAAATCAGTTTCCAAACATCTATTGAGGATAAACCATGTAAAATTCAATGATGTTAAGAATAACAAAACACAAATCCCACCTTCAAGGAAATCACAATTTAGTTGCAGATTTTAGCCTAATACATAAGACTTTCTGTGAGTCTCTATTTTATAAAAATGGAAGATAATAGGATGTTACAAGGCTATATTTAAACAAGCACCGAGTGTGTGATATATTTTTAAAAGTGCAGGTTCAGCCTGATACAGTGGCACATGACTCTAATCCCAGAATCTTGAGAGGTTGAGGCAGGATAGCATGTTCAAGGGGTTAGCTTCAGCAACTTAGTGAGAACCTGTCTCAAAATAAAAATAAAGATCTGAGAGTGTAGCTCAGTTGTAAAGTGCCCTTGCATTCAATCCTCAAAAGAAAACAAAACAAAACCCTAAAAGTTCAGAGGAAAGATAAAGAACTGGGTCTGGTGTTGCCTGAGATGGTATCATGAAAATAGTGAGGAATGACACAATGACAAGGTGAAAAATTCCATGCAGGGAAGAATATAAAAATTTAACAAACTTTAATGAGTTTCCAGATAGATTTTCTTTTTTACATATATGGCATTAATCCCACATAAATATTGAAATATTAGTGTGATTATTAATTTTGGATGATTATATTCCTTTTCAAATGTATTAACCAGCTTATCTGTACTGACAGCAATATATTTTTTAAATTTCTAATTATTCTGTCGACATAAAATAGTCAGAAAGCATAGAGAGCAGATGTGTATTCCACAGGACCTAAAGATTAATCTACCCTCCATTGCACCCACTTAGTTTCAGGCAGGAAGAAACACTTGCTAATGAGTCAGATGATTACCAGCATTGAGTTTATTTAGAGAAATTCCATGTGTGAGGGTGGACTTGAAGTGAGTGTACTCAGAAATGGAAATGTGAATGTCACCCTTTCAACATTATTAAAATAAAGACATGCTGACAGCACTTCACAAGACTGAGGTTTATCAATTGTTACTGTTTTAAAGTGCAGCTTCAATCTAGATTCTCTCCTAACAGACTAATCTTATAGATGTTGTTCAGCTGCCCACACAGCAGAGGTATATACTATAAAAAGCCAAAATTGAAATAATGCCATGTATTGGAAAGTCTATGACAAGAATTCTACTGCCATCAAGAGCATATTTTCTTCATAGCAGGTTAAATGTATCTCTAATTCAATTTATGAAATGCTAAATCTTTGTTGAAGAAATAGCCATACCAGCTCCCCAAAGCACTATGAAATACTCTCTCTGCATCAAATTGCAATTTATTTCACAATAACTATTAGATTTTAGACATAAAATGAGCAATTCACTACAACAATTGAGGCTATTAATCATTAATTTGCTATGAGTGTTAGGAGGATACACACATACTAATCATCTGCCATAAAAATAAAGAAAATCTTTCTTCATTTGATTTCAGATTATAACATTTGCTTGGTTATTTTGTTTTAGTACACAAAATACTTCACATTTACTGCAAGTCTGTTTGCAAAGATGTTATAAAGTATTTTTCAACTCTCATGTTAAAATGCTGTTTTCTGTCTTTTCTCCAAATGGTCATTTTATATCTGTTTAGAAAATCTAATGACTTCAATAATGTTAAGAATACTTGATAATCTGAAATGGATTTAAATATTCATTTCAATCAGCATTTAATTATAGCCAATCTTATGTAATACTCTTATGCAGCTACAGTGAGAAGAAAATCATTAACCTTCCCAAGAATGAATCTAACGTGTCCTCAGATAAAAGCTTTACTTGGGTCCTATCTCCTTAAAGATAACATCATAGTTTATAGTTCACCTGCTCCATGCTTCTTACTTATAGGTGATTCTAAGCAATATATACAGATGTTAACATTTGTTTGAGGATGTTAAGAATTTTTTGAGGTTAGTGACTATGCCTCTCTCATAATGGTACAAATTATCAAATCCATTAATGAAAAAAATAGTTGCTTAATATCATTGTTATTGTCAAAACCTTTCAGTAAGAATATGCTCTAGTAGAAAGAATGTAAACTGAAATCCAGATACCTGAATTCTAATCCTATTTATCTTTAGAATATAACTAACTTTTAACTAACTTCTTTGGATCTGTCCTTTCATCCCTAAAACAGTGACTTTAACTTCTGTTTCATGGTTATTGAAAGAATTAAGTATTTGCCTGTCACATATTTGGTACATTAAAACTAATTAATGGCTAGTATTTGCCCTAACCCCAACAAAATTATGTCAGTCAATCATATGACAATTAAAGAGCAATATTCAATGTTAGATAATATTGAGAATGTGGGAAAATAGTTATTTTTATAGGCATGGATTCAGTGTTATATGCCATCTAGCCTCTCACCCTTGACATTTGCACATGAACCTCCACACTACTAGAAGGCTTGATGCTCCAGTTATAAACAATACTATCATAGTCCATAGTCAAATTATAGATAAGACTAATAATAATTAAAGGTAGGATTTTAATGGGATGAAGACAGATAATGAAGCCATGATCTAAAATTGGATAGCATCAGAGTAAAGAGAGAAAAGAGAAAGAAGAACATTAGGGCAATGACTAAACAATTATTTTAAGATTTTTGGATTTAGCAATTTGAAGAACATCTGGAAAAAGCAGAGCCAATAGACAGTGGATATAAGTATCTGCATCTCAGAAATAAATCCTAGATTTGATATATACAAATTCAACAGCATTTAGGAACTAGTTAAAGTCAGATGTATGGGTGAGGTTACCCTGGAAATATATATAGGATGAGAAGAGGCAATGTCTCAAGATGGAATCTTACCTCAGGGACACTTATATATAAGCATAGTCAGGGAAAGTGAAACCCACATTTGGAATTAAAATAATTGACAGATATAAAGAAAACATATAAGTAGTCTCACAGAAATTTGGGAGAGAATTTTAAGGGAAAACTAGTACAGAAGAGTGATTTGGATTTAACGATTTGTTGGCTATTTTGTAAGAAAAGTGAGAATAATAGCTACTTTTCTTTGGGTGAGGTATGAATTAGTGACTGAGAAATTCTAAAGACAGTATTATGTATTTCATTACAAAGCTTGATTGAGAAGGAAAGAAGTTAGGAACTAGTTATTAAGGGATTTAGGCTCTAAATATATTTTCTAAATATGTCTTAAGCAGAGGAAATATTTGGTATAAAGATAGTCAAAATACAAGGGAGAGGAGAGCAGTTATGAAAGGAAAATTGAAATGATTCCTGAAGAGAAGGAATGGGCTAAAATCTAAAACCGTATAATTTCCAGTGACTGTAAGAAAACAAACAGCACATTAACACAGATTTTAAAACTGTCAGACATAACATAATTGGTCTTGTTCATGTGCTAGAAGTCATATTTCACTGAGTGTAGGTCATACAACAAATTTTTGACTTTCAAAGTTGATAATTCTATACTTCTACAGTTGAGACAGTATGAAAAAGTCTGAAATTCCATGCAGTAAAAAACTGGGGGTGAACCAGGAAAGACAAAAAAAATATGGAAGAATGTGAATGATTCAAAGGACAATTTCCAACTGAATGTAAGGAAATGCCTGGAGGCCGAAATTGACTACAGTTAAAAAGAAGATTGCTTCTAGAAAGTTCAGGGTAAGAAACACTGTGAAGAGTTTAGTGGAAATTGCAAACACAAAATACACACCAAAAGGTAAAAGATATCTTGGAAAGGTAAATTTCAAAATTTACTCAACTTAAAAAACCAGAGCTATAAAGAAACATCTATGAATCCAGAACAGAACACAATATCTGGAAATGGGTAGTTTTATCTGTGAATATAGAACCTATCAACATTTATTTTGATTGAATTTTTGCTATGAAGGACCACAATCTTCAAACCAATAAGAATAAAGTAAGCATGGTCAAGAGGTATTTGAAGTCCACGAGAGGTGACAAGAAAAGTGAAAACATGTTCATGTTTCAAAGGATACAAAAAGAATTTTGAAATCATAGAACTAGTCAACTCAGCAAATGGCAATCCTTTGAGAATTTTTTTTAATATAGAAAAGTGAGAAAGGTTCCAGATGACATGAGGGCAAAATCACCTTAATTAATTTTCATGAAAAAAGAGATCATAAAATTTAGGAACCATAATGCTAGAATAGAAACTGTAATACCAAAGGCACAATGCTAAGATATATTATTATACAGATGATTTATACTTGTAAGAGATCAAAAATAAGGAAAAACTGATTACAAACAGCCTGTGGGGATATCCAAAAAGGTTCACTGGAAGAGATAACTTGTAAAATGAACACTGGGAATATTTGATCAGGTGGGAAAGGGAGCAGGAGCAGAGTAGGGCTGTGGATATGTCATGTCAAACAATGGGAGAAGCTTTACAGAGAAAGAATAATTTATTTGTTATACTTGGAAAGAATGGTAAAAATGTGGTAAAAGAGAATGTTAATCTATAGCAAAATGTGTAGTAACACATTTTTTTTCCCTAGTAACAATAATGTTAACAAATGATAGGTTAGTTTGAATGCCAAGCTAAATATTCAACTTTTTATTTCAAGACAGCATTGGTAAAGCTTCAAGAAGAACCCTGCTTCTATTTATTTTCTAGTCACATCCAATCCAACAAGGAGGAAGTTGTGTTCCTATCAAAACATATTTGGAAATTCTAACACATTATGGATCTTTTAGTGTAAAGCAAGCCTTGAAAACTCTTCACCTTATTGTAACTCTCCAGGTCAACACTGCAACACCTCCTACAGACTTTAAAGGTTTTCAATACTCATTTGAAAATATGCCCTAGGTCTTCTGATACTTCTCTTCCTAGGATGGATGTTCTGATTTGATCTACTTTAAAAGATGTCAGCCTGGCGGAATGACTTGTAGAGTGATGGGAGTCAATAATGTTCAGAGTTATGATGACCAAATTATTAAATTTTGCTCATGTGTATCTTTTTTAAATAAAAACATTCAGTAAAAGTCTCTATAGTTAAAATACTCCCACTCACTATTACTAATCTTATTATCAAGATGCTCTCCCCTGGGCTGGGTATATAGCTCAGTTGGTAGAGTGCTTGCCTCGCAAGGCCCTGGGTTCAATTCCAGCACCACCACCAAAAAAACAAACAAAGAAACAAAAATTACTTCCTCTGCCAAACTTCTTAAGACTAAATGCAGTCAGGTGTGGTGCATGCCTTTAATTTCAGTGCTTTGGGAGGCTGAGGCAGGAGAAACACAAGTTTGTAGTCAGCTGCAGCAACTTAACCAGACTCTGTCTCAAAATATTAAAAATAAAAATGGCTGAGAATGTAGCTCCATTATAAAGCAGCCCCAAATAACAATAATAATAATGAATGCATTATGCCATTTTTATTTATATGTGAATAAACTAATTCCAATATATTGTTCTGGGCAGTTAAAAAAAAACACTAGTGCAAATGCAGTTACAACATCCCAATAGATGAACTAGTAGATATTTTAACAGCTTAGGCAGTAACTTAATTAATGATGTTTATTGTAGAGAATGCATTCATAATTTTATAGAACATACATAAACTGAGTTTAGGGTAGTGGCAAAGGGTGCATGTTAAAAATTGAATTAAGTCAGGCACAGTGGTACATGCCTGTATTCCCAGTGGCTCAGGAGGATAGCAAGTGCAAAGCCAGCCTCAGTAACTTAGTGATGTCCTAAGCAACATGGCAAGAACTTGTCTCTAAATTTAAAAAAAAAAGGCTGGAGATGTGGACCAGTGGTTAAGTGTCCCTGGGTTCAATCTCTGGTAGATGGAAAGGAAAAGAGAAAGGAAAGGAAAGGAAAGGAGAGAGGAGAGGAGAGGAGAGGGGAGGGGAGGGGAGGGGAGAGGGAAAGAGGAAGGAAGGAAGGAAGGAAGGAAAGAAGGAAGGAAGGGAGGGAGGGAGAGAGGGAAGAAGGAAGGAGAGAAAGCAGGGAGGGAGGGATGGAGGAAACCAGACTTAAATATGGATAAATGGTTTCTGAATTTGCACTAGGGATCCATACCATTAAATCAGATTCTGCATTCAAGTTAATAATGTAAAATGGGAAGAACTTGTATGATTGTGATAGTACCAGAAATAATTTATGTAGAATATAAAAATGCATGATACATAAATGTACAATAAATGATGACTAATTTTATAGTAACATTTATATTTCTGTTTCATAATAAGGGTATTTCTTGACCCAGATTTTGCACAGACATATTGTTTAAATGATTACTGAAAATATTTGACATTTTTAGAAAATGTATAAATTTCAAGTCTATTAATATCATTTTGTTGTGAATTACTGATTTTTCTCAATTATTTCATGAAGGCTTCTGTTCTATCTTTAACACAACCCATTTTTTCACAAGCAACTCAGCTTCAGCTTGCAGGGAATTTTTCACCTAATCAAGTATTGACATAGAAAATGTATTCCTGTCCTAACCCTAGCAATAAACAGCCAACACAAAGAGGTTCAATATTTGTGCACCAAGTGTTATACAGATGATTTGTGATGACACAAAAGTGTAGTTTTCATCTTTCTGAAAGCATTTCCTTGGCTTTCTGCTGAAAGAGGGGAAAATCTGCCATCATTCCTTTCTATTTAGACACCTGAATTTCATTGAGAAGGAGATTTAGTGACAGAGTGACATGATTACCTGCTACCTAGTGTATTTGCTGAGCAGAGAGGCTATCAAGTCAGGTTTAGGGACAGGCATGTATATAAGAAATGAGAATTGATTTCATGCTTTTGCTATTGGTTTATTCTCTTTATCAAAATTATATTATAAAAAAGACATACTGCTTTTATATGTATCTTTTACATAGCCATATTGAACCCCCAATTAGCTGAAGTCTCCCTAGTTTTTCCTAATGCCAAACCAGCTGGCTTTTGGACATAAGGCAGGCTTGATGCCAAATCCTGGAGTATCTGGCACCTACAGGTATAATGACCTGCCTGTGGCCACAGGTCACCTACATCTACCAGGCAGGAGTGACAATTTGATTTTTATATATCTTGTCATTACAGTGAAGCACAATCTCAGTACTCATGGCATCCATTTCCTGTCACTGAGAGAGGGAATCAGTGACGTTTTTTCTTTAAACTGTGTCAGTGTACTTGCCAATGAACACAGATTTTCCTGAAGCAGTTAATAATCTCCAAGTACATGGATAGGACAAATTCCTTCAAAACAGGGACATAATTTTCTACTGAAGCTGTTGGATTAGTGCTGGCTTAGACCAGAAAAAAACTTTGAATGCAGGCCAATTGAGAAAGGAAGACTTAGAGCATAAGCACAGAGAGCTCATTATATAAAACATATTATGTTTATTAGGTGCACAAAACAGCTAGTTTTACCAGGTTCATGCATATTTTCCTCACCCCAAAATATTTATATTCCTCAATTTTCTCTAAGAAATAGATTAAAGCGGGGGTACTCATCCCAGTGAAATGCTCTTAGCAGTCCGGAGTATGGAAAAAATGGACAGCGAAATGCAGTCATTCATCAATGACAGCCACCACTGTGCTACTTTAGCATCTTTGGAAGCCAGCAGCTGGAAAGGAAGTCCACTCAGGACTTACACATCCATACCCAGCATCCACCTACACAGTGAAACTGGGAAGTGTTTTCTTCTTGGCTCATCATTTTCTACTGCTAAAGTAATTTTTAAGAATATCAAACATGTTGAATGAGAAACATTTTCATCCATGTTCCTGATCTCCTACAACTCAAAAGAGAGATACTGAATAAATCAAACACTGAAGTAGCATTTTTAACTTGAACTATTTTATTCTTTGAAAATGGAAACATTATTTTATATGCAACAGATCTAAACTGGTAAGCATTAAATAAAGCTATCTATCTGTATATTTGCTATTTGGGGGAATATATTTCAATTCATCTCTTCATTAACAAACAAATCTTAAGGCAAAAATGTTAAGACATATGTATTTTGCCTTTGAATGACTACATAATTGCTATGTTTGGTAATGGGTGATATTTATATAACAACAGAATCTACAAAGTCATTCTGCTTCCTCTAAATATAATTGCTCCTAGCACACAGTTAAAAAGGGCACCAGTCTCAGCATAAGAAAGTAATTCCATGTTTAACACACATAGAGAGTCTGGTATGATGGAAGACAAATGTCTGTCTAATCTCTCCATTTTGACTGATGAGATGTGTGCAGTTTGTGTATCTGTTTCTGTATGTGTTCACTCCCTTATATATTCTGTAACTTAGCTCCCTGGAGATAACTTTAATAGATACAACTCAGGCCCTGTAGAGTGACCTAATGCCTTGGGAATAGGAATCAGGCCAGGCTGACAGATGGATATCAGTTTGACATGAAATATGCTAGGTTATGCATCATGTTAGAGTATCAACAGCCAAATTCTATGCTGAAACCACTCACAGGGAACCTGTGAGTACTTGTATGCTTTTATACATGGGGAGATTTAACAAATAGGCTATCACAGCATTATATTAAATAGTTGATTTGCAAGTAATTTTAGTTGTCCTTGTTTGTTGATTTATTTGTTGGATTTTGAATTGATGTGTTCACCTATACCAAGGAGGGAATGATTTTTATACTTCTGAAACTCATGGAAGACACTCAGAAACTGCATCCAAAAGACTTCTGTCCTCGTGTGCAAGCCTCTAGCCAAAGCAGAAAAACAGTCACTCAAGAAGGTTTCTCGTAGACACTGAAACTTGCTAAGGAATTTCTGAATACATTTTACCCCATCTTATACTTGATTAAATCTGCTCTAGAAACTAAATGAAAATGAAATATCACCTTCTTTGATTATCACTAAATAGTTCACAAATTAACACTAAACTGCAAATGAGGGGATAATGTATCTTTTTGAAAAACAGATGCTTTCTGTTCTAAAGTTTACGTGATAACAGGGTGGAACAGTTAATGTACAATGCATGCCATCTGCTGACTAATACAGAGTATTTCCAAGGGCAAATACCTCCAATAACTGCATTTGGCAAATGATCATCTGACTCAATACAACTACATTTGAGCTGCAAATTGGATCTTGCCAATTTTTTAAAACTATTGGCCGTTGTTTGACATGTGATCTCTTAGAAAAAAATAATGAAAAGGTAACAGTTCTGAGGTCATATGCCATAGGAAATTTTCATATGCCTCTCAGAGATACAACAAATAAATAAAGAACAAATCTTCTTCTCCTTTCATCCATATCATTTGAAGGAACAAATATATTTCTTAAAATCCCAAGAATAAGCAGAATAAGAACTCCATAGTAAAAACCATCGATTTCCAAACTGTACACATGAATTTGAATTAAATGTAAGTCATATATTTGAAGACATAATATTTACATCTTTTTTAAGTCATAGCAAGCAACAAAGATGATTTTTAAAGATTGTATATAATTTATGTTCAGTATAAATAATTCAAGGCAATGATAAAGATTAACCAGTCTGTTTTATTAATAGTTAAATCAGTACAACTGGAATGTTATAACCATGCAAAGCATAATTTCAGGTAGTAATTTTATGGACATAATAATTTCTGTCATTAAAAATAAATAGAATAGCCAGGCACAGTGGCACACACCTGTAATCACAGCACTTTGGGAGGCTGAGACTAGACAATTGTGAGTTCAAAGCCAACCTCAGCAACAGTGAGACACCAAGCAACTCAGTGAGACCCTGTCTGTACATAAAACACAAAATAGGGCTGGAGATATGGCTCAGTGGTTAAGTACCCCTGAGTTCAATCCCTGGTACCAAAAAATAAATAAATAAATAGAATAACAGAACATAAATTTTATTTTTCTAACCTAAAATTTCACCTATAATGATAGCTTACAAATTACTTCCACAGACATTTCTCACTTTGAATTTTCAAATTCAAATATAATTTTCAATGTCATAGAACCTATTACCAACTTTATTTGATAAGTACATATGTTAATAGACTAATCTCACCACCTCTGTATAGGTGTTTTTTTTCATTGAGGTTGTGAATTCCCTTTTTAAGGCTCATGAGGAAAGCATAAAACAGGCAGAAACATAAAATAATATGTCTTAAAATAAAATAATCTCACTTCATGAGCAATTAAACACCTTTTTGCCTTAGAGCACTTCTCAGTTCTCACAATGCAGAATAATTAGAACTCAAGAAAGTCTCACTATTACTCATTTGAGGAGTCAGAATGAAGAAAAACACTTTTAGCCTTCTTGAGTGGCTAAAATTTGGGGAAAGAATTTCCAGCAAACAGAATCAAAGAGTGGGGAGCTTGAAAATATGCATATAGAATGCATTAAAATATTTGCCTGACCTCCAGACTGTGCATGTACATACAAGAAAGATTCCAGGAATACCAAAACAAAGGCTAAAATAATCGAACAAAGATTTCTGCTGCTGCCTCTTTCAGGGAAGATAGTTTGATTCTAACCAAGGTAACTAATGCCTGCTATAACAAAATTAATATCATTCAGAGAATGAAAGCAGAATGGAGAATGTGTTCAACATATAATTCAAAATGTCTATTAAATAATAAAAAAATTGCTAGACATTAAATAGCCAAATATGATCCACCTTAAGAGTAGAAATCACCATGAAATGACCTAGATGATGAAATTAGCAAGCAAAGATTTTAGATCAGCTTTTAGAAGTGTATTTAAAGACAAAATAAAACTATTGCCATAATGAATGTCCCAAAGGAGAATGTCAGGAGAAAGATAGAAGTTATTTTTAAAGGATCAAATAGAAAGTCTACAAGTATAAATAAAGTCCCATGTCTGAAAGGAAAAAAATTAGTGGATGGGCTTAATAGGAGACTGGGAAAGGACAGAAACACTTCAGGGAATTTGAAGATAGATCAATAGCAATTATCTAATCAGGTAAGCAGGAAGAAAATATTGAAAAATCAGAATAGAGGCTAGTGACCTATGGAACAATATTAAGTGGTCTAATATACATGTAATTAGAGTCTTGGAGACTTGAAAAATAGAATGAAGCAGGAAAAATCTGAAAAAAATTATGGCTATGATTTTACCAATTTGGCTAAAAATATTTCTTACAAATTCAAGAGCCTTAGAAACCCGAAGCAGGATAATACAAAGAAAAACATGCCTGGACACATCATAGTCAAATTTCTGAAAGTTAAGCATAAATAAAGTCAAAAGTCAATACATTTCATACAGGGGAATAATTAATATGAGTGATGACTAATTTCTCATCACAGGAGGCCAGATGTCATATTAAATTGCTAAAAGAAAAAGCATCTTTTAACTCAGAATTCTATATGCACTGGAAATACCATTCAAAAATGCAGCCATAATAGCCATTCTCAAAAAATATATCTACATTAGAAAAACATACTGAAAGTATTTCTTCAACTTGAAGGTAAATTGTACCATAAAAACCCACATATTAAGAAAGAGATGAACACCAGAGAAGGTCAATGCCTGGACAAATACATACAAAACCTTCTGGATGTAATATGTTTCATCATTTTTAAATTTATTTAATAGACCCACAATTATTTAAATCAATGTATGAAAAAGTCATTTTGAGTTTCATAACAATGATATAGTAAAATATATGACACCAAGACAAAAATAGCACTAGGTATAAATGGAGTTATAAAGGCTTCACTTTCCATGAAAGTGAAATAATTTTTGACTAATAATTTAAAGATGTGCTTTATAATCTCTGCTATTAAAATAGCACAAACAAATATGGCTGTATGTCAATATAGAAGGCAAAATGAAATTGTACAAAGTGGATAACCTACCATAGAAGGTAGGATATTGATGGGTAGGGACATAAGTATTAGAAAATGATATACCATGAAAACATTGGTCTTATGAAACTTAATATTGTAAGATAATGTACACTTCAAGAAAAAGCACATTGCTAGAGATAGAGATGAATATCTCATAATGATAAAATGATCAAATCATCAAGAAAGCATAGTAATCCTATATGGGCATGTATCTAGAAAAAGAGTTTCAAAATACATGAAGCAAAAACTGGCAAAACTACAAGTCAAAAGAAGACAAATCCAGAATCCTAAATATTTTAATATCCACTGTTTGATAAGTGATAGAACGAATATATCAAAATAATTGAAAAACACATGTAATCATTGTAGAACAAAATCAAGTTGACTTAATTAGAATATATGGAATACCAAAACCACAAACTGTAGACTGCATTTTTATTCAAGAGCACATGGCTGAGATCAGAATTTCAAAGGACTGAAATATTAGCAAGTATGTGCTCCAACTACAATAGAAAGAAATTATAAATTGATAAAATAATGTACCTAGAAAAATCTCATGTATTTGGAAATTATTGAATTCTAAATACTCATAGGTCAAAGAATTCAACATAATTTTTCTTCAGGAAAATACAAACAAAAAATTGTGATATCATTACACAAACACTAGAAAGTCTAAAAACAAAACAACATAAACCTAATAACACATGTGTAGCTAGTCTATCTTTTATTTGGACATATCTTGTAAAAAAGTATGTGATGTTAGGATGCAGTACTAGATGTTAGTGAAGAAGACATGAGTTTTCAAAAAGTTTTGTTACTGATCCTTAGATTATTAAGAAAGACCTCAACTTCTCTATTAATCCAAATTAGCTTGTATTACTAAGAACAGTAGGACTATTACCTTTAAAAAATTGATTTTCACATAACTCAGAGCCACTTTTATCCTTTAAATTTTTATAAACTTAGGATAGGCTTTCAAGAAATAATGATCAGTCATGACTTGTTTCAAATTCATTTTTCTTCATTCCTTTCTGCAACATCTCCAAAATCCTCTGAGATTCAATACCCGTAGGTTTGCATTTGAAAACCACAGTAGCACAAGCCTCAGCCTCTGCAACTTTTATTTCTTCACATCTCTCATTTATTCTGCTTTCCCTAGTGTATTTTTCAGAGACTGGTCCTTCATGTCTTTAAAATGCAACTAGATTTTTTAAACCTAGCTCAGTCCTCCAGAGTTTTCCTCAACAAAGACTCACAGAGCCACCTGGGTATCAGTACAGAAGACATTCTTTTAAACAGAACAGAACAGTCTCAAGACTTTTCACTGGGGCTGAATCTAAAGAGGGCATGAAATTTCTTACTGGAGACATCATTGTGAAGAAAATGAAGTTAGTGTTCTGTGAAAAAAGTGAGAGTAGATTTAGCTCCCAAGTCAAGGAAATAAAAAATATTTTAAAAAATAATACATATAAATTAGATTTGAACAAAGTAAGTAAATTAGATCTGAACATGAAGAAAAGATGGTAAAAGGTATTTTTACAAGTACTAATACTAAAAAAATTTTTAAATAAAGGTACTAATACTTACATAACAATTAAAAGCTTAACATTCATTAAAAACATTTACTAGACCTATATGAAAGAACATACATATTGCTGTTTATGTACTTACTCTAAGAAGTATAATACATGTTTCCTGTAAGAAATATAATCAATTCATCTATGTGTATGTAATATATATGATAACATAATTACTTATGCTTCAAATATTGTCATATTTATGTTTTTGACACGTAATAAATTAGAGATTTTATCCACAAAGAATGCCAAACTAAAACCATCTCAGAATTATAGAACTTAATATAACCTAATTCAAAGATCAGCCTATGAAGGCAGCTAGATTTCAATTAATCCCTAAATTAATCCTCATATTGGAAGGTGACAGATTGTATTGCATTAGTTTTTAAATTTTTTTTTATTATTTTTAGATATGAAATGACAGTATAGTGTATTTTAACATATTATACATACATGGAGTATAACTTAGGATCCCATTTTTGTACATGATGTGGAGTTTCACCGGTTGTGTATTCATTTATGAACATAGGAAAGTTACATCAGATTCATTCTACTGTCTTTCCTATTCCCATCCCCCCATCCCTTTCCTTCATTTCCCTTTGTCTAATCCCATGGATTTCTATTCTTCCCCCCCTTATTGTGTGTTAGCATCCGCATATCAGAGAGAACATTTGACTTTGGTTTTTTGGGATTGACTTATTTCACTTAGCAAAATAATCTCCAGTTCCATCCATTTACTGACAAATGCCATAATTTCATTATTCTTTATGACTGAATAATATTCTAATGTGTATATATACAATATTTTCTGTATCCATTCATCTATTGTAGGGTGCCTAGTTTGGTTCCATACCTTAGCATTTGTGAATTGAGCTGCTATAAACATTGATGTGGCTGCATCATTATAGTATACTGATTTTAAGTCCTTTGGATATAGACCGAGGAGTAGGACAACTGGGTCAAATGTTGGTTGCATTCCAAGTTTTCTGAAGAATCTCTATGCTGCTTTCCAGAGTGATTTCACCAATTTGCAGTCCCACCAGTAATGTATGTGGGTACCTTGTTCCCCACATCCTTGCCAACATTTATTGTTACTTGTATTCCTGATAATTGCCATTCTGCCTGGAGTGAGATGAAATCACAGTGTAGTTTCCAATTTTCATTTCTCTAATTGCTAGAGATGTTGAACAGTTTTTCATATATTTGTTGACCATTTGCATTTTTTCTTCTGTAAAGGGCCTGTTCAGTTCCTTTGCCCATTTATTAACTGAGTTGCTTTTTCTTGGTATGAAAGTTTTTGAGTTGTTTATATATCTTCAAGATTGATGATCTATCTGAGGTACATGTGGCAAATATTTTATCCCATTCTGTAGGCTCTCTCTTTATATTCTTGATTATTTCCTTTGCTGTGAGGAAGGTTTTTAATTTGATATCATCCCATTTATTGATTCTTTATTGTACTTCTTGTACTTTAGGAGTTTTGTTGAGGAAGTTGTTTCCTAAGCCAACACAATGGAAATTTGGGCCTACATATTCTTCCAGTAGGCACAGGGTCTCTGGTCTAATGCCTAGGTTCTTGATCCACTTTGGGTTGAGTTCTGTTGTATTGATTGCAGTAATTTAATATTTAGTTTAACATAAACTTTATTTTTCTTAAAATTTTAACATATACGAATTTTTATTTCAAGGCTTAATTCAGAAAATGGTACTTATTTTAAGACATCATCAGAAATACTTAAAATCTCTCTCTCCATCCTAATATAACAATGAACATCTATTTAATAAATATTTTCCTAAATGACATAAATTTATTCAATCACTATAAGAGATATTCTCTTTGTGATAAAAAATTAAGTTACCAATCTATTAGGGCAATGAATCACAATAATGATAAACAAATTACTGTCCTTGGTAAATTCAATAAACACCATTTAAAAGGACTAAAGCCAAATAGAAATTACTAATAAAGATAAATCAGGCTGTTAGCAATGTCCTTTGAAACTAAATATGTGCACTTTAATAGACATTTTCAGCCCTCTACGTTTTTAAGAAAGATACATTAGGCAACATTCAATACTCCAAGGAAAAACCATTAAGGAGTTTTATAAAGTATTATTTGTCTTACCTAGCTTTACTGATTTATCCTGGAGTATGTTATCATGCTTTAAAACGATCAGTAGAATAAAACACATTGGTCCATCAACACATTTATTCAGCAACTATAATGTGTAGATACTGTCAAACTTAATGTTTGTTCTAGATCTCAAGCCTGAAATGTGCTCCTTTATCCAAACAAGACCTTCTTTGTAATGCTTTAGGATATATAAGCTCCTAGATAGGTAATGAGGAGACATTACTCTTTCTTAAATTTATCATTGAGGAGTTATATATAAAAGGACATATTTCAAAATTTTACATCTTGATAAATCTTCACAAATATAAAATGGTAGAATTAACACCCAAATTAAGAAATAGAGCTTTACAATCATCCCGAAAGCATCCCATTTCCTCCTCCTAGTCATTCTATTTTCATTGGTAAATATTATCCTGCTTCTAATTGCATAAACATCTACCTGATGTTGCACTTTATGTAATGGAATCACATACTATATATTATTTTGTGACTGATTTTTCCAATGTTATGTTTATGGGATTCATACACATTGCTGTGTATAGTTGTAGTTCAATTTTATTGCTATTAGTATTCCATTTGTGGAATATATCTCCAATGTGTTAATATATTTCTCTTTTGTGGAATTGGAATGGTTTAAGTATGGGCCATGTAGTGATGATAGGAACATTATAATGCATGCATTTTGGTAAATATATGTGTACATAACTAGGAATGGAATTGCTAGGTCACATATACTTATTAACTTGCAAGTAGATTTTCAAAATTGATAAATGAAACCATGGTAAAAAATTACTTAAAAGTCCCTGATTTAAAAAACAACAACTACACACACACACACACACACACACACACACTCACAAAGTATGAAATTAGATATCTCCCAATTCTAACTTAAATTTTACCCCATGCCAGACTACTACATTTAGCAATTTTGTGTACTTATCCAGACATGTTATGTGATGTACAGAATTAATAAAGGCAGAATAATAACCATTAAAAATAATAGGCTGGAGTGAAATTGCTCCATGAATTAAGTCAGAATGTTAATTCGCATTTCAAAAGTATCCCATTACAAATGTACAGGCATGGCTGGGGTTGTGCTCAGTGATAGAGTGCTCGCGTAGCATACATGAGGCACTGGGTTCAATTCTCAGCACGACATAAAAAATAAATAAATAAAATGAAGGTATTATGTCTATCTACAACTAAAAAATATATTTGAAAATATACAGGCAACATTTCTGATCACATGGTAATTGAACTGAGAAGCATATACCATAAGACTGGGAAGCTATTGATATCTTCACCAGCAAATAACCAATAGCTCAAGAAATGAGTTTATGGACTTTTTAGGTGCTTCCAGTGATCTCATAATTTGGCACTCAGTTGTGATCTCTGATGGTTTTGGCAAATTATACAGTTTTTCAAATCTTTATTACACAGAAATGGAATAAAAGCACTTCTGGTCCACATTCTAACCGGCAAACATTACCAGAAAAAAATAAGCTCAAATTTATCATCTTGAATTCTCTGTTTGTATACCATTTCCAAGGTTCTTTTTAAATATTTAATTCCAAATATTTGTCATTTTGTCTTCATATAAAGAAATATTTCATTTTAACAATGATAGTCTTTAAAAAACACATTTCTCTTCTGAGAGATATTAAAATATTTTAAACATACTCACTTCCTTAAATGTGTAAAGAACACATCATCTTCACCTTGGTTTCTTGCTTATAGAAAAAGAAGTTATTTCACACTATTTAAATCTGGAGTAAACAAGAGTTGTATGGGAACTTCACTTACTTGCTCTTTATTCCTCTATTTGAAGATAATATTTTCCTTTTAATTTTAGGTTGAACTGACATATTTTGAACTTATTCTGTTTCCAGATAAATTATTGTATTATACAAGAAACTCCTCTAAAGTAGCCTTCAAAGTGTCTTAGTGGCAAAGATAAGATCCCCTGTTTCCTTAAGTTACCTGTATATACAAATCTTATTTTAAAATAAAATTAACATCTCAGGGTTTTGAAAGCAATTCTCACTGAAATTTAATTTAATAATGTTTTTGAAAACATACTTTTTCTTTATAACTAACTCAAGTGCTTGATGTGTTTAATCTGGCTTAGCCTTCAATCCCAAAAGAAAGGAAAGCCATAAGATAAATAATTTTGTGGTAGTTATTCTTATTTAATACAATGGTAATAAGGTAAAATGAGGGTAAGTAACTTTCATAAGATCATAAGCTATCAAATGATCTCAGGTAGTGTAACAATGCCACCTACTTAACTCCCATGCCATGTCTCTGAGTCTCATGGCTAAGTCTATATATTCAATGGACTTTTAATTTAACCACTGATTCTACACAGAACTCTCAAGAAAAATATTATATATGTATATATGTGTGTGTGTGTGTGTGTGTGCGTGTATGTTTATATATAATCTCCCCACGAACTGGTATAATTACTTCAAGGAAGCTGTAGCTTCCCCAGATCCTGGCTTGACAAAAAAATTAAAAAACTAATGTGGCCTAATGATACCAAGTGAGCTTTTTTTTTTTTCAGCATTTTTTAAATTTATTTTTTAAATGCATTTCAAGTCATAGTACATATATAGAGATCAATTTTCCATCTCTCTGGTTGCAAACAAGATAGAGTCACACCATTTGTGTCTTCATACATGTACCTAGGATAATGATGTCCATCTCATTTCACCATTTTTGCTACCCCCGTGCATGCTCTCCTCCACCATTTCCCCCCTGTCCCATCCAAAGTTCCTCCATTTCTCCCATCTCCCCACCCCCACCCCCCTTATGTATCAGCATCCACTAATCAGAGAGAACACTCAGCCTTTGGTTTTTTGGGATTGGCTAAATTCACTTAGCATGATGTTCTCTAATTATATCTATTTATCTGCAAATGCCATAATTTTATTCTCTTTTATTGCTAAGTAATATTCCATTGTGTTTATATACCACAGTTTATTTATCCATTCATCTATTGAAGGGCATCTAGGTTGGTTCCATAGTTTAGCAATTGTGAATTGTGCTGCTATAAACATTGAAGTGGCTACATTACTGTAGTATGCTGTTTTTAAGTCTTTAGGGTATAGGCTGAGGAGTGGGATAGCTGAGTCAAATGGTGGTTCCATTCCAAGTTTTTTAAGGAATATCCATACGGCTTTCCAGATAGGTTGCACAAATTTGCAGTCCTACCAGCAATGTTTAAGTGTACCTTTTTCTCCACATCCTTGCCAGCACTTATTGTTGCTTGTATTTTGGATAGCTGCCATTCTGACTGGGGTGAAATGAAATCTTAGAGTAGTTCTGATTTGCATTTCTCTAATAGCTAGAGATGTTGAACATTTTCTCATGTGTCAATTGTATATCTTCTTCTGAGAAGTGTCTATTCAGCTCCTTAGTCCATTTATTTATTGGGTTGTTTGGGGTTTTTTTGGTGTTAATTTTTTTGAGTTATTTATATATCCTGGAGATCAGTGATCTATCTGATGTGCATGTGGCAAAAATTTGCTCCCAGAATGTAGGCTGTCTGTTCATCTCATTGATTGTTTCTTTTGCTGAGAAGCTTTTTAGATTAAATACATCCCATTTATTGATTTTTGCTTTTATTTCTTGCACTTTAGGAGGTTTGTTAAGGAAGTTGGGGACTAATTCGACATGATGAAGATTTGGGCCTACTTTCTCCTCAATTAGGCGCAGGGTCTCTGGTCTAATTCCTAGGTCTCTGATCCACTTTGAGTTGAGTTTTGTGCATGGTGAGAGATGGAGGTTTAGTTTCATTTTGCTGCATATGTATTTCCAGTTTTACCAGCACTATTTGTTAAAGAGGCTATCTTTCCTCCAGGGTATGTTTTTGGCAGCTTTGTCTAGCATGAGATAACTATATTTATCTGGGTTAGTCTCTGTGTCTTCTATTCTGTACCATTGGTCTACATGTCTATTTTGGTGCCAATATCATGTCATTTTTGTTACTATAGCTTTGTAATATAGTTTAAGTTCTGGTATTGTGATGCCTCCTGCTTCACTCTTCTTACTGAGGATTGATTTGGCTATTCTGGGTCTCTCAGTTTTCTAAATAAATTTCATGATTGCCTTTTCTATTTCTATAAGAAATGACTTTGGGATTTTAATTGGGATTGCATTGAATCTGTATAGTGCTTTGAGTAGTATGGCCATTTTAATAATATTGATTCTGCCTTTCCAAGAGCATAGGAGATCTTTCCATCTTCTAAGGTCTTCAATTTCTTTCTTTAGTGTCTTGTAGTTTTCATTGTAGTGGTCTTTCACTGCTTTTGTTAGATTTATTGCCATGTATTTTTTTTTAGGCTATTGTGAATGGAGTAGTTTTCCTGATTTCTCTTTCAGAGCATTTATTGCTGCTGTATAGAAATGAATTTGATTCATGCGTGTTGATTTTATATCCTTCAACTTTTCTGAATTCGTTTATTCTAGAAGTTTTCTGGTGGAATTTTTTGTATCCTCCCATATAATATCATGTCATCTGCAAATAATGATAGTTGGAGTTCTTCTTTTCCTATTTGTATCCTTTAATTTCTTTCATCTGTCTAATTGCTCTGGCTAGAGTTTCAAGTACTATATTGAATAAGAGTGGTGAAAGAGGGCACCTCTGACTTGTTCCAGTTTTTAGAGGGAATGCTTCCAATTGTCCTCCATTTAGAATGATGTTGGCCTTAGGTTTACCATAGATTGCTTTAACAATGTTGATGTATGTTCCTACTATCCCTAGTTTTTCTAGTGTTTTAAACATGAAAAGGTGCTGTATTTTGTCAAATGCTTTCCCTGCATCAATTGATAAAATCATGTGGTTCTTATCTTTAAGTCTATTGATGTGATGGATTACGTTTATTGATTTCCATATGTTGAAACAAACTTGCATCACTAGAATGAATCCCACTTGATCATGGTGCACTATTTTTTTAATATGCTTTTGTATGTGATTTGCCAAAATTTTATTGAGAATTTTTGCATCTATATTCATCAGGGATATTGGTCTGAAATTTTCCTTTTTTGATGTGTCTCTGGTTTTGGTATCAGGGCGATACTAGCCTCATAGGATGAGTTTGGAAGGGTTCTCTCCTTTTCTATTTCAGGGAATAATTTGAGGAGTATTGAAGTTAGTTCTTCTTTGTAGCTCTTATAGAATTCAGCTAAGAATCTGTCCGGTCCAGGGCTTTTCTCAGTTGGAAGGCTCTTGATGGCATGTTCTATTTCCTTGATTATAATTGATCTGTTTAAGTAATGAATGTCCTCCTGGTTCAATTTGGATAGGTCATATGTCTCTAGAAATTTGTTGGTGTCTTCAGGGTTTTCTATTTTACTGGAGTATAGATTTCCAAAGAAGTTTCTAATTATTCTCTGTATTTCAGCAGAGTTTGTCATGACATTTCCTTTTTCATCACAAATTTTAGTAATTTGGATTTTCTCTCTCCTTCTTTTCACTAGGGTGCCTAAGGGCTGTCAATTTTATTTATTTTTTCAAAGAACCAACTTTTTTGTCAATTTTTTGAATTGTTTCCTTTGTTTCAATTTCATTGATTTCAGCCTTTATTCTAATTATTTCCTGTATTCTACTTCTTTTAGTTTTGGTTTGTTCCTCTTTTCCTAGGGCTTTGAGATGTAGTGTCAAGTCATTTATTTGTTGACTTTTTATTCTTTGAATAATTGAGCTTAATGCAATGAACTTTCCTCTTAGCACTGCCTTCTTAGTGTCCCAGAGATTTTGATATGTTGTATTGGGGTTCTCATTTACCACTAAGAATTTTTTTATCAGCTACCTGATGTCTTCTGTTACCCATCCATTATTCAATAGCATATCATTGAGCCTCCAGGTGTTGGAGTAGCTTCTTTTTCTAAAAACTGTCATTAATTTCTAATTTCATTCCATTATGGTCAGATAGAATGCAGGGTAGTATCTACATTTTTTTGTAGTTGCTAAGACTAGCTTTGTGGCATAGAATATGATCTATTTTGGAGACAGATCCATGTGCTGCTGAGAAATTTGCTTGTTGAAGGATGGAATATTCTATATATGTCTGTTAAGTCTAGATTATTGATTATTCTATTGAGTTTTGTAGATCCTTTGTTTAGTTTTTGTTTGGAAGATCTATCCAGTAGTGAGAGAGGTGTGTTAAAGTCACCCAGTACTATTATGTTGTGGTCCCTTTGATTCTTGAAGTTGAGAAGGTTTTGTTTGACATACATGGCTGCCCCATTGTTTGGGGCATAGATATTTAAGATCCTTATGCCTTATTGATGTATGATTCCCTTAAGCAGTATGAAATGACCTCCTTTATCCATTATCACTAACTTTGGTTTGAAGTCCACTTTATCTCATATGAGAATGGAACCCCTGCTTGTTTAAGCAATCCATGTGAGTGATACATTTTTTTCTATCCTTTCACCTTCAATATGTGAGTGTCTCTTTCTATGAGATGAGTCTTTTGGAGGCAGCATATTTTTGGGTCTTTTTTTTATCCAATCTGCCAGTCTATATCTTCTAATTGCTGAGTTTAGGCCATTGACATTCAGTGTTATTATTGAGGCATGGTTTGTATTCCCAGACATTTTGGTTTATTCTTAGTTTTTAACTTGACTGGGTTTCTCCTTTGATTGGGCTTTCCTTTAGTGTAGTTCCTCCCTTTGCAGATTTCCATTGTTGTTTGTCATTTCCTCCTCATGGAATATTTTGCCAAGAATGTTCTGTAGTGAAGGCTTTTTTTACTGTAAATTATTTTAATCTTTGTTTATCTTGGAAGGTTTTTATTTCTTCATCAAATATAAAACTCAATTTTGCTGGATATAAGATTCTTGGTTGGCATCCATTGTCTTTCAGAGCTTGGTATATGTTGTTCCAAGCTCTTCTAGCTTACAGGGTTTGGGTTGAGAAGTCTGCAGAAATCCTAATTGGTTTCCACCTATATGTAATAAAATTCTTTTCTTTTATGGCTTTGAAGATTCTCTCCTTATCCTGAATGCTAGGCATTTTCATTATGATGTGCCTTGGTGTAGATCTGTTGTGATTTTGTACATTGTTCTATAAGCCTCTTGTATTTGATTATCCAATTCGTTCTTCATGTTTGGAAAATTTTCTGATATTATTTTATTGGATGGATTGTTCATTCCTTTGGTTTGTAATTCTATGCCTTCCTCTATCCCAATAATTCTTAAATTTGGTATTTTCATGTTATCCCATAATTTTTGGATGTTCTGTTCATGGTTTCTTACCATCTTCACTGTGTGATCAACTCTATTTTCAAGATTAAATATTTTGTCTTCATTGTCTGAGGTTCTGTCTTCCAAGTGATCTAATCTGTTGGTGGTGCTTTCTATTGAGTTTTTAATTTGGTTTATTGTTTCTTTCATTTCAAGGATTTCTGTTTGGTTCTTTTTCTAGAATCTCTATCTCCTTACTGAAGTAATCCTTTGCTTCCTATATTTGCCTATGTAGCTCTTTATCAAACTGATTTTTGCTGCCTGGGTTTGCTCTCTTATATCATTCTTTAAGTCACAGAACATTTTAATTATGTACATCCTGAACTCCTTCTCTGACATTTCTTCTACTGTGCTGACCATGGATTCTAATAATGTAGTATCTTGGTTTGTTTGAGGCACTTTCTTACCTTGTTTTTTCATGGTGTTTGTGTGTATTCCCTTCTAGCACTGCAAATCCATGGTGTTATAGTTTTTATTCTATAGGCTTATAGATTCCCTGCAGGGTTCCAATACCTCTTCTTTAAGGGGGAGACCAGTATTGACAGATCTCAATACAAACAATATATAGCTTCAAACCAAGTAGCTCCTAATAGCTCCTAAATACTTTTATGGCTTAGTCATAATATATAGAAATTATGAATTCATTTAGCATCTACTAACTAAACAATGGGTTTGCACAAGGATCTACAGTTTCTGCTGTAAGTTAGAGAGAACCAGGAGTGGGGTGTAGGATGAGATGTTAGGGAGGTAGGAAGTGAGGATATAGTTATTAGATCCTGGAAAGCATGAAAGAGGAATCCAAAAGAAGTTGGCTAGTAGTAGAAAAGAGAGAAAGACATTTGGGGAAGACCAGTAAGTAGCGATAAAAGAGAGTATAAGTAACAAGGAGACATAAAAGTTAAGAAAAATAAAACATGTAAGGGTGGAAGTTACAAGACTATATAATACAACTGTAGTATACTAATCAGATATCCCAGTCCACAGTAGCCTAATGCAGAAAAAATACTTGGTTTCACAAATGTTGGGGATGTGAAGGTGGGAAAAGAGCAAGAGAGAGAAAAGAAAAAAGGAAAGGAAGAAAAGAGGAATGAAAGGAAGAAAAGAGGAAAATAAGGAATAGAAGGAAAAAATAAAAAATAAAAGTCTCAATGTAAATAAACAGGATTGCTTCCCTTCTCTTGCAGTAGGTGGAGTTGTCTGTTGCTTACTGGTATTTTCCCACTCTGGTCAAAGATGATGAAGATGGATTCTCACAAAGAAGCCATCTGCTTCAGAGATAGGGTGAAGGGCCAGGTGGGGTGGTGTTGTTGGGTGATGTGTTCAGAGATGCAGCTCTGTGGTGTGCTGTGCAGAAGTAAAAATTTGTCTTCAGATCCTTTCCTGTATCCCCAGGTATAGGCAAACAGGGAGGTTCCACCCTGTTAGATGGAGATCCACATAGGAGCAGCAGCCAGAGGTTCTGCACAGGAGCCAGGGGCCCTGCATGGGAGCAATGGCTAGGGGTCCTGTGTGAGTGGGCGACCCAAAGTCCTGCAGTGTGTGTGTGGGCACTGGAGCCGGGGATCTTGTGAAGGAGTGGGTTTTACATGGGCAACGGGACAGAGTCTTGCGCTGGCTTGTGGCTGCGATCCTGTGCAAATGCTAGGATCTGGCGACCCTGCGGGCACGGGAGTAGAGTTCTTGCGGGAAAGCAGCTGTCCTGTATCCTCTAAAAACTCATGGAGAAACAGTGTTTCCACTACTTTAAACCCCGTCCTGGACAGACTAGGAACGCCACGTCCGTCTAGGCTGCCATCTTGGAAACGATCTCCCCAAGTGAGCATCTTAGGTATCCATAATCCAAGAAAAAGATCTGTAATTATGTAATGTATAGTGTTTGAAGGACAGAACAAAGTTTCCAAGATTCAGGAAGAGCAGGTATAAGAATTGGGTCGAGGGAAGCAATTAAGATAATGTTCAGAACATAAGTACTTACAACATAAGTACTTACAACTCATAAGTACTTACAACTTTGGTTAGCAACATAAGGATGTTTGCTAACCAAACACAAAACACCTATATTTCCTACCCAATTCCTAAGAGTTAATGCTAAGTAAATCTGTTGTAACATTGGTGGGAAATAATCACACATTGATGGTGTGTGTGGGCAAGAAGTCAATCCTTAGGAAGACATTTTCCTAATGCCAGGTTAGCATATGAGCCCTGCAAAAATAAGTATAAACAAATCAAACACTAAAAAATCTTGAGTGGAAAAAAAGTGCAATTTCAGAGGTCAGATCCTTTCCTGGTAAATTTCCCTCACTAAGCAGTTTTACATTTGTTAATACAAAATATTGTTGGGATAAAAATATTAGAGTGATTTCATAAAGTTTTTGGATACCTATCTTTAAATAACCTTATTCTCCCCTGCTGCCTTTTCCTACTCTCCTCTTTTTCAGTCATGAATCAGTGGGGGGATAAAAAAAATATTGCAAAGTTTAGAGGCTGAACTTCTCTAGAGGCCTATAATATTGTTAACCAAATGGCAGAATGGAAGAGGTCTAGGGTAAGGAGATTAGATGTTTCCACTGAAAAAAATAGGGTTTGTTCAGACTAGCTGAGCACTGTGGCCAAGATGGAAATGTTCTAGAGAAAAATGCATCATAATTCGATGCTTCAGAATTTATTATTTGGAGAAATATATATAACAATAACTTCTTCCCAAGATTGTGAGAGATTTAAATAAGACATTATGACAGTACCTGGTATACTTTAGGCAAAGATGTTGACTGACTCAATCTCCTTTGTTTGAATACTTATACATATTTGCATGTATCTCTTAAAGCATAATTTACCTCCTATTCTGCATTATAGTTGCTTCTATATGCATTTAATCTCCTGTGCTAGTGTTCAAGTCCATTTTGAACAGAATATGTGATATATGCATTATTCACAAGTATCTTAGTTGGCATTTAGTAAATATATATTTCATTGGCTAATTTAATAATAAAGAAAATCATTGAACTACAATGGAGCACATAATAATCAGATAGGTGACAGTAATGGAGATATTCAAGGTAGAAAATATATGGCAGTTCAAACCAGTGGAGAAAGAGCCAGAAAGCTACCATAAGTGGTAGAAGGAACCAACAAGTGGATTGTGTTTACAGGAACAAAACAAGACCCTAGGTTAAGACTCTAGGCTGGGTTTGGGGCTCGAGTATAGGTGAAGGAGTAAAATCAAATTACTGGGGTGAAATGGGAAGAAATATGTGAACATACACATAGTTTGCATAATAATAAATTTTGTGAACATACACATAGTTTTGCATAATAATAAATTTTAGAGGCAATGACTTTGGCTCTGGAGTCAGCAGATTCTAGGTTTGAATCTTCAGTTTGTAGAAGTTTAATTGTAGGAAAATTATGTATTCCTCACCTATAATATATGGAGAATAATAATGCCCACTTATGGCTATAATGAGGGGGTTAAAGAAAGAAATTTATGCTAAAACACTTAGTACTTAGTGGCAGGAATATAGTAAATGCCCCAAAATGTCAGTTTTTATAATAATAATACCATAATTGTTTTCATTTTATAAATTAAAATACATAAATTTTAGGATTTCAAATATTTTCCAAAGTCACATAGCTAATAAGTGCTGGAACCAGGTATCAAGTCCAGGCTGAATAGCTAGTGAAGCCCACTCTATTTCTAACATACTGTGTTAGACTTAGTAAAAGCAAAGGGTTTGGATAAACAAACAAAACAGAATAGTAATTCTTAGGACAGACTGGCCACATTACTAAACCTGGGAATGGTGTGTGTTCTCTTGAGCTTCCTTGGCCTGAAATAAGGATCAGTTTCATAGATAGAGCCCCTGGTCCCTGACCATGAGGACTGAAAATTGATGTAGTAATAGAGAGTCATTCTAGTCATTTCAGCTCTCTCTTCAGCAAAAGTTTCTAGAAATAAATTATTTCATTAGTCAGGAAAATATTAAGAATTTATAATTATGTATTGTTAGGGAGTATAATAGTATATTAAATAAGAGCATGGTCCTTGCATTAGTATATACATGGTTTTAAATTCTGGTTTTTCCACTAACTCAAACTTTGTGGTTCAATTTGTTCATCTGTAAAAAGACAACATTAAAAATAGACACCTAATGAGGTAGCTTTGAAACTTAATCATAATAATGTATACAAGGTACTTTCAGTAAATGTTAGCTATTTGGAGAACATAATTAGTGTGCACCCATAATTGGTTCTCCTCTCCTTTGATTCATAGGAGACTGATTTCCTATGAGTTGGGCATGGCCATGTGAAAATCTCTAACCAAAATAATGTAGACATAAGTACTTAGTGAAAGAAAGAGTAACAAGGCCCTGACTAACCTTTATACTCTCTCTTCCCTTATTCTGGCAACCCTGGGAAGATCATATTGAGATGGTGATATGATAAGCTGGTACCTCTTGCCAGGTACTACATAACTATGTGTTCTCTTAGTAACTATGTGGCACTGGATACCTTTGCCTTATATTGGACATGAACACTGAGGGAGAAATAAAACTTAAGTCACTAAGATGTAGCATTTAGATTTATCATTATTTTGTTCCTTTGTATTGACTTGGTATCTATAACTGTACTGAATATGTTTTGTGTTATGTATTTTGCTCTATTTGTTTTTTACAACATATTCAATGTAAACTAAACTAAGTGTAGCTTTGGTAAACAATGAGTATTTTTTAAAATATCTCATCACCTGTAATTCACAAAATTATGAGATGTTAAAATTTCATACTCTGAACAATTCAAGAGGTGAGAATTAAATAAGGTAAAATTACCTTCTAAAAGTGTGTAAAATGTACAATATGGGAAATTCATAAATTGAGGAAATTAATTTGAAAATATTTACTGTACATAAACCCAGGAATCTACACTTAAGTTACAGAACAAAATTAAATTATATTTAAAGAAGCTACTGAACACTTACAATGAGTGATGAATTTTGTTAGGTGATGGATTATATAATGAAGAGTAGAGTAAAGGCAAAATTGAACAAGCCTTACACCATTCTTTGCAAAATAGTGGTAAAAAGAGACAAAATGCAAATATGACTAAATTAGATTTTGAATTCCATCTAATATTATCAAATGTCAGCATTATACTACAAACTGTTACAAAGTATCTTCATTGGTTAAAGAATACCATCAGCTTCAAGAAATAATTCTAAAAATCTCAGTTGCTTACCCAAGCAAAGTGTATTTGTCTGTCATTCAGAGTTCAATATAAATGTGCCTTGCCAGGAGGTTCTCCTCCAAGTGGTAAATCAGCAATCATGTCTCCAACCATGTAGTGGCTGTGAATCTGGCTAGCTAATGAACAAGGAAAAGAGCATATGGCAAATGGGAAGGAAAACTTAAGCATTCAGGCTTGGAAATGTAGCCTAATACATTACCCAGAACTAGTCAAATGGCTTCACCCAAATATAATATGTAGTAATATACAATTAATATGTGTGTACAGGAAATTTTATGCTATTAAATATTGGACTTAAATTGTGAAACATGAGATTGAAAGTTCTCCAGAAATACAGAACAATGTGATAATATAGAAAAAAAGTATGGGAAAATGTTAAATGGAATGAAAAATGAATCCAGAAGTTTTAATGTCCACATATAAGACTTCAAAAAAGGCAAATAGAACTAGAAGGAAAGAGTGAGAAGCAAAAGGCAATGGGAAAAAAAACAAAAATCAGGAACTCATTGTTAAATATATGTATTTAGTATAAAATATTATGCGTATATGAATCTGAAACTAAAACCTCAAGTAATAGAATTAAAATTTTAAATGAGAAGAATAGAAAATAATGAAAGCATGCTGGGATTTTGTCTTTTTGCTAAAGTTATAGTTACATATTTATTAAGAAATTACATGAAGTTAAATGTTTGTTTTGGATATCTAATAATAACTTGCAGAATAATAAAATATATTATTAGAAAATTACAATAGAATAGATATTTGGAAATTTGAAAACAGATGAAAAAAATAAAACTTCAATAATCCATCAAAAGACCAAAAAAAGGAGAAAGAAGAAAAAATAGCCTACCACACAGAAAAAAAATAACAGCAGTTGGCAAGATTAAATTCAATTCCTTGTATATGTCAAGGTTTCAAATCTCCCCTTGAAAGACCATCATAGCATATTTAAAACAAATGGTCCTTGGGCATGTTGGCACACACCTATAATTCCAGTGGCTTGGGAGGCTGTGACAGGAGGATCACAAGTTCAAAGCCAGCCTCAGGAACTTAGCAAGGCCCTAAGCAAGTTAGTCAAACTGTCTCAAAATAAAAAATAAAACAGCCTGGGGATGTGACTCAGTTGTTAAGCACGCCTAGCTCCAATCTCTAGTATAAAAGCAAAAACAAAAACAAAAAAATGACGGCCTTTTAAAAAAATAGTCTATATATAAGTGAGATCATGCAATCATTTTCTTTCCTTGTCTGGTTTATCTCACTTAGCTTAATGCCCTCCAGTTTCATTCATGCTGTGACAAATGGCAGGATCTCCTTTTTTAAAAAATGCTAAATAATAGCTCCTATGTAGTATAATGTTATATATTATATATAATATTCCTATGTATAACAATATAAAATCATATATATATTTTATTAATTCATTAACCATTAATGGAAACTTAAGTTATTTCCACAGCTTTACTATTGCTACACAGAAAAAGAAGTTAAGTGTTACAATTTAGATGTGGTATACTACAAAAGCTCACATGTGAGACAATGCAAGAAAGTTTGGAGGAGAAAAGATTGGATTATAATCTTAACCTAATCAGTGAGTTAATCCCTAATGGGATTAACCATGTGGTAACTGGAGGAAGGTGGGTGTGGCTGGAGGAGGTGGCTCATTGGGGGCATGGCTAAGGGGTATATATTTTGTATCTGGACAGTGAAGCCCTCTCTCTGCTCTCTGATCACCATGTGAGCTGCTTCCCTCTGCCACACTCTTCCACCATGATACCCTACCACACCATGAGCCCCAAAGAATGGATCCTGCTGTCTGTGGATTGAGAACTCTGAAACTGGAAGCCTCAAATAAACTTTTTATTCTCTACAATTGTTCTGGTCAGATCCTTTAGTCACAGCAGTGAAAAAGCTGACCAAAACAGTAAGATACTATCTGTGCTAATTTGCTTCACTATAGTAAACATCTTACTATCTATATTTTTCCTATTGTTATGGGCCCAGCTATATGAGCAATGACCAAACTGACTGAATTTTGCTCTGAGAGTACATGTCATGTAAGAAATGCTTCTCCCATGGGAACACCCACCTCCATACCCATCAACAGTTGCTTAGCATAGCATGTTTGGCAATACAAAATGACAATTCTTATGTGATGTAAAATTGTTCTCTCTTTGGTTCCCATTTTTCTTGGACAGTGTACCCTAACAGAGAATGATTGTATAGACATTAGTAACCATTCTTTAACTTGTATTCAACTAGGGTCATTTTGACCCACTTCCCCTTCTGCTTATGATTTTAGATCTCATGATATTTATTTATGATTTTGAATCATAGCAACAGCCACTTATGATTACCATGGTTTTGGACTATAAGAGGTGGACTCAAACCCCAAGAGGGAGTTGAAGGATGCAGACTTACAGCCTGTCCCTTGGCCTGCCAGCTGGTAGATCTGGACTGCCAGCTGGTAAATAAAGGTTCTGTATCCTGCTTTAAGATCAACACAGTTATTTATTGCAATCTTGCCATAACACTATAACATGGTTTATAAGGACTCAACTTGGGGCCTTGTGCATGCTAGGCAAGAACTCTACTACTGAGCTAAATATACAACCACTATAACACGTTATATACCTTAAATATACATGACAAAATTTGCTTAAAAATAAAAAAATAAGAAACAACTTTAGAAGTCTCAAAATAATGAATTATAAAAAATAATTAAAATTTAAAAGTGATTTATTATTAAGCAAAGGAGAAAATAAAATTAACAGGATGTATCATTTTATATTAACAAAAGAGCTGTTTACCTAGCAAATAAAACAATCATATGCAGTTATTCACTAAGAAAATCATTTTTTAAAATTTATTTGTTCTAATCAGTTATACATGACAGCAGAATACTCTTTGATTCATTCATTGTACACAAATGGAACATAATTTTTCCAAGCTATCCCACTCCTTGGTCTATACCCAAATGACTTAAGAAGCAGCATACTACAGTGACACAGCCACATCAAAGTTTATAGCAGCACAATTCACAATAGCCAAACTATGGAACCAACCTAGGTGCCATCCAATAGATGAATGGATAAAGAAACTGGTATATATACAAAATGGAATATTACTCAGCAATAAAAGAGAATAAGAAAATCATTTTTAAATGTGTGAAGTATAAGCTTATAAAACTGGACAATTTACTAGGCTTATAAAACTTAGTAAATTCAGAATATTTATGGAAGACATCAACATAACTATCAGATATTATTAGGTCAATTGCACAAAAAAACAAGAGCTTGAGAACTTGAATTAAAACATAAACAAGCTTGACTATTCCCATGGTCACAGAATTCTACTGCAAATCAAATCCCATTTATTCTTCCTAAATATATATGGATATTCATTTAAAAAATGATTAAATATGGGCTGGGTTGTGACTCAGTGGTGGAGTGCTTGCTTGGCATGCATGAGGTACTGGATTCAATCCTCAGCACCCACATATAAATAAATAAAATAAAGGCATTTTGTCCATCTACAACTAAAAAATAAAAATAAAAAAGAGTATATTTTTTTAAAAAAATGGATTAAGTAGACTACCAAAGACCTCAACAGTCTAGAGAAATAATTATCACATGGTAAAAATAAATAATCACAATGGTAGCCCAAAGCAATATGTCTAGAAATATAATAACATTCTTCTAAATTGTGAAAATTGAGTGTGGAAATTAAAAATGACTTAGAATTAAATGACAATCAAAACGTATTATATCCAAAACATTCAGATGTAGCAATTGATACTCAGAACTTCATATTCTTAAATATGTATATAGAAAAAAGATTGTAAAGAGAATGAAGATTATTTGAAATATTAACCCTAAAACTCAGATAAAAGATCCACAAAATAAATAAAATATAAGAACAAATAAATAAAGAGAAAAAGCAGATTTTCACAACTTCTAGGCCCCACTTTAGCTCCAAATATTACTACAAAAATTAGCTTTATTCAGGTATCAACTGAACTGCAAACTGTACTTCTTGCTTTCTACATAGGATATTTTTAATTCCTTGGCATACAGTAATGAATTCTCCCCTTATGATGGCCAGCCTGTATGTAAAAGTTTGTCAATATGACAATGGGTTGGAGTCAGACCAATGGAGGATGAAATGTAGTGGACGTATGTTCCCCTCCTCCTTCCCTTGGATATACAATTCAGAAACACATTTCACATAACACTACAGAAGGTCATGGAAGGTCAAACCCAGTCATACACAGTTGTGATTTACCCCAGAAGATCCTCTTTGATTTGTTTTCCATTAACCCTTGTTTTACTTTTCAGTCTCCCCCATTATTGTTTCCTAGGGTTATTTCCCAAAATAAACTACATGTATATTTTCTCTGCTTTCTGGGGTTTGAATTTGGGAGGGCTTAGAAAAAGATGGTAAATGTCACAAAAGAAGATAAAGAAGCTAATTGAATAATAAACTTTAAATGTAGATGAAATCAACAGATTTATAGGAGAATTATTTTTTAAAAAGTCTATACATGAGATTTTGGTCAAAACTAAACAAAAAGTGAAAAAAAAATTAAATCATTGCTAATATTTGGATATGATTTATCCCTCAAAGATTCTTGTGCTGGAAACTGGGTCCACAATGTAACGATATTGAGGTGGTGGAGACTTCAAGAGATGATTAGATCATGGAAGCACCCTTTTAAATTCTCTCTGGACTGGGTTAATTCCCAAGAGAATTGGTTGTTATAGAAAGAATATAACAACGGTGGTGCATGCCGGTAATCCTAGTGACTCTGAAGGCTGAGGCAGGAGGATTGCAATTTCAAAGCCCCGCTCAGCAATTCAGCAAGGCCCGAAGCAACTCAGCGAGATGCTGTCTCTAAATAAAATATTTAATAAAAGGGCTGGACGTGTGTCTCAGTGGTTAAGTGCCATCGGGTTCAATCCCCGGTACCATATATGTTCACATTGGTTTCAGAAATGTGTTACATAATGCCTTTGTTTGTTGTTTATTTTGGTGCCAGAGATTGAACCCAGGATCTTGCTAAAATGCTCAGGCTGGCTTTGAACTTGCAATCATCCTGCCTCAGCCTCCTGAGCCCCTGAGATTGCAAGCGTGCCCCACTGTGTCTGGCTTCGAGTTTTAAAATACAAAGAAAATAAGCTGCAATGCCCTAGTGCCCAGGAAAGTGAAATGAGCTTGAAACTATTTTAAAAATTATTTGTTAACTGGCTTTCCTAGGCCATGAATGAGGATTACCTAAGGGAAATAAAACAACTAACACTGCCTTATACATAGTTTTAAGGGGGCAGTTGAAATTTATTCTGATTTCAATTTGAATAATCAGAGTATACTTCAACAATGGTCCCATGAGACCTTCCACATCCTAAGGAAAACAACTCCCTAAGATACGTTACATATCAAACAAGGAAATAAACCACCATAATAGTCAGCCACAAATGGAATTAGCTGCAGGAGGCTTTTAAATACATGTTACAAAAATAATTTATGCATTAAAAAAGAAAGATTGATGTAATAATAAGTCAATTTTATTTTGTGCCTTAGTAATCCTTAAAATATATTCCAAGGGGTAACTTTTTCTCTTTCCCTTCATTAAAAAATCAGGGCAGGAAATCAATTCCAATATTCCTTTCAATCTCATGCACATATATATAACATATACACAAATGCCTCAATTCTGAAAATAGAATATTAAGCCCTTGAAAAAATCAAACCTGAATTATATTTAAAGTTAAATCTTCTCCTCTCCCTAGACTGGACATTGCCAGTGTGAAGTGAGGAAGAGTAACTAAAGATAGAAAAACAAAACAAAAAAAAAAATGGCATAATTGCCTTTATAGGATGTCTCTCACTCTCTGGGTCTAGAAAACACTTTATGCCAATTCTTTCTCTTGTAGGTATTTTTAATATATTCTTCCAAAATTTCTATTAGGAATATTCACTTGTACTTCTCATGACACAAGGAACTCCCTTTGAGGCAGGCCATTCTGTACGGACTCCCATGGTCCTTCCAAGTTGTCCTCATTGGATAAGATATAAAAGAGTATCAGTCAGATCTATCTCCTCACCTGACTCACAAATAACCCAACTGTATCTTTTGAAAGTTCCAACCAAATTCTGTAGGCACCTCTTTTCCAATGCTCAACCCCAAGCCTCTCCAATTTAGAATTCTCAGCTGTGTGTTAGATGACAGCCCACTCTGTCTCCATACAGCAGGGGACACAAATCAAGGTTTTTGAGTGTTGCTGTCAAATGTCTAATGTCATCTCACCTGTGGTGAAATAAGACAAAACCCCTAATGTTTTCTCCTCGGTGGCATGAGTTCACAACATGCTAGTAATTCTCCCCCAAGTAATCTGACATACCAACCTTTCTTCAATCACTATTTAAGACAAGGTCAAAATTAAGCCATAAATTGGTGAAGGACAGGAATAAAAGCTTTAATTTTTACTACATATTAACTGTAAATTATTTAAATAGGCTTGTTTTATGTTATGTATAATATATAGAATTTGGTTGCCACACTACCCTATTTGTTAGACCAAAATAAGAATGAATAAAGTTCAAATATTGTCAGAAAAATGACTTCAACAAAACCATTATGATGTCATAAGAAATCTACTCAATTTAACTTTAGCTGACTATCTTTTAAAGGGGATCATGTTGTAAGAAATATGTGAGGACTTTATCCTAATTTTCAACATACCCTGTGAATTCTTTCTTATTCAAGTCAATTCATTTCTGAAGAGCTTTTGCAATTGCTTTGAGTTGTGATTTCAGTTGATCTTTGCAACTTGTGACAACCAGGGAAAGACAAACAGGAAAGACTAATGTTAAAGGTGGGGAGGGATTTGAGGAATGGGGAGCCCCATAATATGTATCTTTTTTGAGTACTATCAAATGTTTTAACTGCTGTAACTTTTCATTTAAAAAATTATCAAAGAACACTTGATGACCAACACTCATATAACCAAGACTCACTATTTTCAGTCACTGTGGGAACATTTATATGTGTGTAAAGACATAGAATAGCATCTGGAAGGACACCAACCAATCACACATGGGTAGACACTAATGAGATCAATTCTGGGTCAGTTTTGATTAATCTATTTCCTTTTTATAGGTCTTATTTTCCTCATTCTTTGTGTACCTGATAAATTTTGATTGGGTTTCTGATGTGGATTTTACATTGTTTGGTATATGACCTGGATCCTGGCTGGCCTGATTAACCCACTGCCTGTATAAGAAATAGGAAAAAATGGAAAAAGAAAAAAAAATGAAATTTGTGTAGTTTGATCACACTGGGAAGCAGCTAGACTGCTTCTCCCCAAGGGTCCCCTAGAAGCAGTTACAATTTGTAGAAATAAAAGCCAGGTGATGTATAGCATGGAGTTAGTCGGCAAAATGGGACAAAATACAGGAATTACACACATGCAGATTTAGCCTGTGCTAGACAAGTGGGTCAGAAAGAGGCAATCTCCATTTCCAGGTTTCTTGGCTTCCATCAGGCCATGGGGCGGCAGCCTCTTAGCTTCCACTCACAGCATGAGGACGTATTTTTTAATTTCAGAGTGGCCCCAAATTCAGTCTATTTCAAGTTATATATTTTTGTATTCCTAAAATATTATTGAGCTTTATTCTGGGATGCAGTTAATATTGGAAGTAGTTTGATCTTTTTTAATCTTTCTTTTAAAATTCACTTGGAACCAACAGAACAGTGATCTAGGGCTTACTATTCCTTACTATCAAGACTTTTCAGTGTACTCTACTTAATGCCTCATCAATCATAAAACTTTCCCGTCTGACTAGAGGGAATAGGCACTATTCATAGACTTGTATGTATTCTGAGTACTTTTACTTCTACTTCTTTCAGGTTTTTCTTTCCCCTTCCTTGGGCAGCTTCCTCACATGCATGTGCTGATCAGTACTCAGCTGAATATTTAAATGGAATTCTTTGAATAATTTTTGGAGTAAACTAAAGTTTTTTCCTCTCTGGTGCTCTGTCCTACAATCTCTGGTCACCTTTGTCTCTCAGGATTCTTAGCTTTCTCTTCAAATTAGTGAGTCCAATGGACTCTGTCTCTTTATCTGCTCCCATATGCCCACTCCAGCACTATTGCATGGAAACCCTAAGCTGGCTTTATCATATGGTCTCTTATCTCTCAGAGATCTCTGCCCTGCATCAACTGATTCTAGAGTTTCATTTATATTTTTTCTTATCATTGTTCTTCTTTCTGGCAAGAAGGTAAATCCTGTCCCTGATATTCCTTCTTACCTAGAAATGAAATTATTCTGTATGTTTTTAACTTGTTAAGTGCCAAGTTTTCAATTGTATATAGGATGGTGGGATATAATGAATTAAGAGAAAAGAAAAACACACACAGACACACACACACACACTTGAATGGGGGGAGATGTGTGTGTGTGTGTGTGTGTGTGTGTGTGAAATCTGAGTTTCACTGGGGTTTCTTTTCATCTCAGAGACTGTCAGACCTTTTCCAATGCAACTAGTAAAGCTGCTTAAATTGGCTGCTAATGATTCTGCTGTGGCTGCTACCAACTTTTGAGCCCCTTTCTCTCTATGAATTCAATAGCTGCTTTATGAAGCTCCCAAGAGAATCTGGAACGCTCTAAGAGTTTGAAACAAGCTTCTCTGGGATGTACTAGAGGAAAATCCCAAGGTACTGCTAAGCATTACACAAAAATGCCCTTTTATCCCCTAAAAGACTATAGGTAACTCTCCTACATATGTGGAAACTTTTCTCCTACAATCTGCTCAAGACTTCCTAGAGTCCTTGAATTCTAGTATTTATATCAAATAATTGGACTAGATATTGCATTGTCATCATAAACATTTTACTACCCCCTTTTCCACATTTCTTTAGGCAGGTTTCTCACTGTACTTTAAATAGAGAATTAATTTGTATATTTTAAATATCCTTTGTTCATTTTATATTACAGGTTATTTCCAAAATCTGAGATATTTTCTTGATGAATAATATAAAATAAAATTTTCCTATTTGAAAGAGAGATTATAACACTAGTGAAAATTTAAAGGCTTGGTATGATCATAATACTTGTTATGATCACAATACTGTTTTATTGCTCTTTAAGAATAAAGGAACAAACTTAAAGTTTCCAATTTGACACTTATCAACATACCTTTTGTTATGGTTTGGATGTGAGGTATCCCCTGAAAATTCATGTGTGAGACAATGCAAGGTTCAGAGGAGAAATGATTGGGTTATGAGAGTCTTAACGCAATCAGTGAATTCATCCCTGATGAGATTAACTGAGTGGTGACTGGAGGCAAATGGGGTGTGGATGGAGGAAGTGGTTGATTGGGAGCATGGCTATGGGGTATATATTTTGTATCTGGAGAGTGGAGTATTTCTCTCTCTGTTTCTTGATCACCATGATGTGAACTGCTTCCCTCTGCTACCCTCTCCCACTGTGGTGCTCAGCCTCATCTCCAGACCTTAGGAATGGAGATGGCCTTCTATGGACTAAGACCTCTGAAACCATGAGCCCTCAAATACACTTTTCCTCCTTATAGTTGTCCTGGTCAGATTCTTTAGTTCTGGTCAGATCCTTTAGTCACAGCAGCAAAAAAGACAACTAAGACACCTTTAATAGTGAACATAAATGATTACAGACATTTTCTGTTCCTGTTTGTTCCTTCTCAGCTTTGATTCCTTTTGATCTTTGAGCCCTTTTAATGTTATTTTGCATTTGAAAAAGATTTACTTCACTTGTATCATCCTGACCCCTTTAGCCAAGCACTTTATTTACCCACCTCTGGATTATCTTTGAATCTACTGAGTATCTTAACAAAAAAGTGGTAGTAACAGTTGAAGAGTTTATTTGTTGGAGTTTACATTTTTCTAATCCATTAATAATTGCCTAGTGGGTCCATAAAACTGAAAGCTGAGAAACTGAACAGTACATTCTTATTTGTTTTGTCCATATAGAAACAAGTGTACTTGTAAGATTTAGTCCTAGAATCCTTTAAGGAACTGGTCTACATATCATTGACTTTGAACTGAAAAGTCAGTCTTTCAATTTAGGAGGATAATGCACCATCTTTCATGAGAAAAACTTTTCACTTTGGGTTAAGAATGTTATCACTGAATATTAATTTAGATTGCACTTAATATAGATTCTACAGATCAGATAAGGAGCCATTCATCACAGATTTACATTCTATAAGAATTTAGATGGTATAATTCCCTGTATGTGTGGTCTAGGGAGGGGTAAGAAGAGGGAGAGGGAGAGACAGAAAGAGACTAGTTACATGGAGAATATAATGATTATAAGATGAAGCCTCTCTGTTTTAAAAGTTACATGGATCAATGGATAGATGGCATTGGAAAAGAGCATAAATTATCTCAGTACAAGAGGCAGTACAAAGAAAAGTTTGTATAGATTTACATCAAGCCAGAAATGCAGCAGTTTTTACTGCAATCTTTATTATTGATTGAAGTGGTAGGGTCTCACTTTTGTGAGGTTGGAATAAAGGATATAAGTGACCAGGAACCAGAACTAAGAACCAGTGAATTTATTAACAGTGATGAATGATTATAATGCATGCAAATAGATTAAATATATAATAGGCTGTAAATATATTAAAGAAAGAATTCTTTAAAATCTGACTAGGTGTCAAAGTATGTTTGAAATTGGGGAAAAGAGGAATCAAAGAAGAGTCTAAAATCATATACTGGAGTCCAGTAAAGGAAAGAATGATGTGGAGCCATCTTGTGGGAAACATGGAAAATTCAGTACCTCACAGAATTTAGTAAAACCCTGGGGAAAAGAACATTCTTTAATGAAGATATTAAAATCATAGATATCCATTCACCTGAATTAGTTTGAAAGCAACACTACCCAGCTAAGAAAAAATGTACTAGAAAATATTTAATACTATTTTAAATCATAAAAGCCTAAGCCATAAGTCAGAGATCAAAGGTGGAAAATTCATTTTTTTTTTTTTGTTCAATAAAAACTTCCTAGCCGGCGCAGTGGCTCACGCTTGTAATCCCAGCACTTTGGGAGGCTGAGACAGGAGAATCACGAGTTCAAAGCTAGCCTCAGCAACAGTGAGGCGCTAAGCAACTCAGTGAGACCTTGTCTCTACATAAAACACAAAATAGGTTGGGGATGTGGCTCAGTGGTTGAGTGCCCCTGAGTTCAATCCCTGGTACCAAAAAAAAAAAAACTTCCTAAGTGCTTAGAAGGTCTTAAGAGAACCAATGTGTGAATTTAAAGGGAGAGCCAATGTGTTTAGTAATGAACTTAAAAGGAGGTAGCTCATGCATTAATAAACTTCCTTTCCTCAATATAGTGCCATATAAGTAGCTGGCACTGCTGGCACACCATCCCTAGGCATTGTCCTCTCAGTTGTCATTCAAATGGTAAGGAAGTGTGGGACCCAACCATTTCTACTCTTGTACACAAGTTCCCAATGACAAGAGCACATTAGTCTAAAGAGTATACCCACACTAGGCACAGTGGTGTGTGCCTGTAGTCCCAGATACTTGAGAGACTGAGGCAGAAGGATCTTTTGAGTCCAAGAGATGGAGGCCAGACTGGGAAACATAGTGAAATCTTGCTTCAAAAATATAAAAAGAATTTATCCAAATGTAGTCAGAATCTATGAGAGTTGATGTAATTAGTTCACAAGGTCATTAAACATACCTTGGAATCAGTAGAAACTCTAAGCATGAAATTTAGTGAGATACAGAAAATGATGCCAAGTCAAAGTCTTTAAAATGAAAATAGCTATAGATTGTAATTCATAATTATTGAGATGGTCTATTTCCTAAATGCCTATTTAACCCTACAAGTTTAATTTTTTTTACAAACAAAAGATGATTGCATAAAAACAGAGGAATACAGCCGGGTGTGATGGTGCAAGCCTGTAATCCCAGCACTTTGGGAGGCTGAGACAGGAGACTCAGCAATGGCGAGGGGCTAAGCAACTCAGTGAGACCCTGTCTCTAAATAAAACACAAAATAGGGCTGGGGACGTGGTTCATTGGTCGAGTGCCCCTGAGTTCAATCCCCAGTAACAAAAAAAAAAAAAAAACAGGAATAGTTGGTATACAAAAATCGTAAAATAGAATATAATCCCTAGATACATATGTGTATGTCTGCATATGTGGAGATTAGAATGTAGGCATGAGCTACAAAGCTTATTTTAAGATACTGATTTTAATCATGTAAATTTGAGGCTGAAGTTTGTTTTTCATATACATTTAAATTACTCTGGAAATTCTTACAAAAAGAATCATGTAGTCAAAATGAATTCCTGCTGCTTATATTAAAATATTTTTTTGTGCTTCTATCTGATTTTCTGGTGATGTTTTTTGTTATTGTTGTTGTTTCCTCGTAAAATGTTGTAAGTATGGGATAAATTATAACCATTATACAAATGTTTGTTTCACAACTGGAAAATAAGTATAATAAGAGGGAATGCTATAATAAAGAAATTAAATAAGATCATATTAAAACCTGATATACATTGTCACCATAAATAAAATGTGCATTGGATGCATCCAAATCATCATGATTGAAAAGGTAATAAATATTAAAAGTTTTTAAAATCTATGGCATATATTCAGGAATGTATAAGCTATACAATATAAAAATACTTTTTCAATACAAAATTGAGGAACATTTCTCCTTATCAATGTCATCTTTCTTCTTTGCATTGTCATAAATTGGAAAATTTGAAAGAGATCACATTTCCCCCTTAGAGGGGACACTTTTTTAAGTGGCATCAGCTACTTCATTTGTAATGGAATATTGGTAGAATTAATATCAGAGAAGGTCAGTAATGTTGATAATTACAAAGTTCAGAATGATACAGTACTTACCAAGACACATACACCTACATACCATTATACTTTCTGCCCAAAATAACTATCAAGAATCATGGAGCCGGGCGCGGTGGCTCACGCTTGTAATCCCAGCACTTAGGGAGGCTGAGACAGGAGAATCACGAGTTCAAAGCCAGCCTCAGCAACGGCGAGGCGCTAAGCAACTCAGTGAGACCCTGTCTCTACATAAAACACAAAATGGGGCTGGGGATGTGGCTCAGTGGTCGAGTGCCCCTGAGTTCAATCCCTGGTACCAAA
>CM053417.1:103166265-103204416 GCA_028644305.1 Xerus rutilus
GAATCATGATAGGTCTCCCAGTAAGATGGTCACTGGTTCGGGACATTTTTATTAGCCCTTCTACCATAAAGTATTATAGTTCCGGATGCCTAGTATCCTGTTTTATGTATCAGTTTTCATTCTCTAAGTTTCCTTTCTTGCATAGGGAAAGCACATTTCTCCCAGCAAATTCTAAATAGTAACTATATTAAATCACCAAGGGAATTAATTAAGTATGCTTTGCATCCTGCTCTCAATTCCCTCATTTCCTGCTTCCCTTGGATAGTTCAGAGATGACTTTAAAAGCTGTTACAGTCTTACAGTAGATAATTTCTAGAGGGCTAACTATTGTCCAAAACAATATTAATAGCTAATTTTAATTTAATTTAGTTAAGTTCTATCTGCTAAACACTTTGGTAACTGTTTAACACCTTTTATTAACCACATTTTAAGAGGTAACAAAAGCTTATTAGAAATAATGAGTACTTTGTCCAAATTTATGTAAATAGTTAATCTGGAATTCTACCCCAAGTAGCCTACTCAAGAAAACAAGTACTTAATTATTTTTGTACTGCTTTGTATACAAATATAACTACAGATATGCTTATTGTGAATCAATTTCTGATAGCATGAGGCTACACAGGATATATTAGGGATAACTCAGAAAATTCTAGAATCATAGATAATATACCTAGCATGTGGCTCATTGGGAATATGACAATGACATTTAGTTCCAGTCCCAATCTTGAGTTTAATATAAGTTGCTTTCAAATCAGGCAGTGGAATAGTTTTAGCTCACTCAAGACCTGATGTCTGGACCTATTTAGACCTATTTAGATCACTGATGTCTAAATATTTAGAATATCTATTACTGATACAAGTTCAAGATTTTCATCACTCATATGCTTGTTTTTAAAAAATTTTATCAACTACTTATTCAAACATTTTGCAGCAATTTTATTGAGGTATAATTGGTAAGACAAGAACTACACATATTTAATGTGTATGATCTCTTGAATTTGGACATATGCAAACACCTATGATACCACCGTTGCAAATAAGGAAACAGGCATATCCAAAACCTCCTAGAGTTTCCTTTTGTTCTTTATTTTTATAAAGAATAGTTAACACAAGATATACCCTCTTAAATTTTAAAATGCACAATATCATGTTGTTAATTAAAGGCACTACATTACAGAGCATATCTCTAAAACTTATTCATCTAGCATAACTAAACTTTGTATTCATTGAACAGCAACCAACCATTTTCCTCACTCCACTATCCCCTGGCAACCACTATTGCATTATCCACTTTTATGAGTTTGACTATAAGAAATATTTTATATAAATAGAATCATGCAGTATTTGTCCTTCTGCAAATTGCTTATTTCACATTGTACAATGGCCTCCAAGTTCAACCATGTTGTCACAAGTGGTAGGATTTTCTTCTTTTAATACAGTGTATTCTACTATATATGTACATAGCATTTCATTTATCCACTCATATGTTGATGAATACTTAGGTTTATTCCACAGTTGTCATTATTGTCATGCTGCAATGAACATGAGTATGCAGATATCCTTTTAACTACTGATTTCAATTATTTGGATATATACCCAGAAGTGGAATTGCTAGATAATATAGTAATTCTACTTTATGTTGTTTGAGGAGCTTCCATACAGTTCTCCATAATGGCTGGACTAAGTTACATTCCCAGTAACAGTGTACAAGATTTCCCTTTTTCTACATCCTTGCCTTGCCAACATTTTATATGTTTTTGATACTAGCCATTCTAACAGGTATTAGGGGATATATCACTGTATTTTTATTTTAATTTCCCTGATAATTATATTGATGACATTTTAATACAGTTGATGGTTATCTGTCTTCTTAGAAATAATGTCTGGTCTGTCCTTTGGTCATTTCTACTTGGGTTGTTTGTTACTAATGATTTGTAGAAGTTCCTTACATATTTTAAAAATGAACCCCATATCAGGTGTATGGTTTGAAAATATTTTCTCCCATTCCATAGGTTGCATTTCCAGTCTATTATACTTTTTGCTGTAAGGAACTTATTAGTTTGATGTAGTAATACTTGTCTATTTTTCTTCTGATGTCTAAGTTTTGTCTGATGCAAGAAATCATTGCAGAGACCAATATCAAAAAGATTTTCTTTTCAGAGTTTTATGGTTTCAGTCATTACATTCAAGTTTTTAGTCCATTTTGAGTAAGTTTTTGTGTATGGTATAACATAGAGGTCCAGTTACATTATTCACTGTGTATGTTAGTCAGCTTTTTGTTGCTGTGACAAACATATCTGAATAAACAATTTAGAGGAGGAGTGATTTACTTTGGCTCATGATTTCAGTCCAAGGACGGCTGATTCCATTGTTTTGGGCCTCAGGTGAGACAGAATATCATGACAGAAGAATGTGGCAAAGCAAAGCCACTCACCTAATGTATGGTGGCCAGGAAGCAGAGAACTATAGAGCAAGGAATGGGCAGGAGACAAGATAAAACCTTCCAAAGTACACTCCCAGTGCCCCATTTCCTACAACTAAAACCCACCTCCTACAGTTTCCACCATTTCACAATAATGCCATTAAATTTTGAATACCTCAGTGGATTAATCCATCAATGAGGTCAGAACCCTCATGATCAAATCATTTGCCCAAATCCCCACCTCTCAGCATTGTGGATCAAGCCTTCAACACTTGAGTGTGGAAGATTCTTCTTATCCAAACCATAATAATGTGGATATACAGTATTCCCAACACCAAAAGACTAACCTTTATTCTTATGTTTTCTTAGGACTGTTGACAAAGATCAGCTGACAGTATAAGTGGGAATTTACTTGTGTTCCATTGGTCTATTTCTCTATCTTTATGCCAGTAATATACTGTTTCAACTACTTGGCTTATAATGTTTTTTGAAATCAGGAAATGTAATGACTCTGGCTTTGTTCTTTTTTCTCAATATCACTTATCTATTCTGGGTCATCTGTTGTTCCATATGAATTTTAGGATTTTTCCCACTTCTATAAAAAATGCCATTGGGACACTGATGTGGATAGTATTGAATCTGTAGATTGCTTTGTATATTATGAATATTTTTTAGTATTCAGTCCTCCAAACCATGAACACAAGGAGCCTTACCATTTATTTGTTCTTTAATTTTCTTCATCAATTTTTGTAATTTTTAGTGTATATGCTTCTATCCTAAGTGTATTCCTGAGTATCTTATTCTTTTTTTTAATATTTTTTTAGTTGTAGATGGACACAATATCTTTATTTTATTTATTTTTATGTGGTGCTGAGGATCGAACCCAGTGCCTCACGCATGCGAGGCAAGCGCTCTACCACTGCGCTACAATCCCAGCCCCTGAGTATCTTATTCTTTATGACATTTTTATAAATAGAATTATTTTCTTAGCCGGGCACGGTGGCTCAAGCCTGTAATCCCAGCACTGAGGGAGGCTGAGACAGGAGAATCGCGAGTTCAAAGCCAGCCTCAGCAACAGCGAGGTGCTAAGCAACTCAGCGAGACCCTGTGTCTACATAAAACACAAAATAGGGCTGGGGATGTGGCTCAGTGGTCGAGTGCCCCTGAGTTCAATCCCCAGTACCAAAAAAAAAAAAAAAATAGAATTATTTTCTTAATTTCCCTTTCATATGATTCATTTTCAATGCATAGGAATGCAAGTTATTTTTGTATGCTGTTTTATATATTGCAATTTAAATGAATTAGTTCAAACAATTTTTGTAGTGTCTACTTTTTGAAATATTTATAATCTATTGGGTAATTTCTGAAAAATGCAAAAGATTCAGTTTTTTACATTATGATAAAATCCTTTTGATTTTAGTCATATTATGTTATTTGCAGGATTACTAGTAAAATAGAATCCCATATGTTTCAGTAGCTTTTGTGAAGATGTTAGGATATGGAAGAAATACCTCTGTCAATTGTTGTCTAATTCTGAACTTGGACCTGAATAAATGGAGTTGTTTCAGTCATCAGTCTTTCTTTCATCAGATACCAGGTAGCAAGCAGGTGTGGCTAATCAAATTAGAGACAATTATGCACTTATGGAAAATTTTTACTCATAGCTCAAAATGTCAGTTAATACAGATATATTTTCAACTCTATACAGTAGAATTATATTATGTTAGAGCACTTTCTTATAATTGAGAAACTCTGAAAGCTCTGAAAACATCCCTACTCCACATCCTTCACAGAATATAAATGGAATATAGATATCAGTGAGAACACTCAATTTTATTTTTCTGCAGGTTTATCATTGTAGACTTGTTAAAAGTCCATTGCCTATTGGCAATAGGACTAGAAATTTTTTTTACTATTCAAGTCATTTGTGAGGTGTTTTAAAGAGGAATTTTGTTCATGGCTTCTGTATTGCTAAAACTTAATCACTTAATCTTCTACCAGGACCTGGCACAAAGTAAATAATGCTTTACTCAACAAGGGGAAAGTTAATGAAAAGGTTAAGGAGGGAAAGAAAAAGAACAGGACCCCACAGAGAAAAAAAAACAGAGTTGCATTTCTTACACTTAGTCCTGATATATCATGAAAACTAATGATATAACTTCTACGAACTGCATGCAAATCAGAACATTAATCTCTAGCAAAATGGTTTATGTTATAGGAACCCACAAACAGATTTCCTTCAACTGCAGTAAATCAAACATGGTGGGTAGTTTCCGTTTGACTGATGAGTACACATGTCAATGGCAGGAGGGCAGTGACATATGGAAGAGCAATAAATATTTTTCTGACACTTCAGCAGCCCTTGTTCAATGACACTAAAGGAAGATAGAAGACTTCAGGAGAAAATGCAAGCCTGTCTCTATTAGCTGCCATTCCATTGCAGAGGCAGCAACTTCAAGGTGATTTGGTGTTCTGTGGCACATAGCTTGCACATTTAGTCTTAAACAAATGAGCAGACTGAAAGAAAAGAATCAATAGTTCTGTCAGATCAGTATTTGTATTTTCCTTCCAAGTATGGCATTCTCCCAATAACTTAGATTTCTTTTAATGACCGTGGTATTGCACATCTTTAGATTTCTATAATATAGCATCTAGCCAAATGTTGTTAAAATTTTTGTTCTTTTTCCTCCTCAACAGTACTGCTTCTGTGCTTTCTCTCTGCATAATTATCCATTTCTATTGGGAAAATTTAGGGGCAAATGTGTTAAAATCTATTACACTTTACACATTATATCATTCTCCATATCCAAGAGATTTTTAGGTATTTAGTTCCCAAAATCTTTTCACTAATTTTTCACTTAGCATTTCCCCAACCCCCTCAACAATTATGCTTTTGGCACACACAAGCATGGTTATTAATTAGTAACTATGATTGTCTCTAATAGGAAAGGCATTAAAACATAATTGTGGGTCATTTCCAATTTTATTCATATGTCTTCTAATTCCTTTTGAACACCTACACTATGTACCAAATAGCACCCTAAGTTTCAAGTGCTGAGCTGATTCAACTCATGGTGATAAAAGATAAGGTTCAAAATGGACCTCTGCTAACTCTGGTGCCAAGATCCTGGTAGATTGAGGTATAAATAACTCACATGATTCAGTCAGATTCTGTGAGTCAGAATGAAAAGGCAGAGCCCTGAATCTGTGCAGAAGAAATACCCAAACAGATAGCTGGCCATATCCAGGGCTGCCAGGCAAATCACTTATAAAGATATATGTGACAAGTAAGCATTAAGAGTCAGTCAAGTTATCCATTTTTAGGTCAAAATAAAATAATTTGGGCAGGTATAGATGCCACATCACGGTAAAAGTGATGAAAGGCTCTTTGGTCATATTACTAGGAATTGTTTTTGCTTGCTGAAAGCCTTTATTGCAGTCTTCTGATTACATTTTAAAAGAAATAAACATATAAGTCTTGGCTATGTACTCATTCAAAGTCTAATTCAAGGATTATAGAACAGAAAAAAGATGTTTGGAGGGCAGCTTTATGTGGTCCCATGCCATACCCAAGAATGTAGGAGCTGCTATAGAGAGGATACCACAGAATGCAGGAACTGGCCACACTGGAGTTCACTGCTCAAAGTGAGAATGGATCCTGTTGAGGTGGCACTGCAGTTCTGTGTCACAGCCTTTCCCCATAGAGTGTGGTGGCCCCGTATCACTGCCAGGATTGAAAGAAGATGACATGAAGGGGCACTGAGAGTCTGCTGCTGCCTCCAACAGTACCACCTCCAAGAGCTGCCAAATGTGGGCTTGCTTTACCAGCAGAACTAGGAGTAGGTACCCCAGTTTGTCAATGCCAATCCCCAGATTGCATATGGGCCTGCACCCCAACCAGACTAAGAACAGATGCTTCACCCCCCAACCATGCACACTGATTTGGGGGATGACAATGCTAGAGACTCTTGCTAACAACAGAGCTCAGCCAACCAGTACCTGAGGAAATGTCTATCACCCTCCTGGTATCACCATTCCCATTGTTGAAGTGGGCAGCCCACATAACTGTTGTGTGCACTACACCTGCCTTGGCAGTTAGAATATTGCCACCTTCATGTGGCTCCTGGAAAGAATGGGTCTCTTTGACCCTACCACACATGTTCTGTGCCCAAAACCATCAATTATGCCCAAATAAATTGTTTGAAGACTACAATACGGTTCCCAACTGGAGCCATAATCACATATCAAGCTGACACCCCAATACTCATCTTCAGGAGAAAGCTGTTTACTCTGAAATCCACCTTACAAAAGTGGTAGATATAACTAATCCACCATATGTACATATCTCAGTATAAGATCACAAGAGTCCCACTAGATTAGCAACATATGTCTCAGAAGAAACCTTAAAGGCTAGCAGAAAATGGAGTGATATAGTCCAAATTTTAAAGAAAATAATTGTCATTCAAGAATACCATGTCAAACAAAGATATACTTTAGAATAAATGAGGAGAAAAGAAACTTAAGGCAAGGAAAACCAGAAAATTCATCTTCACTAGATCAGCTTTCTTGAAGGAACTTAAGAGTCCTATATCCAAAAGCAAAAGGAAGATAATTGCCATCATGAGAACATGTGAAAGTATAATTATAAACCTCCTGGAAAAGTAGATGCACAAAGGAAAAATAGAAAATAATCAAACCTTATAACCAAATCACAAAGATGGACAAATTATATGCGAAAAAGAAGAAATTTAACAAGATTATCATAGTAAGTCTTTACTTATCAATAATAACCTTGACTATAAATGGACTAAATTTCCCAACTACAAGATACAGATTGGTTGAATGGATACAAAAACAAGACCCAAGGGTATGGTCCCTACAATAAACTAGGTTTTGCCAGTAAAGACATAGACTAAAACTAAAATGATAGATAAAAGATATTGCATGCAAACGGAAACCAAAAGTGAGCAGCTATTCTTATACAAAATAAAACAGACTTGATAGAAAACTAAAAAGATACAAAGAAGTTCACCATATAATTATCAAGGAATAAATTGAAAAAGAAGATATAAAATTATAAGTTAAATGCACCTAGTGCCAGAGTACCTGAATTTATAAAATGTTACTATAATAAAAGTAATAGAGAAGATCCCATTCAATAAAAGGAAAAGACCTTGACACCTGCTTTCATAATTGAACAAGACTGTCTGACAAAAAAAATTAACAAAGAAATGTCAAAATTAAACTATACTATAGAACAAATGTACATAAGAGACATTTAAACATCATTTTATCCAACAGTGGCAAAATTCACAATCTCTTCATCAACACATGCAACATTCTTTAGAATAGACTGTATATTAAGCCACAGAACATTTGCTAAAAAACAACATATATTAGGCCACAAAACAAGTGTTCAACAAATTGAAAATGGAAAACTAGAAATAAACTCAGAAATTATACAAATTCGTGGAGACTTAAAAACATGCTATTAAACAATCAATACTTGAAGAAATCTAAAGGCAAATTCAAAAATTTCTAGAAACAAATGGAAATGGAAGCACAATATACTACAATTTATGGGGGACAGCAAAATCAATCCCCAAGAAGGAAGTTGATACTCCAATAATCTATATCAAAAATAGATTTCAAATAACATAATGATAAATATTGAAGACCTAGAAATTCAATAGCAAACAAAACCAAAATTAGTAGAATTAATAAAATTGAGAGTATAAATAAGCAAAATAGGGACTAAAAATTCAAAAGATCTATAAAACAAAGAGTTTGTTTTTGGTTTTGTTTTGGTAAGATAAGCAAAACTAACCAATATTTAGCTAGTCAAACTAAGAAAAAAGATGATCTGAATAATATTAGAGATGAAAAAGGAAATATTACAACTAATAGCAGAAAAATGCAAAGGGTAATTAGAAAATGTTATGGACACAATGTGTCAACAAATTGGAAAACCTAAAAGAAATGGGTAAATTTATGGACACAGATCACATACCAAAATCAAATCAATACGACATAAAATACCTGAATAGACCAATAACACATAGATTAAATCAGTAATTAAAGTCATGCAACAAAGAAAATTCCAAGACTAGATGTCTTCACTACTGAATTTCACCAAACATTAAAATATTCCAATTATTCTTAAACTATCCCATAGAATTGAAAGGAACGGAATACTTCCTAATTTGTTCTTTGAGTTTAGCATTACCCTGTGACCAAAACATCACAAGGACCAACAGACACAAAACTATAGACCAATTAATATAGCTTCAAACATTCTCAATGAAATACTAGTGAATGAAATTCAACAGCATATCAAAATGATCATTTATCATGATCAAGTGAGATTATCATATACATGTAATTATGCTTCAATATACATGTTATAGTTTATATATGAGGTGTTTCCCCAAAAAATTCAGTTGTGAGAAAATGCAAGAATTTTCAGAGGTGAAATGATTAGATTATGAGAGGTGTGATCTAATTGGTGGATTGATTGACTGATATGCATTAACTGGGCTGTAACTCTAGTTGGGTAGGATATGGCTAAAGTAAGTAGATTACTGGCAGCAGGCCACTGGGGTTTATATTTTGTCCCTGGTGAGAAGAGCTCTCTCTTTGCTTCCTGGTTGCCATGTTCTTAGCTGTTTGGGCTGCTATGCCCTTATTCCAGGATCATGTTCTTTACATCAGAGCTATGGTCAACTGACCATGGACTGACTGAACCTCTGAAACTGTGAGCCAAAATAAACTTTTCCTCCTGTATGTTATACTTGTCAAGTCTTTTGCAAACAGTGATGAAAAAGCTGACTAAAATGACATATGACAATAAATGTAATACATTAATTCAGCAAAACAAAGAACAGAAGATATGTTATTTTCTCAAAATATGCAGAAGAATTCAATAAAATTGGATTCCTACATGATAAAAACTCTAAACATATTAGCTATAGAAGGAACATATATCAACATAATAAGACCACATTTAACAAACCCACAGCCAACATCATACTGAATGGAAAAAAAAAACTGAAAACTTTTCCTCTAAGATCTGTAACAAGACAAGAATGTCCACTGTCATTATTCAACATAGTATTGGAAATCTTACCCAGGCAAATCAGACAAGAAAAAGAAATAAAGAGCATAATAATAAGGAGGAAATTAAATCATTCCTGTTTGCAGATGATGACACCTAGTGTTCTACCTCTCAAATTCTAATTTGATTAGTTATTGAATATATATACATAGTATACACAAACATATATACACTTATTTACAACCATATTTTCTATGTAGCTATTTTGTTATAATCACAATTCATACTAAATGAAACATTTCTGCTCATAAATTATGTCATGTATTGCCAATTTTAATAAAGATAATTCCAATTTGAAAGTTGACATGAATTGCAAATGTTGGTATAACTAATATACAATATAGCTCTCTTGAATATACCTGATATACAAACATTAAAATTTTTAAGAATGTTGGGTGCAGTGCCACATGCCTGTAATCCCAGCAGCTTGGGAGGCTGAGGCAGGAGGATTGCGAGTTCAAAGCCAGACTCAGCAAAAGCAAGGCGCTAAGCAACTCAGTGAGACCCTGTCTCTACATAAAACACAAAATAGGACTGGGGATGTGGCTCAGTGGTCAAATGCCCCTGAGTTCAATCCCTGGTACCAAAAAAAATTAAGAATGTTTAAAAATCAATATATAAAAGCTAAAAAATCCTTGACAGAACAGATAAATTAAGTAGATAACTTCACTGTGTTAATGTTTATCAAATAATTCAAGAACCATTCATTGTATGGATGCCAGGGACTAGATACTGTATCATGGAGCTGAGGATAAAACAATAAATAACAAAGACAATGACCTGGTCTGCATGGACCCCACATTTGGGGAGAAATTGAAATCAACTAAGCAACATTTATATTATCACTTATAAATGTGTGCAGCACAGTCCTTGTCCTCATGGAAACTAGTGTAACAGGAAGAAAGATATTAAACAACACTTTCATTCATGACAGGTATTACAAAGGAGAAGTGCAAACAGCAGGGATAATACAGTAGAAATAAATCTGTTCTGAGGATCAAAAGATGTTTTTTCAAGGAAGCAAATTTATCCTGTGAGATGAAGAGGGAACATTTGTTTCTTAAAAGTGAGAAAAGGAAGTGGGGAGAGAGGGAAACGAGAAGGTTTCTAATGAGGAGCATGTGCAAAAGCCTGAGGTAGAAGGCATTTTGGAACACTGAAGAAAATCAAAGACCACTGAGTATGACTGGTGTAAAGCAAATAAGAGGCAAATTGAAACATCCATAGTTAGGGAAGAGGGCAGTGATCCAGTCAGCTAGAGTCTGGTTGCCCATTTTGTCACTTATTTGATTTTAAATAACAAACACATTTTAAATATAATTCAACTTATCTAAAATAGTTTTACATACATCTCCTTTTTAAAGTGAAGAAAAATAATATGTAAAGCTATAATTATCAAAATGTTTGAAATATTGATGTAACCTGACCCTAAGTATGTATCCCACTTAATTTTTTGTCGTGTGGGCACATGTGCATTGAATCATTAAAATTTCAATATTGTATAAACCTTTCACCCTAAAACAACTCCTCTCCTATACTGTAACTGCTTAAAATAAAATACTATTTTGTTGGAGGAGAACATTTTTAATGTTATCTTGTTAGTTTGTACTGATGGGGAAATTATATGGATCATAAGAACAACATTAATATTCTAGGGCAGTTCCAAACATTACATATACTTAGCTCTCATGCTAAAGAGCAAAGAAAATAAAATCTCTAGGCCAGGCTCTGACTCACACATTTTTCTTTTCCTAATTCAGAGGCTTAATCAGGCCACTTGAACACAATAAGGAATTCAATCTTATTTTTATGAGTCATCCTGAGTAATAATAAATTATTCAGAAACACAAGGGAAATGAAATATCCTACTCAGATATTGTGTCATGAAGATATATGCCCCTTATATCAGTAGGTTTTGCCCTAAAATTTAGGTATTCCAGGATGTAAGGGAAGCTTTTCAAAAAGACCCTCACATCCAGATGCATTGACTAGAACTGGAAAAAACAAATAAAGCAATGCTCTATCTGAGTAGCAGGTGCCTCTAGATCATTCTATTTTCTAGCAAATCCTGAACACTTAACTGCAACTGCTACAACCTGAATTTACACCCATTCCTTACATTAAGTGCAAGCTAAAAACATACAGCCATAAATTGATGAGGGAAACAGTGCACTTTGAGTGTAAACATTTCTTTCTAAGGTTTTTAAGCTTCCCATTCCAATTCCATTAAGTCTAGCTACATTTCTACTTTTTCTTTGTTTTTTTTATTGTTTTTTCTGATGCATTCTTCTTTCAAACATTGAGGTAAATAAATATTTCTTTTTGTGTAATGTAATGTCATATTGTATAAACGATGGGTTTGAATTCCAATTCAGCCTCTAACTTTATTATTTTCATTCTTCATTATTTATGTCAGAATCTGAAGCAGGAAGTTGAGACTTAAATAGCAGTCAAAGCCAAACCAGTACATATTTTAATTTGGTCTGTAAACTTTGGGAATAATGTTCTCTGCTTTTTGTTCCTGTCTCAGAGAGATTAGAAAACAAAAATAAAACCTAAGTTATATCCCTTTATATCAACATGTTAAAATTGAAGTTTAACCCGAGACACTAGTGCACAACATCAAATTCCAAGGTAATGTGTCAGATTACTATACAGAGAAATTATAAAGAGAAGTCTTTCTCAAATCTTGTGTGCATATTGGAATAATCTGAGGAGCTCAAGAAAATACTTATGCTTGAATTCTATCCCCAGGAATTATTACACTCAGCTGAGTTGTGACCTGGGTATTGAGATATTTAACAAGCTTAATAAAAGATTCTAACATTGAGAATCACCATTTTAGCTAACAATAATGATTTAGAGAACATTAGGGGATATACTTTCCAGATAGTTAACCAGTGTAGTTGCCCAACAAATACTTGTTGAATTAAATTAATAACATGATACTTAAAATCCCTAAGCCTAGTAAAATATTAATGTCAGAATTATGTTTAAACTGGTGAAATAGAGATTTAACTATCCCTCAGTTGATACTGCTTATGCACTTGCTACAATATCTTTATGGAATTTTCCCCCAAAAGGACTACTTACAGCTAAGTCTTCTGTTATTTTTCAAATCATATAAAATGTAGGGTTATAATGTCTAGATTAGTTTTAATCATGTGCCTGGGAATTTTTATTAAAATTGAAATGCAGTATTTTTGAAGTGAATGCTATCTGGAAATCCCACTTCACAAATAGATCCTACGTATCAAATTTGTAGGTGTTGTGTTAAAACAAATACGGGGTATTCTGGTAAGGGTTACTAATTATGATCTGAGAAAGAATTTAGGATTGTTAGAAATCTCTACCACCTAAGTAGTTCTAGTAAAATGAGTTAAATTAAATTGATTTCCTTCTAAGCCTTTTGATTTACTGTATGTGTGTTAATTACTGTAATTGCTATTTAGCACAATCAGACATTTTTATTTGAAGTCTTTTTAGCCTCTTATGTACTTAATACAAATTCTGCTTTGATTTTTTTGTTTTCCAAACAACTTTAAAACTTTACTCTGAGGGATGCTTTATAGTATTGGTAATAAATTAAATACGGTGTCAGCATATCAACGAAAAAGCTGGGTGGTGGGGACAGATTTTAGATAGTTCGTTTTTTTTTTATCCAAGGGTGCTATAAGTTCTTTCAGTGGTCCTTCTGCTTTCAATATTGTAGATGTCTCATCAATAGGCTTTCGATTTTTAGAGAACAGAGGAATTTCAAGTCTTGATTTTTTATTTGAAAGAACAGTTGTTTTTACCATCACCAGTTAATTCCTGCCTGTCAGAAAGGAAACAAAGTACTTTCTTAGCTGATAGATATTTGAAAAGACATTCTTCAATGACACTGGTTGAAAACCAATAAGAGAGCTCAGTATCTACTTCCATGTTTAAAAATTCCTCAAATTACATCTCAGAAAATCGTTATCTTTCTTCTGAGGCAATAATCCAATACCCTAGAAAAGCAGAAAGCATGTTGTGAACTGCTTTGTGTACTTATAGTCATAACGTTAAACAGTAATTTATTTAAAAATCTTTATTTTCTCCATCCACTTCACCATCATTTCCTTGCTCATAAATAACAAGAACATGGCTAGCTAAAATCATGTTTGTCTTCACCCAGAGTATTCCAAGGGTCCAGGACAGGTACATAGGCGCTGACAGAGCAAATATGACTGATATGTGGAAAAGACTGAAGATGTGAGAGGCAACTGGCCTACTGATTTGATATATCTCGATCCTGTTACAGATTTAGTCAGGCAAAGTTTAGAACCTTGCAAAACTAAGCTCAGTAATGTCTTCAAGGATGCATACAGTAAACTGTGGTCAACCAACAGAAAAGCAGCCTCATGTGGAGGAAGTAGTTACTTTGCAATCAGACAATCTTGACATCAAATGTCAATTCTATCACTTACTAATGGTTTAACTCTTCTAAGCATCAGTTCATCATGGTCAAAATATAGAAAAGAGCTGGAGTTGTGGCTTACTGGTAGAGCACTTGCCTAGCATGTGTGAGGCACTGGGTTTGATTCTCAGCACCGCATATAAACAAATAAAGTCCATTGACAACTAAAAATTTTTTTTTAAATATAGAAGAGCTTCTGAGAAGGCTAAAAGGTATTTAGTTAATAAAGACTATTATTCAATAGATATTTATAAAACATTTACTACATTTGAAATATGACACATGGGCCAAGAAGATTAAGATGAAAAGCCATATCCTGCACTTAAGGTATCTAAAAGGTAGTAGGGATGAAGACTTGTAAATCATTATAAAAGACTACAGTAATTATGATGTATAGTCAGGGGGAATTCCAGTGGTACTTAAAAGAATTAAGGAACTCTTAACAAGGAAAGCAACCTCCTGAGGCTTTAAGTGTTCAAAAAAGAGATACTATATTAGGTATGACATTCTAGATACAAAGAATAGTGGCATAAATGACATGAAGATGCATTGAGTAATTATGGGCAAAATATTTTTGGATAAAGGATATTAAAGAGCATTTACAGAAACTTATATTGGTCATGTAGTCAAGGACCAGAGGATGAAGAGGCTGGTATGCCATGCCAACAATTTCATTTGTCCTCTAGTGGTGATAAGAGGTCAATGAAATATTTTGAGCAAGAAGGTAGAGTCATGTTTGCACTACAGAGTTCATTCTGGAAAGATTTTGGAATATAGATTGGAGAAGTGTAAAAATTAAGGAAGATATTTAATAGCATAGGTACAATTTGGTGAGAGTGACAGTAGGGATGAGACCAAGTTAATAGATCAAGACTTTACTTGTGGAGTAGAGTGATTACATAAAAATTGATTGTGGGAGATGGGGGGGAGATGGGAGATCTAGAAAAGTGTTTAGGTTTGGAACTTGGACACTGGAATGAATGGTAGTCGTTACACATCAAGACAAGAAATTTCAGAATAAGCAGGTAGATACAGTAAAATGATGAATACACTGACAAGCCTCTAGAATATGAGGTATTTAGGGGACAGAAAGTATCTGGAAGAGAACCTGTCACATAATAGCCTATAAATTGCAATTCACCTTTTTGTACCAATGACAATTGTTATTAAGCTGTCAAATACAGCAAATAAAATGAAGTGAAAATTCATCTTCTTTCAAATGCAGTTTTTTTCTTGAAGATTTTTTAATATGCTTTTCCCTTTGCATAGATAGTCTGCTTACTTCTTCACATAGCTGGCTCCTCTTATCCTTCCAAGTTAGGATTTCTCAAGCCATGCTAAGTAACAGTCCTTTCCCAACTTAGTACATAACATATTGTTTTATTTGCTTAATAGTTCATCTGCCTTTCCCACTAGATTCTAATCTAAGGTCTACATTGAATTAATGATAAATTAATGAATTAATTAAATGAGTAGATTCTGTGTTATTCAGAATTAATTATCTGATATGTGGATATGGAGTCTCCTTCACTTGCTTATATTACAAATAGTGCTAAACCCACATTGTTTTCATCCTTTTTCATATTTCATTCAATATCTCAGAATAAGAGAAGGGAGATAAAGTTCATAAAACTGAAATAAAATTTAGAAATAGTCTCTTTCACAAATAATGAATGCCAGACAGTTATGCAACAACACATAGCAAATTGATAATTATAATTCTAAGAAAAATTATGAGCCAACAAGGAAATATTTCCCAGGGCAATGGAAAGTCAAGAAAACCTACTTGAGTATCCATTATAGACAAAGCATTGGGCCATTCTTGGCAGGTGATAAAAATTATTTAAAGCACAGTATCTTCCTTAAGTAAATTTATAATTTAGTGATGAGGATAATAAAATTATAAATGACAAAGCCATATGGCAGAATATGAAACAAGCTATGAGAGATATCCAAACACAATATCATCAGAAACCATAAAAGCACTTCCCCAATTCAGCAATATGCTTTCTTAATATATAGTAGCATCATTTCCAATTCAATCATAGACAAGATAACAAACCAGAGAGTTGGGGAGTGAGTTAGGTCTTGGGAATTTGATGCTATCCTTGTAAAACACCAGAGAGTGGAATGCAGTCACAGGATTCAAGACCACAGATTGAATTTATGGCTTTCAGTGCAAGTTTGGAATCCATATCTTCTTTATCAAATTTCTGTAAGTTTTTTGAAGCAACTTTATGATAGTGATTTTAATAAAACATAATAGTGGCTTAAGAACATATTGTTTTATGAAATTTATATTCTACCTGGGTGATGCTAATTTATTTAATATACTACTGTGTTCTGATTAGTTTTCCTCTATGTCACATTTCCTCTAATACACATTTTATGTGTATTTAAATATCAAATACACATAAAAGACTACTAATATCCATAGCTTGAGAAATTTCACTTGAGATTTTTTTAACTCATCCTCTTTTTACAGTTTACCTTATCACTTAAGGAACTAGAAACAAATCAATGGTCAATTCATTCCTTTAATGATATAAGAGCAAATAAAATCCATTTCAATTGTCCTGATTCTGAAGTGATGGGAAAGAGAAGTTTTGTTAAAGTAAATAGACAGTGAATTATAGTTAAATAAGGCTTAAATGACAATGTTGACTTTATAACTAACTCTGTAATTGTTAAATTTCTTCTTCTATGACTTTTCTTCATATTGAATTTTAATACATTAGAAGAAATTTAAAACCTAAGTAAGACAATCTATAGTAAAATGTTAAAATCTTACTTCTCCTATAACCTATCTATTCTTAGGCAAAAAATTTACAATAATGCTTATAACACCAATAACTATGACTTTTAAAATAAGTTTAATATCTGAAATCTTTTATATCTGATAATTTGATCGCCATTTAATGCAGCCATTTTATGACTTGATATATTGTTTTATTTATATATTATTTTATTAATATGATTTCTTTATATCTATGTTTTCATTAATATTTTATTAACTGGAAAAACTTACCAGTGTCAATGGCTCATTTCTGTCAATAGATAATAGCAATGCTTTGTCTTTAGAACTTCCCTCACTGTATTTTCCTATATTTTATTAATGCACATAGACCTCAAATGTCCTAAATTACTGACAAAGGATATGATATTTACAAATTAAATGAAATGTTACATTTTTAAATGTAGATTATAAAGAAACAATTTATATAATAAAACTGAATGTATTGCTGGGTGCTATGGTTCACGCCTGTAATCCCAGTGGCTTGGGAGGCTGAGGCAGGAGGATCACGAGTTCAAAGCCAGCCTCAGCAAAAGTGAGGTGCTAAGAATCTCAATGAGACCCTGTCTCTAAATAAAATACAAAATAGGGCTGGGGATGTGGATCACTGGCCTAGTGCCCCTGAGTTTAATCCCCAGTACTCCCTCCAAAAAACCCTGAATGTACTATAATGTTAAAATAATGAATGGAATTGAAGATAAAGAATTACTTTTGTAGTCATTGATTTTAAATACCTTCACTCTTTAATATTGGTTCTTTCCCCCTCAATTTTTTTAACTACTCTTTTCCCCCTCAACTTTATGTCATTTTAAAATTTTAAATTTGGGGGAAATATCAAATTTTCAGTTTTTAATATTCCATTCAAAATGTAGATTCTCCCTAACTCTTTCAATATATTTTAGTTTGTCTTTTCTCCATTCCAAAGGTAGTATCAATGATGTTCCTTTTGTGAAACATAAAGGAGAAATAAAATTAAAAGTGAAACTTGTTCCTCCTAATGTGGGCAAGTTCTGTTCATAAATGTGGACTCTATTCTCCAAATATATGCCTTATCTCTTACAAAATATAATACTCCAAATGTGACAGGAAAATATATCCAACAACAACACCAAAAAAAAAAAACAGTTATGGTCTTGAAATGGGCTGACCTTTATTTAAGACAATAAGTATATTAATTGCTAGCTCACGGTTAACAAATAGCACGTAATATTCAGTGACTTCAATCTTTCCCACACATAAAGCAATCTACTACTATACAAGAAAGCAAAGACTATTTTAGAAAGTAGGCAAAAGTTGTGACCAGGCTATTCACAGTAAAAGAAGTTCAAATGGCTATTAAACATACAAAAGATCTTCAACTTATTGAAATAGAAGAAATACACATTAATACCATACTGAAGTACCAATCTTCATTTTTCCAGTTGGCAAAAAAATTTTAAAAGTTTAATCATCTCTATTTTGAAGTTATAGTGAAACATGCGTTCTCACATATTGTGAATGGGAATGACAATTTGGAGATCCCCTACTTAGGGCAATCTGGCAACACTTGCCTAATTTAAAAATGCATATGCTGCCTTACCAATCACCTCCACCTCTGGCAATTGATTCTACACATACATGTATGCATATGCCAAATGGTATTCGAACCAGGTTTTCCATATTAGCTCCTGTTGCAATTTGGTATGGACCATGCCAGTAAGTGATTCCCAGTGAAATGTGAGATGAAGTCATGGGTACCTCTACCAAAGAAACTATTAGTTTGCCCCATTTTCCCTCCTGACTCTTAATTGGAATGGCTATAACCCAAGGGACCTTGGAAACCACATTACTTGATTTTATAATTGTATTTTATTAGTTTTTATTTTTTAATTGTAATTGCCACAAAATGTGAAACACTTAATCAGAATGTATACATTATATACTTTGACAATGTGAATGTAAAGTTGCAACTGATAGAAAGTGAGAGATACAAGGGTGGAGAGGGAAGCAGGAAGCAGAGGGAACAAAATTCCTCATTTTGCATGGTAGGGAATCAAGAGATACATTCTAAAATCGTTCAAGAAATATGTGCTTATGTAAATTATCAAACGTAATGTGGATAATCAAAAATTGATTTTAACTAACTCATATATAAAAGAGGAGGGTGATATGTGGCACAAGGAAACTAATCTTCCTCTTTTATAACTCAGACTCAATGCATATTGCTTGAAGATGATAAATCATAAAACAGAGAAGCAAATATATCCTTTAGAGTTATATCGTGAAGTAGTAGAAATCACAATGAAAAGCCATTAGCTCTAAGGAATGAAGTTTAGCAAATGCTTTACCTCTTTTTAATCTCCTGTTGAATTCAAATAAAATTTAATTTAATAATTTTCTTTAATATTAGATTAGGTTAAGTCTCCAATTTCTGAACTTCAGTACTACAAAATGAGAAGACTTTGAGCAAGACTATCATTTGTCAACACTTGTGGTCTGGCAAAGACCACTTGCTTGTGGGACTATATTCTCAAACAACAAAATAGCCCTTCCTGAGTTACATAGAACTATTAACAGATCAACAGTACAACTGTTTATCTTTTCCTCAACAATGAGCAGAAACTTTAAAGAGTAATAAATCTCTTATGATTATAGCATTGTCCAGATAATAGTGAGAATGGAATCTTCGATTCAAATTCACTAAACTCATGCAATCACCATTTTGCCAAATGGTAGTCCTCTTTCCAATTTGATGTCCCAGCAGATATCCTAGAAATAAAAGGCTTTTTAGAAACCCACTAAAGCATTAATGTTGCCATTTCAAACTTGTAAGAGCAAAATAAATGTTACTGGCATCAAACCTAAATTTTGCAAGGCAAAAACCATTTGACTATAAAATGAACCAGTCACCACTGACATCACTAAGCTCTGTCTCAGGAACACAGAGACATAAATACAAAAATTGATTTTGAAAGTTGAAGAATCTTAAGAGCAGAATTAATATAAAATTTCTTCACATACTCATAAATTATTAAAAGCAAACAACCAGAGACTATGAATTGAAAAATAACAGCTCTTTTAGATAAAATGTTTAATTCTCACATTTCCCATTAATCCCTTGCCAAGACACAGAAAAAAGGAGTCACAGTGTAACATAGTAATTATGAGACAATAGCATGCTAATTAGTACTAGGACAAAGATGAAGCTGGGTATAAAAATATAAACTGAAGAATATTCTGAAGACATTGCTCATTTTAAAATAAATGTAGGGAGCCAGGCGTGGTGGCACACGCCTATAATCCCAGCAGCTCAGGAGGCAGGAGGATCACAAGTTCAAAGCCAGCCTCAGCAATTTAGCAAGACCCTGAACAACTCAGCAAGACCTTATCTCTAAAAAAAACATAAAAAAGGGCTGGACATATGACTCAGTGGTTAAGCACTCCTGGGTTCAATCTCACTACCAAAAAATAAAATAAAATAAATATTGGGAAATAAGCAAACCAAGCTAATGAAATTCACTCATTATGCTGTCTAGTTCATCTTCAGGTGGGAGTTATTTATAATAAGCATATCAATTGCATATAAATTTATTCTTACAATATATGCTTTGGGAAGCTTCAAACAACTTTGAATATGGCCCTCTGTATTTGTGAAATCTCATCCAAGGTGAATAATTTGCTACACAAATCCAATTTGATTTCATGAGGCTTTTTTTTGTGGAAACCTAAGGAACCTGTTGATAGAAATGGACTCTAAAGTGCCTTTCAGGCCAGGGATCTACTTTACTTTTATTGTTATTATTATTATTATTTTAAATATCTTTTAGTTGTAGATGGACATAATATCTTTATTTTACTTATTTATTTTTATGTGGTGCTGAGGATCGAACCCAGTGCCTCATCCATGCAAGACAAGCACTCTACCACTGAGCCACAATCCTAGCCCCTTTTATTATTATTTTTTGAGCTCAGTGTTTTTAGAAAATAATGTATCTTTGCTAAAGTAGATCAGAAATGAGGAAATATGAAAAAATAGAAGGGAGGAAATAATAAATGAAGAAGCATAGGAAAGAGGGAAATGAGAGAATCTGAAAAGAAAAATACCATGTTCAGTTATTTCTGAGAATTTCTCAAAAATGGCATGTCATTTAAATATATCTCAACAGAAAATTATGAGATTATGCTAAAGGAAGTTAAAATTATCAGTTAAATGGCTGCATAAACAGGAAAATTAATATTGTCACCAGAGAAATCATAAGTGGGTTGAATTTAGGGACTTTCTACTTCTCTATGTAAACCACAGTACTGGCAAGAAAGATCTTGGAAAATATATTCAACTAGTCTTCAAGATAATGTAGTAGGAAGACCAAAATAAAAAAAAAATCATCCAAGCTTCCAGATACAATATGGTATAATAAATTGATTAACAACTCTGTAAAGTCAATATTACCTTCTCATACCAGACTGTAGCAATGCCCAAAAAATCTGTATGAAGGAGAAATCCTAATGGTGAATTATTTTTATTTTTCAGAAAGTACAAATATTTAACAGTATTTTTTATAAAACTGAATATCCCTGGGGGCCAGAAAGTGAAAAGAAGAAGTTATGATCACAGTGTTTTAGTAAGAGAAACAGGAAATCAGGAACTAAATTTGTGGGCATGAAAAAAGAATACCAAGTTTCTGCAAAACATTAGGTTCCCAATATCTGTATGCTTTTAAAAATTCTATTCTCCATTTCAGTTCCTCAGTTTTTTCCTTATAAATTTTTAAGTTCACCTAATACATAACGACTTGGAAAAAACAGGTTACTATATTGATAGCAGAATTCAACCTAAAAGACAATGTAACCTAAAATATAGCACAATGAAGTGGACAATTCTCACTGAGTCAAATTTAGTTTATAGACTTCCTTTCCTTCCATATAATTGGAAAGGAATACTCAACATCCTCTCTGTTGATTTCCTCCTCTGCTGGGAATTAGCTTACACTACTCATAATTTATTCATTTAATCAAAAAACACAGGAAAGTTTTTTTTAATGGCAATGATGGAAGAAAAATCTCATTAAAAATTAATAATTTGGTTCAGCCTACAGATTTTTTTTTTCCATTTCTGTTTAGGCCATTTGCACTCTGCGTAAAAAATCAAAACTGTTAACAGAGATCTAAGAAGAGTTTGATGAGTGTATTAGAAGACAAATCACTGATTTTTTTTCAATTTTATTCAGCATTGCAGTGGCTACTCCACACCCAGAGTCCTTTACGACTATTAGAAAACTTGAGAGAAAGAAACCATTGTCACTTTCAGTGAAAATAATTAGAACTATACTAATAACAATCCCAATTCTCATCAGGCTAACAAAGCAGCACTGAGATTACACATTTAGAAAGTTTCTAATTTTTCTCAATTGCACAAGTAAGCTATTAGGGGCTTATAATGCGTCACTCAATGCTAGTATACATGACCACACAGAGTATAACAGTTGTGGGAGGGATTAAATTCTGTGACTTATCTATAGCATTTGAATTATGTGGAGCCAAATATCCATATATTTTGATATAAAATGCAGAAATGGAGTAAAAATGCTCTCAGATCACTATTTTCTGAGTAATCTATTAGCATTTTAGCATCTTTTTGGCTTAAAGAGGATTCTTTCAGACTTTGCCTACTCTGATCTAGCATTAAGATTTGAAGTGTTCCCTAATTTTTCCTTGAAATCCACTACCTATTGCTTCTTATACCCTTTGCTCCCCAAGTACTAGTCTCTCAATTTTTTTCAGCCATTCTGACCATTCTTCAAACTCATTTGTGATTTCCTGTCTCTTACAGGTTCTTAAAGTATTTTCCAAAACAAAAATATATTCTCAGCATTCTAATCACTATAGCCACTCTTTAGTGGTCATATATATAACCGCAGCTTTGAAAGACCCTATGCATAATTATGAACCTGAATTGTTAATTTCTAGACTGACCTCTCTGATGAATTCCAGACTTCTATATTCAATATACTTCTCAGACATCTCATGTGATTATATTACCTACTGACAGATCCTATCCACTATTAATATCCAACCACTTTCTCTAAGAAAATCCTTCCTGACAGCTAAGTTTGACCAAGATATAGTTCAGGCCAATGGAAGGATTGTGAAAAAGCTTCTGGGAAAGCAAAATCTATTGTTTGTTCTGTGTCCTCTATTTTTCTGATTCCTACTGATGATTTAGTATCTCTTCATATATTTCTTAGCCATTTGGATGTCCTCATGTGTGATATGTTTTTCAACTCCTTTCCCCATTTTAATTTCTGTACAGTTTTTAATTGATTTGTAAGAGTCTGTGTATATGCTAGGCCCTAAGTCTCTTATGAGTATAGATATTAAGAATATTTTATTACAATCTTCTTGTTGATTTTCTACTTCTAAATGATGTCTTTTAATGAACAGACATTCCTAATTTTAATACACTCAGCCATTTTTATTGTGTTTGTGAATTTTTGTTTCTTTGTTTTATATCCTATTTATTATTTTTATTTATTTATTTTTATTTAATTTATTTATTCTACTTAGGTATACATGATAGCAGAATGCATTTTGATTCATTGTACATGGATGGAGGAAAACTTTTCATTTCTCTGGTTGTACGTGATGTAGAATCACATCATATATGCAGTCATACATGAAGCTAGGGCTATGACGTGTATCTCATTCCATCATCTTTCCTGCTCCATCCTTCCACCTTTCCTCCCCTTTGACCAAAGTTCCTCTATTCTTCCCATGCCTCCTCCCCCATTATGGATCAGCATCCACTTATCAGAGAGAACATTTGGCCTTTGGTTTTTGGAATTGGCTTACTTCACTTAGCAGATACTCTCCAACTCTATCCATTTACCTGCAAATGCCATAATTTTATTCTCTTTTATTGCTGAGTAATATTCCATTGCATATATATACCACAGTTTCTTTATCCATTCATCTATTGAAGGGCATCAAGCTTGGTTCCACAGTTTACCTGTTGTGAATTGAGCTGCCATAAACATTGAAGTGGCTGCATTACTGTAGTACGCTGTTTTTAAGTCCTTTGGGTATAGACCGAAGAGCAGGATAGCTGGGTCAAATGGTGTTTCCATTCCAAGTTTTCTAAGAAATCTCCATACTGCTTTCCAGATTGGTTGTACCAATTTGCAATCCCACCAGCAATGTATGAGTGTGCCTTTTCCCTACACCCTTGCCAACACTTATTGTTGTTTGTATTCTTGATAATTGCCATTCTGACTAGAGTGAGATGAAATCTTAGAGTAGTTTTGATTGGCATTTCTCTAATTGCTAGAAATTTTGAACATTTTTTCATATGTCTATTGATCAATTGTATATCTTCTTCTGAGAAGTGTCTGTTCAGCTCCTTAGCCCATTTATTGACTGTGTTGTTTGCTTTTTTGGTGTTAAGTTTTTTGAGTTTTTTATATCCTGGAGATTAGTGCTCTATCTGATGTGTGTGTGGCAAAAATTTGTTCCCAGAATGTAGGCTCTCTGTTCACTTCATTGATTGTTTTTTTTTGCTGAGAAGAAACTTTTTAGTTTGAATCTATCCCAATTATTGATTCTTGATATTACTTCTTGTGCTATAGGAGTCTTGTTAAGGAAGCAAGGTCCTAAACCAACATGACAAAGATTTGGGCCTACTTTTTCTTCTATTTGGTGCAGGGTCTCTGGTATAATTCCTTGTTCCTTGATCCATTTTGAGTTGAATTTTGTGCGTGGTGAGATATAGGGGTTTAGTTTCATTTTGCTGCATATGGATTTCCAGTTTTTCCAGCACTATTTGTTGAAGAGGCTTTCTTTTCTCCAATGTATGTTTTTGGTGCCTTTGTCTAGTATAAGATAACTGTATTTAAGTGAGTTTGTGTCTGTGTCTTCTATTGTGTACCATTGGTCTACATGTCTATTTTGGTGCCAGTACCATGCCATTTTTATTACTATAGCTTTGTAGTATAGTTTAAGGTCTGGTATTGTGATGCCTCCTGCTTCACTCTTCTTGCTAAGGATGGCTTTGGCTATTCTTGGTCTCTTTTTCTTCCAAATGCGTTTCACGATTGCCTTTTCTATTTCTATAAGGAATGATGTTGGGATTTTAATTGGAATCACATTGAATCTGTATAGCACTTTCTGTAGTATGGCCATTTTGATAATATTGATTTTTCCAACATCTAAAGTCTTTCTTTAGTTTTCATTGTAGGAGTCTTTCACCTCTTTTGTTAAATTGATTCCCAAGTATTTTTTTTTGAGCCTATTTTGAATGGAGTAGTTTTCTTTCTATTTTGAATGGCGTAATTTCTCTTTCAGAGGATTCATCACTAATGTATAGAAATACAATTGGTTTATGGGTGTTGATTTTATATCCTGCTACTTTGCTGAATTCATTTATTAATTCTAGAAGTTTTCTGGTGGAATTTTTTGGATTCTCTAAGTATATAATCATGTCATTGGCAAATAATGATTGTTTGAGTTCCTCTTTTCTTATTTGTATCCCTTTAATTACTTTCATCTGTCAAAATGCCTGGGAGACTGGCAAAGATGGTGGCCTAGAGGGAGGCTATATTCCTTGTCACTATGTGACCTTGATTTCAAGCAGTGGGAATACTGTTTCTCTGCAAGTTATTAAAGGACCCCTGACAGCTGCTCCAGTGCAAGACCCCAAGCACCAGTGCCCACACACCACACAGGACCCCTGGTCACCCACCCATGCAGGATCTCTGGTTGCCACTCCCATGTGGACCCCCATCTGCCAGCGTGGGGCTCCCCTGTTTGCCTCCATCTTGGGATTCTACAATGGGACACACCACAGAGGACCCCTGGTCACCCACTCCTGCAGGATCTCTGGTTGCCATGCCCATGTGGACCCCCATCTACCAGCGTGGGGCTCCCCTGGTTGCCTCCATCTTGGGACACTACAATGGCTGCAAGAGTCCCCTTCATGCAGTAGCCTGCACCTTGGTACACCGGACGAGGTCTGGAGAGCCACACACCACAACACTGCAAGCCACAGAGCTGCATCTTCACTACTGCCCTGCCCACCTCAACACCCCATCTCTGAAAGCAGCTGCCTCCATCTTGGGGCACCTCTGTTGCCATCTTGGATTATCCTCACTATCACCATTACCATCTTTAGTTGGGGCAACTCCCAGCTTGGGACACTGGCTGAGGCCCAGAAGCAATATCAAGGTACCTCTAGTCCCCCACTCCTCCCCTCTTCTGGAACCACTAACTTGGCACAGAGCTTGCAGCTACATGGCCGGTCTATAGCTTGCAAAGCCTGGTCCTTGCTTCAAACAAAACATCTCTCTGCAACAGGTGTACAGGCCCAAGAGTACAGCCCATAAGACCTCTGGAGAGAAGTTCCTGATTGGGAAGTAGGAAGGGAGGGGGTAAGTGAGATACAGTTTAGAGAATAAATGAGAGACCAGGAATTGTGAGGTCTACAGGTGATATAAGGAGATAAGACCAGGTACCTGCATCACATGAAAGGGCCCCAAAGGAGATCCTTGGGATGCAGTGTTCCAATGGGAAATGGCCAGTGTTATACCCCACCTCCAGGAGGTCCACCTCCAAGACCAATCCTTCTACTCTAATAACCTTCACCATCGTGAGAGTGGTATTACTAGCAAACAACAGACAGCACTACTCACTGGATGAGAAGGGAAGCAGGAAAGATACTGAACTCCATCAGAAACAACCCTTTAATTTACTCGAGATTTATTTTTCTATTATCTTTTTTTCTTTCTTCTTTTCTCTCTCTCATTTCCTGCCCTCACATCCCCAACATTTGTGAAACCAAGTACTTTTAATGCATTAGGCTACTGAGGACTGGGATGTCTGAATAGTATATTACAGTTCTGTTGTATATTCTTTTATCTTCTATTTTTGCATTTTTTATTTTTCTTAAATTTCTACATAGAAGCTACCCCAACAACTGAAGACTAAAAAATACACTATTTAATGATGCATGGATAACAGAAGGCATCAGGAAGGAGATAAAAACAAATCCTTAGGGGTAAATGTGAACTCTGATACAACTTTAATACAACATATTAAAATCTCTGGGACACTATGAAGGCAGTACTAAGATGAAAGATCATTGCATTAAGCTCATTCATTAAAACAATAAAAAGTCAACAAATAAATGACCTGAAATTACAACTCAAAGCCCTAGAAAAAGAGGAACAAATCAACCCCCAAAGGAGTAGAAGACAAGAAATAATTAAAAATTGGTCTGAAATCAATGAAATTGAAACAAAAGAAACAATTGAAAAAATTGACAAAACAAAAAGCTGGTTCTTTGAAAAAATAAACAAAATTGACAAATCCTTAGCCACCCTAATGAAAAGAAGGAGAGAGAAACTAAAATTACTAAAATTGGCAATGAAAAGGAAAATATCATGATAGACACTATTGGAATACAGAAGATAATTAGAAACTACTATGAAAATTAATACTCCAGTAAAATAGAAAACTTTGAAGGCACCAACAAATTTCTAGAGGCATATGACCTACCCAAACTGAACCAAGAGGACATACATGACTTAAACAGATAAATTGCAAGCAAGGAAATAGAAGAAACTATCAAAAGCCTACCAACCAAGAAAAGCCCGGGACCAGATGGATTCTCAGCTGAGTTCTACAAGACCTATGAAAAAGAACTAACTACAATACTCCTCAAATTATTTCATGAAATAGAAAAGGAAGGAACCCTTCCAAACTCATTCTACGAGGCTAGTATCACCCTCAAAATAAAACTAAACAGTGACACATCAAAGAAAGAAAATTTCAGACCAATATCCCTGAAGAACATAGATGCAAAACTTCTCAATAAAATTTTGGCAAATCACATACAAAAACATATTAAAGAATATTGCACCATGATCAAGTGGGGTTAATTTGAGAGATGCAAGTTTAGTTGAACATATGGAAATCAATAAATCAAAAGACTTAAAGATAAGAGTCATATAATTATATCAATTGATGCAGAGAAAGCATTTGACAAAATACAGCACCCTTCATCCTAAAAACACTAGAAAAACTAGGGATAGTAGGAATATACCTCGATATTGCAAAAACTATCTATGCAAAACCCAAGGCTAGCATCATTTTAAATGGAGAAAAATTGGAGGCATTGCCTCTTAAAATAGGAACAAGAGAGATGTTCTCTTTCACCACTTCTATTCAACATAGTCCTTGAAATTCTAGACAGAGAAATTTGACAAACGAAAGAAATTAAAGGGATACAAATAGGAAATGAAGAACTCAAACTATCATTATCTACCGATGGCATGATTATGTACTTAGAGGATCCAAAACACTCCACCAGAAAACTTGTAAAATTAATAAATGAATTCAGCAAAGTAGCAGGATATAAAATCAACATCCATAAATCAAAACCAAATGCATTTCTATACATAAGTGTTGATCTCTCAGAAAGAGAAATTAGGAAAACTGCCCCATTCACAATAGCCAAAAAAATAAAAAATAAAATACTTGACAACCAATCAAACAAGAGAGGTGAAAGACCTCTACAATGAAAACTACAGAACACTAAACAAAGAAATTGAAAGACAGGTGCAGTGGCGCACGCCTGTAATCCCAGCACTTTGGGAGGCTGAGACAAGAGAATTTTGAGTTCAAAGCCAGGCTCGGCAATGGTGAGGTGCTAAGCAACTCAGTGAGACCCTGTCTCTACATAAAACACAAAATAGGGCTGGTGGGGATGTGGCTCAGTGGTCGAGTGCCCCTGAGTTCAAACCCCAGTACCAAAAAAAAGAAAGAAAGAAAGAATTAAAGAAGACCTTAGAAGATGGAAAGATCTCCCATGCTCTTAAATAGGCAGAATCAATATTATCAAAATGGCCATACTACCCAAAGTGCTATACAGCTTCTGTGTAATTCCAAGTAAAATCCCAATGTCATTCCTAATAGAAATAGAAAAGGCAATCATGAAATTCATTTGGAAAAATAAAAGAACCAGAATAGTCAGAGCAATCCTTAGCAAGAAGAGTTAAGCAGGAGGCATCACAATAACAGACCTTAATCTACACTACAAAGCTATAGTAATAAAAATGGCATGGTATTGGCACCAAAATAGACATGTAGACCAATTGTATAGAATAGAAGACACAGACACAAACTCACATAAATACAGTTATCTCATACTAGACAAAGGCACCAAAAACATACATTGGAGAAAAGATAGCCTCTTCAACAAATGGTGCTGAGAAAACTAGAAATCCATATGCAGCAAAATGAAACTAAACTGCTGTCTCTCACCATACACAAAACTCAACTCAAAGTGGATCAAAGACCTAGGAATTATACCAGAGACCCTAAGCCTAGTAGAGGAAAAAGAAGGCTCAAACCTTCATTATGTAGGATTAGGCCCTGACTTCCTTAGCAAGACTCCTAAAGTGCAAGAAATAAAATCAAGAATCAATAAATGGGATGGATTCAAACTAAAAAACTTCTTTTCAGCAAAAGAAACAATCAATGATGTGAGCAAAGAGCCTACATTTTCGGATCAAATTTTTGGCACACACACATCAGATAGAGCACTGATGTCCAGGATATATAAAGAACTCAAAAAACTTAACACACACACACACAAAAAAAAACAACCCAATCAATAAATGGGCTAAGGAGCTGAATAGACACTTTTCAGAAAAACAAATACAATCAATCAACAGACATATGAAAAAATGTTCAACATCTCTAACAATTAGAGAAATGCCAATCAAAACTACTGTAAGATTTCATCTCACTCTAGTCAAAATGGCAGTTATTAAGAATACATGCAACAATAACTGTTGGTGAGGATGTGGGGAAAAAGGCACATTCAAACATTGCTGGTGGGGCTGCAAATTGATGCAATCTATCTGGAAAGCAATGTAGAGAATCCTTAGAAAACTTGGAATGGAACCACCATTTGACCCAGCTATCCCACTCCTCAGTCTATACCCTAAAGACTTAACAACAGCATACCACAGTAAAGCAGCCACTTCAATGTTTATAGCATCACAATTCACAATTGCTCAAACTGTGGAAGCAATTTAGATGTCCTTCAATAGATGAATTGATAAAGAAACTGTGGTATATATACATAATGGAATATTATTCAGCATTAAAAGAGAATAAAATTATGGCATTTGCAGGTAAATGGATGGAGTTGAAGTATATCATGCTAAGCTAAGTAAGCCAATACTAAAAACCCAAAGGCCAAATGTTCTCTCTGATTAGTGGATGCTGATCCATAGTGGGGGTAGTTGAGTGGAGCATGGGCAAAATGGAGGAACTTTGGATAGGGCAAATGGGGAGGAGGGGAGGCGAAGGGGAATGGAGACAGGAAATATGGTGGAATGAGATGGACATCACTACCCTAGGTAGATTATGAAGATATGAATGGTGTGACTCTACATTTGTACAAGCAGAGAAATGAAAAGTTGTGCTCCATATGTGTACTATAAATTGAAATGCGTTCTGCTGTTTTTAAAAAAATGGAAATTTTAAAAAAGAAAATGCCTATTTTAGAATCATAAGTATATTTTCTTATGTTTTCTCCTGAAATTATAGTGACTTTTGTATCATAATTATTAAAATACAACTGGAATTGTTTTTATATAACTATGAAGTAAGTTACAGGCATTCCTTTTTCTTTGTGTGTAATGAATGCATTGAGCACCATTTAGTAAATGCTTATTTTTTCACTGCACCAGAATGTCATCTTTTAAATCATATAACCACACACATGTGGGATTGTTTCTGGCCTGTTCTATTTCATTGATCAGCTTGTCTACCTGTGCACCAACATCAGATTGATGTAATCATTACAACTTTATATTTTGACATCTGGCATGAATATCCACCAGCTTTGTTTTCCTGCAAGATTGTCTTGGATAGTCTAGACATGGTGGCACATATCTGTAAACCCAGCAACTCAGGAGGCTGAGGCAGAAGGATCCCAATCAAAACTCAGCTTCTAAATTTTATTGGATTAGACAAAGGGGAATGAAGGAAAGGGAGGGAGGATGGGAATAGGAAAGATAGTAGAATGAATCAGACATAAATTTCCTATGTTCATATATGAATTCATGACCAATCTCCACATCATGTACAACCACAAAAATGGGTTTCTAATTAGAATAAGTTATGCTCTATGAATGTATAATATGTCAAAATACACTTTACTGTCATGTATACCTAAAAATAAAATGTTACATACACACAATGGAATGTTCTCATTTGTAACAACATAGATTGAACTAGAGATAATTATGTTAATTAAAATAAGCCAGGTGCAGAAAGACTAGTACTCCCTGATCTCATTCATATTTGTAATCTAAAAATGTTGATCAAATTGATCAGAGCAGAATTGTTTCCAGAGGTTGAGAATGGGATGAGCAATGGTAGCTAAAACCTTGATAAATGGGTACTAAGTTAGTATTAGATAAGACCAAGAAGTTCTGATATGCTGCTGCATAGTACTGACTATAGACCACAATAATGTACCGTGTATTTTTTCTAAAGCTGGAAAAAATGATTTTGTAAATGTTTTTGCCATGAGGGAATGATCAATATTTGATAAGATAGGTTTAATCTGATTTAAACATTACACAATATATAAATGTAGTGAAACAGCACATGGTAGTTCATAAATACATGCAATTTTTATGTAACATTTTAAAAACTTAAGTGTGATAGTAGTAACTTTTGGGAAAAAAGAAAGAGCAATTACTGAAGAATATATGTAGTGGTATTCTTGGAGTCTCAATGTTCTGATTTCACCTGGATGGTGATTATACAGACTCTCTTCACTTTTAGGTGATTTATCCAATTGTATAATAAAATATTGTGTTTATATATATATATGAATGATATACTAAAATAAAATTTTAATGCATTTTAAAAGAACAAAATCAGCCTCAACAATTTAGCAAAGCCCTCTGCAACTTAGCAAGATCCTGACTCAAAACTGAAAAATAAAAAGGGCTGCAGTTATTGGTACAGTGCCACTGGTTCAATACCCAGTACCAAAAAAAAAAAAAAGATTACCTTTTCCTTAAATATTTTTGGCACTTTGATTTCCAGATGAATTTTAGAATCAGATTGCCAGATTCTCCCAAAAAGAAATGAATAAAATAGACTGCTAGGATTTTGACTGTGATTGCATTAAGTCCACAGAGTAAACTGAGGAGAGTTGACATTTATGGACATTGCATCTTTCAATCATAAATGTGGCATATCCCTCAATTTATTTAGGTCTTCTTTGTATTATCATGAGACTCTTTTTTAGTTTTTAGTGTGGAGGACTTGCACATATTTTGTTGGGTTTATTCCTAGGCATTTAATGCTATTTTAAATAGTACCTTATAATATTTCATTTTCTATGTGTTAATTTTTTCTATATAAAATTGATTTTTGTATATTTGAATGTTGCTAAGTAATTATATTCATTTTTGTGGATCTTTTGAGTTTTTCTCACTTTTATTTCAATATTATTTCTTTCATTCCAGTCTATATTCTTTATTTCTTCCATTCTAATCCATGGACATTGTACTTTTTTTGTTGATTAATTACATTGGCTAGAACTTCCTTCATTATGTTAAATAGAAGTGGTGAGAGCAGAATCTTTGTCTCATTCTCAGTCTCTGGGGGAAAAATATTTTCCCACTGACTATAAAAATTGCTGTAGAATTTTTGTAGATATTCTTTATCAGATTATGAAGTCCCCTGGTATTCTTCAATTGCTAAGATTTTTTTTAAATGATGAGTGATTGTTGAACTTGTCCAATATTTTTGTCATTCTAATTTATTTTTTTTAGTTATATACAACACCAGGATACACCCGGACATTGTCACAAACATATGGAACTTAATTGGCTCCAATGATTTCTCTCCCTCTTTCTAAATTACATTGATTTAAATATAAAACTAACTTTGTATCCTAGGATTAAATCATCTTTTTATAATATATTCTCGGTATTGCTGGATTAGGTATTGTACTCATTTGTTAAGGCTGGCATTGAAAAGTACCACAAGCTAGGTGGCTTAAATAACAGAAGTTTATTGTATCACAGTTCCAAAGAGTTGAAATACAATAAGGAATTGTCAGGGTTGTTTCTTTCTGTGGGCTGAGAGGCAAGCGTCTGTTCCAGACCTCTCTCTTTGGCTCCCAGATGGTCATCTTTATGTTAACAGGATGTTCTTCATGTTCACATATCTGTCTCCAAATTTTCCCTTTTTATATGAATACCAGTCAGATTAGGGACCACCCCAACATTCTCATTTTACTTTTATTACCTCTGCAAAAATCCTATCTCTATATTGCAAGGTACAGGGTTAGGTGTCGATGTGAATTTGGGAGTGGGGAGCCAACAATTTAATTTAAACCATAACAAATATTTTAATATTTTTGCTTTATAAATTTTGGATCTACTTTCATGTTAAAGACTGGACTATATTATTCTTTCTTTTTATATCTTTGTCATATTTTAATATAGAGGTTACACTGAATATTTTCAAATGTCAACCTTTTTGATTACTGGGAAGATATGGGATTTTAAAATATTGTATTTTATGAATCACCTCTTCATATCTTTAGTATTTTTTGCTATGATGATTCATTTTTTCATATTAATTAGTGAGGATTTTTATCTTGGGATAATTCTGCCTACTACACTATGCCATATTGTTCTAATACATTTTATATGTTTCTAAGTAGACATGAGTGTATAGGTTTTCAAGTTTGTAATTTTCTTTGACTTTTATTATTTACTGTCATATTCCTTATGAAATCTGTCAAAATTGTTATTTTCAAGAGTATTTTCATTATACATTATTGCTTAATTTTGGTTTCTATACATTATGTAGATATGTCTACAATAAATGACCTCTAAATTTTTCATCTTACATTCTTAAGCTGTTGCTTCTGTATCATTTAATAGATAGTCTAATTTTTCAATCCTGATTTGAAATGCTAACACTGCAGTATGATAAGTTTGTATCTACTATTACATCTCTTTCCATATTTTAGTTCTTCTCAAATCATTTATCAATCAGTCTGTACACAAATACCCATTTTGGTTACTGTGGTTTTTCTAGATATTGTATCTGTGAGACTAAGTACTACCACAATGTTACATGTTTCTCCATGCATTTCCTTCTAAATTTTGTCCATGATATTCTCAATATTTTTGGTAAACTTAAAATCTGTATTTTCAGGCTCAGAAAAAATAATATACCATTGGGATGTTTATGGAAACTGTGTAAAATATATATATTGACCCAATATAAAATTAATATCAACCGGGCATGGTGGCGCAAGCCTATAATCCCAGCAGCTAGGGAGGCTGAGACAGGAGAATCGCGAGTTCAAAGCCACCCTCAGCAATAATGAGGCATTAAGCAACTCAGTGAGACCCTGTCACTACATAAAACACAAAATAGGGCTGGGGATGTGGCTCAGTGTTCAAGTGCCCCTGAGTTCAATCTCTAGTACCAAAAAAATATTATCTATTTATTTAATTATTTATTTATTTATGAAACTGGGGATCAAACTCAGAGCTTTTCAAATGTGAGGCAAACACTTTGCCACTGAGCTACATCCCAGTCCAAAATTAGAAGCTTAACAATACTGGGGCATTCATCCAGGAAAGGAGTCTTCATTTACCCTATCCTTCTTCTAAGATTCTCCTTAAAGTTTGGTAATTTTCTTCATAAAGGCCTTATATATTTTGGGTTAAGTTTGTTGTTAGGCTTAAAATTTGATGGAAATGGAATGCTTTGTCTCATTTATGTCCTATATATTATATTTGTTTACTTTCAAATCAAGTCTTATTTTCTTCTCATTTTTTATTAGTGCATTATAGTTATACAAAATATTAGGGTTCATTTTGACATAATTATATAAGCATAAAATATGATTTTCTCCCAGCACTTCTTTCCCTTCCCACATTCCCTTTCCTCCATTCCACTGGCCTTTCTGTTTTTTTTTTTAAATTAGTGCAATACATATACATTTGTGTGTGTGTGTGTGTGTGTTTGTACATGTGTGTGATATTCACTGTGGTATATTCATATATGTATATAGGATAATATGGTCAGTTTCAAAGATAAAATTTATTACTTTATCTGATATCACTGAACATAACCATTTAGACTGTAACGTACAAATCTAGGGTATATTTTCATATATAGTATGAAATGAATGACAACCCCTAGAGTTACTTTTAAATGAATTTGGCTCTGTAACTAAAAAATGTAGACTTTAATATCCTGTATTTTTAATTTCAAATTAGTCTTATTAAGAAGAAAGGAAGGGCTGGGGCTATAGCTCAGTGGTAGAGCACTTACCTAGCATGCATAAGGCACTGGGTTCGATCCTCAGCACCACATATAAATAATAAATGAATAAAATAAAGATCCATCAACAACTAAAAAAATATTTTTAAAAAAAAGAAGAAAGGAATATTCTTTGTAAATGTAAATGTTTTGCCTCCTATATTATCGTCTCAATAGTACACTCAGGACTGCAAGTAATAGATGCATTATTATTGATGACAACAAACCATTACATAAAGAATAAAAGAATATTCACTGTGGTGAAATATGGACTATTTTTTCTCACATGGCTCACTTGTTTCTATAACTGTTTCTACAGTCACATTAAACTCAGCATTCATAACACAGACCTGATCCTCCTCCTCACCCCAAAGACCATTTCCTAGTAGCTTATCCATTTTCAATCAACTGGTCCCAGGTGCCCTAAATTTGAAAAGCTCACAGACATTGTCTCCACCTCCAACTAATCCTCAAATTCAATCAATAATTTCTTCATGATGCATCTTGTATCCACCATTGAATTTCCTCTTTCACTGTCATTATCTTAGACAACATCCAGGTTACCATAGTTCATTTGGTTTCTTTAAAATACATTAACACTTTTAATTCCCCACAAAGAGGTCCAGCCTTCATTTTCAAGGACTAAGCTTTTTCAGATTTCAGCCTAGGAAAACAGAATCAGACTGAACTGGACCCCTTGTTTCCTCTGAGTTCTCCATAACCATTACATTCTACCATTGTGCTTGTAGCCTCTCCTCTAACCTGCCTTTCCCCACATTCGAGTTTCCTACAGGCTGGTTCCCCATATACTACCAGACCACCCCAATGAACTCAATACCCTGAGCTACTGCCAATTTTGAAATGTTGTAAGCCTGTGCTGAGCACAAGTACCCATTTGTTTGGATCTGATAATTGGTTTGTGTTCTTTGCTAACATGACCTCACCCAGTTTAGTATCATATCATATTTTATTTAACCTTAGAAAAAATATTCAAATACCATTCCCATATTCGGAATATTTACCTTGGCTTTAGCCTACAGTGGTTCCCAGATGATTTAAATAGTATATTGCTAGCAATTAGTGATTGCTAAATTGAACAACGAAAGAAAGTTGACATGTTTAAAATAAATGACTATACTGGAATACTAACTAGATAATACAAAATAGCAATACTCTTCTGAAATATGCATCTCTCATGATTCAAACATTAAAATGACTCAGCCAAATGTTTTCATTTATAAATGTGTAAAACTGTACTTCAAAGTTAAGTACTTAAAACAATATTGCTAATTGAAAATTGAAATGTTGACAATTTCCATTGTATTTTATTATTTTAAACCATTACTGTTTGATGTCAGACACATAAATAAAACCATGAGAAACTCTTCATTGCTAAGGTGATATTTGAAAATGATGAGGATTTAATCATGCCTGCAAGAATGCTTGTTGGAAAATTGGCCTCAGATACCATGAAAGCTCTCTAATATGTTTTGAGGCTGATGTTACCTGAATTTTCTCTTTTCTATATTTTATTTTATTTTATTTTTTAATTAGATTATTTAGTTGCATTTCAAGTCATAGTACATATATAGAGCTCAGTTTTTCCATTTCTCTGGTGGCAAACCAGATAAAGTCACACTATTTGTGTCTTCATACATGTACCTAGGGTAGTGATGACGATCTCAATCAACCATCTTTACTGTACCCATTCCCCTTTCACTCCGCCCACCTCCCCCTGCCACATCCAGAGTTCCTCCATCTCTCCTATGTTCCCCATTCCCACCCCACTTATGTATCAGCATCCACCAATCAGAGAGAACATTCGGCATTTGGTTTTTTGGGATTGGCTTACTTCACTTAGCATAATGCTTTCCAATTCCATCCATTTGCCTGCAAATGCCATAATTTTATTCTTTGTTATTGCTGAATAATATTCCATTGTGTATATGTACCACAGTTTCTTTACCCATTCATCTATTGAAGGGCATCTGGGTTGCTTCCACAGTTTTGCAATTGTGAATTGTGCTGCTATACACATTGAAGTGGCTGCTTTACTGTAGTGTGCTGTTTTTAAGTCTTTAGGGTATAGGCCAAGGAGTGGGATAGCTGAATCAAATGCTGGTTCCATTCCAAGTTTTTTAAGAAATCTCCATACTGCTTTCCAGATTGGTTGCACAAGTGTGCAATCCCACCAGCAATGTTTAAGTATACCTTTTTCACCATATCCTCGCCAGCACTTATGTTGCTGGTATTTTGGACAGCTGCAATTCTGACTGGGGTGAGATAAATCCGAGGGTAGTTTTGATTTGCATTTCTCTAATGATAGAGACGTTGAATATTTCTTCATATATATGTTTATTGATTGTATATCTTCTTCTGAGAGGTTTCTATTCAGCTCCTTGGCCCATTTATTGATTCGGTTGTTTTTTTGGTGTTAAGTTTTTTGAGTTCTTTATATATCCTGGACATCAGTGCTCTATCTGATGTGCATGTGGCAAAAATTTGCTCCCAGAATGTAGGCTCTCTGTTCACCTCATTGATAGTTTCTTTTGCTGAGAAGAAGCTTTTTAGTTTAAGTCCATCCCATTTATTGATGCTTGCTTTTACTTCTTGTGCTATAGGTGTCTTGTTAGGTAATTTGGGGCCTAATCCCACGTGATGAAGATTTGGACCTACTTTCTCCTCAATTAGACACAGGGTCTGTGGTCTAATTCCTAGGTCTTTGATCCACTTTGAGTTGAGTTTTGTGCATGGTGAGAGATAGGGGTTTAGTTTTATTTTACTGCAAATTGTTTTCCAGTTTTCCCAGCACCATTTGTTGAAAAGGCTATCTTTTCTCCAATGTATGTTTTTGGCACCTTTGTCTAGTATGAGATAGCTGTATTTATGTGCATTACTCTCTGTGTCTTCTATTCTTTTACCATTGGTCTACATGTCTATTTTGGTGCCAATACCATGCCATTTTTGTTACTATAGCTTTGTAGTAAAGTTTAAGTTCTGGTATTGTGATGCCTCCTGCTTCACTC
>CM053417.1:103204916-103321298 GCA_028644305.1 Xerus rutilus
CTGTTTTGGAGAAGGATCCATGTGCTGCTGAGAAAAACGTGTATTTGCTTGTTGAAGGATGGAATATTCTATATATATCCGTTAAGTCTAAACCATTGATTGTTCTATTAAGTCTTATAGATTCTTTGTTTAGTTTTTGTTTGGAAGATCTGCCCAGTGGTGAGAGAGTTGTGTTTAAGTCACCCAATACTATTGTGTTAGGATCTATTTGGTTCTTGAATTTGAGAAGGGTTTGTTTGACAAACATGGCTGCCCCATTGATTGGGGCATAGATATTTAAGATTGTTATGTCCTGTTGATGTATGATTCCCTTAAGCAGTATGAAATGACCTTCTTTATCCCTTTTCACTAACTTCGGTTTGAAGTCTACTTTATCTGAAATGAGGATGGAAACTCCTGCTTGTTTATGCAGTCCATGTGAGTGACAAATTTTTTCCATCCTTTCCCCTTCAATCTATATCTCTTTCTATGAGATGAGTCTCTTGGAGGCAGCATATTGTTGGGTCTTTTTTTTAATCCAATCTGCCAGTCTGTGTCTTTTAATTGCTGAGTTTAGTCCATTGACATTCAATATTATTATGGAGATATGGTTTGTATTTCCAGACATTTTGGTTTAGTCTTAGATTTAACTTGATTGGGTTTCTCCTTTGATTGGCCTTTAGTGTAGCTCCTCCCTCTGCAGGTTTTCATTGTTGTTTTTTATTTCTTCCTCTTGGAATATTTTACCAAGAATGTTCTGTAGTGTCGGCTTTCTTGCTGAGAATTCTTTTAATTTTTGTTTATCTTGGAAGGTTTTTATTCATCTTCAAATCTAAAACTTAATTTTGCTGGATATAAGATTCTTGTTTGGCATCCGCTGTCTTTTAGCACTTGGTATGTGCTTTGCCATGATCTTCTTGCTCTCAGGGTGTGGGTTGAGAAGTCTGCAGTGATCCTAATTTGCTTCCCTTTTATGTAATCTGATTCCTTTCTCTTGTGGCTTTTAAGATTCTCTCCTTATTCTGAATGTTAGGCATTTTCATTATGATGTGCCTTGTTGTAGGTCTGTTGTGATTTTGAACGTTTGGTGTCCTGTAATCCTCTTGAATTTGATTATCCAATTTATTCTTCACATTTGGAAAGTTTTCTGATATTATTTCATTGAATAGATTGCTCCTTCCTTTGGTTTTGAATTTTATGCCTTCCTCTATCCCAATAATTCATAAGTTTGGTCTATTAATGTTATCCCATAATTCTTGGATGTTCTGTTCATGGTTTCTTACTGTCTTTGCTGTGTGTTCAACTCTATTCTCAAGTGTAAATATTTTGTCTTCAGTATCTGAGGTTCTGTCTTCCAAGTGGTCTAATCTGTTGTTGATGTTTTCCATTTAGTTTTTAATTTGGCTTATATTTTCTTTCATTTCAAGGATTTCTGTTTGTTTCCTTTTCAGAATTTCTATCTCCTTATTGAAGTGATCTTTTACTTCCTGTATTTGCCTATATATCTTATTATCAAAGTGATCTTTTACTTCCTGTATCTGCCTATGTATCTCTTTATCGAAATGATCTTTTGCTGATTGGGCTTGCTCTCTTATATCATTCTTTAAGTCACTGAACATTTTAATTATGTACATCCTGAATTCTTGTTCTGTCATTTTTTCTGCTGTACTGACCATGGATTCTAATAGCATAGTATCTTGGTTTGTTTGAGTCACTTTCTTCCCTTGTTTTCTCATGATGTTTGTGTGTCTTTCCTTCTAGCTCTGCTGATCCAAGTTGTTACAGTTTTTGCTCCTATATGGGTATAGTTTCCCTGCAGGGTTTCGTTATCTCTCCTTTAACGGGGAGACCGATATTGATTTTCTCAATACAAGCAATATATAATTTCAATCCAAGTAGCTCCTAACAGCTCCCAAATACATTTACAGTTTATTCACAATATACAACAATTATGTGTTCCTTTACAATCTATTATGTAACCAATAAGTTTGCACAAGGGTCTATAGTATCCGTTGGTGGGCTAGGGAAACTTGAGGGTGGGGTGTAGGGTAGAATGTCGGGGATAGTAGGAAGTGAGGATATGGTTATTAGATCTTAGAGAGCATAAAAAAGGAATCCAAGAGGAGTTGGCTATTACTAGAAAGAGCGACAGAGAGTTAGGGAAAACCAGTAAGGAGGAAGAAAAGAGTACATTGAGGAGAGATGATAGCAAGAAAAATAAAACATATGCAAGTGGGAGTTACAAGACTATATAATACCACTCTCGTATACAGTTCAGAAATCCCAATCTACCATATCCCACTGTATAACAGATATTTGATGTCACAACTGTTGGAGATTAGAGGGTAGGAAAAAAGTGAGAGAAAAGAGGGAAGGAAAAAGAAAGAAGGGAAAGAACAAGACAGCAGAGAAATAAAGCAAAAGTATTAAACAATAGAACTATTAGGAGAAAAAGATAAAGGGTAAAATAAAAAATAAGAATTAAAAAAGTAAAAAGTCTCAATGTAAATAAACAGGTATGGTTCCTTTCACCTGCAGTAGGTGGTGTTGTCTGTTGCTTGCTGAGTTTTCCCCGCTGGTGTCCTGGGTGCTTGTCCCACAGCAGGGTGAAACTCTGCACTGCTGGTGAAGTCGCTGTTCCACGGTGCGCTGCGCCATGGCCAGAGTTTGCTCCCAGGTGCTGACCTACGCCCCCTGGTGTAGGAAGTTCCGCCATGTTAGAAGGGAATCCACAAAGAACAGTGGCTGGGGGTCACTCAGGAGACGGTCCTTCCAGAGTAGCAACTGCTAGCGGTCCCACGCGGCTGGGTGGGCGCTGGGTCCAGGCACCCTGTGTGGAAGCAGGCCCTGCCTGCCAGGGCAATTTCCGGGCTGGAGCCCTGGGCCGGAGCCCTCCCCGCAACTCTGCTCCGCTGGTCACCGCCAAAGTCACGCTTTCCATGGCTACCACTGCTTCCTGGTGGCCCTGCACACACACACGTGAGTGAAACTCCTGCATGGGATGGTGAACCGCAGAAGGATGCCAGGAAGCTGGCTGGAAAAGGGCACCTCCACCACTTCCGGCCTCCGTCCCGGAGAGCCTGAGCCCTGGGCCGGGGCCCCCAGCACAACTGCTCTCTGCACGTCGCCGCTGAAGTCACGCTGCCCGCGGCTACCGCTGCCTCCTGGTGGCCTTGCTCACACACACGCGAGCAAAACTCTTGCGGGGGTGGTGAGCCGCAGAATGCTGCCAAGAAGCTGGCTGGAAAGGGGCACCTCCACCACTTCTAGCCTCGGTCCCGGGGAGCCTAGCATGGAGGAGACCGTCTAGGCCGCCATCTTGGAACTCTTCTCTGCATTTTCTTCTGAATAGCAGAAATGGGAAGTTGATACCAGATGCCATTAGTGATAGACTTTTTACAGCAGAAGGAAAACTATGTGACTGCATTTTCAAGATGTTTAAGGTGGCATCTGGCAACACCACAGAATAAAGAGCATATAGCCATGCAACCATGTCTTAAGTAGAATTCTATATGTTGAATATTGTTTCTTCTAAAGCTTCAAAGATATATATTTGAAGCAAAAATTCTATTTCCCCTAAGAATAATTGAAAGGTATTAAAGAAAATAATTCTATGTAAGTATATTACAGAGAAAATAATTCTCTGTAAGCTTTCAACTTTCAAAGCTTCAGATAGAGCCTTGATAAAATCCCTCTCACAATGCTTAGATTAGCTGAATCCTCTGGATGGTCCAGCCCAACTATTGCTGGGCCAGTCTATTAGAGCCAGGGAAACAGATTCTGAGGAAATTATACTACTCAGGGCCCTCTAAAGAGCTTCAAATTTAAATCCATTCCAATGTACTTGAGAGAAAGCCAAGAGCGAGTAGCACAGACACCAGAAGGAAGCATCAAGTCCAAAGAAAGAAGCAGGGCCACTGGTGGCAAAGATAGAGCCAAGAGTCAGAAACTAGATGGATTAAAGTATGGTCAAATGGGGGCAAACAAGGCTGCTTTGGCACAACTGCCCTTCAAAATGGACAAGATCAACATGAATACCAGAGCTATTCCAATTGGCATAATGGATATTTGTAAAAAAGGCATTACAGAAATACCCTCCAACATGAGTCATTCCATTTTGATCATCAGTTATGGAGAATAAATTACTAACAAAAAGAAGACTGTGCCTGCCAATATGAAATTGAGAAATTCTTTTTAAAATGTCACATATTAAAACACCACACCATGCCACACAAATAGACATAATTATTATATTTTGATTGAAAATAAAATAATTTAAATTTAAAAATAAAAAATGAGAAAATAAAATGATGAATCAATTAGACAACCCAATACAATCTACTTTATCCAAAGACTCTATTGCCTAGCTATCTCTATTAATTGACCCATCTATTATCCCATAATGCAATCATAACAGATGGTTATAAAAAAGACCCTAAGGCTCTATGGCATTTTTAAAGAACTTTCTAAGTAATTGATGAAAAAATTATATTTTGAATGGTTTGAAGTCAAATGTAATCTATTTTCTCTTAAATGGGAAATTAATTCAATTGAGCATTTTAGCTTCCTACTTATTATGTGCAATTGAATAACATGTAGTATTTTTCCTCATCTGAATATTTTATTAATCATACTAAGGTCATGCTAGACAACAGAAGGTTTCCTGAATGGACAAAAATATGATACCACTATGCATGAGGAAAAATGTTTAATTTCTGTTCCAGGGCAATGAAAATAATACTTAAATTTGTTAAACATGTACTGATTCCCAGAGTCTCTTTGAAACACTTATTATATTTTACCTTCTCGATTTGGACAATAGTTAGTACTATTATTAATTTCATAATTGAGCATGAAGATTTTTAGATGTTAAATAACTTGGTTAATTTTACATAGCCAATAAATAAAGAATCTATTATAATGTATTGATAGGCAGTAGAAAACAGACAATAAATAGAGGGATATTATGATAGACAAAAATACCTACACAGATTGCATCACACTTGATTTATAACTGAGAAAAAAGACTAAGAAAGGTTAATAGTCTTAGCTAGGAGAAATAAAATAAATATAATTCATCATTGGCTTCTTATTTAAATAATATAAAATCTTAATCAATTAATATTTTTGACCAACAAAAATAGCACTCTTGTATGTTTCAGTCTAATACAACTATCTACAAGGCACTTAAAGTAGAATTATATTGCCTCAATATTAGAAGTCATATTACACATACTGCTTCTTCCTATGAAATACCTAATTTGGCATTGACATCTAAATGTGATTTATTTGGGCATAAATACAATTTTAAAATGAGTTTGAGTGCAGATAATATAAATTATTACAATGGTTTGATTCAAGTAAATAACTTAGTGATTATGGTTAAATATGTTTAAAATAACATGGACACTTTTTATCCACATTGAACAAAATACTTTAAAACTATTGTTTCCTGAATTGCACATCTCTATCAGATAAGCAAACTCTTAAAATTACTCTTAAACAGCTTGAAAACTAAAATATAAAAAATTTAAGTGGTTTTCTGCTGTCATTCATTGAGTCAGCAGTGATAATAACAGTTTGAGTTACTGATCATCATTTATTCTGTGCCACATAGTAAATTTCACAATGTCACATCAGGGGACACATTTTGTTTTGCTTTCTGATGATAAATGAAATTCCTCCTCCAACACTACCCTACCTAAGCTAAAAATATTAAAAATAATTTGGTGATCATAAATAATGAACAAACCCAATGAAAACTATAAAATACTGGCAGTTAAGCTGGTTCATATTTGTAGTGGCACCACAGCTAGTGTCCTGCAGCATCATTCTCTCTTTCAGTATAGTGTTATAGCCACCTATGATAGCTCAGGATCATTTTATTCATAATTTTCCATCTGAGTCACTTCCCTTTTTAACTTGATCCACAACCAATCAAGTGAAATTTCTTGGTTCAGTTAACACTAACAAATCATTTCACATTGGTAATTTGTGAAGTTTCTGAATTATTTTCATATCCTACTTGGCCAATTCTGTACTCTAAACTCAGTGTCTCATTAAATATTTGTTGAATAAAGGGATCTATGATTATGCAAATAGGATCCCAAAATACTGAGATGCTAGCAAGCTACCAGAGGCAAACTACTAAATTGGTGTTTGGTGAAATGCCTGTCAAGATCATAAGAAAACTGCCTCTCTATGGAAACTTCACCAGTGTAAGTTTCACCCATAAGTTCTCACCAAGCAGAAAATGCTTATATATATGGTCCTCCTTTTGCATAGTTCCTATTTGCACATATCAGCTACCACAATTTAGCTAAATAATACCAGTCTCAGATGACATGATTTGAATTTCAGTTACCATAGCACATTAACTCTGAGAAATTGCTTAAAGCCAAACTTTGATACCAGCTCTTTAGTCCACTGATCACTCCCTAAATAACAATGTCATGGTTAATGACAAATCATGTCCCTTCTTTCAAAGTCTGTCAGTGATTTATTACTGGGTGTTTACTATTCAGTTTACATACAGACAGCAAAGTATATAGTTGTGTTGCTTTCTTATTTCCCTGTGATAGTCAATGTGATATTTTACAAAAATGAGCAACAAAGTCTAAGTACAAAAAAAAGAGGGATAAGGCCAGAAGTGAAGTTCAAACAGGATGTAAGTGGATTTATGGAAAAAAATAGCATGACCATTACCATTTGAAGGGATGCCAGATACATACACAGGGTCCTGGGGATATAGCTCAGTGATAGAGTACTTGCTACTGGTGTGCAAAGCCTTGGGTTCAATCCCCAGGACTGAAGGACTGAAGAGAGAGAGAGAGAGAGAGAGAGAGAGAGAGAAAAGAAGAAGGAGGAGGAGGAGGGGGGGGAGGGGGAGGAGGGGGAAGAAAGAAAGAAAGAAAGAAAGAAAGAAAGAAAGAAAGAAAGAAAGACAAACGATCAGAGAAAGTTGTGGAAGGTGAACTAAGTGACATTTTAGAGGGAAATGATTGTGATGAAAAGGATGACATTTGTCCCAAAGAAAGCAATGCCAGCAAAAAATATTCACATTAAAGAAAAAATTAGAAATATTTCATAATATTGAATGAACAAAGAATAAAATGTTGAAAGTTGATCCAGTGTTATAAAAGAGTATGGCAATTCATGAAAGCATAGAAAGACTCTTGCTCTATTTCATAAGTAATATGATAGAGAAGAAGAAAGCCATCACTGATCAAGCTACTCAAGATCTTCACAAAGAAAACACTAATTCTCAAAGTTGGTAATGTCTTAAATTGCAGAGTACTCAGTAAACATCTATTTTACTTTCTTCATTTCCTATACATTTATATGTAAATATAAGAGAGTTTTAGTTTTTTGACAAGAATGTTTAAAGGCTCATAGAATAATCAAATTTTCCCATTGATTAAGATTATTTTGCATTAGGCAGACATGGTGGGACACAAGTGTAATCCCAGCTACTCAGGGGGCTGAGGCAGGTGGATCACAAACTCAAGGCAGGCCTTGGCAAATTGTTGAGACCCTGTGTCAAAATCAAACTTTAAAATAGGGTTGGAAATGTAACTAAGTGGTAGAGTGCTTTCCTAGTATATATGAGGCCCTGGGTTCAATTCCAGTACCATCCCAAACACACAGATTATTTTGCATGATTTCACATGCATAATCATTTTATTGGCCTATACTACTCTGCAAAGTGATAACATCCTATAGTTTATTATGAGTCAGAATTAATTCCTTTATAACACCTAAAAACAATAAACTAGGACAACAGACAAAAATATTTTCTGAGTGAAGACATTAGAGAACAACAAAGAGAGTGAGGATTTTTTTTTCTTTTGCCACAAAGGGGAGCTCCAAGTAAATAGAAAACCTAGAGAACTACAGAGTCTCTGGCTAACTAAAAATACTCAATACCCAAATTTCAAATAAGGAATAAATTCAATTTCCAATTATCATCACTGCCCAAGTTAGGAAGAGTAGTGTTGATAATTAGTCTTTGTGTGCAGGATTTTCAAATTGCTGGGATTAGAAAGCCATGAAACAGCTGGTGAGTTAACTACTGCCAACATCTATTTATCTTCCTTCCTTCCTTTCTTCCTTCCCTCCCTCTCTCCTTCCCTCCTTCCTTCTTTTTTCTTTCTTTCTTTCTTCTTTCTCTTTCTTTACTTCCTTCCTGTGTGCCTGCCTTCCTTTCCTTTCTTTCTTTCTTTCTTCCTTCCTTCCTTCCTTCCTTCCTCCCTCCCTCCCTCCCTCCCTCTTTCTTTCTTCCTTCCTTCCTTCCTTCCTTCCTTCCTTCCTTCCCCCTTCCTTCCTTCCTTCCTTCCTTCCTTCCTTCCTTCCTTCCTTCCTTCCTTCCTTCCTTCCTTCCTTCCCTTTCTTTCCCACAGAAAACTTGACTGGAGAATGTCAGCACTAGGGAGAAAATGACAATTTGAGCCCAGAGTTCTCATTTGATATTCTCATTACTTTCTACCATGAGTATGTTTTTAAAAAGAAGCATATACATTTCAATTTCAACACAGAACTCATTAGGTAATTATCCATATTGCACATAGTGGAATCTGCCATAATTTATTTTCCTTTTCTAACCCTTTATTAATGAAGTATGTTACCATGCTCTTTGCTTCTTGCAACACTTCAGGGAAGACCAATGCCTCAGTTGCCCATCATATTTCTATTAATGCCTTCATGGGTTTACTGCCATTAGGATTCATCAGTCATAAGTTCAGAGTCTGTCCCTTACTATCAATAATCAGACACTAAATTTTGACTGTCATACTTATGCTTTCATTGTACAAATTCTGACTCCTTTTGTCTACCCTTTAAGGAACCCAGTCCTTAGTTATTTAATTTCATTGTTATACAAGGCCATATACACCTATTTTATGTAGAAGATACATATCATTCTAAAGAGGGAGACTATATAGCACATTTTAAATAAAGGCAGAAAAATGTGTAAATATTAGTTATCATTTCAACATCAATCAAGAGATCTCTGGAAAAAATCATTTCCATTTGGTACCACATATTGCAAAGTATGATAAGTTGTGATTTTATAGTTGATATACACTGATGATATTCAGGATAGCTTAGAAACAAAACCAAATGACTCGATTAGGGAGTGAAGTAATGGAGGATTTTTTCTACTACTTCCCAGTCTTGAATTGCAACACTTACCTGAGAAAACCCTAGGCAGAAAATAGAAAAGCACAAGTATTCTCTTCCAATACAGAAATATGTTGTCTAATGAAACAATAAAAGGTTACATAAATACAGTTATCTCATACTAGACAAAAGTACTATAAACATACACTGGAGAAAAGATAGCCTTTTCAACAAATGGTACTGGGAAAACTGGAAACCCACATGTAGTAGTTGAAACTGAACCCCTATATCTCATCCTGCACAAAACTCAACTCAAAGTGGATCAAGGACCTAGGCATTAAACCAGAGACACTGTGCCCACTAGAAAAAAATGTAGGCTCAACTTTCCATCATTTCACCTTAGGAACTGATTTCCTCAATAAGACTCCTAAAGCACAAGAAGTAAAATCAAGAAATCAATAAATGGGATGGCATCAAACTAAAGAAGCTTCTTCATAGCAAAGGAAACAAACAAGAATGTGAACAGAGAGCCTAAAGAATGCAAGAAAATCTTTTCCACTTGCACCTCAGATAGAGCATTAATCTCTAGTATATGCAATAAACTCAAAATACTTAACACCAAAAACCAAATAACCTAATCAATAAATGGGCAAAGGAACTGAACTGACACTTCACAGGAGAAATACGTGAACAAACACATGAAAACAGATACATGAAAAACAAATATAATAAAAAATGTTCAGAGTATAGATGTTTCATTCATGAAAATATATTATAAAAGTAAAATCCCAGACTAGGAGAAGATACTTGCAACATATGTAACTGACATAGAACCTATAGCCAAATATATAAGGTAATCCTTGTTATCAAAAAACATAGACCTTTGGGTTCAATTCTCAGCACCACATACAAATAAATAAATTAAATAAAGGTCCATCAACAACTAATATATATGTGTATATATATATATATATATATATATATATATATATATATATATATATACACACATATATTTAAATAGACCTAGAATCTGATATTAACGTGGGTACCATGAACAGGCACTTCAAAACAAGGATGGCCAAGTCAACAATAAACATACATATAAATGGTTTTCAACTCCATTAGTAATTAGGAAATTTTATATTCAAATTACAATGGCATACAGGACTTAACAATTCTAAGAACTGACATAGAAAAGGGCTAATTTGATTTTAATGCACAGCAGTCAGGAATATAAATTAATACAACAACTTTGAATATCTATTAAAGCTGAACATACTCAGACTTTGATCCAACAATTACACACCTATTGGTATATCCACATAAATTGGTACAGAAGTATACTAAATATGTTAAAGAACATTCATAACAGCATTATTCATAATAGTCAACGACAGGAGATAATCCAAATGTCTACCAACAGTAAAATTGAAATGACTCATGGAGTAACTACTTAGTGGAAAACTATACTGCAAAGGAAATGAACAGACTCCTTCCACATGCATCATGGGTGAATCTCACATAATTGTGCAAAGCCAAATACACACACACACACACACACACACAAATACTCTGATCTCCTATGATCCATTTAATAAATAAAAAATTTAAGAATAGACAAAACCAATCTATAGTGTTAAAACAGTGCTAATATTTTGCTGTGGAGGGAGGTACTAGTGATTGAGAAGGGGTAAAGGGTAGTTTCCTGAGGTGTTAGTAAATTACTATTTTTTTTAATATTCTCAAATCTTTCATTTATTCATCATTATTCCTTGTTTGACAATGATATTTTCCATTTATTTATTCTAACTAGGTATACAGGACAGCAGAATGCATTTTGATTCATTGTACACAAATGGAGCACAACTCTTCATTTCTCTGGTTGTACACAATATAGAATTACACCATATGTGCCGTCATACATGTACCTAGGGCATTGTTGTCCATCTCGTTCCACCATCTTTCCTGCCCGCATGTCCCATCCCCTCCCTTCCCTCCTTCTTGACCAAAGTTCCTCCATTCTTTTTTTTTTAAATATTTTTTTAGCTGTAGATGGACACAATGTCTTTATTTTATTGCTTTGTACGTGGTGCTGAGGATCAAACCCAGGGCCTCACGCATGCAAGGCTAGCGCTCTACCGCTGAGCTACAATCCCAGCCCAGTTCCTCCATTCTTCCCGTGCCCCCTCCACCATTATGAATCAGCAGCCACTTATCAGAGAGAACATTTGGCCTTTGGCTTTTTGGGGTTGGCTTACTTCACTTAGCATGATATGCTCCAACTCCATCCATTTACGTGCAAATGCCATAATTTTATTCTCTTTTAATGCTGAGTAATATTCCATTTTGCTTATATACCACAGTTTCTTTATCCATTCATATATTGAAGGGCATCTAGGTTAGTTCCCAGTTTAGCTATTGTGAATTGAGCTGCTATAAACATTGAAGTGGCCGCATCACCGTAGTATGCTGTTTAAATTACTATTTCTTGACCTGGTAGTATTTATGTGTATGTTCAATTTGTGATAATTTGTTGAACTGAATCTATGCTTTCTTTTGGCATATTACATTTTAAAGACAAACCCAGAAAGTTGGGGGTCAAAATAAGGGGAGAAAAAGAAAAAGCAGGGGATTCCATGAAAATAAAAGAGATCGGTGAAATAGAGGAAGGGGATTGAGGAGGAGGAAGGAGAGACCTGAAAAGGGAGGAATGGTGGAATGAATCTGACCAAACTTTCCTATGTATATATATATATGAATATAACATGGTGAATTTCACCTTTATGTATGTTCATAATGCACTAATTTTTAAAAAGCTATAAATTAAAAGTTGGTTAAAATTATACTTCATAAAAATTTTTAAAAAGGCTTGTGAGGTGCTTACCTTTGCACTCTTTAGTAAAATCAAATGTTAAGTAAATCAGTAACAAACATAGATATTTAACATACCAAAGATAATGAATTATTTTTTTAATTTTGTCATCTGTATAAGGAATAAATAAAATACAAATTGGAAACTATTCTGATGCAAATAATTTTGGCAAAACAAAAGTTTATTTGATGATTATTTACTATGTTTACTTGAAAGCAATAAAGATCTATTAATATTTCAGAAATCAGATTTTCCACTAAATCAAACTGACCTCTCTCACTTGCCAGAATTACATATTGATGCATTTGGGTATTTCTACACATCATTAATATGGTGAATGGACTAACTTTGGCCAAATTCAGACTAATTAGTCTGTGCAGTTTTGACATAAAAGTCATATTAATATTCTTACTCTTGTACCCTAATTTACTCTCTTTTCTAAACCTTTTGTTATCTTTATGTGAATATTGTTTTTGTGGGGCAAATATGAACTCAACATAGAAAATGACATTTTCAAATGACACACTATGTTACTTGCTTTTTCAACACCACAGCAGTCCACAATAGGGGAAAGACTACTAAACTGAAAACCCATAAGGCATGCTCTGCCATTAAGCTGCTGGAAGATCTTGGGTGAATGATTTTACCACATCAGGCCTCAGTGACCTCATATGTAACATGAGGAGATGAAATTGTCACCTGTTATTGCTTAAGGAACCTATACATCTAGTTTAGTTTAGCATTTTGATTTTGGGTAGAGACATTGTGATTATTATTTCTCTGTTTTACTCCACCCTATTTGGACTAATTCACCTCTCCTACTTATATTACTCAGATCTCATGCTAACTATCCCAGTCTTTCTCCAGGCCAAGTTCCTTAGGCATGCTCCCAAGCAGTAGAGCCCAAAAGTGGAGAGGAAAATACAATATAGATAAACAACTACATTATTGGATAGTTCCACTGATTTGACTAGAGTCAGGGGACAAAGCAGCAAGTCTGCAGAACCTGGAAACTTCATCAGATGTGCTGGTTTATGTTACTCTCTCTATATATACAAAACTCAGATTCCCCAAATCACTTCACTTCTGTCTCCCACACAAACCTGTAAAACTTAGCCTTAGACCTTCCATTCATGTCAAAAACCTAGATTATGTCTGTCCTTACTTCTCAAAAAATACCACTTAAGTGTAACTTTTTCCCTAATTATATTTCCATGGGGTTTGAGACCTATTGCCATTGTAACAAAATTGTAACACACAATTCATCCTCAGTCTGGATAATGATACTAGATTGAATTTTGCTGTGTTTTTCACTTCCTTGGTTTTTTGTTTGTTTGTTTTTTAACCAGGAATTTAACTCAGGGGTGCTTTACCACTGAGCCACATCTCCAGTTCTTTTTATGTTTTATTTTGAGACAGAGTCTCACTAAGTTGCTTAATGCCTTGCTAAATTACTCAGGCTGGCCTCAAAATTGCAATCCTCCTGCCTCAGCCTTCAGAGCCTCTGGGAATTACAGGCATGTGCCACCGTGCCTGCCTCACTATTATCTTTATTTGTGCCAAAAGAATGTAAGCCATGTCAGTTTTCCTGGTGTTTTCCTCCTTTCTCTCTGCTCATCCTAAAAAGATTAGACTAATTTATAAAATTTATTTTATATGTATAAAGGCATTCCATTTATTTCTATAGCATTCATGTTAATCCCTCTTTTACACAATAGTCGCCCTTATTAAATCCTCCCTTGTTACTTCCCATTAAGCATTCACATTTAATTTCCCACTCAGCATCCTCTTTTTATTTCTCTATTCTAAAAAAGAACATGTATTTTACAACCTAATGGTTTATTATCAGTCCAGTGTAGAAATTATCTTATTTGTGTTGATATATAACACATTTTCTAGACACTAGTAAAAACCCATGTAGTACAGTTATGCATTGCAATACATTTAACAAGTTCTGAATTCTCTTCTCCTTTATAGTATTGATATAAAACCAAGACTTCTAAATTCTTTGTTGTAATTGATTTTAATATTTTATTCCCTTTTAATGTGAAATTGTTACTGCTTGGCATCCCTTTCTATGCTGCCATTTTGTTCTTTAAAATACTAACCCACATTTCTCTGAATGAATCCTAGCTTTTTTGCAATAACATTCTCCAAATGTATCTACTTTTTTTTTGCCCAAAACAAGAAATGTTTCCTTTTAGTGGATGTAATATTAGGTTCAAAAATACTGGAATCTACTGTGCACATTAGGTTCTCTATTTAATTATTTGAGTAACCAAGATAGCACCAGAGATTGCTTAGGATCCTTCACTGACAAAGAAAGAGTTCCCTTAAAAAGGGAGGAAGAACCTAGGCATGGTGCCACACACCTCTAGTCCCAGCAACTCTAGAGGTTGAGGCAGGAAGATTGCAAGTTCAAGACCAGCCTTAGCAATGTAGTGAGACCCTGTCTCAAAATAAAACATAAAAAGGGCTAGGGATGTAGCTCAGTAGTAAAGTGCCCTGGGTTATGTCTCCAGTACCAAAAAAAAAAAAAAAGGAAGAAGGAGAGAAAGAGGAAGGAGATGGCCAGGAGTTCAGTTCATGTTGATTTTTTTCCATTTAGTTCTACCTTTACTTACCTTTATACTTCACGATAGTATGAGAACTTAATACTGAATTTTATTCTCTTAAGTTATCACTTTTATACTTATACACTCTTGTCAAGCTAAATATAATATATGTGATTAAATTGCCGTGATGACCACTGCAGTAAAACTTTAAATCTCCTTTTGTTATTTCTTTTTGTTCATTTTGAGCTGTTTCCAAACTTTCTTGAATTTATCTGTAAAACGTACAGGTCTGTATTATCTATGTTGTCAACTTCACCTGAACGTTTCTGGAAAAAAAAGAAAAAGAAAGAAATCCAAGCTAATCCCAGAGAAATACTACTTTATTTATTTACCTATGTATGGTGGTGCTGGGGATCTCCTCACACATGGTAGGCAAGTGTTCAACCACTCAACTGAATCCCCTGCCCAGAAACACCAAAATATTAAAGCCATACTGTGCTCTAGATCAACAAATTAAATCAACATACTTAAAGTAAAATCACAATAAATAACTGAATTTCAAGGTTTTTTTATATCAAGTTTTCATTCCCATAAGTCAAAATATATCCTAGAAACTCTAGGTTTGAGATCCACTATTTTAAACGTACTTTCTCATATCCTTTGCCTTTATGAGTGTTCATTTGGGGTACAGGAATTCTAGATAAATGTGATTTTTTTGCAGAAACCTTTAGGTATATACTTATGACTCCAATTCCCCCAAGACAGACAAAAGATACTTGAATAAAAATCCAAGATATTCTTTAATGTTATCAAATCAAATACCAAATAATACAATTTGTAAATGCTTAATCTCCTAATCTCGAAGTTAAGAGATTGACCATGCAAAACACATTCACAATTACTATTCACCATTATTGTGCTCCACCTTATAAAATGCAAAATCATGGCCCCAGTGTTCCTGCAGACCCATTGGGAGCAGTGCAAAAGAGGGCCCAAAATCGCCTTCAGGGACCCCCACGGGAGCCCAGCCAAGGGCAGACCCGAGACTGCTAGCCACCAGCTACAGGGGAGCCCACACTCACTGTAAGGGCTGCCCACAGAGACCCCTGCGGAGGACCAGCCTACGTGAGGCCTGAGACTGGCCCAGTTCCGCGCCAGAGTTCCTGCTGACCTGGCAGGAGCACAAGAGAGTGCCCAAAACTGCCTTCAGGGACCACCACAGGAGCCCATCCAAGGCCACTCCCACTGCCCTCTTAAGGTACTTCCACTACCACAGTAGTGTCCATCTGGGGACACCTGCTGGGGACTGGAAGTAACTCCAAAGTAAGATATAGGTAATCTGTAGTGTCACTACAAGATAATAGGATAGAAACCGCCATTCCTCAGATGCTCCCATTGACAGTTCACTCAGGACTCATCATTGCTCTATGAATAAGACTAATGAAAGCCCTTGTTAAATAGGAAAGTAAGAAAAGAAAGCCAGTGTCCATGCTGCTTCTCTTTTCACAAACCCAATTTTCAGCTCCCTGTCATGACAAGAGGGACATTATAATAAACCTCAACTCTAAAATTCAAAATCCTTTAGGTCCAAAATTTTCGAGATAAATACCTTAAGCCAGGTACAGTGGTGCACCCCTGTAATCTCAGCAAGTCTGGAAGATGAGGCAGATGGATCGTGAGTTCAAGGCCAGCTTCAGCTACTTAGTGAGACTCTCTCTCAAATTAAATAGAGCTGGGAATGTAGCTCAATGGTAGAGTATTTGCCTAGCATGTTCAAGGCCCTGGATTCGATCCTCAGTAGCATCAAGATACACACACCCTGTGGGGTCCCTGCACTGGATAATATTTTTGTGATAATTAATCTTGAGTATAGTAATCCATAAAGTTACTCATGTAACTTCAGTTTCCTGTGGACAGATATCTCACACATTGTCTTACCTGGAATATTTCTTAGGCAACCCAAAGAATTAGCAAATTCTTCATCAAATTTAGAAGATGTGGCTCAGTGGTAGAGTACTTGCCTAGCATGCAGGAGACCCTAAGTTTGATCCCTAGCACCACATAAATGAACAACAAAGAGTATACAATAAAAGTAGGCTCCCTCCCATCTCCAACCCTCACTCTCTTAGTTCCCGTTCCCTGGAGGTACAGCTATCAATTTAAAAAATTAGAAAATGTACAGAAATATTACTAATTGCATGTTCAAATTAGTAATTGCACAAAATAGCCTCTAAAAGAGTGATTTTGTTGATTTCAATGAATTGCTAAATTTGGAGTTTTTATCATTTCAATCCAGTTTAAAACTGAACCTTACACTTATGATCTGAATTCCTTTTTCTACATTGTTTAAACTTTGGCTGAAAAAGTTTATATTTCTGCCAGCTGAGTATAATTACATAGTCCCCATCCATCTCCATAATTACCTTTGTTTAGAAGATGAATTCTATACCACTTCTACTATTCCCCAAGTCACAGTTTTTTGAAGTAATCAATATTTAATATCTCTGTGTAGTACATATTTTTTCTTTCCTTAATAGCCTTATTGAGATATGATTCATAAACCATAAACAATACCAGTATAAATGTACAATTAAATGGTTGTTAGTATATTCACACAATTATGCAACCAAATCCATTTCAGAACCAAATTTAACAATTTATTGAAATCAAATGTTCTGAAATTCAGAATATTTTCATCTCCATAACAATGAAGTCCTGTATCCATCAATAATCACCTCTTATTTCCTGTCATGCCAATCCCACCCAGTCCTAAGCAACCACCAATCTATTTTATGTCTCTATGGATTTATCTATTCTGAAAATTTCATATAAATGAAATCATATACTGTATGGTCATTAGTGTTTGTCTTCTTTCACTTAGCATGTTTTCAAGACTGGTCTATAGTGTTACGTGTATCAATACCTCATTCATTTTTTCATGGCTAAATAATATTGCATTGTAAGGATATACAACATTTTGTTTATCCATTAATTAGTTGACGAGTATTCTGATTGGTTTATTTTTTGGCAATTATGGATTATGTTACTATGAACATCTATGAATCATCTTTTCATGGTATTTTTCTTTTCTTTTTTGTTTTTTGCAGGGCTGGGATCAAACCTGGGGCTTTGCAGGTGCTAGGCAAGTACTCTCCCACTGAGCTACATCCTAATATCTGTGCCTATGTTTTTAGTTCTCTTGGGAATATAATCTCTGGGTAATATGGTAACTCTATTTTTAACATTTTAAGAAACTACCAAACTCTTCTCAAAAGAACTATATCATTTTACATTCCCATCAGCAATCTATGAGGATTCTATTCTTAAATTCATCTTTAATTATTATAGCTAATTATCTTCATTAAATTTAACATATTAATTTTTACATTGGCTTTGAATTTTATTTCCCCCATACATTTTTTTTCCTTTCTACCAGAGTTTGAACCCCGGGGAGCTTAACCACTGAGCTACACCCACATCCCTTTTTGTGTTTTGTTTGTTTTGTTTTTGAGACAGGTTCTAAGTTGCTGAGGCTGGCTTTGAACTTGTAATCCTCCTGCCTCAGCCTCTGGAGCCTCTGGGATTGCAGGTGTGCACCACAATGTCCCTCAATGCCCTTATAAGTCTTTTATAGGCATAAAAAGAAACCACTAATTTTAATGCATAAAGTTCAATGTGCCTACCCTGACTTCATTGTGCTTCTCACACTCACAATCCATCCCAGCCTCAGCAAGTTTCTTTCATCTCATTAGTATTGCTCTCTTAAAGTAATAAAGAACTATGAGGCTCATGATTCTTAGGAATGTCAGGTTTTTAGAACCTGCATAAATTATGAGACAGAAACATTGAATGTTTCAGTTAGTGATGAATTTCAAATCACTAGAACTATGCACAGGGAGCCATAGTTTAGAATCTATTTTGTCACTATGTCTTGTTTATGGAGGCTTATGTTCACATTTAATATGAGGCCTTAGAATCTGGATCTTAGTAACAATTTTTCCTATTGTTTAAAGTAGTTTGTTTCTTACTATTTTAAAAGTAAGACTACTGAAAGAAATAACTGCCACTTGTTTAGCTTCCTTTCTTTTTTAACACTGAAGGTGGAAATGCTTAAGGGCTGATACTCAATTTACAATTTTACATTCCAGTTCACTTTTAGTCCAACAGCTTGCGTGAGCAAAGATATCAGTGGCACAGTTTTAACCACATAAATTGGATTACTGCTGTTCTTTGTTTATTCTGCCTAAGCAGCATAATCTGAACTGTTTTTCTGGTGCTTATTATCTGTGGAAAAGAGGCTAAACAGCATAGTATTTTTTACCCGTTGAGCCACAAATATTTTTGATTCTGAACAAATACTTCAGTTTTCCGTCCAGATTTTCAGATTGGCCCCCGCACTTCTAGTGTTGCTAATCAACATCTGGGCCAACAGAGAAATTGTGCTTCATGCATACAAACTAAATCATATTCATTTATCTGCAAAGAATATGACTATGTTGAAGCCATAGAAATATTCCATGTATTAAGTAGGTCCCTTTGCACCTGTTCAACGATCAGCCCAATTTAATAAAGGCACTTCACTAAATATTAATAAAGTTGAGCAGAAAATTTTTTTCAAATCTTTGGCACCTTCAAGAAATGAGTTCTCAAAGAATATTATGAACATTTAGCACATTTCTAGTATCCTAATTGGGTCTGTAGTTAGTGTCCACGTTGTTGGGAAGAGACAACATAATTACTTTAACATTAGTTGCACATAGGTTCATGACAAGAACAGAAAAATTAATGTGAATTCAATGTATAAGGGAAGAAAGCTACTAAGAGCATAAGTTTTTTTTATTATTTTCCCTTTTCAGTATGGATACTCAATGCTGGTTGCACATTGCAATCACCCAAGAGAGATTTTAAACCGTACCAAGGCTTAAGATGCTTTTCTGTGTATACATCATACTTTAAAAAAAAAATCTATTAAGCAAAGAAACACAACTAAGGCCTAAGTCCCATCCCAAATCAATCAAAACATAAGAAAACCTAGTAACTGGATCACTACACATGGGTCTCAGGTACACATGAACCACCTGGGGATCTCTATGGAAAGTCTAATTCTGAAGTGGGGCACAAGATTCTGGATTTCAAATAAGCATACCTGTAATTCCTATGGTGTTGCACCAACCATGCTTTGAGTAGCAAGGCTCAAGTTCAGTGGTTCTCAGACTTGAACATGCATCAGGGTTCTCTGGAGGACTTGTTAAAAAATACACAGGACTGAGCCCAACTGTAGAATTCCTGACGTTTTAATTCTGAAATGGTGCCTAAGAATCTGTACTCTCAGGAGACGCTGATGAGGATGGTCAAAGAACACACTTTAAGAACTATTTTTTTGCCATATCTATAACTACTACACAGAAAAATAAACAGTATGTAAGGCACAGAACTAGCTCTCACAAAGTACAAATAAATACAAAACCAGGAATCTACTGAAACATTAACTCACTCTACGTAATTTTTTTTTTTGGTACTGGGAATTGAACTCAGGGATACTTGACCACTGAGCTACATCCTCAGCCCTATTTTATATGTTTTTTAGAGTCTGTCTCACTAAGTTGCTTAGCACCTCGCTGTTGCTGAGGCTGGCTTTGAACTTGCAATTCTTCTATCTCAGCCTTCTGAGCCGCTGGGATTACAGGCCTACGCCATTGCACCTGGCTTCACTCAATGTATTTTTGAACAGGTTGAGTTACACAAGTTACATATAAAACAAGAGCTTCAATTTGAACAAAGTTAAAGCTATGCTGGAAACACTGTTACAGTTGTCAAATCATAGTGAGGGAGGAGCAGAAATATTAAAAAGTGAATGTGGAACTTATAAACCACAACAGGTGTTGATGAATCGTTTGCCAAAAAAAAAAAATCTCTTGGCCTCATTCGCTATGCAGCCAACTGTTCTCAATTAGCAACAGCCATTAGATGCCTACATCAGACTTACTCAGAAGTGACTCGGTAGTTTAGAGGCAGATATGGCAAGCAGGGTCTTCTTTTCTGCTAGTAACTCACATGCATGCCTCTTGATCAATATATTTATCCTATTTGCCATCACAGATTTGCCAAGTGATGACTGATTGGACCTTGAAACTCCTTTCTGAACACACTCCTTGCCCTCTCCAGCTTCCAACCACACATGAATTGTATTTAATTTGTTTACCTAGCTGATACAAACTGAAGAGATGCTTATTTCAAGGTGACCATTTACCCAGCCCTTGCTCCTTCTTTTAACCCTTAACTGTTTGTCACTATTAACCTGATATGATGTCCATCTGCAGCTAATCTGTGCATGTAGGAATAAGGTCTATTTATACCAATGACCACACATACTTCCCCAAAATACTAATAGTAGATGTTGATAGATGGGGGTATCAAATGTTTTAGTAATCTGCCGAATATTTGTATAAAATATAGAAAAACACAGAAAAACATAGAAGCAAAATCTTCTAATTATTTGTTATCTCATTACTCAGAGATAACCTCTAGCATATGTATCATATTTTGATCTAAGTAAATTGACAGTACTGTTTACACAACTCTGATATGGAATTTTTCACTTATCTTAATTTTACATTTTCCATCATTATGATAAAATTCCTAAGAAAATGAACCTCAAAGAAGGAAAAACTTATTTTGACTTGTGGTTTCAGAGATTTCAATCCATGATTTCTTGGGTTCATCACCTTTCAGCCTGTGGTGAAGCAGTATATCCATAGCTGGGAGTGCTTGATGGAGGGACTAGGTTACTTCAATGCAGCCAGGAAGCAAAAAGAGATGGGAGAGGGCTGAGATCCCAATATACCTCCAAAAGGCAGGCCCCCAATGACTAAACTTCCTCCCATTAAGCCCTCTTAAAGGTTTCTCCACCTCTCAATATTATCACAGGCAGAGGACCAAGCCTTTAACACATGGAACTTTGGGGGAACACTTATTCAAACCAAAGCTGATATCATGGCAATTATACATGTCATTAAATACTTCTGCTGACATTATCAATGTGAATATAATACCACATCATTTAGATGCACCCAATTTTGTTAGATAAAGAAATCTTAACTCCTTCCCGTTCCCTAACTCCCCGTGACCTCGTCAACTGTATGACAAAATTTCCTCTTCATCCTCTAGGAAGGGACATTACCACCTTGGAACTTCTTATCTAGTAAATCACTAATCACTCTGGGGAAGAAAAATGAATTATCAGAATGGAGGTAGCTTGAGCCTGAAGCTAGTTGTTCCAAATTACCAATGGTACCTAAAAATGAAACAGGCTACATCTTTTCTCTCTCTCATCTCTTAAACAAACTGCCCTCTAGATTCTGGCAGGTCTGTCCCAGATATCTTCAATCTTTGTACCATCCTGTCTAACCTTCTGATTGAACTATTTATAGTCAAGGAGCTTCTAGAATCTAAATTAGGAAATGGAGGTCAGGGGCCAGAGGCATTGGCCTGGTCTCCATTCCTGCATTACTCACAATAAAGTTGAAAATGTTAACCCATTTTGATTCTCTGTAACTATTTTCAGTTGATTCGATCTTTGAAGTAGCAATAAGGTTTTTGGGGGGGGTTGGGGGAGGGTAGGAATTGAACTCAGGGGTACTCGACCACTGAGCCACATCCCCAGCCCTATTTTGTGTTTTATGTAGAGACAGGGTCTCACTGAGTTGCTTAGTGCCTCGCCCTTGCTGAGGCTGGCTTTGAACTTGTGATTCTCCTGTCTTGGCCTCCCAAAGTGCTGGGATTACAGGCATGTGCCACCATGCCCAGCAAGAGTAGCAATAAGTTTTCTGTGAGTTTGTGTTTACTCATTCTATGACTCTTGCATATATTCGTTCTTTCTTGTATCTATCACTATAAAATTGCTTTAATAAAAATCATATCACATAAATATTAGATATTAGATTACCTACTTCTTATAATATGTAGGTTTGTACATATGTACTGTAAATATTTTCTACATTTTAAATAATCCACCATTTCACCAGAAATATAAAAAATTACTATCTTATCATCAGTAATATTATAATTTTAAATATTTGTCAATATTATAGGGGAAATATTTTTCTTTGATTATTTTTTAAACATTTTTAAGACTAAATCTTTTCTTTTTTTAGTTGTAGATGGATGCAATACCTTTATTTATTTATTTTTATGTGGTGCAGAGGATTGAACCCAGTGCCTCACATGTGAGAGGTAAGTGCCCTGCCACTGAGCCACAACCCCAGCCCCACTTTTCTTTGATTATTAACTAGCTTGAAAATTTTAATATGTTTATTATTCATTTGTATTTCTTCAGTGAATTATTCCTGCATAAAAGTGTTATAATTTTTACATCAGATACTTAATAGTGAGCATATTTAAATTATTTCAAGAGATCATTTTCAAATAGGATATATGATGAGATTGGTTTAGTATATTATTATTTCGCTGTGTACACAGGAAGTTTGTTTTCTAATCTCTGTGTCAACTGGATAGGTGTGACATGATGGCTATGTGGGAATATAATGGGAATATAAGAATCTGGGTATCGCTTTTATTGTGTGGCAGTTGAAAGCACTGCAGATTCTCCTTGTATCTCTTTCTCATCCATATAACAAGAAGTGAAGGAAAAAATTATATTCTCACTCAAAACTTGAAATTGAAAATTGTTTCAAATATATGGTATAAATTACAGACTTAAGAAAGTTACCTAGAGACAGTGCTACTCTTGCCAAAGAAATGGTGCTATGTGGTAGGAAATGAGTCAATGACATCCCAGAAAACATGATCAATACCTCCAAATTTGGCAAAATTAATGGAGGAAAGAGGAGACTGTATTAAAGTATTTTCCCTCTGAAGAGAATTACATTCACAAGTTGTTAAGGGACGGGTTCATCAAATCAAAAGCATCCGGCAATGCTCTTACTGAGATCCGTCTCCTCACCAATCATTTAGCACCATTCCAATACTGAAAACACTTCCATGAATTAGGAAGTTCTCCTATCCTAGAAGGGAAAGTAATGGAACTAATGCAAGTTGTAGGATAGAGAGGAATCAGTCTCCAGAGAACCACTTTTACCTTGGCATTTGGAAATAATTTAACAATAGAGAAAAAATATGTAGCAATTGCATACATACAAAAGCATACATGATGTTTTCTGAGTGTCTAATGCTGAATAATAAGCCACTCCAATTGCGTGTTGGGATGAGGGGGGTTAGAACATTTATTCTGCCCATGCATTTGCAATCTATAGAGCCTGTCTCTGCTACACACACAATCAGTTGGACTGGATCCAAGGCCAATGACTGAAATCATGTAAAATTTTGCTCATTCCCACATCTGGTAGTTGATGTCAGTTGGGGACTGGCATGACAGTGTCCCAGTATTTATCAGCTCTATGTGACTTCTGAGAGTTATTTAGCTTATAGCTTTCTGTTTGCTTCCCCCTGCCCTAATCACCATAATTTCTCTACACACATACATAATTTAGTATTAAGAAAGAAACTCAAGGGTACTCCTATGCATATTTCTGATGCTTTCTCTTCATGCAAGTCCCTCTTTCATACTCTGCCCTGAAAGTTCTAGTCTTGACTTGCCTGTATCTTCAAATCAAACACATGTTCATGATTTGCTTGAGATTCCTCTCACTACAGAGCAGGACAGCACATGCCTCCATACAACCCAGAACAATCACAGGACTCAACTCATTTGTTTCCCTTTTCACAAAGAATTTCCTTTTGTGCAATATCCAAAACCTATTGCTTTATGTATTTTTTCCATTTTCTATTTATTTACAGAAGGGTAAGTTCAATCCGTCTTCCTCTATCATGACTTAAAGCATTGGTTATGTATTAATGATAACATTTGAAGCTAAGTAATGAATACATCAAGTCCATTATACTATTATCTGTACTGTTGAACATGTTTGTTTATTTTCATGTAGGAAAAAGAGTTGTTAGGTGTGATTTAACAATTTAAATCTAACCAAATTGCCATTCCTGTGTTAGAACAGCAAAAAGATAGTTTCAATAGTTGATATTCAAATATACAAAGAACTGCCACAAATTCCATGTCTGGAAAGAAAATAATATGCATAATTGATATTCCAAAGAGAAGGAATCCAAAAATTTAGACATGAAAATGTACTCAAACATGAAATTATATTTCTAGTAGTGATAACTACTGGAAATATTATGTAAAAGACCAAACAATAGAAACTTAAAATCAAAAGGTCCTGCTAGCAAAAATCTGATGACATTCTAATGTTAACAAGCTTTAAATATAAATATATAATTCTTTAGGCAACCAGGCAGAAAAGTCAAGTCACCTATCAAGGGAGAAATGTAGGCCTCAGAATCTCCACATGTATAGTTAATGCCAGAGGGCAGTGAAACACAGTATATGAGTTCTGAAGATCTGGCCTAGTATACCCAGATACATTGTTGTTTAAGAAGATCAGTAACAGGAAGATATTTTTAAACATTAAAGAAGCCAGCTCCTCAAGATGCTTTTTGAAAAATGACTCTACAAAAAAGTTCAGAAAACCAAGAGATAAAACAAAATAAAATAATTCAAGAGTGGAATAACTGTGATTAAAAGAACTGAGGGAAACTGCATTATGTACAACCAGAGAAATGAAAAGTTTTGCTCCATTTGTATGCAATGAAATGAAATGCACTCTGATGTCATGTATAACTAATTATAACAAATTAAAACATTTTTTAATAAAAGGACTGAGGGGGAACATTGAAACTAAATATACAACCAAGTTTAAAATATCAGAACAATTACTACACACACTCACACACACATACATATACACATATGCATATATGTGTACATGCATACACATACACCCATACATATACACATATTTTATTATATGTGGGTATTTACATACATATTAAATATTTTATAGGACTTTGACTTTTTAACTTAGAGGTTAATATGTATATAGAAGTCATATTAACATAAAAAACGTAAAAATCCTTTAAATCTCTAATAGAGTCTAATATATTTGGTTTGTGTCTATAACCTAATACATTAAATATTATAAATCCTGACACTTGAAAACTACTTTTTTGACAAATGGAAGGAACAAAATGAAGTATGCAGATATCTGTATGCAGATAGCTGGGTATTCAAACAATTTTACCTTTAAGCTAGTTATCAAACACTTGCTGTGAATGGGGGAATAGTAGAGAATTCAAAACTATTTCTGCTCTCCTGCAGGGTTCATTCCATTCTGTCTTAATACTATGCATTTATTCACTATGTAGCTCTCTGGGAATTCAAAATCTAAAATCCAGTGGTGAACGGAAAAAGGGATTGAGACTTCTAAAGAGTTCCTTCTTGCCTACAAAACTTACCCTAATTTGTTTAATTTTCAAGCATTTGTAAATAGTAAATGCTAATAAATTTACTCATGATTGTGAAAATTAAAGATTAGCTTGTAAAATCAATGTATAAAGATTTTACTGTAAATGTTGGCAAAGTTAAAAATACATGCACAACAAAAATCAAAATGTAGAATACATTTTTAAGAATAAGTACCTCATCTTTTATAGCAAAGAAAAAAACTAATATCTAAAATTGAAACTTAGCTTTTTAAAGGGGTATACCACTGAGATACACCCTCAACTCTTTCATTTTTTTATTTTAAGAAAAAATCTTGCTAAGTTGTCCAGGCTGACATCAAACTTGTATTACTCCTGCCTCAGTCTCCCAAGTCACTGGGAGTATGAGTGTGCATCACCCTACCCAGCAAGATCCCTGATTTACATAACCTTTTGTCTTAGTCTTAAATGGTTATTTTAGGATGTAGTATATCGGGTATTGAAGAATATAGTTTTGCTTTCTTTGTTTTATGGACCAAATCAAATTTTAGTGTTTACTTGTATTAGAATATAGAACATGATTCAAGTTGTATATAATTATTTCTATGCCTCTATTTCTCTATATCTATGCTTGTATAAGAGATGTCTGCCATGATTTCCAAAATACTAGCACTGATAAATTCTCATGAGGTAACAATTTGAGTTGAGTGATTGTATTTTAAATTACTATTTTCCATATTTCTTGAATATTTAATACACATTTCATTTTTATAACAAAGTCAAATCGCAAAAGAAATAAAATCTCTTAGTGTAAGTGAGAGAAATGCCTATCCTCCCCACCTCACTTCCACACCATTACTTCTACTCTTGAATGTTGAATAAAAGCCCCTCTTGCCTCCTTCAGGAAAGAGAGAAGAGAGGAGAGGAGAGGAGAGGAGAGGGAAAGAAAGAGAAGGAAGGAAGGAAGGAAGGAAGGAAGGAAGGAAGGAAGGAAGGAAGGAAGGAAGGAAGGAAGGAAGGAAGGAGTGAGTAAGCAAAGCAAAGCCAAAGAAAAAGAAAAAAGAAGAGAACGTTCTTCCACATAAATACCACCTAATCAATACCAGTAGAGATTAAATTCAGGACTAGCCCCAAGGTTATAAGGATTTCATCCCCACAGAACCCTAGTACAACAGTGTCTTCATGGAATGTGTTTGATAGTTTGAATTGTAAAATGCAATAATCTAAAGACTAAAACTAACATCTACGCACTTCTAATTATATCAGTTCTATAATACAATTCAGAGAGTAGTGATTTGTTCAATTGCAGATTAATATAGTATATTCATGTATGGGTAGCTAATTATTCCCCAAAGTTACACATTTTTATTCAGTTGCCTACAACTGATAACTTGAAAGTTTTTTTAATGATACTGGTTTATAATTTTTAAGTTTCATTTGTCTTCTTTTCCTTGTCATTTTGATGACCATTAGAAGTACACTTGCCTAGACCACATCTAGGATGATATGCACAGTTCCACATTCTATAGTTTACCAGGAATATTGAAGCATAGAAAGTATAAAAGAAGAATGAGGGAGACCTAGAAGCCATGCCAAGAAAGGAAACACAAAGATATCGAATATCTACCATAAGAAAAGCCTAGGGAAAACCCTGATAAACTGACATTGGCATACTTTAAGGAAAGAACTCAAACCAATTAAAATTTTGAATACTTTAAGAAAGCAGATTTCAACTCAGTAGAGGAAATAACTATTAATGCTACTATTGGAATAAAGCTTCATATAAAAACAAAACTCCCATCTTTGGATATTTAAAAGGAAGTTGAAATGACCTATCAAGATCTCAGAAATGTAACAGAGAATTCCTAAAATGTACATAAAGTCCCTCTCTCCCTCTCTCTCTCTCTCTCTCTCTCTCTCCCTCTCCCCCTGATTTAAACACAGGGGTGCTTAACCACTTAGCCACATCCCCAGCCCATTTTTTTTATATTTTATTTAGAGACAGGGCTAAGTTGCTTAGGGCCCAGGTAAGATTCTGAGGTTTGCTTTGAACTTGAAATCTTTCTGCCTCTGCCTCCTGAGCTGCTAGGATTACAGGCCTGCACCACTGTGCCTGGCCATAAAGACTTTATTTATGGTCCCATATTATTTAGTGACTTTTATGCCCTTATTTAAAAACCAGGTTTGCAAAAGTATAATGTCAGTTTTTGGACATGTTCAATTATGAACAGCAACTGTTGAAACTGGAATACAAATCTTTTAAATACAAATATGTTCCATTTAAATTGTTTTTCAACCAAACCAAGTAGCCAAAAGTATAATATCTATTAGTAATATAATATTAAAATATTTAATATCATACTTGTGAGAATCAAAGAGGAATTCTTAATCTACCTCTGATATCATAATATTACATCACTCAACTTTGGTTTAGCTTTTAGAGATTTCATTAAATCTGGTCTTCTTGAGTGAAATATCTTTAGAGTTATCTCACAAGTAAAAGCCCCTTATGTTTAAGAGTATCTACTAATATATCATTTAGATTATGAAAAAGCAGACCCAAGTTTCCATTATAATATAAGTGTCATAAGAGTAGTTATATTGGTCTGTTTCCAAGATCCCAAGTACCTAGAATATAGCTCAATAAGTATTTATTAAATGAATCAATGAATGAAAGGAGATTGAGGCAAAATGAAACAAGAATTTTTTAAATTGTGTTTTAGCTTCTTCAGGAGATGAGATGAATGTCCTTACCTTCAGAGAGCTAGGCGATAATAGACAGCTGTTGCAGAATGAAGGAGGAGAGAGTATGATTAGCAGAATAGAGGATGGCAGCTGAAGGAGGCAAGATGTTAAGAGGGGACAAGATCTAACTCAAAGCTCCTATAGTTCTTTGAATAAATCCAAAGACATAAAGTAATAACTGAGCTACAAAGGCATTTAAAAACTGGAATTATACATTGAAGGGATCTCTGTGTCTGGCAATATAAGTGTAGAATCGAAAACATGTACTAGAAAAATCCAAAAAATTTTCTGCCCCAAAGAATTCTCTTGGAATTTTTTTTTTCTAAAAAGAAAAATGAGATGGTTAGTTAGCAGAGCTGGGACATTTAAAATAATGTCTTTTCTCTTACCATTGATCTGTTTTCATTAGGAAAGTAGTTAGTTTTCTAAAGCTTTTGTCCCCCTTTTGCCCTTGGCCTTAACAAAATTCGTGGTTCTGGCACTGCCATTAATTCCATAGTTGCAAAATTCCCTTAGAGAAACATGGTAGCTTTAGTTTATAGAAAACATGAAAGGAAGCATAATATGATGTATTTGGATTATTGGATGTTGAGAAAGATACCATTTATCATTTAAAATATCTCTGTTGAAAGGGTACTACTAAGTGTATGCATGTAAAATATTGAACATCTGGATTAAAACAGAAGTGGCAATGAAATATTATATTGTCGTAATGCCATAGGACTGGATATTTGGAGACACATGAATGAATGAATTTTTCACATTTTATTGTCATGCTTCCAGACCTATAAAAAGAACCTAAGAGATCTTATCCAATCCTAGAAGCTCCCATGGTTTTTCTTCCATATTATTTATTGGCAACAATTGAGAAAATCATTTGTACCACAACTAAATGAGATTCAATCAGTAACAGAAACAAACACGTCCAAATAGGTGTATCCTAAATAATAGCTCAGCCATATGGATGATCAAATTGGATAAGTTATCGCCTATGCTATTTATCTTAAATGTTCTCAGTAATGTTAAATCCTAGTATTACATTAGTTTATAAATTTAGGCTAGAAAGAATTTTGGAAATTATCCTACCTGACCCATCGGTTTCATAGAAGACAAAATGAAAATAATACATATTCCTTGTCTCAGGGAGCCATCAGTTTAATGAGAAGAAAACCTCTAAATGAGCAACTACAATATAGTGTAAATGAGGGAAAATAGGTATAAACATGGAATAATAGTTCCATAGATGACATCATCTCTTGATTTGAGGACTATGTGAGTATCACAAATAACTTTCCAGAAGGAGTGTCTCTGAAGCTAAGTCAATAAAGAAAGGGTAAGAGTTATGCAAGTCAAGTGGAAAAAATGCAAAAAGAAATCAAAGTGGGACTAGACATTTTCAGAGGAAATAAAAAACATGATACGTTGAAGGAGCTGCAAGTAGTGTACTCAAGTTAATTGACATTCAGAAATAGCAGTAAGATTAAAGTTTCTGGGTGTCAGGAAAATAACTAATTTTACATCTAGACTTAATCTGTATATGTATGTATGTGTATGTTTGTATGCATATATGTGTGAATATTGATGGATATATATATGCAACTGTCATGACTTAAAACAGCCACATTACAAGCAATGCATTCTATTTTCTGTATTTATTGTACTTCATTTAAAATTATTGCTCACGCCCACTAACATGAAATATACGAGCCATTAAAGTATTATAATTTGTTGTCTGAAAGACTCACGTGAATGTTGAGGGGCAACAAGCAGAGGTCACATCATAACAAACCATGGAGATTAGACAGTATGCATTAGAGAACGGGGAGTCATGGAAGGATTTTGAACAGAGTAGCAAAGCACTGCCATTTGTGTTTAGAAAGATATTCTAAATGGCTCCATAAAGAATTGGAAAGACTTTGGGAAGGAGGCCAATATTAAGGACTTTTTGTTTGTTTGTTGTTTTTTGGAACTGAAACAGTTTGAATGGTGCCAGAATGAAAATAAATCTTTGGGGGGATGATGAAGAACAATGAAGAAGCTACAATGAACAGGACTTTGTTATTACTTGGAAGAGAAAGTAAATGAGAGGAGAAAGACAGTGGTGAGATTTTGAGGGGTTTATCTTAGGAAGCATGTGAGTAATAGTACCATTCATTGAAATAGGAAAAACCACTAGTAGAAAGAGTTGAGAATAATGATTCAGTTTGGGACACTGCAAGTTATAGGTTTCTGTTGGTTATCCAAGTAGAGATGTCAAGTGAGAAATAAATGGCAGTTGAGACTGGAAAATTGAGGAACTAATACTATACACAGAATAATTGAAGCTACCATTTAAAAACCCATTCATAGACTGTTAATATTTATAATATTTTCTGATTCTTAAAAATTAATAAAGTATGTATTATTATGGGGTACACTGATAGCATTATCTTGTACAGATAAGAAAACTGAGGTTCTTTTTGGTATGTTGGAACACACCTGTTATCTCAGCATTTCGCAAAGCAGAGGAAGGAGGAACACATGTTTGAGGCCAGCCTTGGCAACTTTGTAAAGCCCTAAGAAACTTAGCAAGACCCTGTCCCATAATAAAAAATACAAAGGGTGAGAGGTGTAGCTCAGTGGTAGGAAACCCCTGGGTTCAATCCCCATACCATAAGAAGGGGGGCACAGGAGGATCTCAAGTTCAAGGCCAGCCTCAACAACATAGCAAGACCCTGTCTCCAAAAAATAAAATAAAAAGGAATGGGAATATAGCTCAGTGGTAGAGCACTTGCCTAGCATATGAGGCTCTGGGTTCAGTCCCCAGTACTTCAAGAGAAAAAGCATATAATGGATGCTACAAAAATAAGACATATTTGGGAAAAAAAAAGAAAACTGAGGCTCAGATCCTTTAATTTTTAAAAGTGAGATAGTTTTACCAGAACTCAAGAATGGATCCCAATATTTTATGCTGCATTTTTCAGTTTTCTCTCAGGTTGCCATGATACTCCTCTCCATTATGCCATCTGCTTTACTTGCGGTCCTTAAAACAAACAAATCTCCCCTTATCCAAATAATACCTGCTTCAACTACTTCATCTGCCCTCATAAGTCAATAATTAATAGTTATTTTTTTCATTTTGCTGGGGGTTATTTTGTGTGTATGGTGAGCTTTTAATTCATCATACTCCATAATTCATAGAACATCAACATCATTCATGCCTTGAAGGCCAATATCTTGTTTTATGTATTTATTCTCTTTCTTCCCCATTTATTATTTTCATTTCCTACTACTGACTACCTTTCTAAAATGCTGGATATTCACTGTGCTGTTTATGTGTACTATGTGATATGCATACATTTGAATTTGTTTTCCACTTATTGGGTTAACTCAGGACTATTGTTTTTAAGAGGTATTTAGAGCCCTTAGGCATATCTAGCCTGTTGTTTATAAGTGCTACATAGAAATCCATAGTATGTATCTACCAAATTTTACTTATCACTTCCCTCTGAGATTGATATCTACTTGTCTCCAACTTTTTGTGCCTAAAACCAACTCCATGAAAAATTTCCATTTAAATATTTTCTTAATGAATCTGTGTGAGAATTCTCTGAGCTTCATACTGAGGATAGAGATACAAGGTCATACAGCATGCATACACTTAATTTAACTAAATGTTATCAGCTTTTTGTCCAAATGGTTGTTAATAGTGTGCTCTCCAAAGCACATCTGTATTTATGGAGTTTTATTAAGAAGTTCTTCGCATTCCTAGGACCTTCAAAATACTCTTCTACTTTTCTTCTATTAATTTTATAATTTACCTCTCCTATTTAGATCTTAACCCACATTGCTTTTATATAAATGTAACAATGAAAATATAGATAGAACTAATTTTAGTGGCTTTATTCAGGAGTAATTGATACATGAAAAAACCGCATACCATATATATTATATACGTATAATATATATATATGATATATATAAAATATATACATAAAATTTGATGGAATTGGACACATATCTGTATATGTGGTGTTTTATATCAAATAAGGCAATTTTATTAACACCCTTCATTACCCATTCTATATTTTCTACATTGATTTCAGTGCCATTGTTATCATATATTAATTTTCTTTATCAACATATTGTCTCTTCTCTAAAGCATGACTCCAAAGCTTTGGAAAGCACAGTATAATAGGTTTTTATGTAGTTTAATCAGTTTATCTCAGCTTATATAATTTTGTATTTTCATTATTATAATTTATTTATGAAAGTAGTGAATCTCTTGATTTTAAGCAATACTAAATGATCTGGCCCAGTTGTTTCAGGCCTCTTGAAACTTTGAATTTGGCAAAAGCTTTTAAAACTGGGCAGGTATAACAAACCCCTGGTAAGTACCACTGGAAAGGAATATGAGAGTTGACACATAGCTCTGAGCTATAATAGTCCCAATTATTCCACTGACTTAAGGAATGATTTTCAGGCAAAGGCTTTTTTTCTAGGTAAAGTCAATATATCCACCACCTACATACTTGCAGAAAGTTTCAGATTCACTGATTGATGTTTCTGGTGTAGTCATGAGACATTCACCAATACAAAACCTCAGCATTTCCATTTTTGTACATTGACATATTTTAGACAATTAGTAAATATGTTTGATGACTCTCCTTTCTTCCTAAAATAAATCCTGTCAAAACAAAGCACATAAATTATCTTTGAAAGTTTTGTTACTGTTATCTTTATTCAATACATCCCCTATTTTCCAAAAGAAGTTTTTAAAACTCTAATAAGTTGTCCCTGAGATATGGATCAACTCTAAAAACAAAGTTTTAAATATTGCTATTAACAGATTGATGGTCCTAAAACTGTTCTGGACCAACAGGAAACATTATACCTTCCTCTTCTCCTCTCACCACTAGCAACCCCCAGCAGTTGCTAGTTCTGCTTAGCATCTGTTTTTCAAAACTAGTATAATGGCTATTAATCCACAAATACTTGCATATGTCTATGCAAATTTATTCCAGATGAGGGCAGCCAGTAGCTACTTCTAATACTTCTGTTCTCTGTTATTATGCTACCCACCTTAGCTGCAAATAAAATTTGAACTTTACATTTGCCAAGTGATGCTAGAAACATCTGTTGACTGATTTCCCTGAAAATAGCTCTGGATGTCTAACCTTAGTCAACCCTGTTCCAAAAGGTCAGACCACTTCAGCCTCAGCCTCCATTAATTGCCATGGTGCGTTCTCTCTCTCTCTCTCTCATGCCATTATATAAAGACAAATTACCCTTCCTTTGTTTTTTTTATGGTTCTTTGAATCATTTTCAACTAACTTTTTAAATTTTTTAAAGTGATTGATGATATTCATTTGAATGATAGTCTCATCTCCTCTTTGGGATCTTCTTTTTTTTTCTTTTCTTTTTGTAGTATTGGGGACTGAACCCAGATGTTTGTGCATGCTAGGCAAGTTTTATGCCACTGAGCTACTTCCCCAACATTTATTTATTTATTTTACTTGAGACAGGACAGAGCTAAACTGGGATACAGGCATATACCACCACATCCGCAGGATATTTCTTAATACTTCCATTTAATGAATGCAAATATGAAAGAAGACACAAAATGATGAATTTCCTTCTTCTGATACCTCCTTACAAACAGCTATGCCTTATTTTTCTTAGAGAAATTCTATCACTTGGTAATTAATTCAAAATCATCCTCATTTTCTCTGCTTCACATTTTCACTAAAATAGTCTGGAATTAAAATCTTCCCCATCCAACCTTAAAATCTACCTAAATACTTTCAAGTTATTATTAATATAATAAGAGCTATATTACTCTAATTTTTTTCTTGTCACCATTCCTTTGGAAGAATTATTTGAAGAGATTTTTCATTTCCATTCTTTTCATGGTGCATATGTTTTGGTTTTCTTAAGCACAGTCGTATCTAAAAGCTACAGCACACTAAAATGCTGAAACAGAATGAGCCAAAAAATAGCAAAGGAAGGGCAAAAAAAATCACATCTGCTTTTCAGCACTGCAAACAAATTCACTGATCTTCACAAAGCATGGCTTTAACAGATAAGGATTAAAGATTTTTGTTTGCATTTGTTACCAGAAAGAGTATTGACTACTATAATTAATGTCAACATCCAAAAAAAAAAAAAAACCACAGAAAGTTATTTGAAAGATTGATTCAGCATTTGTTTTTTATGTATCCGGTGAGGAAAAAAAAACCTTTGAGATTAATTCATGGAGAAAAGAAACAAATGACCTAAATGATTTTAAAGGGACGATTTGGGAGGTAGGATCAGAAGAACGCTAATGAAAAAGCCTGGAAAAAAGAAAAAGATGAAATGATTAGAGAAAGAGAAAATGGAGACACAGAAAATAACAGAAGTGATGAAAAGGAGCAAAAAAAGGTGAAAAGAAAAATAATAATGTGGAGTTTAAAAGAATGTTCTTGGAACAACTATGCAAATCAGTCCTATTCACCAGAGAAATTTGCTATACAAGTCCTTTGTAAGGTTATAATTAACATGATAAGAATTATATTCCTCTGATTTTTTTCGTATCATCAGTTCTTTGAAACAGGGCACAAATTAGTCTCCACCACATTTGGAACATACATGATTGAGAGAGAGAGATTGAGAGTACATGAAGGCAGAAAAAGTTGGAGAGTCAAATAAAAATTAAGATAGATACAGATCACAAAGTCTATTACCTAATTCCACTTCTCATAAATTTATTAGGATATGTGGATGTTTAAAGGATTTATTTCATTAAAATAATCATTAGCACTATAACCTTGAGGAAGTTACTTAAATTTTTGAGCTTCAATGTCCTCAACTATAAAATGGGGATTATAATGACATCTGTCTTGGAGTTTCTGTGAGGATTAAATTAGATAACATGTAAAGAACTCATAATAGGCCTTACATCATGAGTACTTTATATATATTAGCTAAAATTGGTAGTAAAGTTAGAAATAGTAATAGTAGCATTAATGAAGAGAAAGGTAAACAAGTACACAAAACTTATTAATATTCTTCCCATGGAATGGAGGGAGTGTAAAGAGAAAATAATTCAAGAATCATTTTTATAGAATAAGAATTTGAGTTTGAATTCCTTAGGATATGAATGTGTGACCTGTTAATTTAATTTTCATAAGCCTGGTTTTCCTCTGACAGAGATGATCAGGATGCATTGGTTTATTGGGATACTGGTTTTTAGTTTAATGTATCTGATTTACATAAAAATTTTTACACATAGTCATCTTCAGTGGTGGCTTTTATTTGTGATTTAAGTTGTCTTGGGATCCAATGTGTAGAATATCTGTCACTAAAGAAAACACTGGATGCTAAAACACAGCTCTTATCCATGTGAGTTCATAGGTGTTGACCCAGATTACAGGGTATGATAGTTTAATGCATTCCTGCATGGTCACTGCATGTTGAAGAAGATCACACCTAGACAAGGTATGAAAAAAATTGAGACAATCCCACCCAAGGTATAGATCAAGGCCTTTCAAAAACTACCACCTCATGCTCTTCATTCTCTTATATTTGTCTACTTCTCACTCCACCTTGGAGTGAACTCACTATAAGAGGCTGAACAACTTTTCAGAAGAGTTACTAATTAAATATATTTGTTAAGTATTTTACATAAGTCAGATGCAATTTGAAACCCAATTGTCTTGGGGTTTTCAAAGTTTACCATTTTAAGTTGCCTGGTTGTACATGCCAATCCCTTTTGTCCATTCATCACTCTCTCTGAGGCTATTAAATATGTGCCATATATTAGGAGTTTTCATTGTAGTGTTATAAGTTGCTTGTTAAGGAGGGGAGAAAACTAAATGAATCCTTTGGGTTGGCTTGCATAGAACACTGATATTAAAGAGTCCATTTTTAGAGATAAAAAAAAGGAATGACTAGATTTAAAATTATAACATCAATATGAAACTGAACCTGGACAATAATTTCTAATAAGAACAGTGTATTATATTGATGAAAGCCAGCAGTGCCAAAGCCATGGAGAGAAATTTTAAATGAAATTCTGAAAAAATAAGAGAACAACCTATCAGTCTACAACCACCTAGATTAGCATTAGAGATTTGACAACTATGACAACCATTGGCTTATAGGCCAGCCAATATCTAACTATATATAATTTCCAGATTTAATTGTAGAGGACGTAGTTTAATCTGATTCGCACACATATACATCCACACACATATAAAGTGGTTTTTCCAATATATATATTTTCCATTGCACTTGAGTTGAGAAACTAAATTTTAATGACAATATATAAAGCTATGACTAGAAATGTATATTATGGTCCATATTTCCCTGAGTTGTTTCCAAATAAGTAATACTACTAGGATATTTATTAAGTTATGAAACTTTTAATATGACCATCCTAAATTATAATACCTTTAACTTCATATATTTTGTTTCTTTGATAAATATTGTATGTTGCAATTTAGCATGGATTATCCCTTAATTTTTCACTTTGTATGTGTTCATTGTTTTATTCTTTTCTTCCATCAGTACTTCAAAATATGGGGATTCATTCTTTCATTCAATAAGCATATATTGATATATAAATTAGATAAATTCCTGTAAATCTTTATGCATTAGATATCTTAGCCTTCTCCATGTTCTTTGCTTGACAAAGTGTGAAATTGGCCTCACAATTTCTTAAGCTTCTAAAGCATAATAAAACAGAAAAGCATTTCATGAACTTGCTGTATGCCTGCAAAATAATCAATATTAAGAAATATATTCATGTAATCCCAGCACTTAGGGAGGCTGAGACAGGAGAATCACAAGTTCACAGCCAGCCTCAGCAATGGCGAGGTGCTAAGCAACTCAGTGAGACCCTGTCTCTACATAAAAAACAGAAAATAGGGCTGGAGATGTGGTTCAGTGGTCGAGTGCCCCTGAGTTCCATCCCCAGTACCCCCCCCCCAAAAAAAGAAGTATATTCAACCATCAGTAAATTTTAGACAATAATTATAGAGCACGATGGCAGCTTCTCACTCATCAATGTAAAAAAATGTCTCAGACAATAAATATCATGTCTGGGGCAGAGAAAATAGCACCCAAAATTCTACTCCTGAAACATACTCTCTTTGACACATACCCATAGCTGGGCTTAGTTGTGGATGATTTGCTTTCTTATTTAACAAAATGTTAATTCCAGTAAAAAAGTGGATCATTCTGTTTGCTAATTTTTAGCATAATTATTTCACAGGCAATAAACAGTTGCTCAGACTATTAATACAGTGGTTTATAATCATTTTTAAATGAGGGAGATTCTAACACATTAAAAGAGAAATGAGGCTATTTTCCCAATGAGCAATATCAGATTGTATGTTTTTGTGCATATATATATATACATATAGAGAGAGTATGTGTGTGTGTACACATATATAATATATATACACATATATAATCTGCCAATATAGCCTGATTAAATATTTTCTCAAACTCTGATGCTATTCATTTGGAAAATAGCTTTATTTTTAATTTATGCATATATATATATATATACACATATATAAGTATGTGTGTATACACACACATATTTCATTTTTTCCTCCTATCAGTTCTTTTATTTTTTTATTTATTTATTCTAATTAGGCATGCATGACAGCAGAATGCATTTTGATTCATTGGCACAAATGAAGTACAACTTTTCATTTCTCTGGTTGTACATGATGCAGAGTCGCACCATATGTGCAGTCATACATGCACCTAGGAAAATGATATCTATCTCATTCCAGCATCTTTCCTGCCCCCATGGCCACTCCTTTCCCCTCCCTTCCCTTTGACCAAAGTTTTTTCATTTTTCCCATGGCCCCTCCCCCATTGTGGCTCAGCATCCACTTATCAGAGAGAACATTCAGCCTTTGATTTTTGGAGACTGGCTTAGTTCACTTAGCATGATATTCTCCAACTCCATCCATTTACCAGTAAATGCCATAATTTTATTCTCATTTAATGCTAAGTAATATTCCATTGTGTGTATATGCTACAGTTTCTTTATCCATTCATCTGTTGAAGGGCAACTAGGTTGATTCCACAGTTTACCTATTGTAAATTGAGCTGCTATAAACATTGAAGTGGCTGTGTCACTGTACTATGCTGTTTTTAAGTCCTTTGGGTATAGACCAAGGAGTGAGATAGCTAGGTCAAATGGTAGTTCCATTCCAAGATTTTAAAGGAATCTCTATACTGTTTTCCAGATTGGTTGCACCAATTTGCAGTCCCACCAACAATGTATGAGTGTGCCTTTTCCCCAACATCCTCATCAACACTTATTGTTGTTTATATTCTTGATAACTACCATTCTGACTGGCGTGAGATGAAATCTTAGTTTTGATTTGCATTTCTCTAATGGCTAGAGATGTTGAACATTTTTTTCATGTATTTGTTGATTGTTTGTATATCTTCTTCTGAAAAGTGTCTGTTCAGCTCCTTAGCCCATTTATATATTGGATTGTTTTTTTGGTGTTAAGTATTTGAGTTCTTTATATATCCTGGAGATCAGTGCTCTATCTGATGTGCGTGTGGCAAAAATTTACTCCCAGAATGTAGGATCTCTCTTTACCATTGATGTTTTTTTTTGCTGAGGAGAAGTTTTTAGTTTGAATCCATCCCATTTATTGATTCTTGATTTTATTTCTTGCACTTTAGGAGTCTTGCTAAGGAAGTCAGGGCCTAATCCTACATGATGAAGGTTTGAGCCTACATTTTCCTCTACTAGGCTTAGGGTCTCTGGTCTAATTCCTAGGTCCTTGATCCACTTTAAGTTGAGTTTTGTGCATGGTGAGAGATAGGGGTTTAGTTTCATTTTGCTGCATATGGATTTCCAGTTTTCTCAGCACCATTTGTTGAAGAGGCTATCTTTTCTCCAATGTATGTGTTTGGCACCTTTGTCTAGAATAAGATAACTCTATTTATGTGGATTTGTCTCTGTGTGTTCTATTCTGTACCATTGGTCTACATGTCTATTTTGTTGCCGATACCATGTCATTTTTATTACTATAGCTTTGTAGTGTAGTTTAAGGTCTGGCATTGCAATGCCTCCTGCTTCACTGTGCTTGATAAGGATTGCTTAGCTAGTCTGTTTCTCTTATTTTTCCAAATGAATCTCATGATTGCTTTTTCTATTTCTATAAGGAATGATGTTGGGATTTTAATTAGAATTGCATTGAATCTGTATAGCACTTTGGGTAGTATGGCCATTTTGACAACATTGATTCTGCCTCTCCAAGAGCATGGGAGAGTTTCCATTGCTTAAGATCTTATTCAATTTCTTTCTTTAGTGTCCTGTAATTTTCATTGTAGAGCTCATTAACCTCTCTTGTTAGATTGATTCTGAAGTATTTTTTGAGGCTATTGTGAATTAATATAATCATATGATTCTTATCTTTAATTCTATTGATGTGATGGATCCCATTTATTGATTTCTATATGTTTAACCAACCTTGCATCCCTGGAATGAAGCCCATTTGATCATGGTGCACTATTTTTTAATATGTTTTTGTATGTGATTTGCCAGAATTAATTACTGAGAATTTTCACATCTATGTTCTTCAGGGATATTGGTCTGAAATTTTCTTTCTTTCATGTGTCTCTGTCTGATTTTGATATCAGAGTGGTTCTAGCCTCATAGAATGAGTTTGGAAGGGTTCCCTCCTTTTCTATTTCATGGGATAATTTGAGAAGTATTGGTATTAATTCTTCTTTATAGATCTTGTAGAACTTGGCTGAGAATCTATCTGGTCCTGGTCTTTTCTTGGTTGGTAGGTTTTGATGGCATCTATTTTCTTGATTGCAATTGATATGTTTAAGTCATGTATGTCCTCCTGGTTCAGTTTGGGTAGGTCATATGTCTCTAGAAATTTGTTGGTGCCTTCAAGGTTTTCTATTTTATTGGAGTATTAATTTTCATAGTAGTTTCTAATTATCTTCTGTATTTCAATAGTGTCTGTCATGATATTTCCTTTTTCATCACCAATTTTAGTAATTTCAGTTTTCTCTCTCTTTTTTGTTAGGGTAGCTAAGGTTTGTCAATTTTGTTTATTTTTTCAAAGAACTAGGTTTTTATTTTGTCAATTTTTTCAATTGTTTCTTTTGTTTCAATTTCATTGATTTCAGACCAATTTTTAATTTTGATTTTAATTATTTTATACATTCTACTTCTTTTGATGTTGGTTTGTTCCTCTTTTTATAGGGCTTTGAGATGTAGTTTGAGGTCATTTTTTTTGTTAACTTTTTCTCCTTTTAATGAATGAGCTTAATGCAATGAACTTTCCTCTTATACTGCCTTCATAGTGTACCAGAGATTTTGATATGTTGTATCAGAATTCTCATTTACCTCTAAGAAGTTTTTTATCTCTTCCCTGATGTCTTCTCTTATGCATACATCATTAAATAGCATATTATTTAGTCTCTATCTGTTGGAGCAGTTTTCTATTTTTTTTTTTTTGGTACTGGGGATTGAACTCAGGGGTACTCGACCACTGAGCCACATCCCCAGCCCTATTTTGTGTTTTATGTAGAGACAGGTTCTCACTGAGTTGCTTAGCGCCTCGCCATTGCTGAGGCTGGCTTTGAACTCGCAATTCTCCTGTCTCAGCCTCCCTAAGTGCTGGGATTACAGGCTTGAGCCACCGCGCCCGGCAGTTTTCTATTTTTTTATTTTATTATTGATATCTAACTTAATTCCATTATTGTCAGATAGAATGCAGGGTAGTATCTTTATTATTTTATATTTGCTAAGACTTGCTTTGTGGCAATAATGTATGGTTTATTTTAGAGAAGGATCCATGTGCTGCTGAGAAAAAAGTGTATTCATTTGTTGATTGATGGAGTATTCTATATATGTCTGTTAAATCTTAATTATTGGTTGTTTTATTGAGTTCTATAGTTTATTTCTTAAGTTTTTGTTGGAAGATCTATCCAGTGGTGAGAGAGATGTGTTAAAGTCACCCAGTATTATTTTGTTGTGATCTCTTTGATTCTTGTAGTTGAGAAGGATTTGTTTGATACACATGCATGCCCCTTTGTTTGGGGCATGTATATTTAAGATTGTTATGTCCTGTTAATGTATGATTCCCTTAAGTAGTATGAAATATCCTTCTTTATCCCTTTTCACTAACTTTGGTTTGAAGTCCACTTTATCTGATATGAGGATTGAAACCCCTGCTTGTTTACATGATCCATGTGAGTGATGCATTTTTATCCTACCCTTTCACCTTCAGTCTATAGATATCTTTTCCTGTGAGATGAGTTTCTTGATGGCAACATATTATTGGGTCTTTTTTTTAAATTTAATCTGCCAGTCTATGTCTTTTAATTGATGATCTTAGGTCATTTACATTAAGGTTATTATTGAAATATGATTTGTAATCCTGGTCTTTTTGGTTTATTTTTTAGTTTTTAACTTGACTTGGTTTCTTCTTTGTTTGTTCTCTCCTTTAGTGTAGTTCTTCTCTTTGCAAATTTTTATTGTTGTTTTTTATTTTCTCCTCCCAGAATATTTTGCCAGGAATGCTCTGTAGCACAAGCTTTCTCACTGTCAATTTTTTTAATTTTTGTTTATCATTGAAGGTTTTTATTTTGTTATCAAATCTGAAACTTAATTTTGCTGGATATAAAATTCTTGGTTGGCATCCATTTTCTTTCAGAGCTTTGTATATGTTGTTCCAGGATCTTCTGGCTTTGAGGATCTGGGTTGAGAAATCTGCAGAGATCTCCCCCTATACATAATCTGATTCCTTTCTCTTGTGGCTTTTAAAATTCTCTCCTTATTCTGTATGCTAGGCATTTTCATTATAATGTGCCTTGGTGTAGATCAGTTGTAATTTTGTACATTTGGTGTCCTATAAGCCTCCTTTATTTGATTTTCAAATTTATTCTTTATGTTTGGGAAATTTTCCAATATTATTTCATTGAAGAAATTGTGCATTCCTTTGGTTTGAAACTCTGAATCCTTCCTCTATCCCAATAAATCTTAGATTTAGACTTTTAATGCCATCCCATATTTCTTGGATTTTCTATTCATGGTTTCTTACCATCTTCACTGTGTGGTCAACTTTGTTTTCAAGATTGTATATTTTGTCTTAATCATCTGAGGTTTTGTCTTCTAAGTGATCTAGTCTGTTGGTAATGCTTTCTATTGAGTTTTTTATTTGCTTTATTGTTTCCTTCATTTCAAGAATTTCTGATGTTATTCACAATCTCTCTCTCTTTCATAAAGTAATCTTTTGCTACTTGTATTTTCTCCCTTATCTCTTTGTTGGAGTAATCAATGTTTGCCTGTAATTGTTCTCTTACCTTTTTGTCAGAGTGATCATTTTTTGCCTATATTTGCTCACTTAAGTCATTCTTTTATTTACAGATCATTTTAATTATGTACATTCTGAACTTCTCTGCACTTCAATGGATTCTATTACTGTACTTGGTTTGTTTGGAGCATTTTCTTCCCTTGTTTTTTCATGTTGATTATGCATCTTCCTTTCTTGCAATGTGGATCTGAGATATTGCAGTTTCTACCCTGTAATCTTGTAGTGACTCTGCAGATTACCTGTACCTCACCTTGGTGCTTGCTTCCAGTCCCTGGCAGATGTCCTCAGATGGACACTGCTGCAACTAAAGATGGTGGTGGTGGTAGAAGAGGTAACTCTAGATAGCAGTAGGGGTGGCCCAAAATGGATGCAACCACTTTCAGAGATGGGGCTGAAGGAGTGGGACTTAAAATGGCCTTTGGCCACCTGTTAAGAGATGCAATGCTATGGAGTGCTGTGCTGTCACAAGCAGCTGCTTCCAGGCCCTTTCTGTTGTCCCAAGGTTGAGGCTTCTACATAGAGAGGGCTTTGGCAATGGCTGCTGTGTCCCAAGAAGGATGTGGGCCTCAGAGCAATAGCGCAGACCTCCACTGTGTGCAGGGGTGGTCCTGGGCCTGGGCTCCCATGCAGTTCCCTGGAGACGGTCCTGGACCTGGATCTGGGCTCTGGTATGGGTGGGCAGATTGGCAGGTATGGTCATATACACATATATTTCAAACAGATGATTCAAAAATTGCAAAATAAGAAACAGAATAAATAAGAAAATATGTTTGATCACCAAGAGAGCAGAGCAAATGCATATGTCTAATGCTGAGCAACTCTAAGTGAAATTATATCATTGACTATGGCCAATAAGCATCAATTTTTGGTTTGAAGAATTACAACTTGCCATGCAATAGATTTAACAGCAAGAATATTAGCTTTCTACCTGAGAAAATGATAGCTTTAGATACAGGAAATTTTGTAGGTTAAGTGATAGGAAGTGGGAAGAACAATGAAGGATTCAAGGGCAGGTATTTCCTTAAGGGAGAAGAAAAATGATGTAACCACGAGATGAAATGAGAAGTGATATTGAGTTGTGACCAAGAATAAAATATCAGAATTTAACACATCAGAATGGAAAAGGAGAACAATAAACAACCACTGAAAGCTGTCTCTTAAACAAGTTTCACTTAGTGTTTCAAGGCTCAATGAAATAACCAAAAGATTTAGAGAAATTGCCACATGCAAACTTTCTATAAAATAATGCACAAAGATGACTCCTGGGGTTGTCATTAGTATCACTGTGGACAGAGGACAAGCAGGATCAGGGAATACTGAGGCAGTAAGTCAAGGGACAGTTCCACTAATCTTAAGATTGGAGACTAAATTGATTATTCGACAGTTTTTTAACACACCAGACATATAAACTACCATTCTTTTCACCATCCTTCACTCATCTCATATCATGTACACTCTTGCTCATATGATACTGTAGTGCACATCATTATATTTGCTCTCTTGTCACTATCCTTGATCCCTTTGTGCTTTTTTCATTTTTATTGCATTTAAATAACTCAACTGTGACAAAACCCCATTTTCTGCTTACTCTATTCCATAACTTTGAAATTTAATGTATCTGATGGGTTAACATTGTTAAATAGGTAAACTTTAAATTTATGACTCTATCCTTAGATAAGTTATCAGATATGCTTCAAAATTGGAATATATTTACATAGACAATTTACTCTTCAGATCTCTGAAATGCTATTTCATAATTTTTCTCTGTTCTTGTATAATTGTGAAATAAAAGCCATAAGATGAGGAAAAAAAGAACATTAGCTTTCTTTTCTTTCCAAAGCAACTCATAACAAGTCCATTATGTTTTATATTCTTTTCAGAGTATTTGAATTATGAAAAATTACATTGTTCTTTATCAAAATTATATAAGAAAAATATTGAAAAGAATAAAAATCACATAGTGAACATTCTGAAAAATGACTAACAGATCTCTCATAGCTTATTGTCATAGAATCACTTTTTAGTAAGACTTAATCAAAACTGAAATCTAAATTTTATTTAAGTTCAAAAGAAAAATTATTTCAAAAAACAATTATTGGATGTTTTCTAATGCCACATACTACTCTTAGTACTACACATACACAGAGATTCATACACATCATGTCACAACTTTTGGAAAAATATTATGCTCTAGGAAATTTAACTTCCAGCCATTCTAATATCCTTTTATTTTAAGATTTTATAATAGACACAGAAAATTGTAGCTCAGACTCATCAAATAATTTCTCCAAGGACACACAGTTTAGAAGTGAAGAAAATTGAGTTGAAATGCAGATCAAACTCCAAATCTTTTGTTCTTTCCAGAACATGCTGTTCCTACAAATTCCTGTAATAGTTATAGTATAAAGAGCTCCCTACAAATTGCTTGATTCATATATATTCCTTTTTTAATTTTAGCAATATCATTAATTCTCACTTCCCTTTCCTAAATTTCTGCCTGACAAAAATCCTTCATCATGATGGAATACAGAAATAATAATTTTAAAAAATACTTGTAAAACAACTACTCTCTGTTCAGCACTGTGTTGAGAGATCATGAAAGAGTAAATCCCAACCCCATGATTCATCGGGCCCAATAGGGAAAAGGGTAAAAGCAGAAACAAATGCACAGTAAATATATACCCATTAACCTCTACTTAATATACTAATTAACTTCTATGTTAAAAACTGTGATAAGTACTTTGCATGTAAAATCATTTCAAACAACATCCTTATAGGACAGAAATAATTAATTTTCCCAGCTTACCAATGAGGTAACCATAGTTTAAAAAGTTATCTCACAGAAAATAGTCTGCAAACATAGAACTCATATTTAAAGTCATGCTCTTAAAGGAAGCATAGATTAAATGATTATCTTCTTTTCCAAACTAGAAAATACCCACTCACTGCCATACACACATACATAATATAAATAAATTTTAAAAAATCTTGGAGATGGGGTTGATATATTCAAATATCTCATTTTAATATTTGATTTATTATGGTAATGCATAGGCATTGAAAATCAATTTTATAAACTATTAAGAAAGATAGCATTTTTTTGTTGTCATGTTTTGGGAACAATTTTTATTGCCATATTTTGATATTAATACCTTACCTTCACTGGAGCCAGAGGTCAGGCATTTAATGCAGCTTACTGAACACTTTGTTGTAATTGAAAAAGTTTGCTTAATCCTCAGCACCTTTTCATTCCAACAATAATGCTGTCACTGGTAATTGTGTGGCAACTCACATGCACCAATTCTCATAAGGATAAGAATGTTATTTTCTTTGTATTCTTCCTATAAATGGGTATTTGTATATATCTGGAAAAGGATTGATAATTTATAGTGTTCCTTAAAGGGCTTATCTATAATTTAAATGTCTGCAGTTATAAAATTATGAACTAAGGAAGAGGCTTGAAAAGAACACACTAGTAGAAAGTAGTCTTGGGACACAGCACACATAAAAATCCATAGCCTTATATGCTGCAAAAAGTAGAACTAAAAGAAATAATATAAATGAATTCATCATCCAACCAGAAAAGTAATAAAAAGAAGAAAAATACACCAAATGATAGTAGAAAGAAAACAATAAATATAAAATCAAACTTTAATGAGTTTGAAAACAGAAAGGCCCTGAAATAAGCAAATTTTTTTAAAAGTCTGCAAAATATATCAACCATTACCTAACTTAATCAATGCACAGAATATACAAAATACAGAATAGCATGGGACTTACAAATAACTAAAAGGAACCGATTTTTAAAAAAAGAGAAAAAAAGAAATGGCATGGCTAAAATAACCAATAAAAGATTAAATTTTAAAAGTTGTGATGAACATCTTCCATTTGCTCCTATATACCCCTTTTTCATGCTGTGTGTCCTAAGAAGGCTGACTGAAAGAAGTTACAAAGGTCATTGTCCTCTGAATTTTATTTTGGTTTGTCCAAATTGAATGGCTGAAAATGGTAAGGAAGTGAGATTGGGGTATAAATCTCCCTTTCCCCAGAGAACCCTCCCACTAGGCTACTTTGATCTGGCAGCACTCCTCTCCAAAACCACAGCTCCTGCCAAGTGGCCCTCACTACAAAACCACTCTCTCTTGTATCTAGTAATCACTTCTTCCCTTTGGCCCTTCCCTAGTTTGGTAATGGCTGCCCAATATTATAAGCCCAGGACTCTATATTATTTCTCTTTGTTTCTTTAAGCATTCTCCATACTTTACACATTGTCCTTTTAATTAACTTTCCTCAAAATGCTCAGGTTAAATATGGTATCTGTTTCTTGCAAGGATTTTGACTGATAGAAAAATCATAAGATACTTATTACAAATAGATCTTGAAAACATGATTGAAAATGGTCAATCTTTTAAGATATATAATTTACCAAAATTGATCCTAATAGAAACAGAAAGTTTAAATAGACCAATGTGTATAGAAGAAATAGAGAAAGTTATCAAATAACTCCCACAACCAAAACAAATGCCAAGCCAGATACAAGGGAATGCAGCCAACTGATCACAGGCTAAATTGCTCAAGTACCACATAACTGCTTCAGAGATCAGGAAACAAAGATAAATTTATAAAACATTTTTATGAGGCTGGGGTTGTGGCTCAGTGGTAGAGTGCTTGGCTAGCATGTGAGAGGCACTGGGTTTGATCCTCAGCACTACATAAAAATAAATTTAAAAAATAAAGGTATTGTGTCCATCTACAACTAAAAATATTTTTAAAATTTTATGAATTTAATATTTGAATATTAAATATAACATAATATAATATTTGAATATAATATTTCTATGAAAACTTGATTAAGAAACAAACACAAAGACCAGTCCCAATTATAAATATCAATACAAAAATTCTAAGCAAATAAACAAACAAACACAGGTATTCTGTGCACCTACAACTAAAAAAAATAAAATAAAACTATAAAAAAAGAAAGAAATACCCTGAGCATTAGTACTACTAAGAAGAAGCAAAGATGCTCACATTCCTTTCTAGTCTTTAATGCTTTATTTGAGGCATTGTAAAAACCCATCAAACAGAAATCAATTAGAGTAATATAGGTACAAAAGAAACATTTAAATGTTCTCTGTAGATAATAAAATACTATAATTGGCAATTCAACAGGAAAACTAACACAAACAATAATTCAATAAGTTAGCAAGATGTTAAATTAATATATAAAAATACCCTTCATCTATACAAGCAATAGCCTATCAGAAGATGTAATGTAAAATCATGTCTAATAATAATAGTAACAACGAAGATAAAAAAATAGCTGGAAATTAACAAAGAAATGTTCACAATCTCTTTGAAGAAAACATTAAAGCTGTTGAAAAACATGCAACAGACTTAAACAAATAGAAAGATATCAGATCATAAAAATGTCAGTTACTCTTAACTTATAAGTTTATTTTATGTCCATAGTAATAGAAAAATTATTTGAATGCTAAATAAGTTGATAATAAAATTCACTTGTGCCAAGCCCTGCCCCTCCACACAAAAAAAAAAAAACTAACTAAAAAAGAACAACTTGGAAAACCAGAAAAATAATAGTGGAGAGAGGAGAGAGGATTGCTAGCACCACCAAATATTAAAATGTATTTTACAGCTTTATAATTAAAATAATGTGATATTCATGAAGGCATCTAAATTAAAGCATGTAATGTTCCAAAACAGACCCAGTGTTATAAAAAATTAGTGGAATTTCAAATGATAGGGGAAAAGATGGAATTTCCAACAAATGATGCTGGGATAACTAGAGAAACTTTTGGGGAAAAGATAAAATTCAATCAAAATTTGCACCGTAAGCCTAAATAAATGCCAAAAGTATAAATGCCAGGGTTATAAATGTAAATAACAAAAAAATAAAAAACTAGAAGAAAGTATAGATATATTTCTTCATGAATTGGGAATGGGGAAAGATATTCTACTCATGACATAAAATACAGAAGCAATAAATGGGATTGAAAATTCAACTACATAAAAATAATTTTTAAAAAAAGCTTTCTTGGAAAAAAGTATTAAAGTTTCAAAAATAAATTACAACATAATAAAAAATCACATATCAGAAATAGATAATCCCCAATATAAAATTTAAAATCAAGATGAAAAGTATGGAGGCAGGGACTCCAGGTGATTGAGTGGAACTAGGCAGCTGATCTGCATTTCTTCACAGTCTGGAATCAAAGTAGTCAGAGTATAGGTGATCAGAGAGGCAGGTGATGGAGGAATGACACAATATTGGATAGTCAGAGACTTGGAGGGATTCAGAAATTCTGGTTACAGGAAAGAAATCAGGAAAGAATTCTTTAACCCCAAACCCTGACCAGAAGGATCAAGGAGGTGGGGTAACAGGGAAAGAAGGAGAGGCAAAGCTGACAAGCTTACTTTGGAAACAATGATAGAAAACAAAGTCATACCAAGGTGTTAAGACCAAGCAGGAGCAGCAAAACCACTTGGTGAGTGAAAAGTACACAGCTGATTTTAAATTGCTGGAAGAAAGCTATGCTGAGAAGCCATAGAGACCATGCCTAAGTTCACATCCTTACAAGCAATTAAATCTATACAACTTCATCCCACCCACAGACAGCATCAAATACTATCATAGAGAATGCCCTTGCAATGGGCTGCCCAAGTAATTTGTGCAGGGGAATCACTGCTAGCTAAAGACTGCTGAAATCCCCTATCCCACTACTAACAAGGAGAGTTAAGTGGCACTAAACAGAGCAAGCCACTTTCACAGAGTACTGAACCTTTGGGTATCAAGTTCCTCAGCTACTGGGCACAACTGTGCCAGTGTCATCAAACTGCAAAAGCCAGAAGCCCACCTCACATACCCTAGCAATGCCCAGCATACAACAGAGATGATCCGAAGAAGCACATCCCAAAGTCACCCAATGCTACTGAGCAAACCCAGACACAGATGGGCCTGCCATCACACATACCCTTGCAGCCAGAAGAGGACAGACAAGCCCAGCAGCTGGAGGGGGCAACCTATGCCTAGTAGCAATCTGCATGCCACACAGGCAAACAACAGATATGTGCCCCACAGACACCAGCCACCACTGAGTGTGCCCATATGCAGGCCCACTAATGCATATACCAAGATGGAGGCAGTCACACCTTACCTCCCACTGGAACCCCAGAGTCACTATCTCTGGGCCACCATATCTGTGCCATATCCACCATGCCCCACACACCCCCAAATCTACACAGGCAACCTCCACAGCTGTTTTTGACAGTTTCAAGCACAGGAAGCATTCCGCAGGTGGGCACAGAAGACTGAATCCTCAACCAGGGAGACACTTGACTGCTAGACCACAGACAATGAGGGGTTGTTTTCTCTTATCTTCCAGAAAGTTATTAGATGTCTGGACACACCAAAGAATGCAGGGAGCCTCCTAGACTTGCAACAAAGGTGGGCTGATGAGGATCCTATGTCCACATCCGAAAAAATGTAAAGGTAAAGCCAAATGTGGGCATTTATTAAACCTACCCAAATCTGAAGAAATTCAAACCAGGAAGGACCAATTTAAAAAATCCCCCCATCTCAAATAACTCAACATGGAAAAAACATAAAGTCTCTAATGTCAATTTTGATTTTCACAGATACTATCTTTCATATTGATTTGATAGATTTCTAGATATTATTTGATATTGTATTCTTTAATATAATGTTATATATTTGTTTTAATGTTTTAAAGTATTAATTAGAATTATTCTTCTTTTTTCTCCTTGCTCATTTATATTCTCTCCTCTTTTATCATTTTTTATTTCTTCTTACATTATCTGCTACTGTCTCTCCCTCCATTTATTCTTTTTTATTCTTTTTTCTCTTACCTTTGCATACCTATTAAATTAATTGACTATACTTTCTTTAATACCTAATTTCTCAGCCTATTATAGAGCATTACTCCCTTTTCAACTGTGATTAGGGGAATTTTGGAGAATTTTTTCAGTAAGTGTTTTTTTTCAAGGTTTGTTAGTATATAAATTTGTTCTGATATGGTCATAGTTACTGGTGGTTATTATCTCCTCTGAAAGCAACTCAGTGAGACTCTATCTCTACATAAAACACAAAACAGAGCTGGGGATGTGGCTCAGTGCTGGAGTGCCCCTGAACCAAGTATCAAAAAAAAAAAGTTAGGAGAAAATTTTTAAAAATCTTAGAATCAAGCAATAACAGAGATGACATGCCAGAATCTCCAGAACACTATGAAGACAGTTCTAAGAGGAACATTTATGACTGTCTACATAAACAAAAAAAAGAAATAAAAGAAATAAAAATCCCAAATAAACAACCTAAAATTGCATCTCAAGGTGCTAAAAAACTCTAAGACCAATACAAGGAAGGAAATAATTAAGATACCAGACAAACTTAATGAAATAGAGAATAGAAATGTAAAGGATCAATGCAACATATAGTTGGTTCTTTGAAAGGATAAACAAGATTGTTAAATGCTTAGTCTAAACAATCAAGAGAGAAGACTCAAATTAATAAAATTAGAGAAGAAAAGAGAGATATAGACATCACAGAAATTCAGATGATAATTAGGGACTATTTTGACAACTTACATTTCAATAAAATGGAAAATCTCAATGAAGTTAACAAATTTCTAGACACATACAACCTGCCAAAAATTAATCAAAAGAATATAGAAAACCTAAACAAACTAATAACAAGCAATGAAATTGAAGCATTAATAAAAAGCCTTCTAACAAAGAAAAGCTCAGGACCAGATGGATTCTCAGCTGAATTCTACCAGATCTTTAAAGAATAACTAATGCCAATCGCATCAAATTATTCCATGAAATAAAATAAGGGAACATTTCTGAACTTTCTAAATAATTCTATGAAGCTAGGATCACTCTGATACCAAATCCAGATAAGGACACATCAGGGAAAGAAAACTACAGACCAATATCTTCAATGAAATTAGATGCAAAAATCATTAATAAATATTGGCAAACTATAATTAACAACAAAGTAAGAAATTTATACATCATGATCAGGTTGGTTTCATTCCAGGGATTCAAGGAATGTACAGCATATGCAAATAAATAAATGTAATTCAATTCATAAGTAGAATGAAGGTCAAAATCATATGATCATCTCAATAGATGCAGAAAAACTCCTTTGACAAAATTAAGCACTCATTCATGATTAAAAACACTGAAAAAATGAGTAATAGAAGGAACTTACTTGAGCATCATAAAGGCTAAATACAATAAATCCAGAGCCAACATCATACTGAGCAGGAGATATTGGAAAGCATTTCCTCTAAAATCAGGAACAGGGCAAGTGTGTCCACTCTTACTTCTCTTATTCAATATAGTACTTGAAATTTAGCCATATCAATTAGGCAATAAAAGTAAATAAAAGGAGTACAAGTATAAAAGGAAGAAGTAAAATTGTCATTGCAAGTAATATGATCCCATAATCAGAAGATCCAAAAAGTTCCACCATGAGATTTCTAGAGTTGCCAAAGAAATTCAGTAAAATAGCAGGATACAAAATCAACATACAGGGCTGAAGGTATAGTTCAGGAGGTACAGCACTTGCCTAGCATGTGCCAGGCCTTGGGTTCAATCTCCAGTACCCAAAAGAATCAACATACAAAAGTCAATAGCAGGCTGGGGCAGTAGCTCAGTGGCAGAGCACTTGCCTAGCATGCGTGAGGCACTGGGTTCTATCCTTAGCTCCACATAAAAATAAATAAAATGAAAGCATGTTATCCATCTACAACTACAAAAAAAAATTAAGGTCAATAGCTTTTCTATGTATTAATAATGAATGTTCCAAAAAAGAAATCAGGAAAACAATTCCATTCACAATAAGAAGAGAGAGGGGGGCCTGGGAGGGAAGGAGAGAGGGAGGGAATAAATCTAGCCACGGAGGTGAAAGATCTCTGCTATGAAAATTAGAAAATACTGAAGAAACAAATAGAAGAAGATGCTAGAAGATGGAAAGATTTCCTGTATTCATGGATAGACAGAATTAATATTTTTAAAAATGTCATATTACCAAATTGAACTACAGATTCAATCTAATCCACATCAAAATATTAGTAATATTCTTCTCAGAATAATAAAAATGTCGTAGAATTCATGTGGAAGAATAAAAGATCTAGTATAAACAAAACAATTCTGAGCAAAGAGAGCGATGCTGAAGGCATTACAATATCCAATTTGAAATTATACTGCAGAGCTATAAGTAACAAAAACAGCATGGTACTGACATAAAAACAGACACATTAATGGATGGCATAGAACAGAATATGGAGACAAACCCACACAGATAAAGTCATGTGATCCTTGACAAGATGCCAAAAACATACATTAGAGAAAAGACAGCCTTTTTAACAAATGTCGCTGAGAAAAACTAGATCTCTACATATAGAAGACTGAGAGTAGGCCCTTATTTCTCACTCTGAACAAAAGTCAACTCAAAGTAGATCAAAGACCTAGGAATTACACCAGAAACATTGCAAAGATGGAAAATTTTGTGATTTTTTTCCTATAATATTTTTAAAAAGAATGCTCAGCCATAGATGTGGTTCACCAGTTACTGTAGTAATTAAAAACAATGACTTTATGATTAAAATTGTTTTTGAATCCTGGCTCTACTGTGTTCTGGTATTATAACCTTGAAAACATTACGTGACCATTCTGTGCTCATGATACTATTCATGATATGAAGGCATAAAAGTTAGATGTAGGAGACAGATAACCAAAATTTGAGTTTCAACTCTGCCACTTACTCATGACAGAAGAAATTAACATGGAACCAATTTCTCATGCTAACCAGCAACTGCATAGGGGCAATAAAACTTTCTTCCATCAATAACATTTTGAAATTTACTTAACTTCTCTAAGTCTGTTTTATAAGCTATAAAACTTGGATAACAGCCAGGCACATGCCTGGAATTCCAGTGACTCAGGCAGCTGAGGCAGGAAGATTGCAAATTTAAAGCCAGACTCAGCAATTTATCAAGACCTTTAGCAACATAGTGAGATCCTGTCTCAAAACAATTTTTTTAAATAAAAGGGCTGGAGCTATGGCTTAATGGTAGAGAGTGCCCCCGGGTTCAATCCTCAATACTGCAAAAACAAAACAAAACAAAAAATCTGAAAAATGACATGGTATTTTTTGTGAGGAAAAACTGATATAACATATCACTAATTAAATAAATATTTGCAAAACACAATTTATGCCAGGCACTATTCTAGGTGCCAGGGATAAAGCAATGACTCACATTACTGCATACAACTTATCACGAAATTAATATATTTTTTAAAAAATACATTACTTTCTCCAATATCATTTATTTGTTTTCAGGCCTCCTACTTTAGGCAAACAATAGCATTTTCCCTTTGATTTCATGTTGCCACTAAAATTTTAGTTCCCATTTCCCTGTATTGTGCTTCTACAATAAGCCTTAAATGAAAGAAAATAATGGAAGAATATTACAATACTTGTTAATAGGGTTTGATGCATTGGTAAGATATCTATCCCTTAAATAGCTGAATACCAAATTTTAAATTCTGATCTGAGATTTCCAGGTATAAAAGAGTGTTTAATCTCTAACAGTTACTGAATACTTCAGAAGTGCTAGTGTAGATTTTTTTTAACTCTTTAAAGGGTAAATAATTCAACAGTGGGTGCTCAAATTTCTATTAATGGCAATGTGCATGGGCCATGCTTTAAGTGAACACCACTGGTGACATCATTATTCAATGTAGAATCAGTTAAGAAGGTCTCTGTCTACTAATTTCAGACACCACAGCCATCTTCTTAAAGTAATAACTATTAAGATCAGTTACCAACTGAGTCTTGATTCTGGTAACAGAGCAGCACAGAGGGTCTCTACTCCTTTTGCTTTAACATATTTCTTTTAATGAGCATGAGTTGTAATTATTTCTTCTATAAAAATGAAACTCAGCATACAGAGGGAAAATAATATAGTAGGCATTTTCAAATGTCATTTTAAAAATATATGTTTGCCAATATGGATACTTGGTGTATTATTATAAAATGCTAAAACATCCTACTGAGGCTTTCTTTTTCCTAAAAAGTTCTTTTGCTGCAGAAGCAGCAGGAGCGCCATCTTCTGGAATAAATGGAATGAGAACTAATTATGAGGTTTCTGAAAGTCAGAGCCCTGAGGAAAAATAGATAATCTACATGCATGCAGCAAAATGAAAAGCCTGCAAATAAATCTTAGGTGTTAATCATCATAAAAGAAATTAACATGGAACCAATTTCTGACACTAACCAGAAACTGCATAGGGACAACAAACCTCTCTTGCAGCAATAAGACTGTGTGTGTAGCTCATGCCATTATGAAATATTTTAACATATAAAATAAACATGCTCAAATTGACCAAATTATATTGTTATACTGTGTGTATGTAAAAATATATAAGAACAAATCCCACTATTATGTATAATTATAATGCACCAATAATTTTTTAGTTTAAAAATGATAAAATAATCATGCAAATGACAAAATTAGAGAAAATATATTTCACAATTAAACTGGAAAAAAATGAATCACAAGATCTTTTGCTATGGGAAACTAGGAGAGATGGAGAAAAAATAAATATCCTTTTTGCCTGCTATTGAAGACACATTTAATATAAAATACAATAAAGAAGCTCACAACAGAAAATTACTGCAGTAGGTCACACAGAGACTCAAAAATTGCATCTGGGTTAATTCAGGATACTAGTTATATGGGGCGCTGAAACCATTCCTGGGAAATTAAGATAATGAAGAAAGAAATTATCATTTCTAAGAAGAGTTCTTGCTTCACATGTTTAAATGGATTTGAGGGATGGGAAAGAAGCCTCCTGGAGTGGGACATAGGCTGTAAAGACCCCAAAAAGCATGGCCAGTGTGGTATGCAGAATTCTAAGATGCCCAATCAAGATTCCTAATCCTCTGGTGTATATTTACCTTCTCCCAGTTATTCAAGCAAACACTAATCTAGGCACAGCAGTGCTGTGAATGAATTTTACAGTATATTGCCTTTCAGACACAGAAAGAATCCAGGTGATCCTGACTTAAACACGTGAGCCCATGAAGAAAGTAAGCTTTCCTCGGCTGAATGCAGAAGAGGAAATCAGATATCTGAGGAAATACAATCACTGGCTTGAGGATAAAAGGTATCACATGTAAGCTATGTGGGTGGCCTCAAGAGCCGAGAAGTGGCCCCTGCTGACAGCCAGTATAAGTATACAGAACTCAGTCCTACAACTGCAAGTAACTGAATTCCGCCAGCAACCTAAAATATACTTGGATGCAGATTTCTCCTAGAGTCTTCAAATAGGAATTCTACCTAGGTGACAGACCCCTTGATTTCCACCCATGGTGCCCTGAGCTGAGAAGCCCTAAGTCTGCCAGGCTGGACTTCTAACCTATGGAATTATGAGATAATAAATGAGTGTTGTTTAAAACCACTAAGTTGGTGTGTAGCAATAAAAAATTAACAGCTAGATAAGAATGAATAGGATTAAAAATTGCTAAGAATGATATTTCCTGAAACTATCCAGCTTTTGTATTTGCTAAGAGGGTTACACAATCTATCCTTTCTTCTTGAAATGTATTAGCCTCACTTTTATATAAATACTTTAGGACACATGAACATATTAATGCTTTGTAAGGCACCAAATTATCAGCTTTTTCAGTGGCTCTACATCATCATCTAACAGTCAGGTGCCTTCATATAGGCCAGTAACCAGGGACAGTAATTAAAATATTGAACTGGTATTCATGGACATACACCAATCATTAAGATGCCCATTTTAACACAAAGACTGCTAGCTGGATACCATACTGGCATTTGCCAAGTATTTGTTTTGTCAAAAAAGTGTTCCTGAAGTAAAACAGACAAGAACAAAGGTTTGAATGTGGTAGAGAATCTTCTTGGGAGGCAGAAAACAAAATAGCATTGCAGAGCTTGTTTTATCTGTCATCCTTCCTTGGCTTTTGGACATGCAATTATAACTCTCAATAGCTTCATCTTTAGGGTTGTCAAATTTATGTAGAAAAGCATAATAAACACTGAATTAAATCTGAATTCAGAGAAATAATGAATAATTATTTAGTATGTCCCAAATACTGCAGGGACACAATATAGACCAGTTACCAATAGCCAATCACTAAATATTTCATGATATATTGTTTATCTGAAATTCACATTTAACTAAGTATCATGTATTTTAATTGGCAAGCTTATTCATCTTTGTTTTCTTTCCCTTCCTGTACAGGTCATTTCTATTCAAAATAGATCTAAGTTTCAGGTCCTTGTCTCTTCCAACATATGTTACATTAACAGCATAAATCTACAAAATTGCTGTTTCCAGGCACTAGAACTCTGCAGTTCATTCTCATAGAGTTGGAGTGTATTTCCTCACCCCTGAACTTTGAGATCAGCCTCTTTTTTTGACTAACAGAATAGAACAGACATAACAGTGTGTACTCCTAGTCAATTACTAGACTCATGAGTGAAATCAATGCATACTGATTGTTGTATACCAGGGAGATTTTGTGGTTGCTTCTAGACAGCGCTATTATCACAGGTAGCTCATACTTCCCTTCCCACTCACAGTTAAGGTATTAAAAGAGAAGTTCAGTAACAACAATGCTGTCTGGGTTGAGGCCACAAAAAGAAGGAAAGAAAATCAGTCTCTGAGCCGGGAGCAATGGCGCAAGCCTGTAATCCCAGCACTTAGGGAGGCTGAGACAGGAGAATCGCGAGTTCAAAGCCAGCCTCAGCAATGGCGAGGTGCTAAGCAACTCAGTGAGACCTGTCTCTACATAAAACACAAAATAGGACTGGGGATGCAGCTCAGTGGTCAAGTGCCCCTGAGTTCAATCTCCAGTACCAAAAAAAATAAAAAGAAAATCAGTCTCTGTACACGCAAGAATACATCATATTATCTCTTTGGCTCCCTCAGATGCTTTGGGAGAATCCTAGTGAAAGCACTAGGAGAAGAAAGAAAACTTATTGTCCTTTACTCTAATGCTTCAAGAGTTATTGTCTTGTCATGTCCCTGTTTTATTTTGAACTGTCATGCTGAGATTTATTGAGAATTACAGTGTTCGAAGGGAGGATTTGATAAAGCTTGTGTAGCATTACCTTTTCCTTGAGTTCCACACTTTTTTTTCTTTTCATTTTAGCTGGTGTCTGTCTGAATCAAGCACTTCTGATTTTCTTATATCCACCCAAGGATTAGAGCTAAATAACTTTATTAAAGGCCAATGAACTGTAGTTCAATTCTCTCATACTCAGACATATTTTTGCTGAGTATGTGAAGGTTTTAACATACATAAACGCCTCCACAGTTTGATTTCTTTTCCAGTACACTTTCTGAAAGTGTGTGTAGTTGAGCATTTATTTTTAATATAATTGATACTGCAGCAGATACCCAGTAAATCTCTGTGCCACACAGCCTTTCAATTACAAATTGAGGTAATAGCTTATACTTGTTCATTTGGCTTCTATGACAGAGAATAGATAAACTGAATCTAGCTGGATGGTTCAAAGACTGATAATGGAATATTGGTCCATGTATTTCTGTTGTGTCATCTTTCCAAGTTCATCTGGATATCATCACCAAAATACTCTGAAAGCTGGATTATGCAGCATTCTATCAATTGGACATCTCTATTATCCAGCTTTGCTTCTTTTTGCCAGGGTAATGATTGCACCATATCTACAAGACCCTAAAATGCCTCACAGCTTGTAATATTAAATAATATCCTGTGTAGTTTTGTGCTATATGAATATTACTGAACTTCAGTGTTCCTAGCATTGGAATATCATGCACAGTACATATGGCAGTATTTTGACTTGCTTAATTAAAACAAGGTGGTCATTCTTTCACCATGTAGATAACTCTTTACTGAGATTACATTGTGTCAAAGGAAAATTTCTATTTGCTCCCAGGAAGCAAAAATATACTGCCCTTTAGAGAGTCCTCATAAGCATAACTGTAGCTGGTGTGTCTGATATACTTTAGAAATATTGTGGTGATCTTAAATATTTTGCTTCTCAAAGAATAGTCTGTGGGACAGTATTATCAGCATCACCTGGAAGTTATTACACATGCAGAAGCTCAGGCCCATCTCGAATCTACTGAATCAGAATCTGTGCCTGCTTAAGTCCTGCAGGTGATTCCTATGAATATTGAAGTTCAAGAAGTGCTGCTCAGTACTTGTTAATATTATGCTGTGTGTTCCAGGCAGCAAGATACACTCTAGAATTCCTAGCTGGGCACTTTCAATAAGCTACCTAACTCTTCTGAAACAGAATTTACTGATTAAATGGGTTTCTCAAGGCTTGTGTCTTGAAGCTTTAAAAAGTAAATAAAATGATACATTTAAAAGCCATAAATAACATGTAGAAATATTAGCTATTGCTATTTTTCAATAAGCATAACCTAACCTGTTCAATCATGATGGAACATTCAAAAAGATTCATAATGATAGGTAACATTTGTTAAGTGCTTATTACTTGTGAGGTACTTATCTAGTGCTTTATACAACAACCTCAAGAAGTAGAATTTACTAGCCCCATTCAATAAGGGACAAAACCAAGGCACAGAATCAAACCCAACAACCTCCAGAGCCATTTTTCTTAGGCCTTACCCCAAAATGTTTCTTATTAACATACAATGAGTAATATTTTGTATGTTAAATTATGCTTAACCTAACTTTACTTTTTCTTAAGAGTCATCTGACATGTTCATGAAAAAATATAAATATGGAGCTCCTCCTCTGGAGATCCTGATGCATTAGGTATGGAGTTAGGCCTAGGAATGGATAGTTTAAAAAATACCCAGGAAATTTTTGTCATCAGTCAGATTGGAGAAATACTATTCTTAATTAAGGTACTCTCTTCAGAACCAGCTGTGACTTCAAGCTTGCAGCACATTGGTAGTCTCATTAATATCAGTGCAGTTGGCATACAAACATTTCAAAGAACCAAACCCACAAAGTTGGGATCCTAGCTCTCATTTGGCTTGTGGCAAAGGTTCATTACCTTTCATGATTTTTTTGGTGACACAGGACAAGATGCACCTAGCTTCATCTGCCTTTTAAGTGAAGTGAAATCACTGAAAGAGATCTGTCTTCTCTTGCATACATTCTTGGAGTGAATATACTCATCCAAAATGACAGTTCTCTCCCACTTATTTTGCCATTACCTCTGCCGTTGCTGTGGAGTAAAATTGAAATCAGGTTGCATGTCCACCTTTATTCCTGACATGCTGTTTGGAGTTCAGGTCCCCAAACTATGTTTGTGCATTGGGGGATTCAAAACCATTTTATTTTCTGCCTCCCCAGAAGATGTTCTAACATTTTCAAACCTTTGTTCTTGCCTGTTTTCCTCCAGAAATACAGTGTTTTGGCAGGACTGAGATTTGGCCAGTGCCAGTATGGTATTCAGCTAGCAGTCTTTGTAATAGATTGAGCATGTGAATGATTGTTCTATGTCCAATTGCATTCCATGAACTTAAGACTTTCTATATCTGAACCAACACTATACATTGATTGCTCAGTCTGCCATTAGATGGAAATTGAAATGTCAGGAAATTCAACGAAGGTGGGTGACCTGCACACTGGCAAGGTATTGGGTTAGGTGTAATATTCTTGCATGATGATTCTATTGTAACATCCACATTGCCACCCTTTTTGTGTGTGTGGTTTGCCTTACACTGTTTAAAACTTCTGTCCCAGTCACAAGCCTTCTTCAGATGCATTAGCTCTTTGCACCAGATTTCTGCCATAGTCAGGGCTGTGCAAAATATTCTCCTGCCCTGCACTGAGCACAAGGAAATTCTGTGACTGGGTCTCAAATCCACCCTCTTACCACACAGGCACATCACCTGCTTCCCTGTATTCTCACCAGAAAAAGGAAAAGATAGGCATGGACTACAAATGGCCTCTACTCTTGTATTTCTGCCTGGGATATTAGCAGGTATCAGTAGGTCCCAGGAATCCTTCTCTTGGAACCCAAAAGAGTTCCCATGTCTGCCCTATAACTGTCTTTTTCTCATTTGAGCATCTGCCTATTAAAATTTTACTTTATTACTTACCAATTTCTCCAAAATGATTGTTTATGCCCCATGATTTCCCATTCCCCTCCAAAACTTAAGTTTTTGGAATCCAAACACCCAGAACTCACTTCTGCTTTCTACCATAAATACAGTTAGTCAATGAGCATAGCTATCCAAGCACAGGAAAGTGTAAGGATAGAAGGAAATGCAGAGTAAAGATGCATAGGTTGACATTCCAAAATATTATTCTGGTACACAATTATGTTTGAAGTATCATGGCACTGTCCATCCTCTCATTGCACTACCAGCCACAGTGAAAAAGCAGCAGTGACATGACAAGGACATAGAATTTGCACCATTAGATAGAATGAGGAAGCAACATCCATGACTCCAAACTATTACTCAGTATTTTCATTTTGTATTCTGAAGAAACGAAGCATTCCTCTTTTTGGTACCTTTAGTTAGGGTTCTAATATGAAAGAACTTTTAATTTGACCAAAATTTGAGAGGCACATATGCATGGAATACAGAATGGAATCTGAAGGGAAGGGTTAATTACCTTCTGGCTTGCCAAATTAAACTTTGCAATAACAATAATTAAAATCTCTTAAGAATCTATTGTGTCAGGTAATCTACTGATCACTTTATGTTCATTATCTCCTTTTATTCCCCCACAATGATGCTATAAACTATTGTTATCTTTACTTTTTCATATGAGAAACATAACTAGTTATTACAAGTGGTGGGCCTTAAACATAGATGTTTTTTGAAATCCAAAATTAAATTCACAATCACCACATTATATTGCAAAAGAAAGAGAAATGGATATAATGACTAGACTGTACTCCTATTAGTTGGGCATTGGATCACATTTGGTGCCCTTAAAAGAGCAAGGCCTGTATGAATCAGATAAGCACTATTTATATATCTAGAGAAGTAGTATCATTGGGCTTGCCATTTCTATAACCTGGAGAGACCTGTACAAAATTGCAATGATATATGTGGGAGGTTCCTTTTCCTTTTGAGGACAAATATTACACAGACTTTAGTAGACACAAAACAGATTTCAGACTAAAGCATAATATAATAAACCATCTGTAATTTAAATCTAAAGTTGAAATTGGAAGATATCTAACTTAATTGAGACACCTCATCCAAGTCTCAGACCCAGAAAGAAAATTCACATAAACTAAACAAAAGGGTAAGAAACAAACCAAGTTAAATATTAAATGCTTATGTTATATATCTGCTCATTTCACTCATGCTTAGCTATAAGATTTTATAAAAGTTTTGATGCATTATACCTTAATTCCTCACCACCATTTCATTCATAATATCTTGCCAGCTTCCCCTTTTATTGACAACTATTTTCATTCAAAAAGCTATTACTGTTACATCACAATTAGTTATGTATGGAGTTGAGTCCTGTTAGAATGAGGGAGGCCTATAATCCAGTTACAGGCTCCTTTGTCTCTGGCTATAATTGTTGCTTTTGATAAAATGCTCCTTATGGGGACTAAATGACTAACTCTTTTGTAGCACATAAAGAAACACAACTTATGCTTAATTGGAAAAATATGAACTAATGCTTAAGCGTCATCTACCCCAGCCCATGGGGCCCATGGTGCTCCGTAATGGCAGTGCTTTAGCCTTGCACACAGCATGAGCTTTTTTCATTGCTGTTTTCTTACATTTCAACTCTACTTGCTGAGCAGAAAAGATCTCTGTTAGAACACTTCATTTCCCTGGCCAAAATCAATTTATAATTATAAAGTAACTAGTTGCCCTGTGTTGTACTTAAAGTGCTTTAAGAACTTGTGTTGCCCTAAAAATGACTCCTTTTAGTTTTGATGTGAGTTTATTTGATTTTAATCATTGTTTCTATTCTTTCTACAACCTTCTTTCCACAGTCTCTCCCCTTCTGATGACTTCACTATAGAAATTTAACAGTTACATATTTAATTACCCAATACTCATTTCAAAAGAAATTTTAGGGTAATTTAAACATCACTGAAACCCAAACAGAACAATATGTGACAACTTAATAGAATTTAAGGAATTAATACCCTTGTTTATTTTATAGGCTTTAAAATTTCCTCTAAGAAGATATTTTTTTCTTATTCACTAGTTAATCTCCTCAATTTCTTAAGTAGATTGATAATTATCTCTAAAAATCCACTTTCTATCTTTCCTTTTCTTGTTGTAAGGATCAACTGATCAACTGTCAGTAAAAGATATGAGGATTTCAAAAGCTAAAAAACATAACCCTTTCATATTATAAACAAGGGTCTTGATATACAAGGAAGTCAAATGGCTTTATCAAGGTAACTCAGTAATCCACACTCCTTACTTTTCTTCCTTCCTATATTCAAATAATTAATTTTATTGTATTAATTCTACAATGTCACATAAAACTCCCCAATGACATATTTCCCATATTTCATGAACATATATAATTATTACTTTAATGGGATCTAAACTCTCCAGTGAAATATGCACAAAATACCTGCTCACCTGAATCAACAACACATTCTCATTGAGATGCACAATTTGCAATGATATCCATTCATATAGACATTATTTTTAAATCCTTGGAGGCAAAATGACTTTGCAGCCTGCAACATTCACCAGCTTAGCTACAACTCCATATAGTCTGACAAACTACCCTTGGTTCTTAAAAGGAAGTATCAGAATTAGTCCCTTGCTTCAGTCAATACCTATTTTCTCAGTTCTATAGCAATCTCATAAAAATATGGGGTATACATATAGTTTATAGGTTACATTGAGGAAAATGAAAAATAATATTTTTTTTCCAAAAATGTAGCCCTTCAGAGGCTAACAATTGAAGGGCAACTATGTGTGGAGATGGCTGCTGAAGGGAGCTTGAACTATGGTTGGGTAGAAATGTATTGCTTTGGCCAAAAGTTGAAAAACTGCTGGCTGTTTTAACCTCTATGTCATGTGGAAGTAGTCTGGCTCCAACTGCACATCATTTGAAGCTATAAAAACTTCTTCTTCAATAATACCAGCAAGGCTCATTAGGCCCTCAAAAAGTCTCAACTATTCCATTTTCTACACACAATATTCCACCAGAGAGTTGAACAGATATTATTTTAAGAAATGAAAGTACTTCTTTTCCTTAGAAGATTATTAAATATGACAGCATACTCAAAAATTCAATAGCTATTTCAAAACATTAAAGAAAAATGATTTTTTTATTTATTTACTATTTATTAAGTGTCTATTATATGCCAGACTCCCTTCTTAGTGTCAAGCAACCATTTATAGTGGTAAACTAAATAAACTTCTTGCCTTCATTTGAATCTACTTGCTTTACAATTTGACAATAGACTCCCCTACATTTTTAAGTAGGAATCTTTGTTATAAAAGTAGCCTTAATCAATAAGTATTGTGTGAGAACACACAATATTTTCATTCTAATATGCAATAGAGTTCCCAATCTCAACATTAATATAGTCACGGATCCTTCTCCTTTGACTGTAAATTTGGCTGACAATTAGCTTCTCCTTATTTGGAATTCTAAAACGCAATTGCCCCTGCAGAGCTCATTAGAACTCTTGCTCAAGTTACATGCATTCTGGTTCATAGTTGGCATATTTTCTAACATTACAAGTATGCCTTATTAAGCAGAATCTTGCTGAATGAGGCAGACACCCATTCTCGCCCTCATTTTTAAAAGAGAAAAAGAAGATACTATTAAATTCTAGAAATACAGGCTTTAGGCAGTTTATGAAAGTGTAAGACCAGCCTACAAAAGTGAGCATAATTTCTGATTCTTATAATAAACATGCTATGAAATACTTGGAAAGTTTTCTTAATCAGTATTAGACATTTAAATCAACTGTGTTCACTAAAAGTCTGATTATGTGATGTCCATTATAACCACAAACATTGGTTTATTTTCTAGTAAAAGCAAGTCATCTATATTAAATTAGAGAAAGGGCAAAATGAATCTATAGTGGTAAAAACCAACAATAGATAGTATGGTTTGTGGAGGTGAACTGGAATTGGACAAAAGGTAACTTAGGGGTCATGTAAATGTTTTCTATATCGATTGTGGTGTTGGATAATTGGGCACATACACTTGTCAAAACTCATTTAATAGTCAGTTAAGACCCATGTATTTCCCTTTATGTAAATTTCGCATCATTTTTTAAAAAGATACTAAGTAGAGATAACTAAATATTTGAGGGGAAAATGGTAACCCAAATTACTTTATAGGAAAGAATAAATGTAGGTATCCAAGAAACATTCTGAAACAATTTATGGGAGAATTTGTATCCAATAATTGCTTTGAAAAATGATGATGATGAATTAAAGAATGAAGGAGCAGAAGAGAAACTCTCCAGGGTGCTGAGGGAGGATCTTGGTTTAGGTGAAGAGTGATGATAAAAGAAGCTGAAAGTTACACAAGAACCAAGCACATAAGGTTTTCACATCCTATTAAGGAATTTATATTTAAACCTGAAAGAAACTTGGAAGGAGCTTGGGGCATTTAAAACACATATACACAAAAAGACACACACAATGTGCAACAATGTTAAGAAAGGATTAAACCAGATAAGGAAAAAATGCCTACAAATCTATTAATAGGTTATTTTGTAAATCCAGATGAGAAATTGAAAGCCTCAAATGAAGCAAAAGCAATAGACATAGAGACATTGCAAAGATTTAGAGGTTATTACCAAGGCAAATGTGTTTGACAGAATTTAGTGACACATGAAGGAAAAGATAAGAGATTAGAAGTAGATATAGATAATTACCATATTTCTGGCTTACTCAATTGGAGAAGATGATTTTGTTGAAGTTGAGAAGGAAGGAGGAAGAAGTTGGGTTCTCTCAGCCTACTACACATTGTGTCCCTAAAAGACACCCAAGTAGAGCTTTCCAATAGGCTCTTGGAAACCAGGATACTTATTTTAGATTGTTGCTCCATGTGTTAGTTAGCTTTCTGTAACTTCAACAAATGCATGAACTTACAAGGAGAGTTTTATTTTGGCTCACAGTTGAGGCTTCAGTTCATGTTTGGTTAATCTTGTTGCTTTCAGCTTGTGTTGAAGCAGCCTGTCGTGGCATGAGCATGTGGCAGAGCAAACCTGCTCACCTTTTGGTGAGGAAGTAAGAAAAAGGGACCAGGGTCTTGCAATCCCCTTCAAAGGCACCCCCCCACACACACTAGGCCTAGCCTCTTGAAGGTTCCACCCCTTCCCAATAGCACCACAATAGGAGTGAGCTTTTACCACATAGACATTTGGAGGACATTTAAAATCCAAACTATAACTCTCCCCCAAAAAACTATTAATAGTATCATCTTTCACTTTCAACCAAATGTTCCTTTTTGTCAATAAATTATATGGTCACTCCAGTCATGTGGACTGGATTTTAGGGCATATGTGTTCAATTTAGAGATATAACTTTTGGTATTATCAATATATAGGCAGTATGTAACATCAAGTTAAAAGATGAGATCATTCTAATAGAGATTTTAATGGAAACTGGAAATGTCAACACTAGTAGAAAGGTAAATGATAACCCCATCCCTCAGCAAAAGGAACATAACAAAAAGTATCTAGAGAGAGTTAGGGGAGAAATGAAGATAGACTATTGTTCTGAAAACCAGTGGAGGGTTTTTTTCAAATGATTCCCTCCAGAAAATTGTTCTGAAGGCTAGGAAGTCCAATATCAAGGTGCCAGTCAGTTCTGTTCCTGGTTAAGCCCTCTTCCTGATTTGCCAATGGACACCTTCTTTTTGTATTCGTGTGTGTGTGTGTGTGTGTGTGTGTGTGCGCGCGCGCGCGCGCCCGCACGCGCGTGCGTGCCTGCATGTCCTCGGGATTAAACCCAGGGATTCATGCACTCTAAACACATACTTTACTACTGAGAAACATCAACCTTTTCATGTCTCTTTTTATAAAAGCACTGATTTCATCACTAATTTCCATCCCTGTGACCTAATTACCTCCTAAAGACCCCGTGTACAAACGCTATCACATTGGGGATTAGAGTTTGGTATGTGAGTTCCAGGTAGACATAAACATTCAGTCCATAGCATTGGCCCAGTTTTGAAGATGTGAAATTCTTACAAAATAAAACTTTTGTTTCAAGAGCTATGATACAAATCAATTCTCCTTTTCTGAAACAGAGTACACATTATAGCACTAACAATATTATATACTCTGTAATTCTTCTTCCTTGCTTCAAATCACATACAAGGCAATATGTCTTTGTCCATAATTCCCTCAAATACTGTCTTCTTTTATCTTTTACTGCTCCATATCATTGTTGAGTGTAGAAATTTCAATTTGAAAAGTATCACTCTTCCTACTGTTTATGTGTGCCTAAAAACTAGAATTATTTCCCCCTATCATTCTTACATTTTTCTGCCATTTCTGCTGCATCTTGCCAAAAACAATAACAACAACCAAAATCTTCTGCAAAGAAGATAATACTCCTTAGGCAAATCTAGAAGTTAACTGTTTTTTCATCCATCAACAAATACAGAACACACATAATGACTGGCAAAAAATATCATAAATAGTAGTAAAGCTAACTAATTTTTTCATCATACTTAAAAAAAGAAAAGGTCAAAAGTTTTGCATGCCCAGGTTTATTTATGCAATTCCAAACACTCCCATAAACAATAATCTCTATGAATTTTCTAAGAGTTTGGATCTTATAATTCAGAACATACATTGATATTCTACAATCTAAAGTTCAAGTAACATTTATCTAAAACCAACAGTTTATCTGTATTAATGGTATCCAAACAAAAATTAAATGAAAAAAAAAGGCAAAATGGGTACAGTTTTGATAAATCCATCGGGCTGAAACTGTCATAAATCATTACTCAAAAAATGTCATCTTCCTTCCTTGTTAGAATAAATAAGAATATTTCTGAAAGACTGAGAAGAATCTGGTTGCTTTATCAGGCTTATGTTGATGATTCAGAGTGAATAAGATGCCCAGTGCCATACTTGAAACTGGTGAGCAATGGCGAGTCTAAGGCAGTGAAAGGAGAACATACCTATAAGTGTTTGGTTTGATGACAATATGACCACTACAATACACATACCTTCCCTATTGTATCAATTGTAATTAGCTTTATCATAGAGTTTGACTCAAGTCTTCCCTATACTGGTATGATATTTTTGCTAGGTTCTCTTGCCCACTTAACATCATCATAGACTGAGTTTCAGCTTCTTGTTTCATGAAGACAGCTTTTCAGTAGCCTTATCACACAGGCCTGATAAAAACAGAACATAATGTAGGAAAAGGTATTGGGATTTGTAGAAAATTTGGACCTGTAGCTAATCTTGAACATGAACAGTAGAAAGTTAGAGTTTATCAAATGGTTAATAGTAAGTTCTTTCTAGTTTGAATCAGTGACTTGTTACTATGCAAGGTTGAAGAAAAGTAATATGACATCTTTCAAAATAAATCAGAAAAGCAAAGTATGAAGAACAACCTAGATGATGAATTAATGATTCTGAGACTAGACTTAGGGGGAAATGATATGTAAGTTTTTTTGTATATCTTCAGTCATACCTAGACTTATTTTAATATAATTATTGATATTTTCCCAGTAATTTGACTTGTGTTTCCTTTCATTAGTGTTAATGAAGATTTACAAAGGCAATGTTAAAAATAGCAACAAGTTGTGATTTTGACACCCAACTTAGTGCAATCTTATCCATTACAAATTCGTTTGGACATGATTATTTTCCATTACATTCTGAAAAAAATTAAAGTATTTCAATGAAATAGCAGAGTTCAGCTAAACTTTCAGTCTTCTGAGCAATCACTAATTGAAATTGGATGGGAATATCTGTTCTCTAACTTATGAAGCAGGATAATATTTTGAGATATTAATGAGGGTTTTGTTCCCTTATATGTTTTTGAGCGCATTACTCTCCTCACCATTCAGCATCTTCAAGGGGAAAATAAATACAGTAAAAATGTTAATCTCTTGAAAAAAATAAAAATGAAAACAGACAAATAACAGTGACAACATTTTTTTTAAACATTGGTTTTCAATCTCCAAGAGCCACAAATGTGGGAGAGAGACAAATTGTTTTTTTTTTTTTTATTTTGAAGACTTGTCATGCATATTAAGACCCAAATGTTTGAAAGGCTGAGACTTACATCCTAAAAAATCAAAAACTTAGGGAGGCCCATCTCTGGTAACAAAAAAATAAAAACTTAGGGAGGGCTGGGCACAGTGACACACGCCTGTAATTCCAGCACTTTGGGAGGCTGAGACAGGAGAATCACGATTTCAAAGTCAACCTCAGCAATGGAAGGCACTAAGCAACTCAGTGTGACCTTGTCTCTAAATAAAACACAAAATAGGCCTGGAGATGTGTCTCAGTGGTCAAGTACTCCTGAGTTCAATCCCTAATACCACAAAAAAACAAACAAAAAAAAAAAACCTTAGAGAGGTATGTAGGTAGATGAGCATGTGATCTCACTGAATCCTCTCATTTAATCATCTGTTCATCTAACTAACTTCTTTGGGAGCTTATTATGCTTCAGCCACTGCTCTAGGTGCAAAGGATATAGCAATAATTTTAACAGGAAAAAATATCTCTCCCAAAATGATTTTAAATGGTAGAGACAAAGAACATAACTCAGTAGAATATTTAATGTGTTATATAGTAATAAACATGATGTTAATAAATATAGAATAGGAGTACCTCAAAATTGGCTAGCAATAGAATGAATACTGTAAGGAATCTAGTATCAGAATAAGGAGAACAAAGAATATGTAGCCAACATAATCAAAGACCATCATAGGAAATTTAGATGCCTAGTGTAGATCCATGCAAAGTTATTGATATCCAACAATCAAATAGACTAAAGTAAATTAGAGAAAGATGTGTAAGTATAAGGGTTTTAGATAAATCTGATGCCTCTACCTCAATGCCAGTATAGTAGATTGATTACTAAAATTGTTACAATAATTAATTTCTCCTGAAAGCCATATTCTTGGTAATGTGATTTTGTAGTAATCCCCATCAAGACATGGAATCTGTTTCCATAACTCTTGAAACTGATCTGATCTTGTTACTGACTTTGGTCGATCAAATGAAGCACAGTGGTGGTATGCCAGTTCTGAGCCTGAGTCTCAATAGACTTTTTGCATTCCTACATACTCTTTGGGTCCTGGCCACTACCACATGAATAAGCCTGGGCTGTCCTGCTGGAGGATAAAAGATAATTTGTGGGAAAATGCAGTTATCTCATCAACAGCCATAACAGACCAGACTATTGACTCATGACCTTCAGACATATGAGTGAACCCCAGACAAATCAGCAGGGTTGCAAATGCCCAAATGAACTCTGTTGATACTGTGAGAAATACCCATATGATGATCTGTGAGCAATAATCCATGTTTATTGTTTTAAGCCACCTAGTTCTGGAGTGGCTTGTTATATAGCAATAATTGACTGTTACAGCTAGGAAAACGTATGAATTCTGTATAAATTCTCCAGAAACTTAGAATGCCCCTCATTAGAGTGAAGAATGGGAAAATTAAAAATACTGAATTAATTAAGTTTAAATTCTGAGCTGATCACATATAAGTCTGAAAGTAATTAAGTTACTTTAGATGGGTAGACATGGAGTTTTATAAACTAACTTAAGTTCAGTATGAGAGAAAAAAGTCACATACACACCTGAGATGCAATTATAAATTATAAGCTATTTACACTTCTGCTAAAATAATTTCAGTTATTCTAGTGAGACACCTGCTTCACAGAAATCGGTGTTGTCATTAGGCAACCATGACCTTCAGGGACCACATCACCTGGTATGATTCACATTTCTGAAGGAAAAATTACTTATTATGTTAAATCTGTAACTTTTGTTTCCACAGTACACTAAAGAATGAAAATCTTCTTTCTGTATACATTTGGTAACTTCTGAAAAGAAAAAATATGAAATTAAACCATTGTGAAGATCATGCAAACTGTAGTACCATCAACAAAGCTACAGATTTCCTCATCCTCTGTCATGTATATGACCTAGAGTAGAGGACAAAATAAAACCTATACAGGAATAAGTGGTAGAGCACATGCTTAGCATACATAAGTCCCTGGGTTCAATTTCCAGCATCACCAAAAATTAGTGTCTTTCTATATGTTTGCTATTGCTTATACAAATAATATCTAAACACATATTATCATCTTATTCTCAACCAAGAACTTTTATAAAAGTGCTAGAACTGGAACTCAGGAGTTATAATTGGATTTCAAATCGTATCACCTGATGCTAGAAGTTAGAAGTCAATGAGTTAACAAGACTAGAATTAAAATCAGGAATGATAATTGAAAAAAAATAGGGAAACAATAATAGATCAAATTAAGAAGACCTTTCTAGAGAATATTGTTATACATAATACTTATATAATATTTATAATAATTGTTATTTTTCTTCTTAGCCACTAAGTTTGGGTTACTTGTTATACAGCAATAGATAACCAGAATAGATTTAGTCCACGAACCCCATGTAAGCACACTTACCTAAAAGCACCCTCTCAGTGTTGTCAAGGGGAGTGCAATATCCTCTTCAAGCAAGTTACAAACCTAGAAAACAAAGAACTTGACAAAAGCAATAGCCAATTGTAGCTATTTATACTTACATTTAATTCAATTATCCATTTTATTGAATTCAACTCATTGAATTGAATTTAATCAGTGTATTGAATTTATCAAATTATAAATTCAATTCAATTCAATAGCCACATTTCACATGCTAAGTAGTTACATATGGCCGGAGGCTACCATGTTACATTACATAGATAAAGTACATTTCCATCTTCACCTAAGATTCTATTGAACATCACTGCTTTAATTATCTACCATTAACCAGAAAAAAATCTACTATCTTTACTTAAGAAGTATACTTGTGGCTGGGGCTGTAGCTCAGTGGCAGAGCACTTGCCTAGCATGCGTGAGACACTGGGTTTGATCCTCAGCACCACATATAAATAATAAATGAATAAAATAAAGATCCATAAACAACTAAAAAATATTTTAAAAAAAGAAGTATACTTGTCACCTACCCTTTGGTGATAGAAGATTCTGGTTTGTTTGACAATTACTAATTTTAAAATAGAATAAAATATCATAATTAAACTAAATTGAAGATTGCAGTGGGTCCATTCCATGTCTTCGAATTTGTTTTTGAAATAACAACAACAACAACAACAACAACAAAATTCTATCCTCCAAATGTGGCATACTACTGTTCTCCAAAAGCCATTTACATAATATATACATTGAGTCCAAAAACTAGATATGCTTATTTGGATTTTGGTTAATCAAAGTTTTCCAGGATGTACCTGGTGGAAATTCACTGATATTTAGGAAGAGGAATTTCAACATGGGAGCAAATGCTTTTGAAGTAAACTGAAGTCATGTGACAATTTCATTTACATAAAATCAGGCCAAAAAATAATTCTTCTGGAAACAAAGGAAAGCACCTTTCTCAGAAAACATTTCATTAGAGCCAAATATGGACTCAGGAAAAAAAAAAAATCTGTGCCTTGACCTCTCTGGCAAAAAAAAAAAAAAAAAACATTATTATTCTTAGTTCATTTCTACTCAAGATAACATAAAGGTCAAAATGGACCAGGCATTGGGCACACACCTGTAATCCCATCAGCTCGGGAAGCTGAGGCAGGATCACGAGTTCAGAGCCAACCTCAGCAATTTAAGGAGGCCCTAAGCAATTCAGCAAGACCTTCTCTCTAAATAAAATATAAAAAAAGGTCTGGGGGTGTGGCTCAGTGGTAAAGTGCCCCACTCTACCCTGGGTTCAATCCCTGTTACCAAACAAATAAAATAAAATAAAGGGCAAAGTGGAGAATTCATCCCAGTTACATTCTCGCCAGAAAACAAATTTGCAAGTCTTAATAGCCAAGCAGAATGTATGAAGTGCATCTTACCCCTGCATTTTAAGGAAAATCCGATAATTGTATTTACTAGGTAAATATCTATAAAATAGATTCTCTTATACTTGGCTTTTATAATACTGATCTCTTTAATTATTAAAAATTACATCAGAGTCTGGGTTTGTAGCTCAGTGTTACAGCACTTGCCTAGCATCTGTGAGGCATTGGATTCAATTCTCAGCACTGCATATAAATAAATTTTAAGAAAGGTTCCTTGATAACTAAAATTATTTTTAAAAAATTAGATCAGAAAGTAAGCATGAACAGATTGTTAACTCATTGTCTTTTTTGATTTTTTTGAGGGGTACCTGTATTTAAAAAAAAATTCTATGAACTCTTTACAGATCAAATTTTCTTAGTCTAGTAGAAAGGAAGTGGTTTGGTAATATATGTTGAAGCAATGCAAATATATGAGAATTATAATTATAATATATATAATAATATAATAATATAATTATAACAGCTTGTTTGGAGTTTTTATGTTTGTGTTCTTTTTGTCTGTTTGTTTTGTGGTGAGACTAAAACATTCTTTAGAAACTCCCTGCAATACTGCAATAGTCATTTCACTCATAAATTAAAACCTTAGTTCTCTAAGTCTAAAAACTACAATGGCACACAGATTATAAGGCCCTGGAAAACAGTTTTTTTTATTTTAAATAATTTTAGAGTATTGTATGTACACAAAGGATATTTTTCTTAAATTCATCTAAAGTTTACTGAATAGTATTATAAAAGCAAAACTAAAAATGTCACTAAGATATAAAGCAGCTTTATAATAGTGTTTACACTAGGAATATATCTGTATTCTGGTTAAGCATTTGGTTCAGAAGAGTCTGTGTAATCAATCATATCTGTGCTTATATATTTAATACTAAAATAGAAAAATTCCCTATTGGAGTATGCCAAAAAAGGCTTTTTAACTTTTAATATGTGAAGAATTTGCAGAGGACTTACAGCAAAGTAATAAAAATGATTAAAGTTTCAGACATAGGATTTAAGAATAAAGGTTAAATGATTTGACATTATTGAAACCTGAAGAAAAGAAGAGCAAGAGGTGTTTTAATAATGATCTCTAAAACATGAAGGCTTACTACAAAAGCAATGGGTCTCCATCTCTGGCAATGACAGAATAAAAGGAAATATTGAAAGATAAGTAGACCTTCAATTTTCTCGTGGAATGCTGTGATACATTCTGTCACAAGCTTAGAAAACACTGCTTTCAGGTTGTAGATGAAAAAAATATTTTTAAGTTACATAAAAATCACTATCAAAGAAGAAAGGTAAGCTCCTTTATCTAGCCCCTTCTAGCCCCACCTTATCTAGTAGATTTATTTTTACCACAAGGAGAGGAGGTAAGAGTCACATCTTTCACTTTTCCAGACTAATATCATATAATCAAAACACCTTAGTAAATCAATCTCTGCCACTACCACAACTATGAATCTATTTTTTATCCAGGCAAATTTTCTTTTGTTTTCAGGGGGAAGGGGTGGTTGGGGATTCAACCCAGGATTACTTTATCACTGAAATACATCTTAGCCCTTTTTGTGTTTTGAGACAGGGTCTTGCTAAGTTGTTCAGGCTGGCCTCAAACTTGCAATCCTTCTGCCTCAGTTTCCCAAGGCAAAATTTCTTAAAGCATAGAGGAAGGAAGCAGACAAGGCATTAAGGGAAAACCCAAAAGTTTTGAGACTTTAGCACCTAAAACTGAACATTGAGTAGGTAATAAAAAATAGAATTTCACTGATATTAGATCAAATGTGGTTTAAATTCCATCTCAGACATTACCATGGTTTGAATGTTTCCCCTCCAAAATTCATGTTGGAAATATAATTTTCAATGCAACATATTGGGAGGTGAGACCTAATGAGAGAAGTTTAGGTCATTAGAGCTCTGCCCTCATGAACGGATCAATGCCACTGTGACAAGGGTTTGTGGAAATGTGCTCTCTCTTTCACTCTCCTGCTACATAGGGATGTAGTGTTCCTCCCCCTCCAGGAATTCAGAATTCAAGGTGTCATCTTGGAAGCAGAGAAATTGGGCCCTAACCTGCCTATGCCCTCATCTTAGACTACCCAGACTCCAGAACTGTGAGATAATCTCAGTCCTATATAAATTACCCACTTCAGATATTCTGGCATAGCAACACAAAATAGAATGCAATAGCCATTGAGTAGTCTATTGAATGACCTTTTACCAACATTGCTCTCCTTCATTCAGTCAACAACTATTTAGTGAGCATCCACAATGATGGTTGGCACTGTTCAGGCTCACATGGAAATATCAGTGAGCAAAATATAATAATCCTTGTTTTCATGAAGCCTATTGTTCAGGACCTTATATGTGATTACAAGACTTTGACTTTTATTCTGAGAATGTTAACAGAACAGTGACATGCTCTAACAAATATAATAAGCATCTTTACAAGATTACTCTAGATTACATATGGAGAATCAACTGCAGAAGGAAATGAATGGAAGTAAACAGATTATTAAAAAGACTAATACAATAATTTAGGCAAGAGATGGTTTGTCCCAGGATGGTAGCAGTTCCATGTGGTGAGAAGTGGTCTGAATCTGCAAGTTGAATTTAAAGTCAATAGGATTTATTCAACAATTAGATTTAAGGTAGGAAAGGGAAGCCACATGTAGTCCTAAGGTTTTTTTACTAGAACAACTGGAAAGACAGAATTCCCACTAATAGAGATGGAGAAGACTGTGAGTTAAACAGATTTCATGGGGAAGATAAGGCACTCAGTTTTAAACAAATGTTTGAGATGCCTATTAGAACATAAGGTAGAGAAGCCAAGAAAGCAATTAGATGAACAGAACATCTCTAAACTTTTCTCTACTTATCTATAAAATTGAGTAATAATAGCTATCTTTAAGAGATACTAGCATCAACAAGATGTAAAACAACTGGCACATAGTAGGCAATGGATAGAGTAAATGGTTCCCACCATTATTATCCAAGAAAACTACACAGTTGTCAGTAGGGGAGACTAAAGTCAAAAAGGCAAAGGACAGTTAATTATGGTCATAATCATGCCGTGGAACAAAAAGCCATAAAATCTCAATGGCACACAACATTAAACAAGTATTTAGCTGGCTGTCAGCTGATTTGGGCTAATCTAGGTTGGACTCATTCATGGGTCTAATGACAGCCAGAAATAATTGATTTAGGCCACTGTCAGCTAGGAGTGACTCGATTCCGTGTGTCTCTAATACTCCTGCTGAGACCAATATATTTGTCCCACAGTGAAAAGAGATACTCAAGAGGAATACTGAATAATTAAGTATGGTAATTCTGTTGTAATATACCACTTGGTTTCATATTGACTAAAACTAATTCCAGTGTGAGGCAGCCTTAGGAGTTCATGTTTAAGCCCTGGGGTCAGCTCAGAACTCCCAATATACTATTGCCCCTAATGACAGATTCATCCTGTAGGCATTTGCTCAAGAGCCATCTTATTCAAAAATGGGTTTAAATTGCACATGACATAATATGTCATCATGGATCTTCATGCCATCAGCCATCTGAGCACATTATTGCAAAAGATACTGTTTCATCAGTGAAAGATATTTTTCCATTTTAAATAGAGAAAAATTCATATCTCTTGCTGCTCTAACAACACAAACAGCTAATGTTTCTGAGTTACTGAAATATTTGTAGCCTGTTGCTAATGATAATTAGGATTTAGCTTTAATCTCAAAATTGATCTGTTAGTTTTCACTTACACATTTTCATTCTTACCCTTAGCCTAATTTCCTAAAAATCTGGGCTGATGATATATTATCAGGAGGAGGAGAGAGACTTTAAGAATTTGACTATGTCTCTTCAATTAAATCATATTTATAAGCTGATGTCTTCACTGATGGAGTAAATGCACCAACTAGTACAAGTTAATACTAGGGTATGAAATGTAAATGCACAAACAGATAATACAGATACAAAAATCTGTATTATCTATGTTTAGTTCTGCTTGTGTTATGTATATATACATATAGCATATCGATTTAAATATAGTTTATGAGGATGAAATTATGGTTTAATTATTAATTAAGGAATATGTGGCAAGCACCAGTTCTGACATTTATGAGAAAATTAAATTTCCAACATAGAAAGCATAAGACACAGTTGGGTGCATCCAATCCCCCAAGGATGTGATTATATAATGATAAACCATGTTTTCTGCAGCTGCATGATTGCTGTTACAAAAAAAAAATGTTTATTATAAGTAAGATTGTGTTCTTTTTTGTATGGAGAATAGATGAAGTTGGTTGCAGAGAATATCAAACAGATGTTTCAGCCAAATTGTGTCTCTTCAATGGATTAATTCTTGCTATTTAAACTGGACTACATCTGAAAACAGATATAGTCTATATGAGGAAAATGTATTTCTCAAGCAAATTTCACATCACTGTAAAATAATAAAGAGCTAGTAAAGGTACAGATGCTGGCAGTTTTGAGTTTCCCATTCTCATTTTGTATGTACATATATACAAAAGCTTATGAGAATACTGAGTAAGGATGATTTGAGAATTTTTTTCCATTAATGGTACTAGTTCTGCTATGGATCCACCATCCATGATAGGACTGGCACAGATTAGGCACAAGATTTTATTTTTAAGCTTATTACAAATGGTGTATCTGTAACACATTTTTTAAAATAATTCTGAAACCTTGATCTTGATCTTGTTAGCCCTACTATATGCTAAGGATCTATAAGACATGTATGTATATTATCTCATTTCATCCTAATCATTACCCTGAAAAACTTTTTGTAGTATTACTATAAACCAAGGTCCAGATACATAAAGCATATTACCCATGGTCACACAACTAGAGAATAGGAACATCTGGATTTGAAACCAAGCTATGTCAGATTTAAAACATATTTCTTTCCATTATGTTATCATGATGAATATTTTTCATTTGTTCCATCTGGATCTACTTTCCACTGTGGAACCTGATATATATGCACTTCGTTGATTTACCCCCTTGCCTTCCCATTTGTGGTTGCGTATAGACAAGTAAGCCACACCATAAGATCTGACAGCTCCTGTCTAGAAATTTGTCTCTTTCTCTCTACCTTCTTCCCTAGATTCCAGTAATAGATCCTTCTCCTTCTTCATTAGGCCATGGTGGCAATCTCTCCCTTGTGTGACTGGCCCTAATTCACTGCACTTTCTCTCCTGGTTCTTACCACAAAGTAAAGATTTCCTTTCTTATATTATTTTCAAATGATTTAATCTTAGTATTCCATTTGTAGGTTCCTGTCTTAGACCAACTTATATTGCTGGGTAATTTACAAAGAAAAGAGGATTATTTTGGCTCAAGTTTCTGGAGAATGGGAAGTCCATTATCAGGTGGCCTTGTTTGTTGTGGGCCTCAGGCTGCTTCAACTCATGGCAGAAAGGAGGACAAAAGCAGACAAATGCAAAAGAGGCAAACCATAAGGGGCAGTCTTGCTTTACAACAACCCACTCCTCCCAAGAAAGTAACTAATCTAGCCTCAAGAGGGTAAAAACTCATTTCAAATAGGTATTAATATATATGGGAGGGCTCTGCCTCCATGACCCAAACGTCTCATACTAGGCCTCATAGCCAAGCCAGTACTGCATTGAGGAATTAACGTTCCAACACATAAACTTCTAGGGTGAATACTCAAACCATAGTGCTTTCTAAGCAGGACCTTAAAAAAATTAACAGTAGTCTTTGGTCATGGCATAGGATTTTCTAGGAGAGTATTTTAATTATGGGCTCAGGGTGCCTAAAGAAAAGAGGCTTAAAAAAGCAAAAGATAAGGGTAGAAGGAGACAGCTTAAGCATGGCAGGTCTTTCAACATGCCTAGAGTTTAGAGTGTAAATAGAGTTTTGGCTAGATGTATTCTTAGAGAGGTGGACTAGTGGTTTCTAATTTTAATGGGCTTTCTAGTCTGACCTTAGTAGTTTTTGTTTAATCCTTGAAATATTACAAATAGAATAGATTTTGCATTTAAGGAAATGCATTTTAGGAAAGTAATTTTGAAATGAAAAAGAACACAAACTCCACATCATGTACAACCACAAGAACAGGATTAGAATAAGTTACACTCCATGTATGTATAATATGTCAAAATACATTCTACTGTCATGTATATATAAAAAGAACAAATTTAAAAAAGAAAAAAAGTTCAACAGAAGGAGAAATTTATGAATACCAGTTCAGAGGAAATTATGGAACTTTGAGGCAAAAGTTATTTTGGCTTTTAATAGTAATAGAAAGGAGAGGAAACATAGAAAATTTTCTCTTGATGGGCTGACCTATATATAGTGTATATATAATGGGATGAGAGAAAGATTCAAGGATACCTTTGAGATTTCTGGTTTGTACCACCAGGCTGAAACTACCTAAATAACAGAATTCCTCAATAGCAAGTACTATTGACATTTTGGAGCCAAATAATTCTTGGTTATGAGGAGTAGAATGGTATTCTGTGCATTATAAGATGATTAGCAGTATCCCTGGCCTTTACTCATTAGATATCATCAGCACTACCAATAGTGACAACAAAAAATGCCTCCAGACATTGTGAAATGTTCCCGGGGGTGGATACAACATAATCCCCAGTTGGAATTCACTAACTAATGTGATAGTATACAACTAAGGACTCACTGGGTAGTAAAATAGGAAGCATCATTTTGGACATAGCAAGTGTGAAGATTTTATCAGAAAGGTTGTTCATATAAACAAAATGGGGAACCACAGAAACCTTGGAAGATCTTGATATTGCCTTGGGATTACATTGGTAATGCTATGATTTGAATGTGAGGTGTCCCCCAAAAGCTCAGGAGATAATGTAGCAGGGATCAGAGGTGAAATGATTACAGTGTAAGAGCTGACACTCAATCAGTGGATTAATCCACTTGGTGAATTACTAATTGAATGGACTACAGTACTAGGTGGTAACTACTGGCAGGTGGGGTATAGCTGGAAGAAGTAGGTTACTGGGGACATGATTTTGGCTTTTATATATTGTCCCTGGAGTTATTTTCTTTATCTCTACTTCCCAGTTGCCATGACCTGAGCAGTTGTTCTCCACCATATCCTTCCACCATGGTGTTCTGTCTTATCTTGGGCCCAAAGCAATGCCATCATCTGACCCTGAACTAAGCCTCTGAAACTGTGACCTCAAGTTAAACTTTTCTTCCTCTAAGTTGTTTGTAACAGGTATATTAGTCACAGCAATGGAAAGCTGACTAATACAGATAGCCATTTGACCTATTTAAATCATGAAATGAATGCCATCTGAACTTTTATGAGAATAAATAATCATATCTACTAGAAATATAGTCTTCTGGTTTTTACTTCTCAGAGTCTGTAACCTGTTATAAGCAAATTTAAATATACACATGCTTAATCAGTCAGCTTTTGCTTTCTCTGTGAGAAATAGTTTATCAAAAATACCTTTGTATATGTATGTTGATGTGTGTGGAAGTGTTTCTACCTATACTGCCTTCCCAAAACTACTTTGTAACATGAAGGGAAACATTTGTCATTAAAATGTCTCTGCACTGAACAGATAAAGAGTTAATGTTTTCTAAAGTCATATGAGCAGAAAACAGCAAAGTAGGAGCTAGAGATTAATGATCTATGATTTTTTTGACAGGTACTTTTTTAACATACTAAGCAGTGTTTCTGTATTTTATAAGGAACTTCAGCACCTGAAATTTGCATTATCATAATAATAATAATAGCTAATACCATTGAGAACTTACTAGATACCAGAAACCCTCATAATTTTATAGGCATTGTCTCATTTAATCCTTTCCCAAACCCTGGGAATTAGGCAGGGTTATTTCCTCTTTTACCAAGATTAGTAAAGTTTAAAATGTTAATGAGCCTGCCTAAAGTGACATAGCTGATATACACCATAGATCCAGAACTAGAATGCTGGGCAGTAACTTTATAAGCCTCTCTCTAAAACACTATGCCACACTTAGTGTCATATACGTTTATATACATGGCAAGTAAAAATTTAAGATATTAGTCATTTGACTTAAAATGTTCAGAAGTTGTCAAGCTTTTCATATATCCAATGCATGAGTATACTCAGTACTGAAACTATAAACTGTGTGTCAAAAAGATGCTTAGCTTTTTTAGATCTTATTTTATTCTGAATTGTATTCCATGTAGTTATTTACATGGTTTCTTTCCTATTCAACTTTAAACTCTTTGAGAGCACAGACTGAGTCTTTGAACTTATAATGCAAAGTTGTATTGATTGACACAAGGTGAGTGCCCCAAAACCATTTCCTGATTGTTTAATTATAAATTGAGGAATGGATTAGGTTCTAAATGTCTTGATGGTGAACTCATTCCTGCATATTTTAGTAATATACCATTGTATTAAACCATGCTTCTGGCTATTTATTTTAAATGGCAAATAAATCCTGTTCAACAGGCAAACATGGTTCCCTAACATTTAATTATTTTATCTGCTAAAATATTTCCTATAGAAAGGAAAATTATTGTTTTTTCTTTTTTATTCTTTTGTGGGCCCTGGCTCTTTATAGAATACATTTCTTAGGAAAAGAGATTTAGGCAGATATTTAACTTGTTCCCACTTTGCATGATTCAAAAACTGGAATATCCAATAGTGAGGCACTCAGGCTCTGATGCTAGACACATGTGGGTTCAAATACCAAAAGTGTTACTTAATAACTATGTGTGATCTTGGGAAAGACATTCATAATGAGTAAGTCTTAGCATATTTTTCTTTATATCTAAAAATGGAGATATTAGTAATCTTATCATGACACTGTGAGCATCAAATGAAATTATGTATCCAAAGAATTCCCACACCGTGTCTGTCATTCATTCATATAGATTTTCAGTATTGGAGACACAGTGATAAACCCGGTAGAAAATAGTTTCTGTCTTTATAGAACTTATCCCATAGGAGAAGAGAAGAGAATATATAATAAAGATAAAGATACCTGTTTTAAAAATAATTACTGCTAACAGCATTAAATATGAAACAAGCAAGCTATTGAGATGGGGAAAATGAGAGAGGGGAGTATACTTTATATCATGAGGAAAATAAAAAACCACAAAAGGTTTTTAAGTACAGGCTATTTCAAATCTCATTTGTATTGTTAAAAGTTCTCTATGGCAGAAGACAGTAAATTCATTGATTAGGCCAATGGCAGTAGAGTTAAAAATGGATGGATGCTGCCTTATCTCCCACATCCTCGCCAACACTTATTGTTGTTTGTATTCTTGATAATTGCCATTCTGACTGACATGAGATGAAATCTTAGAGTAGTTTTGATTTGCAGTTCTCTAATTGCAAGAGATGTTAAACATTTTTTCATATATTTGTTGACGATTCTATATCTTCTGAGAAGTGTCTGTTCAGGTCCTTAGCCCATTTATTGAGTGGGTTGTTTGTTTTCTTGGTGTTAAGATTTTTGAGTTCTTTATATATCCTTGAGATTAGTGCTCTATCTAGTGTGAGTGTGGCAAAAATTTGCTCCAAAAATGTAGGCTCTCTCTTCACCTCATTGATTGTTTCTTTTGCTGAGAAGATTTGTGCCAGGCACAGTGGTGCATGCCTATAATCCTAGCACTTTGGGAGGCTGACACAAGAGAATCATGAGTTCAAAGCCACCATCAGCAACAGCAAGGCACTAAGCAACTCAGTGCTTTTTATAAATAAAACACGAAATAGGGCTGGGGATGTGGCTCAGTGGTCAGGTACCCCTGAGTTCAATCCCTGTTAACAAAAAAAAGAAAAAAATAAGCTTTATAGTTTGAATCCATCCCATTTATTGATTCTTGATTTTATTTGATTTTATTTCTTGTGCTTTAGGAGTCTTGTTAAGGAAATCAGGGCCTAATCTGACATGATGAATGTTTGGGCCTACTTTTTCCTCTATTAGGCACAGAGTCTCTGGTCTAATTCCTAGGTCCTTGATCCACTTTGAGTTGAGTTTTGTGCATGGTGAGAGGTAGGGGTTTAGTTACATTTTGCTGCATATGGATTTTCAGTTTTCCCAGCACCATTTGTTGAACAGGCTATCTGTTTTCCAATGTATGTTTTTGGTACCTTTGTCTAGTATAGGATAACTGTATTTACATGGGTTTGTCTCTGTGTCCTCTATTCTGTACTATTGGTCTACACATCCGTTTTGGTTTCAATACCATGGCATTTTTGTTACTATAGCTTTGTAGTATAGTTTAAGGTCTGGTATTGAGATTCTTCCTGCTTCACTCTTCTTGCTTAGGATTGCTTTGGCTATTCTGATTCTCTAAGTTTTCCAAATGAATCTCATGAATGCTTTTTTCTATTTCTATAAGGAATGATGTTGGGATTTTAATTGGAATTGCATCTGAATCTGTATAGCACTTTGGTTAGTATGGCTATTTTGATAATATTGATTCTGCCTATCCAAGGGCATGGGAGATTTTTTCATCTTCTAAGATCTTTGATTTATCATACATTGCTGGAGGGACAGCAAATTGGTACAACCAATCTGGAAAGCAGTATGGAGATTCCTTAGAAAACTTGGAATGGAACCACCATTTGACCCAGCTATCCCACTCCTCAGTCTACACCCAAAAGACTTAAAAACAGCATACTACAGTGATGCAGCCACTTCAATGTTTATGGCAGCTCAATTCACAATAGCTAAACTGTGGACCCAACCTAGATGCCCTTCAATAGATGAATAGATAACGAAACTGTGGTATATATACACAATGGAATATTACTCAGCAATAAAAGAGAATAAAATGTGGCATTTGAAGTTAAATGGATGGAGTTGGAGAACATCATACTAAGTGAAGTAAATAAATCCAAAAAATAACAAAGGACAAATGTTCTCTCTGATAAGTGGATACTGATCCATAATGGAGGAGAGGGCATGGGAAGAATGGAGGAACTTTGGTCAAAGGGGACGGAAGGGAGATGAAGGGCCATGGGGGCAGGAAAGATGGTGGAATAAGATGGACATCATTACCCTTGGTACATGTATGACTTCACATATGGTGTGACTCTACATTGTGTACAAGAGAAATGAAAAATTGTGCACCATTTGGGTACAATGAATCAAAATGCATTCTGCTGTCATGCATACCTAATTAGAATAAATAAATTTTAAAAAATAAAATAAAAGCAAAAAAAATTAGAAAAAAGTTTTAAAAGGATTGGAGATGTGGCTCAGTGGTAGACTGACCTAGTTTCAATTTCCAATACCAATGAATGAATGAATGAATGAATGAATGAAAGAAAACTAAATAAATAGATAAGAAAGTGACATGAAAAAAAATGAATGGATGAGACTAATACATACAAAGGAGAAATAGAATACATGGTAGTAAAAGAGGACTTCTAATTTTCTGGCCTGAGCAATTGGGTAAGTGGGTATGACATTCATTGTGATGGGTTAGACCAGTAGAAGAACAAATGCTAAAAAGTTAAACATGCTAAATTTGAGCTGTCAATGACACATTGGGAAAATCATAGGCATTTGGATATTTAAAAATTTGAAGACAGGTCTGTGCAAAAGATAGGCACTTTGTTGTGGGAATTCTAATCCCCTTTTCTCTTATTTCCATATTTTAATTTCTATTCTACCCAGGAGAGAACAATGTTGAAAACATAACTTGATTCAGGCATGGTGGTACATACCTGTAATCCCAGCAACTCGGGAAGCTGAGGCAGGATGATCACAAGTTCAAGGTCAGCCTCAGCAACTAAGTGAGGATCTAAACAACTTAGTGAGAACTTGACTCAAAATAAAAAATGTCTGGGATGTGGCTCAGTGGTAAAGCACATCTGGATTCAATTACCCAGTACCAAAGAGAGAGACAGACAGACAGAACAAAGACAAACAAACAAAAACTCAGACCCTTTCCTAGTTTCCCAATTTCTTTCCAGTGGAAGAAAGATAGCTTTCCTGATTGACAAAACTAGCATGCATACTCAAACTCTTGCGAGGCTCTTTCTTCTTGGATATGACTGAAGAGTTTGAATGTTCTGTTACCCATGGGTCAAGCCTGAGTCTTCAAAAATGATATCCAATGGTTCATATTTCACTATATTTGTCATCAGCACTTGAAACTGACTAAGTAGGTATTTTTCTCACTTGCAACTAATTCTACCTTCCATATCAGTATTCAAGTAGTAGGAAGCCTGATTTTTAACACAGAACAGATTATTCTATTCTTGATAACTTGTTAAATAAATCATAAAGTTCAGAAAGAGAAGGAAAAAAATCCCAGAGTACAGGCAGAAATTGGGAAAAGAGGATGAGCAAATGAAAGAGAATGAGAAGCCAGGGTGTATGGAGGAAAATTAGGAGAGAGTAGTCTCCTATTAAAAACTCCTGACATCAAGGAAGATGAGAATCTAAATGTGTCCATTAGGCAAACAGAGAAGCAGAGAAAAATTCCTTTATATTAAAAACCTTATCTTCTTTATTTAATTAGAGACATAATGTTTAATTATAAAATGTTAAGAAATAATCCCTTTACTATTAAGAAGAAGTCACTAAATATAAGAACTAATACTATGAAATTTGTAAAACAAAACATTGGAGAAAAATGAACCAATGTCTTTACTTTTGTTTGGTGGTCTTTTAGTGAACAAGTATAAGACTCTTTTTCCTCAATGAGGGATGATGCTTAAACTTCTAGTTTACTTGGAAAAAAAATAAGGTTGATGGCAATCAGACTGACATAGTTGGTAATGTATCTTCTGCATAGTAAGTTATAAAAATTTGGTTAAGGAAAGAAAGCAGGTATGAAGGTGGACTGACTAACTCAATGAGACAAGTGTGGCATTTATGTTTGGACTATATTTTCTATAAATAAGAAATATATAAACACCAATGTTTATGACTCTCTAAGACACTAGAGCATTGAGTTTCACTTACTGTATTCTTCCTAGAGGACCACCATTGGCAATGATGAACCTTCTCTAGATAGCATTGATTATGATATAGTCAAACTGAAATAATTTATAGTACAAGACTCAAAAGCTAGAAGTCTACTAGGAATCAAACTTTTTTATCTATGAAGAGATAATGAAATGAAATTATTCTAATGAAAACTATTTGTGCTATTAACTATCTCTGAAGTATCAAACAGACACAGGTAGAATATTAACCAATAATGTGACCACCATATTTTTGCATAAAGAACATGTTAACTGGGACTGGGGTTGTAGTAGAACATGTTAACTGGGCTCAGTGGTAGAGCACTTGCCTAGCATGCATGAGGCACTGAGTTTGATTCTCAGTACCACATATAAATAATAAATAAAATAAAGGTCCATCAACTATTAAAAAAATTTTAAAAAGAACATGTTAACCGATTCCTAGCCTTTTTTTAAAATATTTTTTAGTTGTAGATGAACACAATATCTTTATTTTATTTATTTATTTTTATGTGGTGCTGAGGATCAAACGCAGTGCCTTACATGTGCTAGGCAAACGCTCTACCACTGGAATACAGCCCCAGCCCATGATTCCTAGTCTTCTTTATAGACAGAGATGTTCTTTAAGCCTTTTGAATACCCTGATAGTTTTGGTTCCCATGGGAGTGGGAGATTTCTACATGGTTATTAGAAATTCTTTGTTGAGAAATCTAATAATTAGTGAAAGGGATTGAATAGTTAGTTTTTAAAATCCTGTTATGCTATTATCTTCACATTCTTTCTAAAAATTATTTTAGTTGTCAATGGAACTTTATTTTATTTATTTATTTATTTATACGCAGTGCTGAGAATTGAACCCAGTGCCTCACACATGCTAGGCAAGCACTGAAGAGTCACTCTTAACACAGGTAATCAGAGCTCCAATCGATGTAGATGCTAATATAATACATCAACAAATTATTAGTGCTGTCCAATAGAAGTTCCTACAATTATGGAAATAGTCTCTATGTGCCACCCAATATGGTAGCCAATAGACGTGTATGGTTACTAAGAATGTGAATTGTGGATAGTGCAACTGAGAAACAGAAATTTGAAACTTATTTAACTTTAATTTATTTAAATTTAGATTGTAGGGTTGCTACTGTCCTTGATGCTCTAGGATGGTCTGGAAATAAAGAATAAGGAGACAGAAAATAGGCTGATTCAATAACTCCAAACTACTATCCTAGTTGAAGCAATTAGCAGGAAATATGTATTAGGAGAGTTTCAGAGAATTTATTAGTAAGGAAACAATTTAGTCTAGTTAATAAAACCTTTTGGCTTCATTGTTTAAATTATACTGAATTGGCAGACATTGTTCAAAATGTGAGAAGGCATTCACCAAATCATTGAAAGCAGACTCCTTCTGTAATTGGAATATGAGCAGGAAATGTCTTCAGAGATAAGCCCTGGCAAATGTAAAAACAGCAACAAGAAGAAGAAAAAAATGGATTTAGAAGAAAAGGAACAGTGCAGCCAAGTGAACCTAGTGGTGCACCCTGTGCATCATGGAAGGAACCCCTGATCCCAAACAAAAAGATGGCCATGAGCTAGAACTTATTAATGAGAGGCAAAAAGCCATTCAAACAACCCTTTCTGACCTCATTGACAGTTTTTCCAACTGGAGATCCCTCTGGTCTCATATCCTTTAGTAATATAAATAACTTCTTTATTTAAAAAAAAATCTGCTTCTTACAAGACCTGAAGCAAACACACACCCTTTCCTCCCTTTTGGGTTTAATTCCCTCCCCTTATCCACAAAACAAATATTTGGACCTGGTTGTTTTTACAAAACTGGAGGTTTTGTGCATTTTTGCATGTTTTTAATATTCACCTCATTTTAGTATCATGTCAACTACTCAGCAGGCACTTTCACCCTATTTCTGAACAGATCCCCATTACTGATTGCCAATATGTCTCCAATCCTCCTTGTCCTTAATCCTCACCCAGGCCCTAAGAGCCAATTAAAACATCAGGTATCCCTAAAGCTCAATTTCCACTTAGAACTTCTTCAATTTTCTATTCTTAAAAGATCTTGATTTTAGCATTGTGTCAACAAATGAATTGACTACAAGTATGTAGTATCTCCTATGGTTTTATTTTAACTAAATTATTAGAGGATGTTAAAGTATTTGAATATCCAAAACACACTCTTAGAAACTGAAGTTGTAAGCTGGGTGTGGTGGCACATGTCTTTAATCCTAGCAACACATAAGGCTGAGGCGGGAAGATCACAAGTTTAAGGTCATCCTTGGCAACTTAGAGTGACACTTTCTCAAAATAAAATAATAATAATAATAATAAAAAGTACTGGGGATGTAGCCCAATGGTAGAGCACCCAGGAGTTCAGTCCTCAGTACTGAAAAAGAAAACAGAAAGTGTGAAGGGTTGCATTTGGCACCAGAAAACCTTGTATGATAATTCCTCAAATAAAAAATAAATCCAGGGCTGGGGCTATAGCTCAGTGGTAGAGCGCTTGCCTAGCATGCATGAGGCCCTGGGTTCGATCCTAAGCACCACATATAAATAAAAATGAATAAAATAAAGATCCATCAACAACTAAAAAAAAAATTAAAATAAATAAATCCAAAGAAATCAAACTTGGCCATTCTTGGACTTTGGCTTTGTCTTTTAGCCTACATCTGAACAAATATGGAGGCATCAGTAACTTGGTCCACATATTCAAATACCTTCACTATGAATGATTGAAGCCACTTTGTCAAATTATTTCCATGGCTGCTGAATTTCACAGGAGTTTAAGTGTCTGGCAGGAGATTAATTAGATGCAACATCTAGTGCGTGATATTTTAAATATTGCAACACAATTCTGCCAGTGTAAATACCGGCTAAAAATGCTGCATTCTTCTTCTCAAAGTCTCAAGGTTAAAAGTATGTCAAAATGTACTAGGAAGTATGGAAGTTGGTGAATTTAATGAAAAGTGAGTTGTATCACTGAAACACTAAGATTTAATATAGAATCTGAGTTCAAATTTCTCCATTTGTCCTCACTAGTTACCACCACCTATTAAATAATAAATCTTAATTTCTGTTTTATCTTTCCTGGGTATATTTTTAGAAAAATAAGCACATAATTCCATTTTTTTCCTTATCCCTTTTTTTCTTATGTAAATGCAGGACACTCTCCATGCTTTTTGTTTTGTTTTTTTTAAATTATTTTTGGTACTGGAGATTGAACTCAGGGGCACTCGACCACTGAGCCACATCCCCAGCCCTATTTTGTGTTTTATGTAGAGACAGGGTCTCACTGAGTTGCTTAGCACCTCGCTGTTGCTGAGGCTGGCTTTGAACTCATGATTCTCCTGTCTCAGCCTCCCTAAGTGCTGGGATTACAGGCTTGCACCACCGCACCCGGCTCATGCTTTTTTATTTTTGTACTTGTTTTTCAGTTTACTACTGATGCTGGAGACCACTTCATATTAGTTCACAAAAATATGAAATGTTTCATTCTTTCCATATCATTCCAAATTTCAAATAAATGTTGGTAAAGAGAGCACTAAAGTTGATTTACATGAGGTCAATAATTTACTAGGATTTTGCTACTTTAATGGCTTCATGGACTAGTGTACTGTGTCTGTGTCCAACTATACATTCACCAACTATGCCAGACCTGAAGGAGATAGGTACAGAACTTGAAAGCAAGCGTGCTAGTTTTCTTAACTATCTGAAGAAGTAATTTTAAGTCTGTTGAATCTAATAATGAAGAAAATTTGGGCTGCACTTTTATATCTTTGTTATTTCATTTTCCTAAGGATTATATTTTACAAAGGAAATGTGTACAATAAATGTGAAATTTTAAAATATAAAAATATGTTCTTTTGCTATAGTTCATGAGGGACTTCTGTGGGTGTTTTTATTAAAAAGTTTGAAATTACAAAGTTTTGAAGAAGTAGAAAGTAGCAAAACTATTGAATTAACTCAGCCAAGATGATAGATGCTAAAAATGAAAACATTTAATTCAATTTAAGAAATAGCTGCTGAACGTTTTCTGCATAGAAAAGATAAGATGGCTATGTTGATTTTAAGGGAAACTAAGAATAAGCAATGAAAAGAACATGGGTTTTACAGTCAAAGGTATAGTCCCAAGTCCAAATCCCAGCCTCTCCATTCCATTAACTAAGAATTGTGCTTGCCTCTTTTGAAGTTTAGAGCCTTCTTCAATAAATCAGGAGACATAATATCAAATTCACTTAGTTGTGAGGATAAAAAGAAAGAGTGAAACTTGGATATTAATGTTTTCAGATATGATTTGTTAGACACACATAGTTTTGTTTTGTTTTTAAGTGCCTTTAGGAAATGTTTATCAGCCAGATGTGGAGGCACATGCCTGTAATCTCAGCAAGCTTGGGAGACTGAGTCAGGAGGATGATGAGTTCAAAGCCAGTCTCAGGAAAAGTGAGGCACTAAGCAACTCAGTGAGACCCTGTCTCTAAATAAAATACAAAATAGGGCTAGGGGTGTGGCTTAGTGTTTGTGTGTCCATGAGTTCAGTTCCTGGTACCTAAAAAAGAAAAGAAAAGAAAAGAAAATGTATATCTTATTATTCTGGGTTACCAGTTTCCACTGGATTATATCCTACCTTCACAAACATATATTATTTTAACCTTCCATTTTAATTAATGGATTACTGCCTGAGTACATACAAGCCTAAATATGAAGGTGCTTGTCTTCAGAGGGTGCCAAACAAAGGGCTGAATCTAAATAAATTTTGAAGACATGCTAAACCAGAGATCAAGTAGATAATTCCTCTTCAGACAAATGAACTGATCATGTTTGTTTTTATAAATATCCTTTTTAAGAGTGACCTATAAAACTTTTAAATAAAAGCTTGTTAGTTATCTAGTGACAAAGAATAGACTGTAATAGGGGAAAAAGGCACCCAAGAATAAGATTCACTCTTGAAATTCTTATTACAGTTCCTCATCTGCCCATTTTTTATATAAATATAATGTCTTCATTTCTTTGCCTCTTCAAAAAGTGCTTTTCTGGCATCCAAACTGATTTTAAGATTGAGTTTCCATTTAAAAAGCCTAAATTGGAAGTTAACACTGAAGCAAAGCACAAATAGAAACTAAGACTTGAAAGCTGCCTGGGAACTCTGTTGAACAGCTATTGAAGCAAGGTTGGCAAGGCAATTTGGTATGCTGCTCTTTTCCGGCAGTGTCTCACTGCTCTAGCTGCTGCGTTCAGCAGTTCTTTGTTGACGTCTAGTCCACAGTGAGTTTTTGTTCCCTTTCAAAAGCTAATTTAAGGATTTTATTTTCGATAGCAATCTAGTTGTATAATCTCCAATACCTACCTACCTACCAGTGTTTCCGAAAGCTAGGTTGGGAAAAGAAATCCATTTTCGCCTCCATTCTGAAGTATACCACTGGCCTAGCTGTTTTCCATCAATCATATTTGATTCCTGTTAGGAGAAAGAAAACGTGTGTGTGTGTGTGTGTGTGTAACAGGATGACAGATGTGAGATGATATAATTGAGATGTTCCTTCAAGGGCTTGGGAACAAAACTAATAAAAGGAAATATTCTCAGAACAAAAGTACAATTTTAGGGGTAGATTATTGAAGAAGTAATAGCCCACAATCTGTTCTTATCTCTTTATCTTCATACCTTTGGGATGTCCACTCCCTTACTGTCTGGGCCATATGGTCTGGGCCATATGACTTCCTTTAGTTCTTGAAGATTTGAAAAATGTTTCTGGACTGAGACTCTTTCCCTTCCCTTAGTAACTGCTCCCATGTCAAAAAGTCCAGGATAGTCTGCTAGATGATGGGAAATAGAAAGCCTAGTTGTCCCCTAACACCATGACTGACAGTCAAACTAATCCCAAACGCAGAGCCACTTTGCTAACCTGTGCATATGCACAAGTAAGCCCATCTAAGAATTTTTGTGTGTGTGTGTGGTAAAGGGGATTGAACTCAGGGGTACTTGGCCACTGAGCCACATCCCCAGCCCTATTTTGTGTTTTTATTTAGAGACAGGGTCTCACTGAGTTGCTGAGGCTGGCTTTGAACTCATGATTCTCCTGTCTCAGCCTCCCTAAGTGCTGGGATTACAGGCTTGTGCTACCGCGCCCGGCTATCCAAGATTTTTTAAAAAATTATCCAGCCAAGCCTTGTCCAAATTGCCAAGTTACATAATGATGAGCCTAATTAACAATTGTCTTAAGTCACTAAATTGTGGGATGGCTTGTTACACAGCAAAAGGTAACTGATACAAGCCCATTTGAGTTTTGTTTCTTAAAAGTGTTAGATAAATGCAAAGTAATATTCTTATCATGTTTCCAATTTCAGGATTATTATCTGTAATAAATGTGCTTAAAAGGAAAATGAGTTCTATTCATAACAGCATTCAAAAGTTATTGCCACCTATTTTCTTTCTCTGAAGACTTTATTTCAATATCTTATTATCCTAAAGGTTGCAAGTATTGGATCTATAATTTTATACTGAAATAACTTATGAAATGTGCTTAGCATAGTGCCTAGAACATATTAGGCTCTCTGAAAATATGTTTGAAGAAGAAAAGCACTGAACAAGGTCAGTAAAATAACTCAGGCAAGTCAAAAATTAACTAGCAAAATCATCTCTAGAGAAAAGATTTAAAATGTAAAATTTCACATTAAACAAAACATTACAGTCTTTCTAGCTCTCAATCATCTGCAGCTAGTAAGGGAGTCACTGAAGAAATTGTTTAAGGGAATGAAGAGAAAGGCACAGGAAGAAATGGTTTAACAGCAGGCCTTCGAAATATTCCCTACCTACCCAGTGAGTAAATAACTTTGAGCAGAACTTCATGTAAACATGATAATGCTAGCAGATTTTTAAAATGCAAATAAACCTAGAATTTGTATATTTATGAGATACAACTATCTGAAGAGGAGGAATAGACAAATAAGCTATGCAAGTGATAGAATAAAAAATGAGTATATTCCAAATCCAATTGGATTATTTTGTAGACCATGTTGCTCAACACATATCTACTGACCTGAAATCAAAAAGTGGCTAATGAAGGAGGAAAGCACATGTTAGGAGGCTGGAACTGACTATTTTGTGCATATGCCAGGAATAGAATGCTTCATTTATGCATAATGCTTACCTGTATCCTGTGAACTATTTAGTTTGGTACTGAGTAAAATTGACTGTTTTATGATTTTATATTTTATTGTATCGCAAGCACATTTTTACCTCTGTTATAGATTTCATCATATATCATTAATTAATAAGTGTTAATATGACTATAGTAAATAAAAATACATTGCTTTCTTTAAAAACAAAGAGTGGAATCTAAGTGTCCTCACTAAGAAAAATGAAAACTAGGTGATGTTATTCATATGTTATATAGTTTAAATTAGCCATTTCACAATGTATACATATTCAAAACATTTTGTTGTAGATGATAAATACAACTTTTGTCAACTGAAATAATTAGCAATAAATGTTATTTAACTGAAAAACTCATTCAGACATCCAGTAAAACTATCTCTGAATGCTGTGTTCCTACAACAGTTATAGCAGAGTTATTATGTCCCATATAATGATGATTTACAAGCTAGAATCTTCTACTACATTATGAATTTCTCAAGATTAGGAACTTTATTCACTTGTATATCCCCATCAAAATACCCAGTATCCAGCAGACATTAAATACATTTTTGCTAAATTTAATCAAATACAAGGACATTATTCTTTATATTGATATATTAGGATAAATACTTCTAAAATGATCATATGCCTTAATGAAAGCAATTTTAAATGTGTATCATTATGTAATCTTGAAGTTTCAAGAGGTGCATAAGAATGAACTACAAAGTAGGTCTTAAGGAAAATACACTCACATTTGACTATCTACAAATTTACCATATTTTATGAAAATATTAACACATCATTAAACATAAAATGCAATGATAATCTGGACAAATGTTTTCAATATATATGAGATACCAGGGGGAAAACATTCTTATATAGATAACTCCTATGACTTAATTTTTAAAATAAAAACTGCAATATAAGAATGGACAAAGAAACTACCAATTCATTAAAGAAAAATAAATAATCATAAAATATGCAAAAAAAGAGTTCAAACAAACCTGCAAGCAAATAGGGAAAGAGTTATGTCCAACCAATTAGCAAAGATAAAACAGAATGATGAATTTCAACAAATATCTGGAAACATAGCTGATGTAAAAAAATGACAGAGGAGAACTGAGAAAACTTAAAAAGAAAGTCTAAACCAGAAAAATACAACTTTGCCTTACTACTTATGTAAGGTGGTTAGGAATTTCCCAGAAACTCCTTCCATTAGGGAAGATTAAATTTGGAAAAGATGATATTTTTAAGGTGGCCAAGAGACTACAAGACAGTACTTTCAGAAGATTAGAGTGGAACTACTGCATAACAGATGAACAGGACTTCCAGCTCACATTTCCCAGCTTCTAGCCCAACTAATCAACAATGGCTTCAATTCAGCCACATAGTGGTATCAGAATCCATATACATCTCCATTACCCTCCTAATTGTGTTACCACTTCAGCAGTCAGACATTGGATTTTACCACAAATTTCAGTCTTTCCATGATTGTCTAATTTGTCAAATCCTCCAATTTCACTTTTGCAGAGCTTTAGTTTCCCCAGCTCCTTCCACTTTCATGTAAATTATATTTTATAAAACCCTCCATCTCAAACACACACACACACACACACACACACACACACATACACAAAGAACTCAATACTCAATGGATAGGTTTAATTGCACAATAAGGTAGAATTCATGAACTATAAAGAGGTCAGAAAAGGGCTATTCATTGCTCACATATGAATATATAAAATAGCACAACCACTTTGGAAAACTATTTGGCAATTTCTTGTAAAGTTAAATGTATTCGTATGGCTCTACAATGGCATACCTATGTATTTATCTAAAAGAAATGAACATATATGTCCACAAAAAGATGTATACAAGCATGCTCATAAAGCTTTCCTTGTTATCTCAAGCTAGATACAATGCAAATGTCATCAAAACATGAAGGGATAAACACATACTCATAAAATAGAGTCTTAAATATAAATAAAAAAGAATAAAGCATGGATACAGGCAATAATATATAAATCTCTAAAACATGGTTTGAGCAAAAGAAGCCAGAAATCAAAGTATATATTATATAATTACATTTATAGGAGGTCCAAATCAGAAAAAACTAGCCCAAGGAGATAAATATCAGAATAATGGTTGCTTTAGGGGACAGGGGGAAAAGAATACATACTGGAGTAATAGAAATGTGCTTTATCTTGATTGGGTGTTGACTGCATAGATGTAATACTTATCAAAGTTTATTAAATTATGTACTTAAAATATTTGCATTCTATTGAATGTAAATTATACCTTAATAAAAAGAATAACAATATAATATTTGTTTGTCAGAAAAGCCAAGATGAGAGCAGAAATGTAAGAAAAGAAATATTTGAAGAGATAATGACTGCTAATTCTCTAAAACAGAAAGATGAAGTGCAGAGTTTACCTGACAGAAATATAAATGAATATTCCCTCAAGAAAATACAAATTCTGACTTTCACAGGAAATGTTTTTATTTTTCATGAAGAACACTCAGCAGGCACATAAACTAGTAGTTTCATTTCTTAATGAGAAAATATTAAAAATTCTTTTACATGTTTGTCCCCTAATTCTGTACAGATTATGAACTATATTTTTTATCTCTTTTGTAAATCCATTGTCTTTGCTATAGTACACACAGGGAACTGTCCATCTCACCTGGACCTGTACTATTCAACATGGTAGTCATACTGGTCATAATGATCCATGCCTGTAATTTCATCTACTCAGGAGGCTAAGGCAGGAGGATCAAAGTTTGAGGCCAGGCTGGAAAACTTAGCAAGACCCTGTCTCAAAATTAAAAAGGGCTGGAGAAGTAGTTCAACAGTAAAGAACTTGAGTAACATGTGAAAGGCCCTAAATTCCATACAAGTACCACACACATACAAAAAAAAAATAGTAGTCATTAGCCACATGTGACTACTGGCCACTTGAAATACAGGTAAAATTGAGATGTGCTATAAGTATGGAGTATACATGGGATTTCAAAATAATCAAATGATTGTAAAATATGCCAGTATTTTATTGCTGATTGAATAGTAAAATATTTCTATTTTAAGTTTATTGGGTTATAGTAAGCATATTATTAAAATTAATTTCACTTGTTAATTTTTATCCCTTTAAATGGCTATAGAAAATTTAAAATTACATATGTGGCTCATACTTATGGCTCATTTTGTTCTTTTATGACAAAATTGGTATGCAATAATACCAACACCATTTTTTAAACACTTTTTTAGTTGTCGATGGACCTTTATTTTATTTATTTGTATGTGGTGCTAAGAATCAAACCCAATACCTCACATATGCTTAGGCAAGTGCTCTACCACTGAGATACAACCCCAGCCAAAAAAAAAACTCTTAAAAAACTTTTCTTATTGTGAAAATAATATGTACAGAAAACTGTGCAATGTAATACAATGTGCAATTGTAAGAATAATTATAAATGGAACATCTGTAGCCAACATCAAGATCAACAAATAAAATATTTTTAGGATTCCAGAAATCTCCCATGTGCCATTTCTTATCAAAAATATCATTCCCTTTCCTTCTACACTTTTTTTTTCTTTTTAGTACTAGGGATTAAACTCAGGGGTATTCGACCACTGAGCCACATCCCCAGCCCTCTTTTGTGTTTTATTTAGAGATAGGGTCTCACTGAGTTGCTTAGTGCCTTGCCATTACTGAGGCTGGCTTTGAACTCTCAATTCTCCTGTCTCAACCTCCCAAAGTGCTGGGATTACAGGTGTCTGCCACTGCACCCAGCTACCCTCTATCCTTTTACTGTAGTCATAGTCTTGTTTTACTTATAGTTTTGCCAGCTATAAATATAACCTCATAAAATATAGTTTAGTTTGATCTATTTTATTTGTAAATGAAATCAAACTATGTACAATTCCTTTGGCTTTACTTCTTTTTAACATGTTTTTAGTATTCATTTATGTTTTTAGTACTCATTCAGATTAGTGCATATATACAATTCATTTTCCTATTTATAGATGAGAGTTGTTCCAGGGATGTTATTATCATCATGTTTTGCCATTACAAGTAACACCATGAATATTTTTGTACATGTACCTGGAGAATATGTCCACTTGTCCCTCTAAGTACAAAAGCATAATTGAATTTACTGGATCATAGACTATGTGTATCTTCTTTTACTAAATATAAAATTTCCAAAGCAGTTATAGCAAATTATACTACTACCAATAAAATGTAAAACGTCCTTATTGCACATCTTCTTGCCAACACTTATTATTATACACTTCACTCTTTGCCATTTTGATGAGTTCATACTAGTATCCTCTTGGTGGTTTTGTCTTTTGCTAATCATCAATATAGTGGATGAGGTTTTCATATATTTAACAGCTGTTTGAATTTTCCCTACTTTAAGTAACTTTTGCTCATTTTTATCAACTAATATTTTGATATTCCACAAGACCATCAAAACTACAATCAACATCACAGCTAATTCTTTTACATTGTCCTATGGTATCAATACAAAAGCACATTTAAGCACCAGTTTTCACTTTTCTTCATCTTAATCTTATAATTTCTCTATAACTTGTTACCTCTTCATTGTTTTTATTTTATTTTTCATTTAGTATTATTATTTTTAGTTGTTGTCTACTAGAAAGTTGGTCTGCTTTATTGTCCCATTATCTCCAAAATAAGAAATTCAAGAAATTTTATGGTAATTTACACTGATATATTATCCTACAGAACATTGTTATTTGAGATTTCAATGTGTACATTGATCTTCCATTTAGAATCTCACTACATTGACTTTTGTTTTGATCTATAAACAATTAGAAAACCAGGAAAAAATATAAGAAATAACTGCTTTGTGACATTAGACAATGGACAGCACAAGACCACGAGCCCTGAGAGGGAGAAAATAAACAAGATGAGCTCTATGCTTGACTCAACTTCCTTCCAAGAGGAAATTTCTGAACTATGGAAAAGGAAGAGAGAATCAAACAATGCTTGATAGTCTCACTAGGTTGGGGAAACAAAAATGAAATTTGGTCAGGCTGAGGTGGCTGAATTTTGCAGGGAGATGACCATAGCAGAAAGTGCTACACAGAGAACATCTTCTAGAAATCATTTTGCTTGTGCTCTTGAATTTTTTTGAAATTTTTTATTAGTGCTTTATAGTTATATTTAATAGTGGGGTTCATTTTGACATATTCATAAATGCATATAACATAATTTGCTTCATTTCAATCCCCACTTCTTCCCCTTTCCTTCCACTGCTCCTTCCTCCTGATCTATTTCCTCTACACTATTGATCTTTATTCTGTTTTTTTGTTGTTTTTTAATTGATGCATTACAGATATGCATAAAAGTGTAACCTGTTGTGATTTATTCACATATATGTACACAGCATAATTTTGTCAATTTCATTCCACAGTTCCTCCTTTTTCCAATCCCTTTTCCATGCTCCTCAATCCCCTTCCTCTACTCCTCTGTTCTATTTTCTGAGATTTCCTCTTTTTTAATTCCTTACTTCTCTCTAGCTTCTGCATATGAGAGAAAATAGTTGACTCTTGAATTTCTGAGTGTTTTATTTCATTTAGTACAATGTTCTCTAGTTCCATCCATTTTCCAGCAAATGCCATAATTTCATTCTTCTTTATGGCTTAGTAAAACTCCATTGTGTATATACTCCACATCATCCATTCTCCTGTTGACAGGCACCTGGGCTGGTTCAACAACTTGTCTATTGTGAATTGTGGTGCTATAAACATTGGCATACATGTATTACTAAGAACTGATTTCAGTCTTTTTGGATAAATAGCAAAGAGTGGGATAACTATGTCATATGCTGGTTCCGTTCCTAGTCTTTTGAGTAATCTCCATACTGCTTTCCAAAGAAGTTGTACTAACTTTAGTCTTTGTCTGAACACAAATCTTCAACTACACAGGGGAAAAACTCTCTGAGGCCAGGCAAAGAGTAAGTGCTAGGCAAATAACAATTACTAAACAGCTCACACATGAATGAGAATTGTTCAAATACTGACCAGTCTGAGAAGATAAACCTTATTAAATACTTAATGTAAAACACTAAAAGAGTATGCCTTAATGGCAAGGCTAAACTAATCTCAGAATAAAGACTACTATAGACCTGCACAAATAAAAGCTTAAAAACAAACCTTCGAAAGGATCTAGCTGATCTTCAAATACCTCAACTGACTGCCAGTACAAAACCAACACAACAAAAATTCAGAATGTCGAGAATTCAATAAAAAAATTAATAGATGTAAAGAAGAAGAAAAATATAACCCATAACCAGGAGAAAAATAAGTCAACATAAACAGCTTTAGAAAAAACAGATATGATAGAATTAATAGACAAGGATTTAAAAACAGGTATCCCATGATGAAGAATTTGAAAGAAAGCATAATTGAAAGAGAAAAAGAAGATACAACAATGAATAAAATGTCAATTCAGAAGATGAAAAATACAATATCTGAAATGAAAATACTGCTACAATGGATTAACAGAAAATTAGATGCTTCCAAATAAATGATCAGTAGATATGAAGACCTGGGAAAGGAAACTATTAAAAATGAAGCACAACATGAAAAAGTATTGAAAAATAAACATAGCCTCAGTGCTTTCTGAAATATCAAGCAGTGTCTAACATATGTAATTATAATGTCAGAAACAATATGAGAGGGGGAGTCAGAAACAATATCTGAACTAATTATGTTCAAAAATTTTTGATGAAAACTATAAACCCACAGGTCCAAAAAACAAATCCAATGAAAATAAAGAAAACCACATTGACACATTTCATGAATGAATAGAAAATTAATAAAATCATAAAAATGGCTATAGAAAAAAGGTACATAATATTCAGAGAAACAAAGACACAAAATATCACTGAGGGGCTAAGGTTGAAGTTCAGCGATGAAGCACTTGCCTAGCACATGTGAGGCACTAGGTTTGATTCTCAGCACCACATAAAAATAAATAAATAAAATAAAGGTATTGTGTCCACTTACAAAATATCACTGATTTCTCATCTGAAATTATGCAAGGCAGAAGAAAAATGAAGCCTTGTTTAAAAATTTAAATTATATTTATTTTATCCATATGTTTTATTTAGATAAAAATTGTACATATTAAAGTGGTACCATGTGATGTTTTGATACATGTATATACTGTATAATGTCTTTTTTTTTTTTTGGTACCAGGGATTGAACTCAGGGGCAATTGACCACTGAGCCACATCCCCAGCCCTATTTTGTGTTTTATGTAGAGACAGGGTCTCACTGAGTTGCTTAGCACCTCGCTGTTGCTGAGGCTGGCTTTGAACTCACGATTCTCCTGTCTCAGCCTCCCTAAGTGCTGAGATTACAGGCTTGAGCCACCACATCTGGCTTATACTTTATAATGTTTAAATCAGGTTAAACACATCCATATCCTCATTTATCATTTACTTATGGAGAAAAGCATTGAAAATCCTTTCTTATAGTTGTTTTTTTTTTTTTTTTTTTTTTTTTTTTTTTTGGTACTGGGGATTGAACTCAGGGGCACTCGACCCCTGAGCCACATCCCCAGCCCTATTTTGTGTTTTATGTAGAGACAGGGTCTCACTGAGTTGCTTAGCGCCTCGCCGTTGCTGAGGCTGGCTTTGAACTCGCGATTCTCCTGTCTCAGCCTCCCTAAGTGCTGGGATTACAAGCGTGAGCCACCGTGCCCGGCTTTCTTATAGTTTTTTAATACATACAATATATTGTTATTTGTAGTCATCTCACTGTGCAATAGCACACTAGAAATTCTCACTCAATCTGTTTTAGTCAGCTTTTTTTGCTGCTGAAACCAAAATACCTGACAAGAACAATATAGAGGAGGAAAAGTTTGTTTGAGGGCTCACAGTCTGTAGAAGGCTGGCTCTATCCTTTGAGGCTCAAAGTAAGGCAGAATATCATGGCAGAAGGATGTGGCTCAGGAAAGCAGCTAAGGACATGGCTTCAGGAAGCAAAGAGGAAATAAGCTCAACTCACAAAATATACACCTCAAAGGCATGCCCCCAATGACCCACCTCCTCCAGCCACAAACTATGTACCTACAGTTACCACTCAGTTAATCTCTATTAGAGATTTAATACAATGACTAGGTTAAGGCTCTCATAATCCAATCATATCACCTCAAACTTTCTTGCATTGTCTCACCCATGAGCTTTTGGGGTCACCTCAAATCCAAACCATAACACTACCTAACTATAACTTAGTACTCACTGATCAATGTTTCCTCATCTCTCCCTCTCCCTGTTCTCCCTAGTGTCTCATAACTACCATTATACTAATTTCTATGAGATCAACTTTTTTGTATTCTTCATATGAGTAACATCATGTGGTACTTACCTTTCTGTGTCTGGATTATTTCACTAAATATAAGGATCTCCAATGCCATCCAGGTTGCTAAAAATTACAGGATTTCATTATTTATTACTGCTGAAGAGTATTCCATTGTATACATGTACCACATATTTATTATCCATTCATCAGTCATTTCTTGACTATTATGAATAGTGTTGCAATAAACATGGGAGTGCTGATATCTATTTGACATACAGATATTATTTCCTTGAATATATTCCCAGTAGTTGGATTTCTATATCATATGGTAGATCTATTTTTAATTTCTTAAGCAATCTCCATGCTGTTTTCCACAATGACTGTATGAACCTTACTTTAAATGGTGGGGGAAAAATATCCATCATAAACACTATACACATAAAACCACCTTTTGAAAATGAAGATGAAATAAAAAGTTGACAAACTTTATAATGCCAACAAATCCACAGTAAAGGAAATATTGTCATATATTCTGTAGGCAGAAGGACAATGATAACAGATTAACTTGGACATAAACAAAAGAATGAAGACCACTAGAACATGATAATATATGAGTAAATATAACAGATTTCCCATTTTATAATGTTTTTATCAATGCATTATATATACACATAATATTGTGGTTCATTTTGACATAATAATACATGCATAGAATATAATTTGCTCCACTTCAGTCCCCAGTACTTCATCTTCCCCTCCTTTCCTCCTTCCCCCTATGTCCCCCTCTTCTATTCTGTTGATCTCCCTTCTATTTTCATTGACCTCTCCTTTTTTCTTATTTTGCTCTACCTTCCACATATGAAAGAAAACATTTGACCCTTGATTTTCTGAATGTGGGTTATTTCACTTAGCATAATGTTCTGTACTTCCATCCTTTACCAGAAAATGCCATAATTCATGCTTCTTTAAGGCTTAGTAAAACTTCATTGTTTATATATACCACATTTTCTTTATCTATTCATCTGTTGATGGGCCCCTGGGCTAATTCCATAACCTGGCTATGGTGAATTGTGCTGCTATAAACATTTAAAATGAGGAAATGACTATCTAGAGAAACAATGATCATAATGTATTTGTTGCAGGAATTTAAATATATATACAATAAAATATATGACAACAATACTAGAAAAGACAGCGGGGCAAATCAAAGAACTATCTATTAGAAGGGTCCCACATCATTTGCAAAAAGGTATAATATTATTTGAAGGCAGGCTATGATAAATAGATAAACTAAAATGGTATGTTTTCTAAGTGAAACCTCTGGTAAAATAACCCAAAAATTATACCTAATAATAAAGGAAATAAAAATGGATAATGAAAACTGTGATATACACAATGGAATATTACTCAGTATTGAAAGAGAATAAAATTATGGCATTTGGAGGTAAATGGATGGAGTTGGAGAATATCTTGCTAAGCAAACTAAGCCAATCCCAAAAAACCGAAGGCTGAATGTTCTTTCTGATAAGTAGATGCTGATACATAATGGGGGCATGTGCAGAGGAATGTAGGAACTTTGGTCAAAAGTGGGAGGAGGACATGGGAGCAGGAAAGATGGGGGAATAAGATGGACATCATTGTCCCAGGTACATGTATGACTGCACATATGGTACAACTCTACATCATGTACAAACACAGAAATGAAAAATTGTGTTCCATTTGTGTATAATGAGTCAAAATGCATTCTGCTGTCATGTATACCTAATTAGATTAAGTGAATTATAAAAAATTTAAAAATAAAAAAATTAGAAATATGCTCAAATTATCTAAATGAAAATAGCAAAAGTGTGTAAAAAGAGGATAAAGAGCAGACAAGACAAACAGATACAAATAGCAAAATGTCAGATTTAAACTCAGCCAAATGTGCAATCAAAAATTTTTAAATGATCTGAATATTCCAATTAAAAGGCACAGGTTGTTAGACTTGATTTAAAAATGCAAGATCAAGCTATGTGCTTCCCATAGGAACCTACTTTAAAGACACAGCTTGTTTTAAAGTAAAAGAATTAAAAAACAGACCATGAAAAATAACAAGAGATTTACCCAAAGGAAATGTAAACATATCTCTATCTAAATATTTGTGTTAAAATTTCCATAGAAGCTTCATTTGTAATGGAAAAAACATTAGATAAAAACAAGATTCTTATCAACAACTGAATTCACAATAATAATGAACTACTGATACAACATGATTAACATTCATTATACTGAGCAAAATAAATCAAAGTAGAGTACCTACTGTATGGTTACATTTATATGAAATTCTAGAAAAGGTAACTTTAATATATACAGATAGTGATGATAGATCAATGGTTGCCTGGGAATGGGAATGGGAAGAGGTATTGACAGCAAAGATGTTCAAAGGAACTTTCTCAGATAATAGAAAATGTATATCTTGATTGATGTGATAGTAAATATACTTGTCAAAATTTATGCAACTGTACCATTAAATTTCATGCATTTTATTATGCATATTTCATTATATTTTTTATTTTTATTAAAATATTTTCTAAGTTGTGGGCTGAAGTATGTCTTTATCTCCCTACTCCCTTTTATCCATCCTGGACCCACTCCAGGCTTTCAAAACCCCTGGTAATTGCCAGAAAAAAATAATGCTCTTTTATTACCACAAGGCTTGTCCTGGAATGTCCTGTATTCTTGGTGTACTTGGCAAACTCTTCTTTATCCTTCATGGCATTGCTCAAATGAAATAGCATTGTTTCACATTTCAAAAACAGATCTAGACAGAATTATTCTGCTACATTTTGCTCTGAAATATTGAAAAAGTTAGTTAATTATCTCCTGCTAATACCCTCATTTGTAGCCTCAAGATATAAATTCCTCTTTTGTATAAATCTTTGTAAGGGTTAAACAAAATATAAAAAGGACTTAGAACACATCATATACATTAAAAAGGCTCATTTTCATTCCTCTGTCCTAGTCTCATCACAATATAATACAATTATCTCCAACATCCTCCAGAGGGTCTGACAAATTAAAGAAATGCAAATCAAAACTACTATAAGATTTCGTCTCACACCAGTCAGAATGGCAATTATCAAGAATACAAACAACAATAAGTGTTGGAGAGGATATGCGGGAAAGCCATGCTCATATATTGCTGATGGGACTGCAAATTGGTGCAACCAATCTGGAAAGCAGTATGCAGATTCCTTAGAAAACCTGGAGTGGAACCACCATTTGACCCAGCTATCCTACTCCTCAGTCTATACCCAAAGGACTTAAAAACAGCATACTTCAATGACGCAGCCACATCAATGTTTATAGCAGCTCAATTCACAATAGGTAAACTGTGGAACTAACCTAGATGCTCTTCAAAAGATAAATGGATAAAGAAACTATGGCATATTTACACAATGGAATATTACTCAGCAATAAAAGAGAATAAAATTATGGCATTTGCAGGTAAATGGATGGAGTTAGAGAATATCATGCTAAGCGAAGTAAGCCAATCCCAAAAAACTTTGGTCAAAGATAAGAGAGAGAGAGGAGGGAGCATAGAGGCAGGAAAGATGGTGGAATGAGATGGACATCATAGCCCTAGCTTCATGTATGACTGCATATATGATGTGATTCTACATCATGTACAACCAGTGAAATGAAAAGTTGTGCTCCATCTGTGTGCAATGAATCAAAATGCATTCTACTATCACGTATACCTAAGTAGAATAAATAAATTAAATTTTAAAAAGAAAAAATAGACTAAATATGTGTTAATTATATTAACATGAGTGAACATGGATGAGCATAGAGCCATGAAAGCTAGGTTTTAAGTATAATTTTTTATTATTTTTACTTTTCCCTTATTTTAATGTAATATTAAACTCTTTTTGTGCTTTTTTGCCCTTAGCACAAATGTTTTCCATGTAAAGATTTGGTAAATTTATACAATATAGATGACTCAAACAGATATATAAATGCTCTCTGTATTGGATAATGAGAGACTCATGAAATTGTATGATGACACCACAATGAGTATATTATTATTATAATAAAAATTAACAATGTATGTTATTTTAATTGGTTAGTTCCAGAAAAGATCGGTGATGATATTTACTGCCTTCTCATTAGTACAAAAACAGGTGATATTTTGTTGTGTGTATAAGTCATCTTCTTTTAAAATTATTAGTGATATCTCTTTAATTAACTTCTATACAATATAAAATACTGATGTTTTTCTACCTTCTGAAGAATGATTGAAACGAGTAGACAGATTTTCCTAGCACCTTCACACTAATGTCAATGACCTTGTCTTTTTCCTTCATTTTCCTTAAAAACAGCTTATTTTTGTTTTGATAAAACCCATGATTTCTTAATTCAAGACTGACACCATAAAATGGGGGCCAAACATCTGGTGGGTGTGGAATGGAGTCCTCATTCTGTGCAGGGCGATGGCAGTTGTAAGAAAAGAAGCAAAACGACAGCTGTGAGGAGGTTCTGAGTAGTTCCTATTTTCAGGATGTGCTGAACTCATAATTCAGGCCTAATGAATGTGTCTTTGAAATGTAACAGCCTGTTTAGATTCCTGCTTCCGCCACTGCAGAACTGAATATGAAAATGGTAATGATTTCATGTAAAATTCATAAATAAAATGCAAAGACAAGGGGAATGGTGTGCCCCAGTGCTACACAATGGACTGTCATGCAGTATGAAGGCTAAGTCAATGGAACTGTTTTTATAGCCTTAACTGCAGTTCATTTTATTCCTGTTGGAATATAAGTAGAGCCAAAATATTTATAAAGGCCCCTGACACTATGCTGCACAATAAACAGATATGCTCTGTTCTCCCTACAAAACTAAAGGAATGATGTCATCATCAGTATAAAAACCACAGACCAGTCATCAAGTTTCATGATGGAGGTTTGGATAGAAAAGATACTATTCAATTCTTTATACTGGCAAATATTCTTTATACTATGGGTTTGGCTCAACATCAAGCACATGTGTGGCAGAAGTCAGATGGCTGTAAATAATTATTTTCTATGATATCTATAAATGCCTTAAAAGAAATTATTAGTACCCTGGCATGTTGGTTGATATGTGCTAGCAAACAATGAAAAAGAAACATATTGAAGGGGCTGGGGTTGTGGCTCAGCATTGGAGCGCTTGCCTAGCACGTGTGAGGCACTGAGTTCGATCCTCAGCACCACATAAAAATAAATAAAATAAAGGCATTGTGTCCAACTACAACTAAAAAAAATTTTAAAAAGAAAGAAACATACTGAAAAACTCAGCAAATTCTTACTAGTTTGGCTATCTAACTAGATAGATGTACATACAGATATATAAAGATGCAGACATAATATAGATATAAAGTGAGTCTAATACTGAGGAACCTTTTCATATGTTTTTGTTTATTCTAATATTCTATACAAGTAATAAAAAAAACCTAAGCAAAAAATCAAGTAGGCAAAAGACATAAATGATCACAGATGATGATTGGGTTTATAGAACAAGAGAAAGTGCCTCATTTGAATTTTAAATCACAGAATGCAGCAATCTTTAACCTTTCTCATTTCTTGAAAATGAGAAAGTAGACAGACTGAGGCAATATACAGCACCTGCCTGAATATTGTCACAGGATTGCTAAGTTATGTAGAGCTTTCTGCTTTGCAGCTGGCATCAGTACTGAGTGAAAGGTCATTTTCAAATGCAAGTAACAGAATAAACACATTTATGCAAAGTGCAGCATAACTTTATTCAAGGTAATGAAATCATGATGTCTAGCCAGTTCCATACCAAAATTGTCACTTTAAAGTCTTCACATTCACACTGTTGTCTAGCTTAATAAAAATTTATATACTCACAGCAGATTTAATCCTGGAGCATGTCTTTTTCTCCCAATTTCCTGTGAGCAAATATGAGTGGAAAGTAAGTGTGACACTGTTGAAAGAGAAATTGGTGACCTGACATAAACCAAACTTTGATATATGATTAAAAGTGGTCCTCCTTATAACATAACAGTAACTCAGCCCTATTGGCAAGGTCACTTGTATTTACATTGTAGTGAATTGTTGCCTCCAGGAATGCTTCAGTGAATTTGTTCCCCTAGAACACTCCAAAGCCCATACAACCACAAGTAGACTAATACATGGTTATAGGAATTCAGGGCAGCCATTTTATGACTTGAAGTTAATAAATTTGTGTCTCTGGATCAGTCTTTTTCAGTGAGTCTTAACCACAGATAATTAAGAGATAATGATTATAAATTATTCATGAGAGACTTATATTACTTTATGCCTCGAAATCACCAACTAGTAGTCAAAAAAAAATCTATGTACTTTGCTCCAGTTCCCAAAGTGTGGCCTCTAAATTCAATCTTCCTTTTTATTTTCCTTTTGTTTTTCTTTTGCAGTGAACTGGGGGTCGTGTGTATGCTAAGCAGCACTCTGCCACTGAGACTCATCCCCAGCCTTCTATCTTCCATTTTAAAAGGTTCCAAAGATTTCTTGGAAAAAATGTTAAATTGATAAATGGAACAGGAAATGTAAAAGTTGACATTACTGTTGCAGAAAACTAGGAAAATATTAAAGACTAATTGGTGGTACATGCCTGTCATTCCTGCAACTCAAGATGCTGTGGCAGGAGGAAAACAAGTTTGAGGCCAGCCTTGGAAATTGAGCAAAATACTGTTTCTAAATAAATAAATAAATAGATAAATAAATAAATAAAAATGGCTTGAGATGTAGGTCAGTTAGATCAGTGGTAGAGCACACTTGGGTTCAATCTCTGGTATCTAAGAGAGAGAAGAAAAAAGTTATATTAAAAATAATCATTGGTTCCTTAGAAAACTTGGAATGGAACCACCATTTGAGCCTGCTATCCCACTCCTAGGTCTATACCCAGAAGATTTAAAAATAGCAAACTACAGTGCTGCAGCCACTTCAATGTTTATAGCAGCTCAATTCACAATAGCTAAACTGTGGAACCAACCTAGATGCCCTTCGATAGATGACTGGATAAATAAACTGTGGTATATATACACAATGGAATATTACTCAGCAATAAAATAGAATAAAATTATGGCATTTTCAGGTAAATGGATAGAGTTGGAGAATATCATGCTAAGTGAAGTAAGCCAATCTCAGAAAACCAAATGCGGAATGTACTCGTTGATAAGTAGATGCTGATCCATAATGTGGGGAAGGTCATAGGAACAATGGTGGAACTCTGTTCACAGGGGTGTAAGGGGGGAGGGGGCATGGGGACAGTAAAGGTGGTGGAATATGATGATCATCATAGCCCTAACTTTATGTATGACTGCATATATGTTGTGATTCTATACAACTTACAACTAGAGAATTGATATGTTATCCTCTATCTATGTACAATGAATCAAATTGCACTCTGTTATCATGTAAGCCTAAATAGAACAAATAAATAAATTAAATATAAAAAAAGAAAAGAAAAGAAAAAAAGCAAAAAAAATTAATGCAAGAAGAAGTAGAGGAAATGAATGGGTCAATAACTATTTTAGGTATGGAATCTGAATTACAGCCCTCCTTCAAAAAATTAAAATGTTAAGTTCGAATTGATTTGAAAGTGGATTCTGCCAAAATTCCATAGACTTTCTATTTCCTAAACTATATACATTTTCCAAGAGAAAAGGAAAGTCAAACCAGGACAAAAATAATCACTTTACTTTACAACCGAATACATATAATACAAGAAGTTAAAATTATAGGCCCACATCACGTTATGTATAAATCAAAACTTCTAAACAAAATTTTATTGACATGGAAAAAAATAATCATTGGTCAAAATTAGAAGTGGTCAGGCCACCAAGTCATTTCTCTGAAAAATAATAAATAAAGAATTAAATATTTGTCCTTTTGTCCTGACTTTCTTATGCTGAATATATATAAGTGTAACCAAAGAATGGATGAAGGAAAGTCTTTCTACATATAAAGCTTCTGTCTAGTTAATGTAAAGTAACTTCCAAAACCAGAACATTACGATTGCACAACCCTTAAGTAGATAATGAATTTGAAGAAAAAACATCAATGGCTAATAATGCCATTAGTTAAAGTTTGATGGGAAATTATAATGACTGGATAAAGTTGAAAACTCCTGAAACCTCTAATCAAACATAGCAACACTTAAACAAGGATCACCAAATAGTAAGTCTTTGATATAATGTTTAGAATAAAGCAACATGCCATAGGACATGGTGGTACACACCTGTAATCCCAGTGGTTCCAGAGGCTGAGGCAGGAGGATCACAAGTTCAAAGCCAGCCTTAGCAATTTAGCGAGGCCCTGAGCAAATTAGCAAGACTCTATTCCTGAAATAATAAAAAAATAAAAAGGGCTAGGGGATAAGCAATCCTGGGTTCAATCCCTAGTATAAAAGAAAAAGTAAAACTACAGGGGCTGAGGCTCTAGCTCAGTGGTAGAGCACTTGCCTCGCATTTATTCAATAGGAATATACTGAATTATTCAAGGGTAAAGTGAAACAATATCTGAAATTTAAAATAGCTCTGGAAAATGTTGGAATAATTGAAAAAAAGAATTGGCAAAATATTAGAAATTGGTGAAGACAGTTAGATTGGGTTTTATCATATTATTCTTTCCACTTTGGTGTACATTTGAAATTCCACAATAAAATGGCTTTTAAAATAACTTGTGCTTTTAAAATTGTTATAAAAATAGATTAGTTACTTATATATCTACCACATAAAAAATAACAAACCAAATAAGAATAAAAACTAATAAACCACTGGGCGTGGTGGTATACACCTCTAATCTCAGAGGCTCAGTAGGCTGAGACAGGAGAATCACAAGTTCAAAGATGGCCTCAGCAACTTAATGAGGTCCTAAGCAACTCAGAAAGACCCTGTCTCAAAATACAAAATATAAAGGGTAGGGGATGTGGTTTAGTGGTTAAGCGCCCCTGGGTTAAGTCTCTATACCCAAAATAAATAAATAATAATAATAAACTAAGTATAATCTTGCTCAAGTAGAGCAAAGGAAAATAAAAACTAAAAAGAATATTTTCTCTTACCCTTAATTTTGTTTTCAACTGACTTCATAAAATCAGAGTTGTTCCACATACAGAACAAGTTAATACTTTTCTAGGTCTTATATCACAGAGATTTGGTATTTTTCTTAATTGGGTGTACCTCTTTTATGATAATGTAGCTAACTTAACAAGTAAAAAATGAAGGATAATTTGGGTACAGCTATCTGATCCTCAAGTATCATAATGTTAACTGTAGTCTTTTAAGAGTAAAAAAAAAAAGTCCTTCCATTTAATTGATGCTTAGTTTATCAGATAAATAATTTGAAAGCAAACAGATATGACTTTTCTATTAAGTATTATGTGTGTGTGTGTGTGTGTGTGTGTGTGTGTGTGTGTAAGTTTCTGCAGAAAGTCAATCACATCTGAATATGAATGGTTCTCTTAGTTCAGCATCATCATTAAATTCAGAAAAAGGCCAAGCACAGTGGCCCATACCTGTAATCCCAGTGACTCTGGAGGCTGATGACAGAAGACTGAAAGTTCAAGGCCAGCTTTGGTAATTTAGCAATATCTTGTCTTTATATAAAAACAGGACATTATTAGAAGGTATTATGTTTTGGATGTGAGGTATACCCCAGAAGCTCATGTGTGAGACAATGCAAGAGGGTTCAGAGGAAAAATTACTGAGTTATAAGAGTCTTAACCTAATCAGTGATTTAATCCCCTGATAGGGATTAACTGAGTGGTAACTGAAGTAGTAGGGTGTGTCTAGAGGAGGTGGGAATTAGAGTGTGGCTTTGGTGTATATATTTGCATCTAGAGAGTGCACTCTCTCTCTCTGTGTTTCTTGATCACTGTGATGTGAGCTCCTTCCCTCCACCACCCTCTCCCATCATGATGTTCAGCCTCACTTTGAGCCCTGAGGAATGGAGCCAGCTTTCTATGGACTAAGACTTCTGAAACCATGAGCCATCAAATAAACTCTTCCTCCTCTATAATTGTGCTGGTCAGGTCCTTTAGTCACAGCAGTGAAAAAGCTGACTAAAACAAAAGGAAAATCAACGGAGTAGAGGAAGATTAGGAGGAGAGAAGAGAGAAAGTACTGAGGATTAAAATGAAGAAAACTATGTTATACACATTTGTGAATATGTCAAAATGAATCCCACTGTTATGTGTAAATATAATACACTGATAAAAATGAAATGATATTGAAAATTAATAAAATTTAAAAAGCCTGGGGTATAGCTCAGTAGTATAGCACCCCTAAGTTAAATGCCCAGTAGTACAAAATAAATACATACATATGTACATAAATAAATGCAGAAAAGGATGATGGAGGGGATTCTTTATCACCACTGGAGTTTGAATTAGAGCACTAACAAATAGGAGACAGGAATGCATATTAGACACTAGTAGTAAACAGAGGTGATAATGAAGCTATCTTTGAATTGTTAGCCTCACTCTCATTTTTATCTGGTTGTTGGAGGGACCAAAAAATCAAAGAGAGAGACAGAGACAGAGACAGAGTAAAAACAAAGTATTCAAGAAACATAGGATAATTTACAAGACAATAATTAGAAACATCTAGGGAACTTTTTAAAGTACAGGTAAAGAATGGTCATAGATATCTACATTTTTCAAGAGCCCAAAATATAGCTCTGCTATAAGTCGGAGTTGAGAACCAGATAAAATAAAAAAAACTTAAAAGGGAATAATGCCAGTGTGGTGGTGCATTCCTGTAATCCCAGTGGCTAGGAAGGCTGAGGCAATAAGATCATGAGTTTTAAACTAGCCTCAGCAATTTAGTGAGGCCCAAAGTGAGACCATGTGTCTAAAATAAAATATAAAAAGGGCTGGGAATGTGGCTCACTTGTTAAGCATCCCTGGCTTCAATGGCTGGTATCAAAAATAAATAAATAAATGGAAACACTAATGAATCAATTTGTAGAATAGACTTTTTTGTCTCCCAGTCAAAATTAGAACTTTAATTTTTTTAAAGTACTGGAGATTGATGCCAGGGGTCATTCACCACAAAGCTACACCTCCAGTAAGAACTCCTTTTGATTTTTTTAAATAAGATCCCTTTAAGTAGCCCAGGCTGGCCTTGAAATTGCCATTCTGCCAAATAGCTGGTAGTACTGGCATGTGGCACCATGCCCTGGTGAGGTTCATTTATATTAAAAAAGCAAAAAGAGGCTAAAAAGCCAGAAAATGCCATTATGATAAAGGGAAGGTTGGTCTTTGACCTCTTTCTATAGATACTTGAACAATTTTGTGCCTGACTTTAATTCTACAGCCTCCACTCTTCTCTGCTGAGCATTTTCTTTATGCTCATCATGTTATTTGTCCTGAGGTATACCACATGGCCTGGACACCATCTGACCCTCTCATCATCATTAAAATCTGCCTCAAGTCTCTTTCCTAGCCCCCTGTATAGTAATTGGATCAAAAATTTGAGTTAATTCTTAACTCAAAGAAGAAAGTTGGATTTTAGCTATGGGGATTTAAAACAATATAGCATGGTGAAAGGGAAAATATATATCAGCTTCAAATGGGATGCAAGTATGGCTTTTCTCAGCATACACCAACCCTGCCTATGAGGAAAGTAGAGTATTTAAGATAAATGAGTAGCTGTTTGGGAATTCTTTGTATCTTTACATGACACCAAATAAAAAATAAAAAGAGAGTGATTCAATTTCATCAGCAGAAAATATGATTTGATGCGAAAATTCACTTTTTGTAGCAGGTTTACAGGTGATCACTCTATAGAAGATAAGGAAACTGAGGTTTAAAGAGGCTAAATTAATGGCCCCAGGACACATAGCTTGTAAATGTTGGATCTAACACTCTTCCACTGTATGATCTGCTATAAAGTTTACAGAATAGGAAATATTTTCCAACAAATAACACACCAATGCTAAAAATGAGAAGAGGCAAAAACACAAAAAGAAATCTAGAAAAAAGTAAAAAGATACAAAGTATCCAAATCAGACCCCAGTTGTACTGATAACTGAAGTATTCTTTCATTCCATCATTCAACAAACACTTTATGGAACATAACTCTTTGCTACATAGTGGAAAATCAGAGAAAAGGGGGAAAAGATAAGAAAGGAAAAACGACCATTCCTTCCTCACAATGTCTCATAGTCTAATGCTGTATTTCTTATACTAAAATGTTTTGATAGACACCAAGCAGTCCTTGAACCTATGCTAATTTGGAAAATTTTATGGGGTATGAATTTTTTCTGAGAAGAGAACCTGAGCTTCTATGAGATTCACAAAGGGTAAGAATGTAAGATTCAAAATAAATTAAGAATGATTGATTCTAACACAACTGTGTACACTCATTAACAGGTAGTGTCAGAAATCTTAAATATAATTTTCCTACAAAGACTCTTTAAAATATCAATCTCTGAAATTCAATTAAGCAAAAATCTGTTAGTTACTATTTTATATCATAGAAAAACTGTATAAATCCTTGAAAAGACAAAATAAATAATGATCTGTTAAAAAAAAGTAAATTACAACCACAAATTTAATAGTACCCATTCAAAAATTAAAATAATTTAAATAGAACAGGATTGTGTAAAATGACCTTAGATATCATGTCACAAATTAACGATGGGTTGTCTTTGTGAGATAAAGATAAAAGAAATGCTATGGTAAACTGAATTTCTTTCAGAAATGTATGGGAAATCAATTAGTACTCTTAAACATACAGTCCACCTATGTTCTTCAAGCATTCACATACGTTTTCATCTAAACGTGAATTTTATTTTATTTGTTTTATTTAGGCTTACATGTTAACAGTGCAAATTGATTCATTGTACATAGATAGAGGATAACATTAATTGATTTTCATATGTTGAACCAACCTTGTATCCCTGAAATGAACCTCACTTGATCATGGTGCACTATTTTTTTGATATGTTTTTGTATGCAATTTGCCAGAATTTTATTGAGAATTTTTACATGTATGTTCATCAGGGATATTGGTCTGAAGTTTTCTTTCTTTGATGTGTCTCTGCCTGGTTTTGGAATCAGGGTGATACTTGCCTCATAGAATGAGTTTGGAAGGGTTCCCTCCTTTTCTATTTCATGAAATAGTTTGAGGAGAATTGGTATTAATTCTTCTTTGAAGGTCTTGTAGAACTCAGCTGAGAATCCATCTGGACCTGGGCTTTTCTTGGTGGGCAGGCTCTTGATGGCATCTTCTATTTCTTTGCTTGAAACTGATCTGTTTATGTTGTGTATATCCTCTTGGTTCAGTTTGGGTAGGTCATATGCCTCTAGAAATTTGTCAGTGTGTTCAAGGTTTTCTACTTTACTGGAGTATAATTTTTCAAAATAGTTTCTAATTATCCTCTATATTTCAGTAGTGTCTGTTGTGAAATTTCCTTTTTCATCTCAAATTTTAGTAATTTGGGTTTTCTCCCTCCTCTTTTTTGTTAGGGTGGCTAAGGGTTTGTCAATTTTGTGTATTTTTTCAAAGAACCAGCTTTTTGTTTTGTCAATTTTTTGAATTGTTTCTTTTGTTTCAATTTCATTGATTTCAGCCCTGATTTTGATTATTTCCTGTCTACTAGTTCTTTTGGTGTTCATTTCTTCTTCCTTTTCTAAGGCTTTGAGACAAAGAGTCAATTCATTTATATGTTGATTTTTACTTCTTCTAATGAATGAGCTTAGTGTTATGAAATTTCCTCTTAGCACTGCCTTCATGGCATCTCAGAGATTTTGATATGTTGTATCAGAGTTCTCATGTGCCTCTAAGAATTTTTTTATTTCTTCCCTGATGTCTTCTGTTATCCATGCATCATTCAATAGCATATTATTTAGTTTCCAGGTGATGGAGTAGTTTCTGTTTTTTAATCTGGCATTGATTTCTAATTTTATTCCATTGTGGTCAGATAGGATGCAAGGTAGAATCTCTATTTTTTTGTGTTTGCTATTACTGGCTTTGTGACATATGATCTATTTTGGAAAAGGATCCTTTTGCAGCTGAGAAAATAGTATATTCGCTTGTTGATGGATGGAACACTCTATGTCTGTTAAGTCTACATTATTGATAGTTTCATTTAGATCTATGGTTTCTTTATTAAGTTTTTGTTTGGAAGTTCAATCCAATGGTGAGAGAGCTGTGTTAAAGTATCCAAATATTATTGTGTTGTGGTCTATTTGATTCCTGTATTTGAGAAGGATTTGTTTGATATATGTAGAAGCCCCATTATTTGGGGCATAGATACTTATTACTGTTATGTCTTATTGATGTATGATTCCCTTAAGAAGTGTGAAATGACCTTCTTTATATCTTTTCACCATCTTTGGTTTGAAGTCCACTTTATTTGATATGAGGATGGAAACTCCTGCTTGTTTGCGGGGTCCATGTGAGTGATATGTTTTATCCCACCCTTTCACTTTCAGTCTGTGGATGTCTTTTCCTGTGAGATGAGTCTCTTGAAGACAGCATATGTTTGGGTCTTTTTTTAAATCCAGTCTTTCAGTATATGTCTTTTAATTGGTGCATTTAGGCCATTTACATTCAGGGTTATTATTGAAATATGATTTGTAATTCTGGTCATTTTGGTTTGTTTTTGGATTTTACCTTGAGTTGTTTTCTCTTTTGAATGGTCTTTCCTTTAGTGTAGTTCCTCTCTTTGTACATTTTCATTGTTGGCTATCATTTCCTCCTCATGGAATATTTTGCCAAGAGTGCTGTGTAGTCAGGCTTTCTTGCTGTAAATTCTTTTAACTTTTGTTTATCATGGAAGGTTTTTATTTCATCATCAAATCTGAAGGTCAATTTTGCTGGATATAGGATTCTTGGTTGGCATCCATTGTCTTTTAGGGCTTGGAATATGTTATTCCATGATCTCCTGGCTTTTAGGG
>CM053417.1:103321398-103374866 GCA_028644305.1 Xerus rutilus
CTTAGATTTGGTCTTTTGATGCTTTCCCATATTTCTTGTATGTTCTTTCATGATTTTTTACCATCTTCACTGTATAGTCAAGTTTATTTTCAATATTGTATATTTTATCTTCATTATCCAAGGTTCTGTGTTCCAGGTGATCTAGTCTGCTGGTGATGCTTTCTATTGAGTTTTTAATTTGGTTTATTGTTTCCTTCATTCCAAGAATTTCTGATTGTTTTTTTTCATGATCTCTAGCTCTTTCTTAAAGTAATCTTTTGCTACTTGTAATTGCTTTCTTATCTCTTTGTTAGAATGATCAATGGTTGCTTTTATTTGCTCTCCTATTTCTTTGTAGGATTGATCAATTTTTGCCTGTAGCTGCTCACTTATGTCATTCTTTAATTTGATGATCATTTTAATTATGTACATTCTGAATTCTTTGACATTTCATCAACTATGTTATCAATGGATTCTGTTACAGTTTTATCGAGGTTTATTTGGAGCACTTTCTGCCCTTGTTTTTTCATGTTGACTGTGTATCTTCCTTTCTTGCAATACTGATCTGAGGAATTGCAGCTTCTATCTATAATCTTGTATTGGCACTCCAGATTACCTATGTCTCACCTTTGGAGCTACTTCTGTTCCCCCAGTGTCCCCAGATGGGCACTACTGCCAATAAAGTTGGTGGCGGAGGTAGTTGATGTACCTCTAGAGGGAACTGGGAGTGGCCTTGGCTGGGCTCCTGAGGTGGCCCCTGAGGGCTGTTTTTCCTCTCTCTTTTGCTCCTGCTGGTGAACAGGAACTCTGGAGTGGAACTGGAGGTGGGCCCAGGCCTCACTTATGCAGGGTCACAAGCAGGAGAGTCTGTCTGGGACCTTACAGTGAGGGTGAGCTTCTCTGGGGCTGGAGGCTAGCAGACTCCAGTCTGCCTTCAGCTGGGCACCCTGGCATTCCCTAAGGGCAGTTTTGGGCCTTCTGTCTCGCCTGACCACAGGAACTCTGGAGTGGAACTGAGGCGGGCCCAGAGCACACCTGGGTGGGGCCTCTTCACACTGGGATCTCTGCAGGTGACTCTTACACTTGGTGTGCCTTTCTCTGTGGCTGGTAGCTATCAGTCTCTGGTCAACCCTTGGTTGGACACCCATGGAGTTTCCTGAAGGTGGATTTGGGCCCTCTGTGGCTCCTGCTGGTCCGCAGGAACTCTGGAGCAAAACTGAGGTGGACCCAGGCTGCAGTTGGGTGGGGCTGTCTCCTGCTGGGGTCTCTGTGGTGACTCTTACCCTGAGTTTGGGCTCCCCAGTGGCTAGCAGCTAGCAGTCCCTGGTCTCCCTTTGGCTGAACACCCGTGGAGTTTCCTGAGGGCAGATTTGGGCCCTCTGCGGCTCCTGCCAGTCCACAGGAACTCTAGAGTGGAACTAAGGTGGTCCCAGGATGCCTAGTGCTGGTGTCTCTGGAGTGACTCTTGCCCTGAATTTGGGCTCCCCAGTGGCTAGAGGTAGCAGTACCTGCTCTCCCTTTGGCTGGACAACTGTGGAGTTTCCTGAGATTTGGGCCCTCTGTGGCTCCTCTTAATTTTTTTAAATATATTTTTTAGTTGTAGATGGACACAATATCTTTATTTATTTATTTTTATGTGGTATTGAGGATCAAACCCAGTGCCTCACACATGCAAGGCAAGCACTTTAACACTGAGCCACAACCCCAACCCTCTCAGAAACCTCTTGACAGAACAAACCACAAAGAATCCCATTGTCTCTAACAAACCCCACCTCTAAACTTGGAAAATATCAATGCCCTAATATGATATCTTAACAAAACAAAAAAAATCATTTAAAGTAATATTATTGTGTTTGACTATTCTTTAATTTTTTTATTTCTTGTTGCTGATAGTTTTAACACACCCAGGGACTTATGACTTGATTTCAAATAAACTCCATCTTTTATCCTTTATTTCTGACAAGGTTCTAACTTATTTAGAGCCTAAACTATTAACATGTAGTTTCTGACTACCAATGAAATACTCTGAAAAGGACATTCTCACTGACATCCAATAGTTTGTCCCTCAAGAACTCATTCATTTTTTTAAAATTTACAATCATTAATTTATTGGTCCCAATAAAACCAAAGATCTACAAGAGAGAGCTACAATGTTCCAGGTTGACCTATACATTCTAATTAGTATTGACCTCTGAACTCTACATACACTTTGAATAGTATTGGCTTTTTTACTTGTTTTTTTAGAAAATATTCATTTATAAATACCTAGCAAATTTGAGGGAAAAAAGTTAACATTTGGGGGCGTGAGGAAAGATGAAACACAAGAAAAATATGTCCCAAAACCAAAGGCAGTGGTTAGAAATATGGCAGTAAAAACTCAGCTAGAAATAATGTTCTGTATATTCAAAAAAATGAAGGACATTGATGGCAAAAATAAGTACAAATATTCTACAATGATTCCTTTGGAGATCAACTGAATTGAAGCGTGCGCACACACACACACATACACACACAGTCAGTCCTCTGTATTGGTGGGTTCCACACCTATCAAGTAAACCAGTCACAAATATTTGAAAAAATATTGCATTTGTAATGAATGTACACAGACCCTTTTCCTTGTTGCTATTACTTAAACAACACAATATGATGACTATTTATATTGCATTTACATTGTATTAGGTGTTGTAGGTAATCTAGAGATAACTAAAGAAAATGGTCGGATATGCATATGTTTGCTAAATTGCTGAGGCTGGCTTTGAACTTGTAATTCTCCTGCCTTACCCTCTCAAGTCACCAGGATTACAGGTGTATACCATGGCTGGTTATATACAAATACTTCACCGTTTTATATAAGGGACATGAGCATCTGGGCATTTTGGTAACCAAAGGAATCTCGAAACAAATTCCCTATTGGTACTGAGAGGTGATTGAACACACACACACACACACACACAATAAATCCATGTGTAAATCAATACTCCATATCAACTTGAAGACCTTATGCTTCATAGATTCAAAATGAAGTTTTTCTCATAGTATTTTTCTAAACTGACTCAGGAAACACCTTCCTGAAATTATGTTAAAATGGGAATTGTAAGAAAAATATACTATTTTTTTAGTCAATGATAAATTTCCAAATAATTTTAAAGTAATAAAAAGTGGATGGGATTGGTACCATAAAACCTGTCACATAAATGCAAAAAGGACATAACCTTCCCCCCAATAGTTTTCATATAAAATCTTGCCACCTGATAAAATATAGCTTTGGGGTTAAAAAAGAGAAAGCAAGTGAGTCTTATCTCCAGAAATATCCATAAATAATTTACTGCTAGCTTGTAAACAATAGAGCATCACAGTATGAATGCCAAAGAGGGTCTTTATATGTCATAAAGCTACTCAAAAGTGCACTTGCTGCAGCAGGTCTGACTGTGAGCTTTGATGTGCTGGAAAAGAAACTGCTAAGCTGAGGTCATCAGTTAGTAGAAAACAATTTCCCTCATATAGAGAAGTAGATGTACTGCTGTGCATCTGACACAGATAGATTGGAATTTAAAAACAGGGTTGCATAATGTGAGTTAGCTGAGAAAATGAATGTTGAATTCTCCTTCTGAATGACTAGAGCAAAAGGTGTAGTACCTCCTTGAAAGCAGGGTTTCTCAATTGGACATTATTGATATATTGAGCCCAGATAACTCTTTGTGGTAGTGGACTGTTCTGTGCACTGTAGAATTTAGTGACTTCTATTCACCAGGTGCCAGCAGGACTCCTGCCCCCACACACAAGTTGTCAACCAAAAATGTCTCCAGACATTGTCAAATGTCCCTTGAGGAAGTAAAATTATCCCTGATTTAGAACTACTGGTCTAAGGGAAGGCAGAACTTTATGGAAACATTGCAAATTCACATGGTGGCTTTATTTACATTTCTAATTTCAGTCTGGTATGATTTGCTTTCTTTCCTAAATCTAAAAATGCATCCAAAGAAATGCCATTTGTTAACTGTCATATCCTTCCCCTGTCAAACCTCTACCCCCAATCAGAGCTAGTGAAATAAGTCTGTATTCTATTTCAGATCATATAAAGAGTCAAAAATAAGGTATAAATGTAACATGATAAAAATGAATTACAGAGAAGTATCTAAAACCTTGTGATTTTTTTTCTTTTAGTATCTGACAAATACTGTATGCAAAGTAGTGTTCTGGGATGCAAAGGTGGAGAAACCTAATAAAGCCCAGCTCTTTATTAATATTGAATGCATGAAACTATCCAAATCACAAAGCCCTGCTGAGAAGAAGGTACATTCACAATCATAAACAATGCATAAAGGAGGTAGATTCAGGAGAAACAAAATCTAAAATTCTGATTAAAAAGTATTAGGAGCAAGCAAAAGTCACAAAAATAAAATTGCACACAAATGCCTTTACTCTGTCAAGCTTTCTAAAATGTGTGTGTTGAAAATCCTGCTGTCTTCAAATGTTGAACTGTGGATCCTTATCCATTCTGTGGCTTTAAGTGCTTTATTTCAAAAGCCATTTCAGAATGTATGTGAATTAATTTGATTTCTAAAACTTTGCTTAAAGTCTGATACAACCTTCTACTCACCCAAGGCCAGAACCTCCAAGTCAAATGAATGACAGAACTAATGTAGCTAACAAAATATTGCCTTGTAGTGCTTCATAAAGCTTTCCACCTAATAAGTCATTAATGTCTGGATATAAATTTATTGACTTCTATTGAGATTAACAGCAGGTTGATCATATTGACTGAATCCAAATGAGACAACTGGATAATGTTAGTCAATAAATGTTGATCCAAATTAAAAAGAGCATCCAGGGTTGAGTGTAATGAAGCTTACAATAACCTACACAATATGTCTTTTGTTAAGGAACATTGCCACCAAGAATAAAAATAAACTGTAAGGTAACAGCATATTAACGTTGACATCCAACCACAAGAAAAATAGTTGAGTGAATGTTTTAGGTGCAATCAAGGGTATGCTGATGCAGCATTTAGTGATAATATGATTAATTTGTTTTAGAATGTTTTTCATTCTCAATAAAAGGAAATTGTTGGGGCTGGGGTTGTGGCTCAGTAGTAGAGCACTTGCCTAGCATTGTGAGGCACTGGATTCAATTCTCAGCACCTCATACAAATAAATAAAATAAATGTCCTTTGACAACTAAAATTTTTTTAAAAAATGCAATTGTGTAAATAGTATGGACACTAACATCTAATCAATTTGGTGGGCACTGCCAATAGTGATGTTGGTTAACTTTCAAATTGGAAAAAATATTTGTTCACAGAATGTAATATTTTAAATATTTAAATTATATATGGAATGAGACAGACAATGAGCAGATAACTAAGATATGAATTACAATAATGACAAATAATTATTATGTGTCACATAGTAGGGTTGACTCATTCTCATAACTCTAAGAGGTAGGGTTATTATCCCCAAATTATAGAGGGCAAAACTGAGGTATGGAAAGGTTACTTCATCCTTCTAGATAATGATAGATGTGGGCTTTGAACCCATAGTCTAGCTTCAGAGTCTACAGTCTCAATCACTAAATTAAACTATCATTTCCAAGAAAGAATTAGGTATCTGAAGGTCTGGGAGAATGTTTCAGGTAGAAAGATTGGGCAATCTAAAGGATAATGTAGAAAACAAACCTGGCAATTTTGCAAAATGAAAATTTAGGTATGGTGGCAAGAAAGTAGGAAGTAAGACAAAAATGAGAATAGAAGTAACAGTTTAACCTTCTTTCTATCATTGTTGATAATGAATTAGTATCTTTAGTTTTTATTCCTCCTTTATTCTTTTTATTACCTTATTCTTGCTTTCAATTTGTTTCAAAAGCACCTGGAATTTTATTTCCAGATTTTAAACATTTTCCCTTTATTTACTTGGAATTGTTTCATAACAACTAGGAGGAAAAATATTATATAGCTTGTCTGTATCTCTTTCTCCCTTTCCTGGGGAGAAAACTAAAGAATTTGGCCAAATCACTTTGCACTTTAGTGGTATTTGCTAAGAGAATTTTGAATGCTTTTCATAGGACACACCTGATTTGTTTCAGTTTCTTATGATAAACAAATCTAGAATTAATGAATTCTTCAGATATAGCCTCTGGGAAAATCTCACAGACAAGATGAACTATAACTAAAATAGAGATTCTTTGTGACCAAAATAGCTCCCTTTGTATAAGTGAAGAGCTCTACTTATTGTTTTTGAATAGGTGAATGCTATAATAGATATAAAACTGTTGAATCTTTAAAACAGAAGCTCAAGTTATGGAATTAACATGTAATGTTTACAAAATTTTACTGCATCACCAAAATCTCATCAAAGTCTTACAAAATTGGAAACTACATGCAGGCCCCATTTTCTTATGGTAAGTAGTAAAAAAAGAAATTTACAAAGTAGATGAGGAAGATGTATATACATGTGGAAATTTAAAACACTCTTCTATGTATCTCTTGAATTAAAATACCAAAACAACTGGGCACAGTGGCACATGCCTGTAATCCCAGCGACTTGTAAGTCTGAAATAGGAGGATTACAAGTTCAAGGCCAGACTCAGCAATTCACCAAGGCCCTAAGCAATTTGGCAAGATCCTGTCTCAAAATTAAAAAAAAATAAAACGGACTGAGGGACTGGGGTTATAGTTCAGTGGTAGAGTGTTTACCTCACATGCACAAGGCCCTGGGTTCAAGCCCCAGCACCACAATGAAAAAGGGCTGGGGATGGGGGATTTAGCATAGTGGTAATGTGCCCCTGGGTTCAATCTCCAACACCAAAAAAAAAAAGATCAAAACACAATTATGATCTTGTTAGTGAGGAAGGCTAACAAGATCGAAGCAAATATTACACAGAGCAAGCAGAGTCAAATTCATATGTTACTACATACATACATACACACATGTACACACAATTGAAAACAAAGAAATAAGCAATCTATTCAAGAAACAAGCACTAGAATAAAATACCCAATGAAAGAAAAAAGAACTTAATGGTAACCAAGAAAATAGAATATCAATAAAGCAAAAAGCATGTTCTATACAAAGAGCAATAGTTGAATGTAATTTCTAGTATATTAAAAATTTAACCCTTTGAAAAAAACAAAAATAAAAATGCAATAAAAATAAGTCTTATAAGCCAAAATTTAAATTAATTGAAATATCAAAGAATTACTTCAAAAAATTGACCCAGTATCATATGATTTTACAGTTATATACATGCAATATTATAAGGGACAGATTATTCCTATATTTTATCAACTATGTCCAATCAGAGAAAAATGAAGCAAAATTTTCAATTCATGTGCTAAACTTGACACAGTTCTGAATTCAAAACTTGCCTCTGCACACACGCAAACTCACCCTGATAAATGAATAAAAATTCCCAGCAAGTAATTAGCAAATCAAATCTAAAATATGCCCTTATTTAAAACAGACATTTCATGAGGAATATCCTCTAAAACAATCTTTTCTTCTAAGAATTCAAAAATTATTTAATATAAAGAATTTCATCAGCAAGAAACTACCATATATCCACAAAAATACCAAATCAATGCTAAGTATAAACATCTATTTTTGATAACATAAAAACCAAAATAATTTAAGTAAGTTAGAAAATGAAGAAAGGAAAGTTATAATTATTTACAGAATTGCCTGACCAAAAAACTACTAAAAACAGAGTTGAGTAAGCTATTGTTATTTTCTATATATATAAAAATTAGTAGTTTCCATGAAGATCAGCAATACACAGTTATATAACAGAATTGGCAAACATTTCATATACAATAACAAATACGTATATATGCATATATAAATATATGTGTGTATACATACATGCACATAGATAATGTGTGTGTATGTGTCATACCTAAAAGTAATACAAATTCTCCATCTCAATTTGGAGTCTGTTTTTCATACCTGGGCGGAGTGTTCAACCCCTCCCCACTTCCCACATACACTTGATCCTTCCCTTCAACCCTATCCCAAGACCCAAGGCAAGACCCAACTTTGTATGGTATCTTTTATATACTCACATTTATTTCCTTTTTACTTATTTTTATTTCTGCTAACAGGATCCTTCCCTAGAGCAGCTAAGACTTTCTCAAGGCAGAGGACTCAAGTCCACTTGGGAAAACTCCTAAGTAGGGAGAACGTTTTAAGCACTAACTGATATGCTCATGATCTTCTCAATACTCTCACCCATGTCATCATGACTTAAGCCTGAAAGATATGAAGCTATCATTACACAGCAAGAATTATTGTCATGATAGAACCTGATCCTGAGAGGTGTGAGGAGATAATAAAACCTAGAGACAGCTGGGCACAGTAGTGCATGCTTGTTATCACGGCAGCTCTGGAGACTGAGGCAGGAGGATCATGATTTCAAAGCCAGCCTCAACAATGGCGAGGCACTAAGCAACTCAGTGAGACCCTGTCTGTAAATAAAATACAAAATAGGGCTGAGGATGTGGCTCAGTGGTCGAGTGCCCCTGAGTTCAATGCCTGGTACCCAAACAAAACAAAACAAAATAAAAAAATAAAAACCCAGGGACAAAGTTTTGAAAGTTGAGAAGTAAAGGGAGCTGGCACACAAAGCCTCCCAGAGCTCTCTTAGCCATTACTGCATGTAATGTAATAGTCTAGAATCAGCCTTACAGCTGCTCTCTCCCACTATTGCACCTTTGGAGAGAAGCCAAATATCTTCCCATGTGGCAATAAGGAGATATACATTGACAGTGGGAATACAAACACCTTGCTTGATGCCAATGAGGACAGACAGCACAGTCCATCTCAGTAGGTACCAGCATAGGTACCATGACCATTGCTGAGGTCTGGGACTACTTTCCCATTCTCTGCTTCTGCCAAGTCACTCTCAGTCACCACATACAGCCATAATGCAACATAAATCCATGACCTTAGTTGCTATTTTGAGAAGAAAGAAGGGAGTATTCTTAATTAAACCTTAAATAATTGTCCAGAACTCATTACATTTAAATTTTCTGCCACTGGAAAGATTGAGAGCTTTAAAAAAATAAGGTGAACTATAGAAAAACAGTCACAATTTTGTACACACAAAAACAGCACTTGGAACTATATCTGCTGCATCATAAAATACAAAGATAAAACTCAATCAATGCAGGGAACAACAACGTGATGGTTCAAAGATTCCTCAAAGGAGTGTATTTTGGCCAGATTTACAAAAATTCACAGACATTTCTCCCACAAGGAACAGCAGGGGACAGCATTTTATTGTCTGTCTTTTAGGACTGGGGGAAAAGGTAGGAGAGAGTGATCACCTTTGTGATCTACCATTGTGTGCAGTATGGCTGAATGCAATTCTGACGTTTCCAATTTCCTGATTCCAGGTTACTTACACTTATAGATGAAGAAGATGTGAGAAGTTAGCAGTAGCATTCTCAAATCAATAGCCAGAAAAACAAGAAGTAATATAAAAATATGTATGATGACAATCAGGACATTCTGTTTTAGATGATGTCAAATCCCTGAGAGATAATGAGGCAGTTCTAAAATTTTCTATCCAGTCTGCTTAATTGACTTCAACTTCTATTTGGATATTACACCCCCATTACATGATATAAAACTTGGATTTCTTTGAAAGCAGTTATTAATCTGGGCACTCAGTCACATAGTCCTTCAAATTATTTCTTACATCAAATAGGTTCTCAGTAGATTTCTGGTATCTGTCTTTCCAGAAATCCTCAAATATGTTTATTTTTGCTTTTTTCTCTTCAGGGAAAGTACATATAACTGGAGATCCAACACTAACACTTTAACAACTAAGTAAGAAAATGCCCGCTTCACCTGTATATGGAGTTCTGAGGGGAGGCTAGTATAAGCAATTAAATTATGTTAAATGTAAGTAGTAGTGTTGGCCAATATTCTACTTCTGTGGATTATGCCTACAGAAGGCAGGTGGTTTATTACAACTTGGAGAGGATTCCTGGAAAGCTAACTGTTTCTCTGGGAATTTTAACTCAGAGATAAAAATTTTGGACAATTTTTTCCTATTTATTCAATGCACACTGCCAGGTAAATTGGAAGCTTCACAGCTAGCTGAACACAGGAAGTCAAACAGCTGTTAGACTTGCTTCATTCTCCAAACTGGTTCATGTCCAGTTAAACTTGTCAGGGTCCCATAAGAACTAGGCTTTTTCAACCAGTCCCAAGACTGATGGATCCAAAACAATACCTGAAATGCCTACATTCTTATAGCTATCCCCAAAGAATAAACATGATTAAAAGTTTCCATCAAACTGCAGAACCACTCCTCAACAGAGCCATGATGATGCCAAAAGACTTAGTAATTAACATTGATCAACCACTAGTCCCAAGATGACTCACAAGACCCACTATAGCCAGAACTGCAGGTATGCATCAGTCTCCCTTCTTAGAAAAATACTCTGGCATTGGGAAGTCTTCCAGTGCCAAAAGTGGCAGAAAACTGACACTAATATGTAAGGAAAGGTTCAAGTCTAATAAAATCACAGGTTATTTTTACAGAAATGTATTTGGTAAATAACAACTCTGCATACACAGCAACAATAAAAGCCAGCCTTTTGCTCCTTACACTTTTCTTTTTGGTATCAATTAACAAGGTCAAACAATCCTGGCTCTTTCTGAAAGTTTGCATATAAACTCAATTCCCCATGGGGTTACATCTTGCAAGTGTCACATTTAGAAGAAAGCATAACCTATACACCACCTAAAACAGAACTTTCCTCTCTTTACTAGTCTAACTTTTGCAAATAAATAATGCTCATGAAAGAGAAATCCCTGATACCTGGAATAATTGATGAGTCCACAATAAAAATTATAGCTTCTTCTAACATGTTACTGAGTTTTATGCATATGACAGTTTGGGTGCTTTGTTGGAATGCTCAGGTCCAGAGCTGTGTTCACTTGCCAACACATAAACCACAATGTGAAATATTTGGTAATAAATTAATACAATGTGTGATTCTACAGAAATAAAACATTTTTAAATGGATATATCATAATATGATAAAACTGCAAATTTGGAAGGAGGCTTATGAGTCTTCAATAGTCATCCCTAAGAATTTATACAAATAGCTTGTCTGTCTTATTCTAACTAGTTGCTTTAGGAATCTATAACCAATTCAGTTATACTTCACTTGTACCAAACATTTTATAATTTTTCATTGGTATCATGTTGAATTTGTAATAGATCCTTCAAAATATGCTTAAGCATTATGAGACACTTACAATTATTCTGGGTTCAGTGATAGCATAAAGAACATGCAAAATCTATATTATAAAATTATGTCTCATGAGGAAGGATAAGCAAGGACCTCCACTGCTACCACCAAGGAAAATGTGAAATCAGAAGCAAGGAGCAACTGGCAGTTGAACTCAATTTCCTTCCTGGTGGTCTCCACCCAACCTGCAAATTATCCCACATGACCCACACTTGACATATCACCTTTAGGCATTCCCTCTTACCATACACAGATTTGTTGTCCTCCAGTGTGATTTTCTAGTGTTGTTCTTCCTTATGCTTTTACACTTGTGTTACTAGTCTATAATAGTGTCCACTCACAAGTTATCTCAGTTGCTCACTTCTGATTGGCCAGTTACTTCTCCCAATACCTTTTAACTGCCACAGTAAGAAGACTCCATCTGGAAGAATACTTAAGCTTCAGCTGATTTCTCAAACACAACAAATTTATTAGCTTCCCAGAGTTGCCATAGTGAATTATCACAAATAGAATGGTTTAAACAAAATAATTTCATAGTTTCATTGTTCTGAAGGCTAGAAGTCTGAGATCAAGGTTTCAGCAGGGCCATGCTCTCTCTTTAGGTACTAGGGAAGTGTTTTAGTCAGCTTTTTTACTGCTGTGACCTAACAAGAACAATTAGAGGAGGAAAAGTTTATTTTCTGGCTCATAGTTTGGAGGTCTTAGTCCACAGAAGGCTGGCTCCATTCCTCTGGGCTCCAGGTGTGGAAGAACACATGAAGGCTCTCATAACCCAATCACTTTACCTCTAAACTTTCTTGCGTTTTCTCACACATGAGCTTTTGGGGGAACACCTATTGTCTAAACTATAACAGGAAAGATCTTTTCCTGGCCTCTCTCCTAGATCCTGGTACTTCTTGGCTGGTGACAGCATAACTCCAATCTTCACATGGTGTTATTCCTATGTGTGTATCTCTAAGTTCAAATTTCCCATTTTGATAAGGACATAGTCATATTGGATTAGGACCCACCCTAATGACCTCATCTTAACTTAATAATCTGCAAAGATCCTGTGTCCAAATTGTTCTTATTCACAGCTACTGGGGGTTATGACTTCAATATGTTTTTGGGGGAGTGCAATGCAACACATATAGCAAAATTGTTTGTTTGATTGTTTTGCAGTACTGAGTATGGACCCTAGGACACTCCACCACTGGGCTACATCCACATTCTAAGTTGCCAAGGCTGGCCTCCAATATGTGATCCTTCCAAGTAGCTGGGATTACAGGAGCATGCCACTAAGCCCAACCATACATTCTCTCTCTGTATACATAATTTTCTTTCTCTGTTCTTCTCATACTTTACTGCTTAAAAATAATTGTTAAGAGAAATTGCTGGGGATAAGTTCAAAAATTTTTTGAAGTTATTAGTGGTACTATTGAAAAAATCAAATAATGTTTATAGATTAGTTATTAGCATTTTAGTAATATTAACCTTCTGGTTTCGATAACTACTATGATGATAAGGTGTTAGCATTATGGAAAACTGGTTGAAGGTGAATGATAATTCTCTACTATATTTTCCACTTTTTTTGTAAGTCAAAAAGTATTTCCAAGCAGCCGGGCGCGGTGGCTCAAGCCTGTAATCCCAGCACTTAGGGAGGCTGAGACAGGAGAATTGCGAGTTCAAAGCCAGCCTCAGCAAGGGCGAGGCGCTAAGCAACTCAGTGAGACCCTGTTTCTACATAAAACACAAAATAGGGCTGGGGATGTGGCTCGGTGATCAAGTGCCCCTGAGTTCAATCCCCAGTACCCAAAAAAAAAAAAAAAGTATTTCCAAGCTGGTGCCATGGCATATGCCTATAATCCCAGCAGCTTGGGAGGCTGAGATAGGAAGATCGCAAGTTCAAAGCCAGCCTCAGCAATGGCAAGGCACTTATCAACTCAGTGAGACCCTGTCTCTCAATAAAATAAAAAGTAGGGCTGGGGATGTGGCTCAGGAGTTGAGTGCCCCTGATTTCAATCCCCAGTACCAAAAAAAAAAATAGTATTTCAAGCTAGGCGCAGTGGTACACACCTATAATCCCAGCAACTGGCAAGACTGAAGCAGAAGGATGGAAAGTTCAAGACAAATCTCAGGAATTTAATGAGATCTTTTCTCAAAAATAGAAAGGTCTTGAGATGTAGCTCAGTGATAAATACCTAGTACCATAGAAACTATTTCAAAAGAAAAATTAAAGGAAAAATGTTATGTGAATCCAAATCCATTTGAATTCGATAGTTGTTCAAGATGGTCTGCCCAATGATTTTGAGAGATAACCTAATTAGATGTGTATTTTAGTACAGCATAATCCTTTCTACTCATTATATTCCTTTGTGAGGATAGATGAATAGACAGAAAGCTTTTTTAGAAAAAAATTTCCCATGTAGCAACTTGCCCACTGCAAATGTTGTATTAAATGCAAACTATTTGGGCATCAATTTAGAGAGAAATAACTAATGAAATTGAAGCTCCACTTACATATTTAAATTGACATGTTTCAGATGAGCATGTCAGCACATGCCTGTAATCCCAGCAATTTGGGAGTATGAGTCAGGAGGATTGCAAGTTCTAGGCCAATCTCAGGAACTTAGTGAGGCACTGTCTCAAAACAAAGATTAAAAATAAGGGATAGACCTTATGCCTTGTCCACACAGCTAATAACTGACAGTCCAGGTCCCTTATTTTAACCACAGTCTCAATCAATGCCAGAAGGACAGGCTTCTCTTAGGGGAATAAAAATTGAGCTTTGCATTTTGATATTTTTAACCTATGATTCATTCATAAAATCAGAAATACTTGAGTAGAGAAACCAAAAGATCGTGATCATGGCTGCCAGATTTCAGGTGGAACTTACTACACTGTATCTGGAAACATCTGTTGGAATTTGAGTACCTATGATCTAAAATTTCCTGGAAGCAGGTGACATCTGAAATGTGTTGCCCAACCAAACCAGCTGGCTCTTAGCTTCTGATTCATTGTACATGCATGTTTTAAAGTGTTCCTTCCCCTCCCAAGCCTTCCCCTTTTTGAACACTGAAGGAAAATACCAAATAGGAATTTAGATTTCTGAGTTTCAAGGAAACAAACACCTTCCCAAATCAGTGACCATTCAAGCTCAGCTAGACTCTTCTGAGGGATGTTTGGTGGACTCCAGGTGTGGGAACAGGCCTGGCAACAAATGTGAGCTTACCTGAGAGCTTATAGTTATTTTCTAGATTCTTTAAGTACTGACTGCTTTGACTTCTGTGATTATGTTATGGTCATGTGTAGTCAATGTATCAATATGTTCACATCCTAGGATCATGGTAATAGACTTTGTTTTTTTTTAACTCTTCAGATAAAAGTAATTTAAATTACAAATATAAGATTAAAGTGAACTTTCTATAAAGAAGAAGGAGGAGGAGGCAGCAGATGTGACTCAGTGGTGAAATGCTCCTGGCTTCAATCTCCAGTAGTACAAACATTATAAATAAATAAAATATATTGTCATGTATTTAGGACCATCCAACTTTCCTTTACTGACCAGATGTATTCTCTAGAATATTAGTAAATGTTATATTTTCAAATAATCAAGAAAGGTATAGATATAAATTGTATATATAGCTATTCAAGTATGTAAATATTTTCTAGATAATAAAATAAAATCTTGTTTTCCAAGGGAATACCAGCACTGGGGGTGAAAAGTAAGGGCTTAGGTGGCAATCAAAATGTCCTTAGTTCCTGAGACACCCAAAGTAGTTAATTGGATTCCAAGTTCTCAAGATATTCACTTTCATTATAGGTCTCAAATCATTGATAAATATACCTTTCTTTATGGCTACTGGAGATTTTTACTGCTACTATCCCAATTCCTCTCTTCTTTAGAGTCAGATAGTCTAAGTTTTAATTCCTGTTCTAACACAGAGAACTGACCTCTAGGTAAGTCATTTTCCTTCTCTAGACCTCAGTTGCTGCATCTATCCAGTAACACCCCTTTTCTCAGGCTGAGTTTAACTGAATGCCATGAAACATAGCAAGCACTTGGAGATTAGTTATAAGCACAATCCTGGTTTGAATACTAAGTATTCTGGTTATACTACTTAACATCTCCTAAATTTAGTTCCTCATCTACAAACTATAGATAATGATGGTACCTCTCATAGTATAGGTATGAAGATGAAGATTAAGATTAAATATCCATGCAAAGCACTTAGCATATTCCTGTCTCACAAGTTCCATAAAAATGTTAGCTGCTATTGTTGTTGTTATCATTAACAAGCCTGTGAGGAAGCCTCATACTACCAGTGGGGAGATTATTGGCATTTTTGTCATCACTTCTCTACCCTTTTAGCAGTCATAAGGGTGTGTGAGATGGGAGCATGGTTTCTCCTTGGCCAAGAAATACAACTATGGCTTACAAATGCAAACCCTAGCTGACCCTTTCAAAGTTTAGAGTCCTCTTCCCCTGAGTAATTGCAAAATGCTCCCTGGACTTTTGCAGCACAGAAATTGTTCTGAGGACCAGCAACATCAGCATCATCTGAGAACTGATTAGAAATGCATCTCCTCAAGCTCTACCCCAGACCTAGTAATTCAGAATCCACAGTTTAACCAAATCCCCAGGTCACTCATATGCACAATTAAATTGTAGGAGCTGCTAGTCAGGAGCTTGTTCAGGGAACTTTGAGAGATGCAAACCAGTGTTGAGTTTCCAGCGACCTTCTCAAATTCCACACATAAGTCTATCCACCTCAGCTTTCTTAGATGTCAGAGTGGAGTTCATGCCCTCTCATCCCTTGGCAACTAACTGCCATCTGTTTCTACTTTACAGATTATTTCAGCTTCCATTCATCTTGATTTCAGGATCTTGACAGTTGCACCCCCTTAATAAAACTGAATAAGATTTCTAATACATAAATCAGGTTTATGCTCTCTACTATTCTGGGAGAAATATTTTCAGTAAACTTGGAGAACAATTACATAGCTTCATCTAAATAACAGATGCAAAGTCCTGAAACTAATAAACTGTTAAAGAAAAAATTGCATTTTTTTACCCTGACGAATGTCTTTAATGTATTTTCAGATATTACAGTCTTTCCAGTCATACTTTATTAATACCTGCACTGTTAATATAACAATAAACACTTTGTGTTACAGCTCCTCAAAACAATCGTCCACAATCCAAATCACTTAAATATCTATTAAGTCCAAATACACTTTCACTTTTGAAATGTGTTTTTGACTATACGTCTCATAATGATTTTCAGTGCATATGTATATAATAATGTGGTTGAATTAGAAGGTTAAATATAATAGTTTAATATTTAAGCCAACCTTATTCAAAGGAGCTTTCTAATAAAGATTTATTTTTGTATATATTCATCAGAGTGCAAATAATGGTATTTTTCCTACCCTTTCCACTCCTGTCAAGAATATTCATTGGAGAAAAGGGCAAGACATTAGAAGAGATTTCTTATATTCATTTTAATAAAATAGAATAAATAAAGACAAAACCCATTATGTTTCACTGGCAGCAGTATCTCTTCCTGAAATGTTACCCAAAACTCAAGGACAATTTCAAGGACATTAATTCAGCTACAAAGGCATGGAAATCTCATGTCTATTGAATTGCTATGATTATCATGCACATTTTTCTACTTGGGTTTTTATCTATATTATAACCACAATGACCTCCTATGTACAGGTAGAAGAAAAAACCATAATGAAAAATATTTCTATGTTCTACACTTCAATGCAAAATGGGCTATACTGAAATGCCAATGCAAGCCAACAACTTAAGAGATAAAATGAATAAATAAATTTATAGAGCAAAACATACACATCCTCCTCTGATTCATGATTACATACAGAGATGAATAACCAGCATGGGGATGAATGGGGAGAAGGAAGAACAAAACCTATTACCTGCCCTCATGGGATCAGTAAAGTCAGAAAGTGAGGACTTAGGGAAATGGGAGAAACATAAGTGGATAAGATTTGCTTCCATTTTCTGAGTTACTAATCCCTTCAAGGAATAAATATACATACCTGTATGCTTGATATGACCTTCCATTTATTTTCTAACCTAGAATCCACAGACAATGAGTGGAAAATGTACCTTACAAACTGACAGGTTCAGAGTTAATGTGTTAAGAACAAAGGAAAATGTCAGCATTTTGAAGGTCAGGTAGTATATATTTAAATAAATCTTACTCATAATGCATGTTGAGATATTTTAATCTGTCCACAGTGGTCATGACAGCAGAGGGTATTTGCTTTTGGGTCTGGTACTTAAAACTAGCTACTGGCTCTTTTCTTCACAGAGCAGTACAGAGGAGGAAGTACTTTATTTTATCAAACCTTCTTTTTTCTCCACCTGAATATATCATTTTTTCCAACTACATTATAAAATTCCACATATTTCACCAAAATCTTTATTTACTATCTCTATATTTAGTACTTTGGCTATGCTCTGCTAACTTCCTAAATCACTCAAAATATTATAATAAATAAAAATTCCTATAATGTTCTTACTACTAAATTTATTGAACATAAGGAATATTTTTAAAGTACACTTTCACTCTTATGCCCAATGAATTCATTACACAATCGTTCTGAATTCAAAATCCCCTGCAAAATAAGTCTATGGTTTTCATTGACACCTCTGCCAATTCAATTTAACATGAGAAATATATATTGAAATACACTGTATGCCACATACTTGCTGACTAAAGCTATGTAAGAAATGCCCCCACCTTGAAGATGACCAAAGTCTATATTCTTCTCTGGCAAATGAAAAATAAAATCTATCATGACAGAAAAAGGAGTGGGATTCTTAACATGTATAGGCCCAAAACAATTACAAGCTTAAGTGCAAGTAAGCAATATATATAAAACTAATACCTAAAACCTCCCTTCGTTTCATGTTTAGTTAGATTTTTAAACTCTGAAAAAGTAGCAATCAAGTGTTATATTATCTATCTCCCATAGAATTTAATACACTGCTATACACATAGTATTTTGGAAAATAATTATAAATTGAGAATTGTTGGGGAACCTTGTAGTTTCAAGCAGAGTGAGAGGAGAATCTGAAAGCACTTTCTGCTAGCAAATAAAAGCATTCTCTTAACCTTAGAGAATTAGATAACAAATATAGAAGGCAAGAGAAATGTCTGGCCAAATAGGCAAGTATGTGGCCGGGAGAAATTTTTCAGGAGATTGAACATGTGTGAGTAGATAAAAATGATTGATTTCAATTTGGTTGGGGTTAATTGAAGCTTGTTGTAAAATCTGTTTTTTAAGATAGTATATCTCCTTTTCAATGTTTAAATTATTGGTTACTCTACCTTAACTTGGTATTTGCTCAAATAAATGTTAAACTAGTAAATGGATAAGAGAAAAAGCTATTAGGAGTCAACTAGAAGAAAATATGGCCTATCCTCTGAAGGATAAGGGAAATAAAATAGATCTTGTTTTCAAGAGAAAGTATCTTCTCCTCTGCCCAACCCTGATTTAGACTTGACTGGATTCTTCTTGAGATGAATATCTCAGACCCAAATTTACCATTAGCAGGATTTGTAGTTTGTAATAGATGTGAATGAATCAACAAGAGGGTAATAAGAACTTACTCTTACTGACATAGAATTCTAATGCATATGACCTGAAGACTAGAGCAAAACTCTCCTTTTACTATAGTACAAAGTGACAGCAGAGTGACAAAAGGCAAAACTTTCCCCCATCCCACTGGACTCTTCTATGACAAACCCAGAAGGATTTCTGGTGATAATGCTAATTCTAATGTCTTTTAATAAATGCTACATTTCTAAATATTTTTTAAATGTCCAAGGTCCCTGCTCATCATTACCCATTATCACTTGTTTGGCAGACCTAAATTCTGAGTGGCATTTCCCCTCAAGGCCATCTCTAACCTTAGAAGGTAAAGCAGAGGAACTACTTCCCACAAAATGGACTTGGAAGAGAGCTAAATCTGCCCCACCACAAGCTTTCTGTAAATAAAACTTTACTGGAATACCGGACTGAGTTGTTTAAGGCTGTTTTTATACCACAATGTTAGAGTTGAGTAACTGAGACAGAGACTGTATGGACCACAAAACTTGAAATATTTACTATTTGGCTCTTTACAGAAAAGGTCTGTTGACCCTTCTCTAGATAATAAAAGAGTCATATAACTGCTATGCTTGATCTATATGGGCTACATGACAGAAAGACTCTTAAAACTTCATGGAAGAAAACAGAAAAATGGTCAATGAGCACATGAAAAGATATATTCCCTGGGGAAATGCAAACTAAAACCACAATGATAAACTACTTCACATACATTAGAATTAAGATGACTGACCAAATTAACTATGGAAGAACTAGAACTCTTATATACTATTAGTGGGAAAGTAACATGGTAAAAGCATTTTGGAATATAGTTTGGTATTTTCTGATAAACATATCCTTATCTAAGACTCAAAAATTCCACTTCTAGTTATTTATCCAAGAGAAATGAAAACAGATCCACAAAAAGACTTGGAATATAGTTTGGTATTTTCTGATAAACATATCCTTATCTAAGACTCAAAAATTACATTTCTAGTTATTTATCCAAGAGAAATGAAAACAGATCCACAAAAATTTATTTATAATAGCCTCAAACTGCAATCAACCTAAATAACCTCCAATTTATGAATGGATAAATAAATTATAGTGTATAAACATAATGGAATACTACTCAGCAATAAAAGGGATAAATTAATTTTTAAAAATATTTTTAGTTGTATATAAACACAGTATCTTTTTTTTTTATTCACTTTTATGTTGTGCTGAGGATCAAACCCAGTGCCTCACACATGAGAGGCAAGCGCCCTACCACAGAACTATAATCGCAGCCCAGGATAAACTACTGAAACACACAATAATGCATACAAATATCAAGAATATAATACTGGCTAAAAGAAGCCAAATAGGACCTAAAGTGGGATTTGAATGGGAAAGTATACAAAGAAATTTTTGCAGGCAGATATGAAAATTTCCTATATTTTGATTCTGGTAATAGTGCATAAATCTCTCAAATCTCATCAAAATGCACACTTAAATTAATTTTATTATGTGTAAATTATACCACAATAAAATTGTTTTTTACTTATTGTTGTGTAACTTTTCATGAGCCTTATCATCTATTCTAAATTCTCCAAACTACTTTGATTCTTTTTTTTTTTTTTTTTGGTACCAGGGATTGAACTCAGGGGTACTCGACCACTAAGCCACATCCCCAGCCCTATTTTGTGTTTTTATGTAGAGCCAGGTTCTCACTGAGTTGCTTAGCGCCTCGCCATTGCTGAGACTGGCTTTGAACTCGCGATTCTCCTGTCTCAGCCTCCCAAAGTGCTGGGATTACAAGCGTGAGCCACCGCGCCCGGCTAAACTACTTTGATTCTTATCTCCTTTTTGCCTCATCTAATAGCTCTATATTATGTTTCCATGTTGATATCCTTCCTAATCCAAAAACTATTCAGTATTATAGATATTCTGAATATATTTCTTTCACATTCCAGTTTAAATATCAGATTGTTAAGGATTCAATAGTTCCTTAAATATATCAACTTCAAATATCTAATCCTAAATCAGAATAGGTCATGCACTAAGGTAGTCATTCTGTTTTTATCATTTGGTTGATCCAGAATCTTTCCACCTCTAATTGTAGCCACTAGTTCTAATTCTGCCTTTTGGTGATATATTTGAAAAGATTAATTACTCTTCCATATGATAGCCATTCAGTATTGGCTCCCTCAATCCTTACTGTTTTCAACCAGAACATCTTCAGCCATTTCTTCTGAAAAAAACTATAGCTGTCCAATGCTGAACTCTTGATTCTTCACTATGTTAAAAGTTGTATTCATTGACAGGAACTTTCTCTGGACCCTGTAATTCTGAGTCATCCAATCTGCCAAACAGAGAGAAGATCGAGAGGACCCTAGAGAAAGGAAAGCCAACCAGTGCATATTCTATAAAGAGGAGGGTTATTGGAGAAATAAATGTTCCTGATGCTTCCAAGAGAAGCCACATATGGTCAGCCAGACCCTGACCCATCCTGAACATGGCACCACTGGTAGAGGAAAGTTAAAGGAACTAAGAGGCTTTTCCCATATCCCCAACCATGATCTCTGAGAAATCTCAGCTAACCCTTAAGAGAAGATAGGGCCAAACATGGTGGTGCATACCTGTAATCCCAGCACTTTGGGAGGCTGAGACAGGAGAATCATGAGTTCAAAGCCAGCCTCAGCAATGGTGAGGCACTAAACAATTCAGTGAGATCCTATCTCTACATAAAACACAAAATAGGGCTGGGGATGAGGCTCAGTGGTCGAGTACCCCTGAGTTCAATCCCCGGTACCAAAAAAAAAAAAAAAAAAAAAAAGTAGATAAGAACAAGGTCAGTTTTGACCAACTTGGTCTTAAACACCTGGCAGGAAAGTATAGTCCAGAGACCTACATAGACATTTAAAAGGAAAAACAGTGTTTTTTAATGTAATTTAAGATGTACACTTGTGTCAGTCCTACCAAAAGTAAGTAAAGCTGGAGGCTATGAAGAAAGGGTTCTTCTATGGTAGTGCTTAATAATAATGATCACAAAGGACTCTAGAGTCACAAGTTTATCCTGAGTTAATTTGAGCCTGCTCTCATAGACCTACAAATATTCCTAACCTCCTACATAAATAAACTCAATATGTTTTTCACTGGCATGATCATGGGTTACTGTCTTCATGTTTTTCAGAGACTGTCTGAAATACTAACTGCTTTTGTGCTAATTGTTTACAAAAAATAATGTTTTGCTATCTTGTTTATTGTTGTCTTACCATGATCCCTGCCCAATGTATGCACTGTCCAGTCACTTGCCATCTTCCACTGTGGACCTTTCAACTGCTCTGATGCTGAAAAACCTTAACTGTCCATGTCCCACCTGATAGAGAACAAGGACTTTAGGTTACTTCCCTAAACTTCACCCTCTTTTTTCAGGAAACAGCTTGGAGATATCATCATCCATTTTTGCATAGAAATGAAATGTACAAATTGACAGTGGAAAAATGTAACAGTGGTCTACTTTATGCTTTGAATATAGCTCTTGCTGCTCTGCCACTGCAACTTATTTATAAAATGTACATGTTTCCTTCTCTGCCTCTCCCTGCTTCTCCCTAATCTCTCCCCTTCTCTAATCTCAGGGGAAATAGGACTTCTTTTCTTTCCCATCCCAGGCAGAGTTATCTGTCCTTGAGTACACACTCATCATAGGAATGAATTAATTGAGACTTTGGGGATGATACCTGAAGATCTCAGAAATGACTATCTCACAAATTAACAAGTGAATCACAACTCCAGCAAAGAACACGTGGACTGTAGCCTTTAGGGCCAGAATCACAGCCTCTGGGACAGGAGTTCACTGTTTTTCTTCTGCTAGCAAAGCAATAAGCCTTTTTCCTTTTTCTCAAAAAATCTAAATAAAATCTGTGATCATAACCTTAAGTATGCAACCAAGTGAGATTATTCTGATGGTCCAGAGGACAAAACTATAACCAGTGGATAAAATATTTAAAACTACTTCTCTTGGGCACAGTGGCATAGTTCTGTAATCCTGTTGCCAAAAGCTCAGCCCTTGTCCCCAATGCCAATCCAATAACAAGGACATGGTTTTGAGAAAAAGGTTTATTGCTTTGCTAACAAAGGAGAAACACAGAGAACTCCCATCTCAAAGGCTGTGATTGTGCCCAGCCACAGGAACAGAGGGATTTTATAGAAGTGATTCAGAGAAAATGACTTTAGGGAGGAGAGATCAGGAAGAAGAATATCAGGGAGAAGTTTAGGGAATAGAATATTGGGAAAAAGAAAAACAAATGTAAGTTTCAAAGCCACAAAGGGATACAGTCAAAGCATCAAGTGAACTCTTGTTATAATCCCAGAAATTTAGGAGGCTGAGGCAGGAGGACCACAAGTTTGAGGCCAACCTCAGCAACTTAGTAAGACCATAAGCAATTTAACAAGACCCTGTCTCAAAATAATAAAAATAAAAAACCTGCTTCTTATTAATAGAGGAGAGATTTCTCCAACAATTAAAAGTGTCCTCAAATGTAATGTTCTGAGACTAGGCCCTTAATCAGATAAAAGAGAGAACATATATTTCAAAGAAGTTGACGAGAGAACCTTTGTAATATGCTCCACCTCTCTGATTTTATTAAAGACCTGTGAAAAGCCTCTGTGCTTTTAAGAAAGGGAGTGGGTTAGTTGGTAAAGAAAATAAAAATTAGAAGAAATTAGAATGTGGTTTAATGGAAACATGAATGTAGAATAGTAATTAACAGAGATTGGCAAGGGTGGGGGAATGTATACTATGTGCATGTATGGAATTATCACACTGAATCCCATTGATATATACAAAAACATGTGTTAATCAAAAGTGAAAAACAAAATGTAAAGATAAAGAGCATAGTTGACTGGGACTCCTTGGCCTGGCATTGAGTCCTTGAATGATAATAAATGATTACTGAGTTAAATGGGATGTATAATAGATTTATTTTTGTAGTTAGTAGGGCTGAAACCCAGGGGTGCTTTACCACTGAGCTACATCCCCATCTTTACTTACTTATTTATTTATTTATTTATTTATTTATTTATTTATTTACAGATAGGGTCTTGCTCCTTGAACATGTAATCTTCCTGCCTCAGCCTCCTGAATTGCTGAGATCACAGGTATAAATCAACATGCCCAGCTGTGATGTAGAATAGATATTACACTGAAGAAGGAAAATATTTTTCACATTTTCTCACATACTCAGATTTTTATAATTGCTCACATTCTCACAATTTTTTTCACATTTTTTTCTTAAGGCCATCAAATACTGGACTGTATGCTTTGTTCTACCCTGGTGGTTAAATGATGTCCAAAGTACCATGTAAACTAAAAAAAAGAATGAAGTTCAAGTGGCCACTAGATCACTAACAACAAATAGAGTCATAATAAATAGTGTATCTTGGAAAACAAAGAAAAGGGAAGCTATTCAAAATAGCTCTCAGTCCTATGCTAAGCCTTCCAAAAAAAGGACTAAAAGAATGCAATCAGTACATTTTCAGAGTTTAAAATGGTTATTCACAGATTACAGATTCAGAATTCCATTTGGCTTTGTGTTTTTCTCCCTCCCTCTCTAACATAAATGAGCCTACCCAAGGATCTCACCAGGTTGTGGGCTTTTAGAATTCTGCCTTTGCTTGCAATTGATAGGATTTTTCCCTTTTTTCTCAAAGGAAAAAAATGCATTAAAGATTTCATTCTTTATAGTTTTCCAAACAACATGAGCTCAGCAAACAGATTTAGTTTTAAAAGTAACTTATCAACATTGACAGCATTCTCTTAAGAACAGCTGTTGCCTCATAGACTACAGTGTGAACATACCCCTGAATTTAGAAACAATTCTGCTTAGAAGGAATATTGCACATTTAGCACCCTCCCTTTAATTACCAAAGACATTTGCATGAAAGCCCAATTTTTGTTTGGCAACTTCACCTTATTATTTTTTCTATGTTTTTAAATTTAAGTTCCGAAAGGTGTCATTCTTTAAAGATGAGTTTAGTTTGCAAAGAAAAGCCATCTCCTACTTGCATGCCTCAGTTTAACAGCCCATCTTTGACTTTTAGAATTGCTCTTTCCTTTCTTTTATGGGGAGCTGCCTGTCAAAACTAGTTCTTTTGCATTCCTAATTATGAGCTGCAAGGTCATATGATTCTTGTCACTGACAGTATAAAATGAATTTATAAAGAAAGGTATTATTCTTCATTCTTTTAATGTTTGAGATGCTAAGGAAAATTTGCATAATATGTGTTTTGCAATTTTTGTAAAATGCCATTCCACACTTTTACAACTGACATTAGTCTTAAGGGTGCTGGATGCATAAACTTATGTATCATAATGTATGAGTGGAGATAGGTTAATGAGGGAGTTAGAGAAAAGCAAAATAAAAGAAAATATTGATGCAATAAAGACTAAAATTCTCACACTCTTCTTTCAGAGTAATTGTTTATGATACAGAATGGTTTCTGTAAACTATTTGCCTCTTACATATGTCTGAAAATAAATTCTTACTGAACTTCTAGAGTTCACTGTTCAAGTGAGCTTAGTTAATATTCATGACTGATTATTTCAGAGTCTTACAAATTTTATCATGTCCTATATTAATGCACTGTATGTGCACAAAAGAACATAACTGTGCAAGCAATGTTTTTAACCTTTTGTTAAAAATATTTTAGGAACTATATATCATTCTAAGAAAAATATAAATATTTATGTAAATTAAGATAGGCATTTATGTAAATTAAGAAGGGTTATATGTTGGCAGGGTATCAAGTATACCCCCCTAAAGAGAGGAGGGATAGGTTTTTTAGAGCTAGTAATTTTGGGGAGGGGTACTGGGGATTGAATCCAGGGGCTCCTTACCATTGAGCTACATCCCCAGGCTTTTTTGTTTTTTATTTGAGACAGGGTCTTACTAGGGCCTCACTAAAATACTGAGGCTGGCCTTGAACTTACAGTGCCTGGCTAGAGTTAGTCTTAAATAGGGAAGTATAATGGAAATAAAGGGAAGGGTAGATGAAGACAATAGAAACAGGAGGCTCCAGTGCAACAAAACATTTGCTCTCTGTTTTTGTTTTTCTTGCTGTACTGGGAATTAAACCCAGGGCCTCATACATACTAGGCCAGCCCTATGTAACTGAGTGACATCCTCAGGCCCCTACCCATTCTTTGATTTAGGATAAAATCAACCCTAAGCAGCAGTGTTCTTGAAGATGCATTAATATTGGCAAGGGATGAGTGAAGCAGAATAAAAGAATAGTATTCTCCAAATAAAATTTAGTACATTTTTGTTATCATTTATGAAAATCAGAATTATTTCCAGTATTAAAACATCAAGTAAGTTTACATAGCTTATGCAAAAAGATAACTGCATGAAAAATGCATTGCACACCTTTAGTGTGTTGTCACAGTGGTTTTCAGTTTTTCCATCTTGCTCTTCTGTATCTTCAAAAGTTTTTGAAATGAATATTCAATTGTTCTATGGGACTCGATTATGGTACCCTAACAAATAACTTTCCAAATATATGCAGTTTAGCATAAGGAAAGATTATTTCTCACTCATGTTACATGTTCATCGTGGGTCAGCAGGGTGTTTCTCCTCATTGGTCACTCAGAAATTTAGCTAATGGAAGTATCATTTGAGCAAATTCTTCCACATCTATGGAAGTCCTGGAAAGGGAACACAAATGTTACATTGTCTCTTAAAGGATCACTTGGAAGTGACAAGTGACACATATGTTCCATTCATATTTCATAGGCCAAAGCAAGTCACGTGGCCACACTTCCTGTCAAAGGAAATGGGAAGTAAAATTGTAACATATACCCAGAAAGCAGAAGGCCAGAAATATTTTCTAAAAAGCCTTAATGTCTGATAAAAAAACTTTATACCCACTAGTTATATTTCCATAGCTATTCTTTTAACATTTTTATGAAAACATAAGTGTAATAGTTTTATAAAATTGAGTTATCATTTGATTTTTCCCTTAACATTAAACATTTTCATTTTAATACACATTATTAAATCCTATACATTCACATATTTTATCCAAACAATCTTCTACTATTGGACTTTTAGTTTTTACTAATTTTGTTGAAAAGAATAATAAATTAATGTTTAGCTGGGCAAAGTGGCACACACATGTAATCCCAGCAGCTTGGAAGGCTGAGGCAGGAGGATCACAAATTCAAATCCAGCCTCAACAATTTAGGGAGGCCTTAAGCAACTTAGCAAGACCCTGTATCAAAATAAAAATATAAAGGGCTAAGGATGTGGTGCAGTGGTTGAGAGCCCATGAGTTCAATTCCTAGGACCAAAAATCTTTTTTTTTTAATTTTTTTTAGTTGTAGATGTCTTTATTTTATTGCTTTGTATGTGGTGCTGAGGATCGAACCCAGGGTCTCATGCATGCAAGGTAAGCGCTCTACCGCTGAGCTACAGTCCCAGCCCCAAAAAATCTTTAATATTAAATAAATAATTAGAAGATATATCAATTTTAATATGGTACCAAAGTCTTCAATAGGAAATGAGAAGGAAGTAAAGCAGGCTTAAGAAGAGGCCGTGACATTAATTCTTTTTTTTTAATTTTTAAATTTTTTTTAGTTGTTGATGGATCTTTATTTTATTCATTTATTATTTATTTGTGGTGCTGAGGATCAAACCCAGTGCCTCACACATGCTAGACAAGGGTTCTACCACTGAGCTATAGCCCTAGCCCCACATTAATTCTTTTAATGGGTGGTAGATCCATTAAAACTTGGGTGGTAGACACATAGATGCAGAATATGAGGTTAACAGAAAAGAAATCTGAGAAGATTTTATACTAAGCTCAGTAACACTACTAGCTAAACCCAACCAACACTAATATAGGTTGATTAGAATTTGGATTTATCATACTCCACACTGGTAATATATCATATCCAAAATGGGAGGTGACCTATGTTTACAGACTATAGCAACAAGCATAATTTATTATCTATTCAGATATAATCAAAAATATACCAATAAAACAAATTATGAATTAACCAAATAATATAATGCTTTACCTTTCAGGCAAAATGGAGACCCTTAATTGGTAGAGCATCTCCTATGAGTTATTTTTCTGATAGTAGTGCTGTATTTGGCCTTGTGCCTTAACATAATATTCTCCATCAAGTATTTATTGAATTTAGTACTTTCCTAGGTGCTGGAGGACATAAAAAGCAATAGAAATGCCCACGATATACCAGTAAGAGCAAAATTAGCATGTACCAGAGAGCTGAAGAATGATTAAGTTTTTGTGGATCTGGATGGAGGTCTTTGAAGAGCAGGATGTCCTCTGAATGGAGGACACACATATAGGCAAAAAAGTGTGTCCTCTATTCTACAGGCTACCATGAGATTTTAGATAATAAATAACAGCAAATATAATAAATAAAAATAAACATAATAGTGATATATATACATCTTTATATATATAAAACAAATCTCACCACATATACAGCAAACAGAATACATAATTGAAGAGACCAGGATATTGAAGAGACTAGATTATGGAAGATTACATAATTAGTTTCTCATCATAAGCACAATAAGGAATCAAAACAGAATCTGACTTAGAAAAGGAACTAAAATATTCATTCTTTGCCTCCACATGCCAGATATATTCCATTTGATCCTCCATGTCTGTTCCACTTTTCTCTGCTCTGCTCTATGCCTCAAACAGCTAATTGGTATGTATCATATCAACAGAATTCCCTTCCAATTGACTCAGCCAATTGGGAACACTGAGAAAACTGAAAAGGAGGAGAAAGTGAGATCAAAGTTATATTCTATAACTCCAAGATCAGTGTGTTCTAGTAATAGCCCTTGACCAAAGATCATAGCATATCCCAAGGCTGTCAGCTCTACAGGCCTATCAATTCTTGTGAATACAACCACATAGTCCCAATATTCTTTTATATTTAGGGACAGTAAGAGCTTAGCTATTGGAGCTGGGGTTGTAGCTCAGTGGTAGAATGCTTGCCTCACACATGTGAAGCACTGAGTTCAATTCTCAGCATAAAAAATAAAGAAAGAAAAGGTGTTGTGTTCATCCACAGCTAAAAAAAAATTTAAAAAGCTTAGCTGTTTCCATCCCTAGGCCAGTGTAAGTGTCCTGTGGTTCTACTACACCCAGACATGCTTTTGTAAATAACACCTTTCTAAATAAATGCTCTTCAAATTATTTTCCTTCAAATTTTCATGTGTTTGCTCTTGGGTCTCATGACTTTCACTTTATTTTTCTAGAAAATTCAAGAGAAACTAGTCAGTGAGGAAAAACATTTCTATGAATACCCTTCTTAGGGATTGGTCCAATTTCTCTGATATGTGGAAGCTAATCCAAAGTAAGGGGGATGGATAAAAAAGAATAGAAGAAAGATCAGTGGAGTAGACAAAGCAGAATGAAAGGAAGGGCAGAGAAATGGAATAGGGAAAAACAGTGGAACGAATCTGACCTAAATTTCCTATGAACATATGTGAATATACCACAGTGAATCTCACCATTATGTATATCCACAAGACACTAATTTTTTAAAAAAAACTATGAGTAAATAGTAGAAAGATCATAAGAATAGAAGGAAGGGAACAGGGTAAGGGAAAAAGGAGGGGGAGGGGAAGTACTGGGGACTGAATTAGAACAAATTATATTCTATGCTTTTATAATTATATCAAAATGACTCATTATTTTGTATAATAAAAAAGGTAAATGGTGAGAAACATTTCCAAACACTGATGGGAGATGAAATAATTTGATTTATTATACTTTGGCCTCACTGAAACACAAAGCCATTGGTCTTCTACTTTTCCCCAATCCATTAGCCTGTATACTTTTCTCAGGTTGCTCATTAACCACGATGGAATCCACAATTACCATTTCAAAATACTTAGGCAAATACTCTTATTACCCACCTATCTTTTCATTACACCCATGTAGGTAAACCCCCTGTCTGGATGAAACCAGTTATTTGCTTTCTCTAATCCTGGATCAAGTTAGCTAGGTGCTTCTGAAAAAGTCACACAATGGGGTAAGCTGTTCTCCAATAAATTCAGTGGCAACCTTAGTGAGAACCTCCACAATTAGCAGAATCTCTCTGATTTGTATCTGCTCAACTGCTATGCTCTGAAAGCCTTTTACAAATCATCTCAATCTTCTTCAAAACTCTGATTACCACCTTTTCTTCCAGTTTGAAAGATGCCTATGCCTGATAATTCACATAAAATGCTGATGTTGTCAACAAAATATGAACATTCTAAGCACCTACCACAACTTTGCACTGTTCTATGAGCCTGGAATAGATCACAGAGAGACAAAGCATTGAGTTTTAAGAGGAAGTGGCATAGATTTGAGCATTAAAGAACTCCAACTTTGCCAGGCGTGGTGACGCATGCCTGTAATTCCAGTGTGTTGGGAGGCTGAGGCAGGAGGATCACAAGTTCAAGGCTAACCTCAGCAACTTAGAGATTTCCCAAGCAACTTAGTGAAAGCCTGTCTCAAAATAAATAAAAAAAGAGCTGGGAGCTGGACGTGGTTGCACACGGCTGTAATCCCAGCACTTTGGGAGGCTGAGACAGGAGAATTGTGAGTTCAAAGCCAGCCTCAGCAATGGGAGAGGCACCAAGCAACTCAGCGATCTAAGTGAGACACTGTCTCTAAATAAAACACAAAATAGGGCTGGGAATGTGGCTCAGTGGTCAAGTGCCCCTGAGTTCAATCCCCGGTACCAAAAAAAAAAAAGAGCTGGGGATGTTGCAAAGAGAGAAATCATTAAATCATTGACCTAGATAATATGGAGAACAAAAGCCAAGGAAAGAGAAGATTTCAGGAAGTATTTAATACTAAGAAGCCAAGTTAAATGAGAACAGAAGTATTACCAAAAGCTTGGTCCTTGTTCCTGATGCCAATCCAATGAGGATATAATTCTGAGAAGAAAAAAAAAGGAAGAAGGATTTTTTGTTTTGCTAGCAAAGGAGAAAAACAGGGGACTCCTGTCCCAGAGGCTGTGGGGAAATAGGAGGTTTTTGTTGTTGTTGTTGTTTGTTTGGGGGGGCATGAGAAGAAAGGAAACCTAAAATCTGTAAAAGAGACAAGATATCCCCACTCTCTGGGGTACCCTCCTCTCTGGAGGAGCCTCCCCATCCCTTAAATAAAACTTACTTTCTTGCCTCAGCATTTCTAATTTATTTAATCTTCAACTACAGGAGAAAGAGGACCCAATCTTCATTTTCAAGACCATAATCACTAGGCACAGTTTTCTGACCCTGAGCACATACTCACCACAGGAATGAAGTAAATGAGATTTGGGGATGATATCAGAAGATCTAAGAAATAACTATCTCCCCAATTAACAAGTGAATTACAGCTCAGGCAGGGAATGCCTGGAATGTAGCTTTTGAATCACATTTTTAAAAACTCCTTGTTTCCTCTGATGGACAGGATCACAACTCCTGGGACCTGGGAACAGAGTCCCTTGAGTTTCTGCTTTGCAAGAAAAGCAATAAACTTCTTTTTGTTTTTTCTCAAAACTGCATCTTTATTGTTGGATTGGCATTTGGGACAAGGATCAAGCTTTGGATAACATCAAGTTTCCCAGGCTGACCTTGAACTTGTGATCCTCCTGCCTCAGCTCCCTGAGTTGCTGGAATTACAAGCATACATCAAGGTGCTCTGCTTGTCGATATCTAATGTGTAAAATGTAGGTGGCTAAAAAGTGAAATGTTTTCAAGTAGAGACTTACCTATATCCCATGTATAAACTTTAAATTCACTGAGTTATCTTGAAAGAGGAATTTAAAGAAAAAGAAACTTAAACACTTCAATTATCACTTTAATGTGAAATTAATTAGTATGCACTTTTGAAAGTTCCTTTCTTATACAACATTCATGATAATGGTCAGGAATCACTTTATGACACAAAGGAAAATAATATTCAATGTGTGGGTATGGCTTGAGATACAACTTTAGTGATGTGAATACAATGTAAGGTAGGTGTTTTAATGTCCTGTAGAACATGGAGAAAATAGCAGTGCAGGTACAAACACACTTTTGAAATTCAAAATACAAATTCGAGGCGGCTGAGGCAGCCGCGGGGAACAAAGCATCAAGGAGCCCACATGCGCAAAGGAGCAGCCAAGCAGATGCTGACACATAAGCAGTAATGGTGCCTCCTACCAATCAGCGGACTTTTCCTGACTCATCCAGGAAGGACTCTGACCTCAGCAGGATCCCCTGACCAACCCCAGAGAACACAGGACTCCAAATACCTCCTCTTCCTACCTCAAGCCCTCCTCTTCCTGCCTTAAGCCTTCCCCTTCCTGCCTGGGCCCTTTAAATTTTCTGTACTGCGGAACACGCAAACGATTCTCCCGGACCTGCTCTGTTGGAGGGGGAATTTGCCCAGAAGTGTATTTCCCAATAAAGCCTTACCCAGCAGTTTTATTTACCACCTTTTGGTCTCTTGGCTGTATGATGAACATGTGACAAAGATTCTCTTGTGGACCAAACTTTAGTCAAGCTCGAACTTAAGTTTCCACCACTGTAATTGTAGAGTCAGGTCTTAGTAAGAACAGGGATTAGGTCAGTTTAGAAAGAACACCCACCCTCAAATATCTGATCCCTATAGGCTGCTTTCATCAAGAATCCTATTAGTTTACCACAGAACTACTCTGACTTCTTAATTTTCCATCCACTGATTCCCCCAACATATTCTGGCTTTTAGCTATTAATCCCTGCTTTTTCTTGTATTCAGAATTGAATCAAGTTCTAAAGTAAAGTTGCTTTTCCCTTATTTCAATATTTTCTAATTAAATCTGCTTTTATGGTTTTAACTACTGTTAGGCACAATTTTTTCCTTTAACACATGTAAAAATCTAATTAGTACTGAGGGAGATATATTAGGGGAAAGAATATTTATAATGCACATTAATTAGGAAGTGATAATGGTATACTTAAAATTATTGGTAAGCAAAAATAAAAAATATTTTCAATGAACTATGTTGGGATAATTGGCCGATAGTCTAGGGAAAAATTAAATTGAATTAAACCTCCCACCTTATGTAAAAAAAATTCCTAATAAATCACAATTTAATTATAAAATATAAGCATAGTAAATTTTTGAATCACACAAATGAAATGTAGATGTAAGTATAAAAATGAAATAATAATAGGTGTTAAAATACATAATGAAGTATCTTTATGACATTGATATGGAAAAGACTTACTAAGCATCATGCCAAAGGTATTATCTATTTTTAAATGATAAATTTAACTAATTTTAATTTAAATTTTCTTGACAGCCAAACAACCATTATTGTCAAAGTTAAAAGTTAAAATAATTTAAATAATATTAAAAAATTGTATATTATGTGACAGAATAAAAGAAAATAAGTGAAAATAAAAGGCTTTTTATTTATGTGTGTATGTATACATGTAAAGAGCATTTACAAATCAGTAAGGAAAATCACATTGTAATATTATAAAAGTTAAAAATTTAAGTGACAAAATGCATTGTCAATAAAAATATAAAAATGGCTGGGTGTGGTGGCATACACCTGTAACCCCAGCAGCTCGGGAGGATGAGGGAGGAGGATTGCAAATTCAAAGCCAGACTCAACAACCTAGAGAGGCCCTTTCTCTAAATAAAATATAAAAAGATGCTGTCTCAAAATAAAATACAAAAAAGGGCTGGGGATATGGCTTGATAGTTAAGAGTCCCTGGGTCCAATCCCTGGTGCCAAAAAAGGAAGGAAGGAAGAAAAAGAAAGGACGGAAGGAAGGAAGGAAGGAAGGAAGGAAGGAAGGAAGGAAGGAAGGAAGGAAGGAAGGAAAGAAAGAAAGAAAGAAAGAAAGAAAAAAAGAAAGAAAGAAAGAAAGAAAGAAAGAAAGAAAGAAAGAAAGAAAGAAAGAAAGAAAGAAAGAAAGAAAGAATATATAAAAAGTGTTTAGGGATTAATGGTGTACTTTAGTGGTAGGATACATGTATCAGTTCCTGGGTTCAATCCCAACTCCAAAAAGAAAAAAAAATTGCTCAATCTCACTTCAAGTGAATAAGTGCAGCTTAAAACAACAGTATATTTGTGTATATTTGTTCCTTGTAGTGACAAATATTAACAAGTTTTATAATGTTTAGTGTTCATGTAACAGTGGTTGACTTTATGCTTTGAATATAGCCCCTGCTTCTCTTTCACAGCAACTTATATTTAAAACAGACATGTTTCTTTCTCTTCCTCTCTCTCTACCCTTGCCTAATCTCAGTGGAAACAGGATTACCTTTCTTCCCCATCCTAGACAGAGTTATCTGTCCTTGAGCACACACCCGCCACAGAGAAAAATGTAATTCAGACTGGGATGGCACCAGAAGATCTCAGAAATGACTATCTCCCAAATTAACAAGTGAATTATAACTCCAAAAAATAACACATGGAATATGGTCTTTGAATCACCTCTTTAAAAACTCCCTGCTCCCCCTGATGGGAAGAATCACATCCTCTGGGACAGGAGTCCCCTGTGCTTCTCCTTTGCTAGCAAAGCAATAATTTTTTTTCCTTTCTTCTCAAAACTGTGTTCTCATTATTATATTGGCATCTCAGACAAGGATGGAGCTTTTGGTAACAAATTTGTTGGTGCAGATGGTACCCAAGACCAGCCTTGAATCAGGCTTTCTTGAGCAGGTCTGGCTCTCCAAGGAGCCCCACTTCCATGCTGAGGATGCAAGGTGGCTAGCAAATGTGTTGAGAGCCCACTGCTGGAGAGTTAGGAGATGGATGAGTTTGACTTGGGTTGAACCAGAAGAGCCATTCCTGTGAGTAGAAGGACGGACTGAGGGACCATTCCTTTTGCTTCAGGGAACTCCCACCTTCTCTCCATGAATAGTACAGATTGCTCTATACTGGTTCACTTTGAGAAAAAGGAAACTGAAAAAGTCACAACACCCTTGGCCATCTGGTAAGTCACTAGGTGTGCATGCCAAGACCTTTGAATCCACACATCTGGTTCCTCTTTGTGGGGACATTTGTGACACCACTTGTGTAGGAATCATGGTTAAGAAGCACTCAAGAGAGTTAGGCATATTGGCACATGCCTGTAATCCCACTGATTTGGGAGGCTGAGGCAGGAAGATCATGAGATCAAAGTCAGCCTCAGCAACCTAGCAAGGCCCTAAGTAACTTAGCAAGACACTGTCTCTAAATAAAATACAGACTGGGTTGGGGATGTGGCTCAGTAGTTAAGTGCTCCTGGGTTCAATCCCCAGTGGAAAGAAAGAAGAAAGAAAGAAAGAAAGAAAGAAAGAAAGAAAGAAAGAAAGAAAGAAAGAAAGAAAGAGAGAGAGAGAGAGAGAGAGAGAGAGAGAGAGAAAGAAAGAAAGAAAGAAAGAAAGAAAGAAAGAAAGAAAGAAAGAAAGAAAGAAAGAAAGAAAGCGAAATAGCACTTGAGAACATAGAGATATTTATGCCCTTATGACCTTGTCTGTTCTAGGTTCTCATCTGTTTGTTGGCCTTGGCTTTGGTAATTCCCTCTGGTTTTCTGTCTGTGTTTTTCTTTGTATCTGTTACTTCCTCTTTTAAGATATGGACAATACTGCATTGATCCTAAAGGTAGTCTCTTGGGAAAGTTCTTGACTGTTCTGTTTTAAATGATCCCATCTGTCAGTCATGGTTTTGGAAATCCTTTCTGGTTGTCTGTTTTTTGTACAATCTTGCAATTGGAGTTGGTCTATCAGAAGTAAAGTAAGTTAAAGAAAGGGACACCTACAGGTATAAGCCTATCTAAGAAAAAGATAATGTTTCACAGTAATGATCTGGCCTTTGAATAGCTTTCTGGATTATTATGCCATCTTGTAGTTGGAGTTGGTTTATCAAAGGTAAAGTAAGTGGAAGACATTTGTATGTGCAAGTGTATCTGTTTTAAAGGTTGCTTTTGGTCAGCCGTGATTTCAGGGATCCTCTCTGGTTGTATGTCTCTATGTGTCTTTTTTTTTTTAAATCTGTTACTGGACCTTTATAACATGGGGTGTTCTGTGTTGGTTTTACTGGTAGTATCTTGAGAAGAGAGATCTTGGCTGAATGGGCCATGTATAGGTATAAGCCTCTCTAAGAAAATGATGTTTTACTATAACACAATCTGGCCTTTGAATGGTTTTCTGTATTATTATACAATCTTGCAGTTGAAGTTGGTCTGCCAGAGGAAGAGATTCTGCATGTATAGACATTTATGCAGTAGCATGATAAAGAGTCTAAACAGTTAGTAACTAATTTGAAGGTGCCAAATTCATGGCCTCTGGTGTGCAAGAATAGTAGAAAACCAGAAGAAAAGGTTAAAAAATATTTAAATCTCTTCAGCCCAGTTCTGGCATTTCTGGCACTGTTTCTCAGCCTGGCCACAGACAGCCACAGATCATATCACAGTGGGTCAAGGACACCAGCCCTGGGCTGAAAAACAATCCCAGGAAAAGCTTCCTGGGCTGTAAAACTGGGTAGGGAGAACTTGGCCTCTGCCCTGCCTTCCAGCCCCTTTTGTTCATGGGGCTGGAGGCTGCTGGCCACAAAGATGTGACAATAGATTTTAGCACTGTCAGTCTATGATCTGGGAACAAGAAGAGTCTCCCCTTTTAAGATCTCACAGGTCACACCATTTGGCTGGGTGATATCCATCACTGGGACAGAGAAGTTCTTGTTATAACAGTATCCCATCAAACTAAATGAATGGGGAGACAGGCAAGATAAGCAACTATACTCAGAAAAGAAAAAAAAAAAAACTAAGGCCAACCCCTGCTTTTTTGGCAGCCTCTGCAAATGTATACAAAGCAATTTTCAGGGAAGCATAAAAAAAGATTGAAAGTGTCTCCCCCATTGAATATCAATATGCCTAGTATAAGAAAAAGGCCCAAAAGAAGACGGGGTATAATTGACAATGGAGAGCTCACTTAAAGTGGATGGCATTGTGATTATGATAAGAGGGACAGATCAGGCTCAAAGATAACCTGTGCTCCAACCTCTTGAATGCCATCTGGGAAAAAAAAGTTTGGGGCACAGTTCTTGTGTATGTCAGATTGTCTGATCCCTCTCCTGGAAATTTGTTGTGTAAATTAAATGCATAGATACCATTCATAAGGATTATCTCAGAATATGAATTTAAGAAAGGGTATGAAACTAGAAAAGGTAAAAGAAAGTTATAGGTATGGAAATGTATTTTCGTACCAAAAATCAGAAGGTAAAAGAAATGTTCTGGGATGAGAAAATATTTTGTCTGGTAAAGTAATATTCTTGTGCTAAAGACCAAGATGACAGAGAGGACAAAACTAAGGATATAAACAAATTGTATAATGTCTAAATAAGTTGCAAAATGTTTGTTAAAGGTAAATCTCAAATAGTTTGTATATGATTAAATTGGCTATAATTAGCCCAAAATTATTCAAATATTAATTTACTAATATGAAGCACAGTCTGAAACATTGATCTACTCTTATCTTTCAAGATAATTTTGTTGTATTTGTTAGGTTTTATTACTTAGAGAAAATAAGTCTTAAAGGAATTATGGTTTGTACCTGTTTTAAAGTCTTTTAAATGACTACTTCATAACTGGTTAAACAACTGTTATTTTAGGTTATAACATTATAGTTGACACCGTAAATATATGTGACTATGTATGTGTATACATCTGAAAACTATATCTGTCTAAGCCTTGTCTAAGTTATGTAAAAGTTTGCAAAATGAAAGTTTATGTAAGTTTACCAGCAAGTTAACAAATTAGTGCTCTCTTTTGTACATGGTGTCTGACATAGAAGGGCCACACTGCCATTTGAAGACCTGTCTTATATCTGTTTGCTTTGACTAAGTCAATTTCTGGTCATTAACATTGTTTCCTAAATGTAGAAGAGATTTAAAGCTATCCTTTGATTTTTGCTAGTGCTGCTAACCCATGCAGTCCTGTGATAATTGTTACCATGCAGTATGGATTCTAAATTTTACTTTAAAATTAAACTTACTTAAATGTAAAGTTTAGGAGAGCACTTTACCAAGTTGGTATTCTCCAAACTAAAATTGTCTGTAGCAATAGACTTCTTCAGATTTACATAGAAATAACAAATTTGGTTGGTATTTATTTATGTCATTTAATTTTTATAGCTGGATAAAGGTAACCTAGTGTCAATAAGTTATACATACATACATACATACATATATATATATATATATATATGTATGTAAAGAGTAACACAAAGTTATATGTATGTGTTATATGTATGTGTATATAACTTTGTGTTACTCTTTACACTGGAATAGGGATTTTAATGCTTTTTGTAAATAATAAGGATAGCCTGGTTTGTGCAAAGGTTGACAGTGTGGAACATGAAAATATTCTGCCACCTTTTCCACAAAAGGAAAGTTAAGAGCTCCCTTAGCCTCTCTGATTATGTTTCAGATGTGATGTTGTATTATGTTAACTAATATTCAGATGGACTCAGGAATTAATACATGAGAACTTTGTACAATAATATTTTAAAGGGAGGGGGCAAAGATCAGATTCAGAAATAAAACATTTTTTAATATTTGTCAAGAGGCCAGGCTCACCTGAGGTAAAGCTCAGCCTCTCATCCTTCTCCATATTAGGATGGCTCCAAAGTAGACTACAATTAAGCTTATTTAAAGTTGTGTTCAAAGGATAGATTTTTTTGTTGTAAAGATTACTGTGATCTCAAAGCAAACAGTAAAAGTTTGGGTAACCTGTAAAAGGTATTTAGGTTTGTAAAAGAGCTTCTATAAAAGTAAACTTATGTAGAGAGCCGCCCAGGGGCTGTGTGGAGTATCGCACATCATAGCCTATTGAATAGGAGAATCTGGTATCTGGGAATGACCAGTGGACATTTCCTCTGGTTGACTGCCCTGACTCTTTGTGAGCCCTATTCAAGATCTGCCAAAGATCACACACAGCACCGAGATGGGGTGACCTGCTGTAGCCACAATGCCCCTCTGAGATGGGTGTGACCTGCCAAAATGCCAATCACCCTGCTGACCGCAAGACATCATGAAGCAAGACTCTGCCCTTGAAACCTTATCCCTACTTTTAATGTACCCCCTTAAATAAATCATGGGAGTCATTTTATTGTTGTCTAGCTCCAGCTTTCATGTGGACTGGACCTATTGGGGCTCCAACATCTGCAACTACCTTTTCTGACTTTGTCTTTTGTTCTTTACTAATTATTCTAGATGTTAATTTCTCAGGAGGCTTATCCCTCCAAGCAAGTGATAATTCCCTGGTGAAGTGCTGTTCACCTCACAATAAACATATGTATTTGAGTTCATAAATATATGGGTCTTCATAGAGGCTAAATGGACATCAAAAATACATTAGTGTTCATTTTGCATTCTCATTATAAAACTTATAACTGTTGCCTGTTATATTTTTGCAGAAATACTACTTCTAACAGAATCTGAATTAATTTGAGACAATAAGCCATCACCCATAGGACACAAAGGATATAATGCTGACTTGCATTAAAAGAAAGGAGTAACTGTAAAATTACATATATTGAAGTTATAACCCATTGCTTCCACTTTAAGATTGGTGAAACTGGCCTACATATGTTTAAAACCCAAACCATGGAAACCAAATCAAGTAAGTAAAAGAGCCAAGGAACAGAAGCCAACATATTGGCCCTTATCCTCTAAGGTCAGCCAAGACCCAGAGAATGACAGGACCCTTCTCTGGGCCATGCAACTCCAATGAGTCACCCAATCTGCCAATCCGGGAGATTGAGAGGACTCTAGAGAACAGGAAGCCAACCAATGTGCTATCTGCAAAGAGGAGGATCTTTGGAGATGGAAATGTCCCCTATGCTTCCAAGAGAAGCCACCTATGGACAGCAAGACTCTGACCCATCCTGGCAGATGGCACCACTGTTAGAGGAAAGCTAAAGGAGGTAAGTGGCTTTGTACATGTTCCGAAGAGTGATCTCTTTAGAATCTCAGCTGACTCTTAAGAGTAGACAGGAACAACAACATTAGTTTTGACCAACTTGTCTTAAACATCTGGCAGGAGAGTGTAGCCCAAGCACAATCTTACATGGACATTTAAAAGGAAAGACAATGTTCTTTTCAAAATGTAAGCTAAAATACATACTTGTGCCAGCCCTACAAAAAGTAAGTAAAGTTGGAAAGGTTCTTGTGTGGGAGTGCCTAATAATGATCACAAAGGACTCTAGAGTCACAGGCATGACTTGAGTAAATTTGAGCCTACTCTCATAGACCTACAAATATTTCTAACGGTCTACATAGATAAACTAAACCTGTTTTTCACTGGCATGATCATGAGTTACTGTCTTCATGGTTTTCAGAGACTGGCTGAAATATTAATTGCTTTTATGCTAATTGTTTACAAAATAATGCTTTGCTGTCTTGTTTATTGTTGTCTTAGCATGGTACCTGCCCTATGTATGCATTGTCCAGTCACCTTACGTCTGCTACTGTGGATGTCTGGACTGCTCTGTGCTGAATACCTTTAACTGTCCATGCCCCACCTGATAGAAAGCAAGGACTTTGAGTTACTTCCCTTAACTTCACCCTCTTTCAGTAAGAAGCAGCGTGGAGATGTGGTTGCCCATTTTTGCATAGAAATGGAATGTATAAATTGACAGTGGGGAAATATAGCAGTGGCCCAATTTACTTTTTTTTCAGGCCTGAGAACCAAACTCAGGGCTTTGCACATGCTAGGCAAGCACTTTGCCACTGAGCTAAATCTCCAACTCCCACATTATGTTTTGAATATAGCCCTTACTGCTCTTCCATAGCACTTTATTTGTAAATTGGACATGTTCCTTTCTCTTCCTCTTTCTCTGCTCCTCCCTAATCTCTCCCCATTTCTAATCTCAGGGGAAATAGGAACTTTCTTTCTCATCCTAAGCAGAATTATCTGTGCTTGAATACACATCCACCACAGAATGAAGTAAATCAGACTTTAGGGATGGCACCAGAAGATCTCAGAAATGACTTTCCAAATTAACAAGGGAATTACAACTGCAACAGAGAACACATGGAATGTAGTCTTTGAATCACCACTTTAAAAGCTCCCTGCTTCCCCTGATGGGCAGAATTACAGGCTCTGGGACAGGAGTCCCCTGTGCTTCTCCTTTGCAGCAGAGCAATAAAACTTCTTTCTCCTTTTCCTCAAAACTGTGCCCTCATTATTGGATTTCTATTAGGGACAAGGACCAGACTCTTGGTAACAGGAGCGCAAAAGGTTTTTATGGAAAGAAAAAGAGGCATTGAGGCCTAAGGCTGGGCAGGGGTCTTCCTCATCTAGGGCAATTGTAGGCATTTTCTAGAATATCACAATTGATTGGCCTCCTGGAGCTAGATATTAAGAAAGGGTGTTATAAAGGCCATCTGGATTCTGTTAATCTAAAGAAACATTTGACAGTTTAGCCAAAGGATTGGGGAGTTAAAAGGGCAAAATAAAAGAGGGAATGGTGAACAATTAGAAAGGAACCCCTGTTACAATCTTTCTAAATGGCAATTTTTATCATATTTATTCAATGTGTATACCCTTCTAGAAATGCATGTTTGTCTAAGTATTCCAAGAACATATTAGGTAAATTCAAGAGATGAATGAACAAGCATGATTATCAACAGCTCTTTATAGTTGTTAAAAACAGTAGAAATGGGAGAATATAACTAATTCAGAAAGAGACAATAGGATAAAGTAGGATACATGATGACTATCTGAAATCACTTATATGATCATGTAGGTCTGCCTTTATTGGCATTGAAATAATATGAGAATATGTTGTCAGAGAAAAGAAAATTTCAAAGAGCATGTTTCATATAAATCATAAAATGTGTGCATAAAACATGTTATGATTTAGATGAGATGCCCCCCAAACATCACATGTGAGACAATGCATGAAGGTTCAGAGAAGAAATGTTTGGGTTGTGAGAACCTTAACACAATCAGTTATTTATTCCCCTGATAGGGATTAACTGAGTGGTAACTAAAGTGGTAGGGTGTGGCAGGAGGAGGTGGGAATGGGGTGTGGCTTTGGTGTATAGATTTGTATCTGGCGAGTGAAGTCTCTCTCTTTGTTTCCTGATCATCTTGATGTGAGCTGCCTCCCTCCACCACCCTCTCCTGCTGTGATGTTCAGCCTCACCATGAGCCCTGAGGAATGGAGCTGGCTTTCTATGGACTAAGACCTTGGAAACCATGAGCCCTCAAATAAACATTTGTACTCTATAATTGTGCTGGTAAGGTCCTTTAGTCACAGAAGCAAAAAATCCAACTAAAACACTCATGTGTATATGTGTTTTTATGGGAAAAATCTATGCAAATCAACAGCATAGTTTCAATAGTGATTTTGTTGAGGTGGTAATTTTGTAGATGATTTTTGCTTATTTCTTCCTTCTTTATTAACTGAATGTTTGTGTGAGTTTTTGTTTTTCACAAAAAATAATAAAATTGTATTTTGAGAAAAATAAATTCTTTAGCCATTTTCCAAAATACATGAAGAAATTGTAATAAGGATTTAAGATTCTTCACTTGGGCCTGCAAATGTCCAATGGGTAAATAACTAAAAGAAGGATTTTAAAATATTGGCATCTCTGCCTTCATTTTTGCATCTGTCTCCTTTGCTCTGAGTTACTTGAATTCCAGGAACAACAGTTCTGAATAAACATCTTGTTATTAGTCAAAACTACCCTCCTGGCCAGAGCAACTTTCTGCTTGTGGAAGAGTTACACCAGATCAATCCTGAGATAATGATCAAGAAAGGAACTGCTTCACTATGCATATCCTTGTCCCCTTTTTCTACAGAATCTGCAAGTCCTGTCAGTACCTCTGAAAGCATGCCCAAGATGCTTGATCTCACTTGCTTTCTCACTTGGTCATATTGATTAAAGCTTCTTTCATGCTTTTCACCATTATTTTTTTCATTTGTTTTTGAACTAAGTGAGTAGAATAGATTTGTTAGGATCCTCAGAGTTGTGCCTCTGGCCTAGGAATTGTACTTGGCTAAAACTGCATAAATTTATTGCTGTTGAAGATGACCCAAACTACTATTAGATGACCCAAACTACAGCTATAGATCAGGGAAACACAAAGCTCTTGTTGAACTTACTGAGGAATCAATGAAGAGAAAATCTAAAAACATACTGTGGTAACTGAAGTGGACTATACTTGCCACCTATTGCTATATAAGAAGTCACCCTAAAAGTTGCTAACCAGAAACAACAAACATTGATTATGATAGTTGCTCTTGGTGTCAGAATCCTAAAGCATTTCATCTGAGTGGTTTGGGTTCAGAATGTCTCATGATGTTACAATTAAGGAGTCAACCAATGTTGTAGTCATCTTGAAATTCAGCTGGGAAATGAAGCCACTTCTGAGCTCACTTATGTAGTTACAGGCCAGGCCTCAGCAGCTCATATTCCAACCTTATTCATGCAGCACCCAATCTCCAAATAGCTCCTCATCTCTTCCCCTATATTTCCTTAATTAGAATTGAGGCAGTCAACCAGGAAGGACATGAATATTAGGAGATGTGTTGAACCCAGGATGCAAAGAAAAGACCACAGACTTCAATTTTAAATCATATTAAGCAAGCTTATATTGTGTACACAAGAGGGCTGATCAGTGGCTGTCTCATTCAAAAACAGGGCCAGAACAGCATTTGGTTGAAGAGCAGGGAGGTTATTATAACACAAAAAGTTACAAAGGTAGGTATCTTAGGAATGTACGGTTAACAAAATTCTGGCAAGCATAATACAGAAGCAAATAGTAAATTAATGACTCACATGGCTTTAGTTAAAGCCAGACATGGTTATCTTAGTCAAAGCTGAGATTTAGGGAGGGCAGTTTTTAGTCAAAGCTAGACATGGTCCAAGCAAGTAAAACAGAAATAAACATTTTATGACCTTGGGTCGAGATGGCTCCCAACTTTAAGATAGAATTAGGCTGGGTTTATCATTTCCCCCTTCTCTTATGTATGTCCCTTTTAAATCTTTGATAGGGAGCAATCAGCATTGTCCATAATATAAGTTAATAATAATAACCAATAAAAGAAAGACACAAATTAAGTTGTTTTGATAGTTATTACACATTTTTGTCTAAGAATCTGTCTTTTTTAGACTCCAGTCTTATTTATTTTGGGGGGTAATACAAGAGTAGGCTAAGTTACATTAAACTATTTTTTAAATGTCCAGGGATGGCTGTGTTTTGCTTTAACTCTTTTTGTTAACTGTTTGAGATGAAGCAGGTCAAATTGACTTTTGTTTTTATCTATTGTTAAGAGTCAGGGGCTGGGGCTGTAGCTCAGTGGTAGAGCGCTTGGCTCATATACATGAGTCACTGGGTTCTATCCTCAGCACCACATAAAAATAAATAAATAAAATAAAGATATTGCATCCATCTACAACTAAAAAAAATTTTTAAAAAAAGAGTCAGCTGAGGTTTCATGGAAGTCACTCATGGGGAACTTGAAAGCAGATTTTTAGCTCTACCAGTGACACTTGTGCTAGGATGGGTCTAGGTCTCGCTGACCATGTGGCTTTCCTTGTAAGCATCAGGATGTCTACCTTCTCCAATGATCCTCCTCTTTATAGTAATGGCATTTATTGGCTTTTAGTTCTCCAGTGGTCTCATTAATCTCCTGATTGGGAGGTTATGTGGCCCAGAATTGTAAAGCTTGTTAGAGAAGTTCCCTTGTTCCCTGGATTTAGGCTGACTCAGAGGGCAAGAGCCAAATACTGTTTTTAGGGGGGTGCTTTTAATTTAACTTTAATTTTTAAGTCTTGGTCTTAAACATCTAGCAAGCCAGTCTCACCAGTCTTAAACTAAGGGTGCTGGGCTTTAACTTTAACTTTTTATAACTTTATAGTTATTTACTCTCTTTATTTAACTTGGATCTGTAGCTCTTAATGAAAAAATCTAGATTCTGTAACATAGTAAAATACTTTAAAGTAATGGTTGTTGTTTAACCAAAGTTGTATAAACTTTATTTTTTTTGAGATTAGTTTTCCCAAGTGATAAAACCTGACAAATACAAGAAAAGTATCTTGATAAGAGCAGAACAATATTTTAGACTTTGTTTTATATCAGTACATTAAATTCTAAATAAATTTGTGTTAATTATAGCCAAATTAATTACAAATATGAACTTTGTGAAATTTACCCTATATTTAGACCCTCTTGTCACTTACTTAGACCTTTTTTCCATCACTTACTTAGAAGTTTTATCACTTACTTAAACCTTCTTGTTTATTTTATTATATAAAGACTTTTTTTACTCAGAAACACTTTTTTTTACTAAATATAGTTTTTATACCCAGAACCTTTTAATTTTTTTAATCCGTTAATCCCTTCTCCTGTTTACATCCTGAAACAATCCTTGTAACTTTTTAAATTTAGAAAACTTACCCCATTTTAATGAGAAGAAATACTTTGCTATTTATAGTATTTTAATTGAAACAGTTGAAACTTTTGGGCTTTACATATATAAATATAAACCTTTGTATATAGAATTACATCTGTTTACCATTTTATGAAAACACAATTTTTTAGTATATAGAATTATACTTGTTGGGACTTTAAATTTAGTAACCTTGTTTTTAGTGATGACAAAGCAATTTTAAACACATTTTTATTTATCAAAACTTCAACAATGTTACCCTATAGAATTTAAAGGAGTTAAAACTACTTGATGTTAGATTTAACAGTATTTTAGATGTAAATTAATTATATGTTTAACACACACATTTGAGTAATCCTATGTTAAATTTAATTTACTTATTTTTATTATAAAAATTAAGATATTATACAGTTTTGGTTTAGGCTATCCAAATTAAAAGACACTTTTGGTGGGGAGGTCTCAGACTGGTTTATTGAGCTTGTAGGCTTTTTTTTAATTTATATTTTAATGTAAGTCTTGGTGGAGGTCTGGAAGGAGCTGGGGACAATTGATGTTCTGAGCAGAAACCTTACGCCTAAGGCATTTTAACTATTTTTTTTAGTTGGTAATTAGATAGGTTGGATCATGATATCTTAGTTTTTATTACTTTTGAGAACAAAGTTACTATGTTAAGTTCTTTATTGAGTTAAGCTATCGGCTGTTAAGCAGATCCTTCTTTTGTGTGACCATCTAAAGGGCTATTTGTTTTTTTTAGAGATAAACAGGTTAAATTTTGCTCCATAGGTAAGCTGAAGACATGGTGGGAGGGGATGCAGGGCAGTTGGGCTGTAGAAGACGGCAACTCATGGACCTCGTGCCAGGAAGTGGCACCATGCAAGAGCCAGCAGCAATGTGGCATTGAGCCCGAGAAGAAGGAGAGGCAGCAGCCTCAGGGCAAGCAGCCAGCTTGGATGCTGCTGGCCACACGTCTGCAGGCGCTGAGCAAAATGTACTCACAGCACCGTGCAGTCCTGCTTAATGAAAGGGGGATAAAGTTTGTCCAGATTTTTTAAAATACAGCTCAAAGGAGTATCAGGCTTACTTGCCTTACTACCCTTTATCTAAAATTATCTTAAGTTTATATCAGAGAAGAAACATATGAAAAGGCAGAGAAAACATAAAACACAGAACAAGAAAGAGAGGATCAAAAACCAGGCACCAAATCCCAGACAGCAGTGCGATGTCTTACTAATGCTCTGGGTAGGAGTTCATATGTGCCTTGTCAGACATCTAACTATCCTCAAAAGGAATTCCACCAAACCAGTACCAGGGGCAGTGCAACACCTCACTACTGCCCCAGACAGGAGGTCATGCATCTCGCCAGACATCTCACTGTTCCCAGTAGACATCTCTCTTAAAACTTAATGCCAGATGTGATAGGGGCACCACTTACCTGTGGAGGCCTCTTCCACTAAATGCTTGTTAATATTTTAGTGCAACAGTTTACTACAGCAATCCAACAAACCAAAGGCACACCCCAGGACCTTGGAACATCTCAAGGTGTGCACCCCCTGAGGCAACACTCTGGCCTCAGAGTCCATAGAGTGAAGGCCCAGCTTCAGAATTTTGGTAGTCTGGATCTCACTGAGACCTCCAAAATGTTGAACCCAGGATACAAAGGAAAGATCACAGACTTCAATTTTAAATCAAATTAAGCAAGCTTATATCATGTATACAAGAGGGCTGAGCAGCAGCTGTCTCACCAAAAAACAGGGCCAAGACAGTATTTGGTCCAAGAACAAGGAGGTTTTTATAACATAAAGAGTTACAAAGGTAGGTATCTAGGAATTTACAGTTGACAAAATTCTGGCAAGCGTAATACAGAAGCAAATAGTAAATTAATGACTCACATGGCTTTAGTTAAAGTCAGACATGGTTATCTTAGTCAAAGCTGAGATTTAGGGAGGGCAGTTTTTAGTCAAAGCCAGACATGGTCCAAGCAAGTAAAACAGAAATAAACATTTTATGACCTTGGGTCGAAATGGCTCCCAACTTTAAGATAGAATTAGGCTGAGTTTATCAGTTGAGGGTCTTCAGGGATCAATTTAGAGACTCTACTAACATAGACCAAAACCAGAAATGATAACAAATATAAACAAACTAAAAAGAAAAGCTAAGAATTGCTTTATATGTAATAGGCAAAAACTTAATCAACAGAAGAATGGATAAACAAATTATGATATATCCATATAGTAGAATACTACTTAGCAATAAAAAGGAACAAATTACTGATTTAGACAACACTATTGATGACTCATACAGAAATTATATTGAACAAATGAAGTTGCACTCTAGGCAGACATGGTAGCACACACCTGTAATCCCAGCTACTCAGGAATCTAAAGCAGGAAGATTACAAGTTAGAGGCCAGCCTCAGTAACTTATTCACAACCAGTCTCAAAATTTAAATATATATATATGGCTGGAGGTGCCACTCAATGGTAAAGTGCTTGCCCAGCATGCACAGGGACCTTTGCGTTTAATGCTCAGAACTGCAGAAGAGAAAGAAAAGCTAGACTCTAAAGAGCAAAGATCATATTATTATCCCTTTATATGCAATTTCAAACATGAACTATTCATCTGTGGTGGAAGATATCAGAAATATAGCTATTTCTTGGGGTGAAGATTAACTAAAAACACCTTGAGCAATATTTCTGGGGTGATGAAAACATTCTATATCCTGATTAGGAATATGAATTACACAGTTGCATGCATGTGTCAAAATTTAACAACTGATGCACTTAGTATCTGCAAATCTCTTTGCACATAAATGTTATATTAAAGTGGATATAAATATGAAACTCAAAAACAGAAAGAAAAACTAAGGTTTATTCAATATTGGATGAGTTTAAAAGGATGAACACATAATCAATTCCTTTGAAGTCTTCCAAAAACAAATGAAAATTCTAATCTTTCTAAAGACAATGTCAGAAATATTGAGAAACAGCTGGATGAATAGCAATTTTTCAGCACTGGGAATTAAATTTGGTTCAAGTTAAGGGCAATGTAAAGGATAAAGGGATTTCTCAATATCCAGTGTTATGGTGAAAACAAGCCATTTAATGAAAAGAAATTCTGGCACAGGAGATGGATGAAAAAGGAGCTAAAAAGAGAAGATCACCAATTTAGTTAAGAGATTGAAATAAAAAAATAAATGATATTTGCCTTAAATCATTAAACCACAGAATGAGTCAGAACTACTACTCTGATGTACTAACTTAGGTCCTACTGTTCTTGGTATTTGCTTATCTTACCTACAAACATGAGTATAATTAAAGTATTGTTTTCACTTGAAACCTACAAAAGGAAACTGTGTTTTTATCTTTTCTTTCCACACACTGAATCTAAACTCTTAATGATATGACTCCTTCTAGTTTCAAAAGTTTCATCCTCAGACCAACTTTAATAAAGAAGAAAAAGATTTGTCTCTAAAGCTAGGGGGAAAGTTTTAATTGAAACCACTCTCCAGAGTCAGCACAGAGTTGAAGCAATCAAGACCAGCTTTTCTCTCTTGTAAAGAAATCTGCAGCAACACTGCAGTCTACCTATTCCGATTTGTGCTGCTTAAGCATGGAATATCCATTTGAATAAAACCACTTGTTTTTCTGAAGTGTACTGTTTTTATTGCAATAATTTTATTTTGCTTTCCCCAATAAGGAAGTGATATCCATATGATTCAGTTTTACTAGAAATATTTCAAATGGAGTCACTAAAAACTTCAAAACCACACCAAATATAATTCTATATTAAGAGCTTTGGGGTAAGAAAGCCACAGTGAAAGTCATACTAAAAGACCAATTTCTCACGAAATTTTGGAACATTATTTCCCATGTCAGAATCCAAAGCAGAGCCACAAGGACTATAGACATATTTTGAACACGTACATGTACACACACACACACACACACACACAAACGCACATACACGCCTCTACTAATTTTATCTGGGAGACCTGAAAAGCTTAGATTAAAAGAATAGCACTAAATTAAATGAGATAGTATGTCTTATTGAAGTTTTCTTTCATTTTAGCAGATTCAACACTTCCTAGAAAGGATGATTATTACTACAATCTGTAAAATTAAGGAATGACCCTACAATGTCCCTTGACCCCTTGACATATGCACTTGGTGAATTTGGTCCATAAAACACAGACTGCTTTAAAAGATTTCCTCATTCGAAATAATCTCATCAACAGACAACCTATTCCACACAACTTTTCCTTTATTATTTTACAACTTTTCTATTTCTTCTGAATATCCAATTAAGCAAGCCCAGGTGTGGTTTTACAATAAAGATGCATGTTTTACAGAAAGAATAGAACCACTGGATTTTTTATACATACCAAAACTGGAATGCAATTAACTGGTGATGAAAGGAAGATCTATTTTTCTGTTTTACTTCTTCTCTCCCTTTTGTCATACTTTGTCTACTAACATTGCTAATGGACACATTTTTGGAGTTCAAAGGAAAAGTTCAATCAGAATAACATAAAAATATCAGATAAACAGACACACATACATTTCATTGTCTTATAAAAAAGAAAAATATTCTGTCTCCTGTTAATTGGCCTTAGTATTATTATATGAGAAAAATAAGCATAGAAGGCTTTGAATTCTCATACACAATCAAGGGTGCGGTAATGAATATTTCAACAGGCATATATTTTGAAGTTTTAATTAAAATCAGTAGTGCTATTGATATTGTAATGTCTTACAGTAACACCCAGACAAGTAATCACCTGCCTCCCAAGTGAATGGCGATACACATGCAGTTAATTATAAAAGACTTTGTAGCTGGAACCACCTTGGAATCACCAAGATTTAGAGCAAGTGTTCATATATTTAACTACAGGGGACAACTCCACTGGTGCAGCAACATGAGTAGTTATTTCACTTAACTCAGATGCAGCATGTCTCCTTATTAGGCCCGGTGACTGAACTCTTGTTGTAAACTTTGCCTATCTTCTCTGGCACCACAATCTTCCTGCTTCCTGTAGTCAAGGCAACTTATCTATTGCAGAGATCTACCAACAGAGGTCAGTAAGGCCGTTTGGAGAGATAATCCTGTTTTTGAATTTATTTGCCACCTACCATCTTCATGGGTTATGTATGAACAGAGAGTTTCACTGGAACTAAAATAGTTTTATGGATGTATTGCTCTTAAGTTCTCACTCTGAAGATCTTTGGAAGCTCCTCATTCTTCCTTCACTAAAATGAATCCTTAGAATGAGAGAATTTAGGAATCAGGCTGACTAAACCAGAGTGCTTAAAAATATACTCAGCTGCCAAAAGTTCATTCTGGGTCTTAAAGATACTAAAAACACCAACCACAGACACTTTAAAGTTAAACTTGTGAAAGGGTCACAACTTATTTAGTGACTTTAAAAAATGATTTTAATGAAAATCAATTGTACTTCATAAAATAAAAGCCAGCACAGGAAGAATCTTGCTTAAGTTTTTACAGAAAACTTATATTTCAAGTGGGAGGGAAGGAGGAAAAAAGAAAGGAAGGGAAAAAGTAGAAAGTAAGGACAAATAGATTAAAAAAAAAAACAAGAAATTGCCAAATTTTTCTGGCTAGCTGAAAAGTAAATTTTTTTCTTGAAAATTGTAGATTTAGTGATAAATTTGCTTCAAAACCCAAACATGCAAGCACAAGGAGTACTAGTCTCTCATCATAAGGATTCATCTTTGTAATCCTGTCGCGTCCACCACTCTTAGAGGATGAATATAGCCCCAGGGACTTGGAATCTTGCTGATCTCCCAGGATTTCCTAAAATATACCAAAAATATCTCATATATCAAAGAAAAGACAAGCTTTGAAATATCAGTGGTACATTGATTTTTCTGAGTAGGGTTAAGAAAACTTACCACGGTTGTATTCAGACCAATTCTAATGATACAATAGTTATGAGCAAGCTTATAAATATTACCCTTCTTCTTTCACGTACCATTGGTTAGTCTAGTCTGGAATGAAACTGGGTAACTGTGATATTGTCATAAGGAAATTCTAACACTAAACAATGATATTTAGAAATCTTAAAAACAGGCAATATAGTAATCCCAGCACTTAGGGAGGCTGAGACAGGAGAATCGCGAGCTCAAAGCAAGCCTCAGCCATGGCAAGGCGCTAAGCAACTCAGTGAGACCCTATCTCTACATAAAACACAAAATAGGGCTGGGGATGTGGCTCAGTGGTCGAGTACCCCTGAGTTCCATCCCCGGTACCAAAAAAAAATAAAAATGAAAACAGGCAATATAAAGTTCACAAATCTAAGCAGAATATTGATACCTAGTAAATCTTTGAAGCAATCCACTAGAAATTATTGTATACTTAATTTTAGGTCCTGAGTCAAAAACTAAAAAGATAAAGTTGACCAAAGTGTGATACATTTCATTCAAAACCCATATCCTTAACAGATGTATGGAATATGTATAATAGCTTATTCTCATTTCTAATTTTAATAAATGTAAATATAGCATTGTTAATAAACTGTCTCCATGCTGAGAACATTAGATGAATCTGACATGTTTATGTTAGTCAACATTTTAGTCACTGTGATTAACACAAAGAGGAGGAGAAGTTTATTTGGGTTCATGGTTTCAGAGATCTCAGTCCATGATCAGTTGACTCCATTGCTCTGGGCCTGAGTGAGACAGAGCATCATGGTGGCAGGGTGTGATAGAAGAAAGCTCCTCAGCTATTGGCAGCCAGGAAATAGAGAAGGGGGAGAGGAAAAGGTGGGAGGGAGGTAGAGAGAAAGAGAGAGAACATGCAAGAAACCATGGGGACAAGACAAAATCCCCAAGGGCATGCTTCCAGTGACCTACTTCCTCCAGTTACACCCCACCTGCCTACACTTACCACCCAGCATTCCACTCAAATTATTAATCTATTAAACAAAATAACCATTGATAAGTTAACAACTCTCATACTCAAATTTTTTCATCTCTGAACATTGCTCCCCTGCTTAACATGAGCTTTGGGAGGGCTATCTCATAGTGAAACTATAACAATGTTCTTCCTGTGTAACACAACACCATCAAACAATTGAAAATGATCCCATAGTAAAGTAATTGTCTTAAACCAGTATTAAAAATCTACAAATAAAAATAACAAATTACAGTTCATATTGAAAACAAAGAAAAATGACCAAGTCAACTTAATCCAATCAAGACCCCTGGTTTTCCCAGCATTTCTCCATGACTCTGCTTATTGCTCTTGAATAACTTGAATAACAATAACGCTCCATCTTCACTGAATACTCACTGAGTCCAGGTCATATGGTGGTCATTCTATAACCATTAATTCATTCAGCATTCCCCAAGCCAGAATAATTTGTATGCTCTCTAACATATTGAAGATATGGGACTGGGGTTGTAGCTCAGTGGTAGAGCACTTGCCACGCACATGTGAGGCACTGGGTTCACTCCTCAGCACCACATAAAAATAAATAAATACCATAAAGGTATTGTGTCCATCTATCATTAAAAAACATAAAAATATGGAGGTTCAAGTTTATAAATTTCCCCAAATTTACACAGCTGGTAATTAGTAAGTGAAACCATTATTTGAACTTTGTTTTTAAAATACTATATTGCCTTACACATCTCTCCTTCACATCTGATCTATAGCTCCTATGTTGTTTTCAATATTAGGTGTTCAGGACTTCCGGCAAGATGGCGGCTTAGAGGGACGCAGCTACCAGTCTCCCCAAACAAAAGACCAGAAACTGCGGTACAACCTTCTCCCACCCGGCTTTTGGACAGCACGGAAGGAAATTTCACTCGCACGGGTAAGCAGAGCCAGCAGCCGTAGACACAGCGCGACTCCAGCGGCTGTGGCCGAAAGCGGCCCGGGGAAGCGTGGCTGCGGGAGGCGGTCCCAGCGGCTCCGCTGGGAGCCATAACTCAGAACACCACTCCTGCAACTGAGGCTCAAAGCGGCCCCGGGTGCGTCTGTGGGAGGCAGTCCCAGCGGCTCCTCCACTCCAGCAGCTGAGACCCAAAGCGACCCCGGGCGCGTCTGTGGGAGGCAGTCCCAGCGGCTCCTCCACGCCAACAACTGAGGCCCAAAGCGACCCCGGGCGTGTCTGCGGGAGGTAGTCCCAGTGGCTCGGCCAGGAGCCATAACTCAGAACTCCACTCCTGCAGCTGAG
>CM053417.1:103375366-103542084 GCA_028644305.1 Xerus rutilus
ATTATGCTTAGTGAAGTAAGCCAATCCCAAAAAACCAAATGCCGAATGTTCTCTCTCATTAGTGGATGAGGATACATAAGGGGGATGGGAACGGGAAACACAGGAGAAATGCAGGAACTCTGGATGCAGCAGCGGGGAGGGGGGAGGAAGGAAAGGGAAACGGGAATAGTAATGATGATTGATCGAATGGGTCATTACTTCCCCTGGTGCATGTATGAAGACACATGTGTGACTCTTTATGATTTGCAACCAGAGAAATGGAAAAACTGAGCTCTGTTTATGTACTATGACTTGAAATGCATTTAAATAAAAAAAATAAAAATAAATAAATAAATAAAAAATTTAAAAAAAAACATAAGTAAAAATTAAAACAGAAAAAAACACTAATAGCTAAACTTTATTGACAAAGTTTTTAACAAGTACTCCAGCAATGTTAAGGAGGGAAATAAACTGGGATTATCATAAAAAAAAAAATATTAGGTGTTCAGTAGAACCTTCAATCATCGAAATATGTAAATATTGCTCTGAGTTCTTAAGATTGTATGAGAGGAGCTAAGATAAGCGGATGATGTGAAGGGGTAACTGATATATACAGCATACTGGGATCGGGTTAAAAAGAAATGTTTGCAGTCAACCAAAAACATCCTTAGAGATAACCATGTACGGGAGAATGCATAGACCTTGAGAACTGAAGCCAAAGAGTGGACCAAACAAAAAGGAAGCACATGAAATTCTATCTCAATGAGTTAAGGCAAAAGGGTAGGAAGAGGAAAAACAGGAAAGAGTTAAGAAGGAAAGGGACTAAAATTTTTGCATGGCTATTGTATGCTAGGCACAGTGTTACTTATTTAATGCTTATTGCCTCATATAATCCTACATCAGCAACTCTACAAAATAGGCATGTATTTTTATAAGAGAAGAAACTGAAGCCCATAGAAATCTCATAACCAAAGTAAGATAGAAAATTGGCCTTACAGCTGGGATGAAACTCCACATTTTTCTTTTTACGCCTGTGCCTTTTCTTTTACAATAAGCTGGGACATCAAGACTATCTGAATAGTATGGCTATCTTTGCAGGCACCCAGAAACTGTGGGTTAGATATTACAGAGGAGACCAGAACAGGTATAGTTATGCTTGTTAATATGTCAGAGTGGGAGTGTAATACTGTAGGAAAGTCTGTGTTGTCCACTTGATTCACTGTCACAGTTGGGGTGATTCTACCCCATTGATTTTATAGGCTGGTTGGATTATCTGCTTGTTCATATGAGGTAATTTCCCTCCTATTCATTTTTCACTCCCATTGTTAGCATGTGGTTTTCTTGAATACCATTTTTTTTTGGTACTGGATACAGGGGCACTCAACCACTGGGCCACATACCCAGCCCTATTTTGTGTTTTATGTAGAGACAGGGTCTCACTGAGTTGCTTAGCGCCTCGCCATTGCTGAGGCTGGCTTTGAACTCACAATTCTCCTGTCTCAGCCACTTAGGGTGCTGGGATTATAGGCTTGCACCACCATTCCCGGCTATGAATACCATTTCTAATTACTAAGTGAAAGTGACACAGTGGTATCTCATAATCCTTGAGTGTACAGAAGAGAGGGACCCTTTCTGCTCAATAAATGTTATATTTTCATCAATATAATAAATGAAAATTCACTCAAACTGAATAAAGCAAAAAAAAAATTTAACCCATAATATAAAATGGCTACATGATCACATGGACAAATAAACTAGTTTTTTGTACATAAACTAGCATTTGGATAAGGAATTAATTTAAACTTCAGATTAGGAAAATAAGTAGAGTCTTTGGGATGTTTGGCAAGATATCACAGCAAACTAGGGTGACCTCAAAAATCAAATTTGGCCCAAATGCATTTTCCCCTAATTGTCTTCAAGCACTGGATATCTGAAATGGCTGTCATTGCCAGAAAAATCTATCCCTATCTATCTATCTATCTATCTATCTATCTATATCTATATATATAGATATGTGTATCTATATATATCTATATATATAATCTATATCTATGTCTCTCTATATATCTATATATATCTACCTATATATATCTACCTATATCTATATATATGTACTAGATAATCTAGCAGCATAAAATGGCACAAGAAGATTTCCTGCTTTAAATCTTTGCTCTTAAGACCTTGTTATCAAAACTAAAGCAATTCAAAAGTCTATTCAGCTCAATAAGCTCATGAGAAAAATAATTATTGTATCCCCTTACAACTCCTTTACAGTTAACTGATTATGTCTATTATCAGCCAGAGCAAGCAAGAGTAGAAAATTGTAGTGTGAAGCTACATAACTATAGCAAATAGTAACTAGCAGAGTATACAGAAATGCAAGACACTAAATATTGTCAAAGCATGGTCCAATTAACCTATGAAACCAGTTACATGTCATCTTAGTTCACAAAGCAAAGATATAAGTAGAAATTATGCCCCAGCAAAAAGGTAAATAATAGCATTAATTTATGTTTTTAAAGTACATATAACTACAGAAAGTGACCATCACTGACAATCTTTCTCAAAGAGAAATACTGCCTTTGTACAATGCAAAGAAACATTAGCATTTGCTATTCAGAAGCCAAGTCCTTAGAGAAATCATTAGAAATCAGAATATTTTATTGCTGAAAGAGAAGTCAGTGATCTAGAATTTTCTATTTATTAGATGATCAAAAATGAATTACAGATTAATTATCATGATAGTTCAGAATGATTAATTGATTTTTACCATCTTTGTGTCACATACTCTGAAATTTATTCTCCTTCTTTAGTGGATTGACAGTATAAAATCATGATTGGTTCAAATTCATGTGCCAGAAAACTCTGGATTGTAAGATCCACAGTGAAAATTGCCAAAGTAAAACAGAAGCTTTTCATAGACACTGAAACACTGTGGGATCTTTCAATGAATTTGCTGTCATTGTAATAGTTTTAAAAGTGATCAGAGTTTGGACTGCCATAACTTAAAGAAAGAAAAAAAAAAAAGAAATGTTCATAAATAACCCTCCAAAACCAATAGGTGTTTTATCTGGAAAGCTCTTTATTTGCTGGTTGGCCACGTGCATATTTGGAAATAAAACCTTGTTCTCCCTTGTAAAGGGAGATGATGTAATTAAAATACAAGTGGAAAGAATAGGGGCAAAAGGTAAATCTCAGTAGAATAGTAAAGGAGTCAGATAGACTTGGCACTGTACACAGGAAAGGCAGAAAGAAAGAAATCTCAGTTGGTAGTAAAGGCTAGAAAATTCTGAGAGAAGAGACAAAGACATCAATGATTGTTTTTCAAATAAGTGTTTGTGATATGCACTGTGACCCTACTTCATGACCCACAAATCTCCATGATATGCTTGGTGTGATTGGTTTTACTGTAGAAACTAGTGAAAGAACTAGTTCACAAAACCCATCAATGTCAGCTCCCTTGATCAAAGGGACAAAACATACAATTAGGTTATATTTGAAGTCTCAGCCAACAATTTCTGAACTAAGGCCAGTACCCAGTTGTATCTTTGATTAAACTATGAACCCAGATCTGGACACTGAAGCCAAAAGCATATCCTGCCCATGATTGCTGCAGTGTTGAACAGGAACAAGGTGCCAAAGAATAGAGGCTTATCCAAGGTTAGCAGTGATGATAATGGTATGGGAATATAATTCCAAACTCAGACTCATAAAAGGAGTTGTAAGAGTTAGAAACCTCTGTGAAAGAGAGAAAAAAATGTAAAACTAAAGACTTATAGGAGATAAAGTGGAAAGTAAAGTGCTATATCATTTATAACTCAATCAAATATATCAATTCTGCTTTGAATTTATGGTGACCAAGAAGTTCATAATGTCATGATAATATGGCTCTCATCATATAGAAGAAAAACTACTAATAGGCCATGGGGCTACTATTTACTTGTTAATAGTAGGTTTTGCCCCTAAATTCTCAATTGATTATCTTTGCATACAATCACCTCTATCATGTAGAAAAAAATCAACATTAAGGCCATTTTACAATACTCCAAATATGGTGTCTGCATTTTATTCATAAGAATATGTAATGCCTGACTTTGATCTTGAAGTAAAAAGAAAAAAATCCAATCAGATGATACAGAATCCCATTTAAATACATTTAATACACAATACAAAAAGAAAGAAAGAAAAGGAAAGGATTCTAAGGCAAAAGAAATTTGTCTCTCATTAAGTAGGATTCACTTTTTTTTAATTAGCAGTATTTTCTTCATTTAAAAGATGCATATGTTAAGGTTTGTTCATTTATTCTTCCTGATAACTAGATTAAATGGGAAATTGATTTCTATATACATAATTTTCAGAATAAGTACCTACTCGGGAATAGTATGTCATTTGGCCATAAACCACATGGACTTTTTGGTGCACTATTTCATATCCTCTTACAGATGATTTTTCATAAAAAATTAACAAAAATAAAAATAACAACAAACATCTGAATGTTATAAATCTTTTGACTGAGTCTGTATTAGATTTCTTTTTTTGACAATAGAATGGATTTTGAATCATTGTACACAAATGGAGCACAACTCTTCATTTCTCTGGTTGTACACAACATAGAGTTACATTATATGTACAGTCATATATATACCTAGGGTATTTTTGTCCATCTCATTATACTATCTTTCCTGCCCACATGAACTATCCCCTCCTTTCCCTGCCCTTTGAACAAAGTTTCTCCCTTTTTCCCATGTCCCCTCCTCAATTATGTATCAGAATCCACTTATCAGAGAGAACATTCAGCCTTAGGTTTTTGGGGATTACTTACTTTGTTTAGCACAATGTTCTTCACAAATTTGTTTTGCCCCTCTCTTGCACTCCTGCTGGTGAACAGGAACTCTGGAGCAGAACTAGAGGTGGGCTGAGGTCTCACTCAGGCAGAGTCACAAGGTGGAGAGTCTGTGTGTGACCCTTACAGTGAGTGTGAGCTCCCCTGGGGCTAGAGGCTAGCAGGCTCTGGTCTGCCTTACTCTGGGCACCCTGGCATTCCCTAAGGTTGGTTTTGGGCCTTCTGTCTCGTCTGACCACAGGAACTCTGGAGAGGAAATGAGGCGGGCCCAGAGCACACTAGGGTGGGGCCTCTTCACGCTGGGGCCTCTGGAGGCCACTCTTACCCTGGATGTGCCTTCCTCAGTGGCTGGTAGCAGTCAGACTCTGGTCAACTCTTAGATGGACACCCGTGGAGTTTCCTGAGGGTGGATCTGGGCCCTCTGTAGCTCCTGCCGGACCCCAGGAACTCTGGAGCAGAACTGTGGCAGACCCAGGCTGCCCTTGGATGAGGCTGCCTTGTGCTGGTGTCTCTGGAGCGACTCTTGCCCTGAATTTGGGCTCCCCAGTGGCTAGAGGTAGCAGACCCTGGTCTCTCTTTGGCTGGACACCCGTGGAGGTTCCTGCGGGCTGGTCTGGACCCTCTGCGGCTCCTGCCAGTGCACATGAACTCTGGCTTGGAGTAGTTTTGATTGGCATTTCTCTAATGGCTAGAGATGTTGAACATTTTTTCATATATTTGTTGATTGATTGTATATCTTCTGCAAAGTTTCTGTTCAGCTCCTTAGCCCATTTATTGATTGGATTGTTTGTTTTTTTGGTGTTAAGTTTTTTGAGTTCTTTATATATCCTGGAGATCAGTGCTCTATTTGATATGCATGTAGCAAAAATTTGATCCCAAAATGTAGGCTCTCTGCTCACCTCATTGGTTGTTTCTTTTGCTGAGAAGAAGCTTTTTAGTTTGAATCCATCCCATTTATTGATTCTTACTTTTATTTATTGTGGTTTAGGATTGTTGTTAAGGAAGTTGGGTCCTAATCCAACATGATGAAGATTTGGGCCTACATTTTCCTCAATTGGGTCTAATTCTTAGGTCCTTGGTCCACTGTGAGTTGATCTTTGTGCATGGTGAGAGATAGAATTTTAGTTTCATTTTGCTATATATGAATTTCCAATTTTCCCAGAACCATTTGTTAAAGAGGCTATCTTTTGCCCAATGTATGTTTTTGGCACCCTTCTCTAGTATGAGATAACTGTATTTATATGGGTTTGTCTCTGTGTCTTCTATTCTGTACCATTGGTCTACATGTCTATTTTGGTGCCAATACCATGCCATTTTTGATATTATAGCTTTGTAATATACTTTAAGGTCTGGTACTATGATGCCTCCTGCTTCACTCTTCTTGGTAAGGATTGCTTTGGCTATTCTGGTTCTCTTATTTTTGCAAATGAATTTTGTGATTGCTCTATTTCTATAAGGAATGATGTTGGGATTTTAATTGTGATTGCATTGAATTAGTTTAGCACATTGGGTAATATGGCCATTTTGACAATATTGATTCTGCCTATCCAAGAGCATGGGAGATCTTTCCATTGTCTAAGGCCTTCTTCAATTTTTTTTTTCTTTAGAGTTCTGTAGTTTTCATTGTAAATGTCTTTCACCTCTTCTGTGAAATTGATTCTGAAGTTTTTTTTTTTTGAGGCTATTGTAAATGGTGTAACTTTACTAGTTTCTCTTTCAAAGTATTCATCACTGGTGTATAGAAATGCAATTGATTTATAGATATTAATTTTATATCCAGCTACTTTGCTAAATTAATTAGTTAATTTATTTATTTATTTATTTATTTTGTACCAGGGATTGAACTCAGGGGTACTTGACCACTGAAACACATCCCTATCCCTATTTTGTGTTTTACTTAGAAATAGGGTCTCACTGAGTTGCTTAGCATCTCACTGTTGCTTAGGCTAACTTTGAACTCATGATTCTCCTGACTCAGCCTCCCAAAGTGCTGCAATTACAGTCATTTATTAATTCTAGAAATTTTCTGGTGGAATTTTTTGGATCCTCTAAGTAAAAAATCATGTCATCAGCAAATAATGATAGTTTAACTTCTTCTTTTCCTATTTGTATCCCTTTAGTTTCTTTTGTCTGTCTAAATGCTCTGGCTAGCGTTTCAAGGACTATGTTGAATAGAAGTGGTGAAAGAGGGCATCCCTGTCTTCTTGCCATTTTTAGAGGGAATGCTTCCAATTTTTCCCCATTTAGAATCATGTTGGCCTTTGGTTTTGCATAGATAGCTTTTACAATATTGAGATATGTTCCTACTATACCTAGTTTTTCTAGTGCTTTGAACATGAAGAGGTGCTGTATTTTGTCAAATGCTTTCTCAGCATCTCTAGAGATAATCATATGATTCTTGTCTTATGTCTCTTGATGTGATGAATTATGTTTATTTATTTCTGTATGTTGAATCAACCTTGTATACCTGGGATGAAACATTGGGTAATATGGCCATTTTGACAATATTGATTCTGCCTATCCAAGAGCATGGGAGATCTTTCCATTGTCTAAGGCCTTCTTCAATTTTTTTTTATCATGGTGCATTATCTTTTTAATGTTTTAGTATGCAATTTGCCAGAATTTTATTGAGAGTTTTTTCATCAATGTTCATCAAGGATATTGGTCTGAAGTTTTCTTTCTTTGATGTGTCTTTGGTTTTGGAATCAAGGTGATACTGGCCTCACAGAATGAGTGTGGAAGGGCTCCCTTCATTGCTATTTCATGGAATAATTTGAGGAGTATTGGTATTAATTCTTCTTTGAAGTCTTGTAGAACTCGGCTGAGAATCCATCTGGTCCCAGGCTTTTCTTGGTTGGTAAGCTTTTGATGGCTTCTATTTTCTTGCTTGAAATTGATCTGTTTAAGTTGTGTACATCCTCCTGATTCAGTTTGGGCAGATTAAATGCCTCTAGAAATTTGTCAGCGTCTTTGTTATTTTCTATTTACTGGAGTATAGATTTTCAAACTACTTTCTAATTTTCTATTTCAATAGTGTCTGTGATATTTCCTTTTTCATCTTAAATTTTAGTAATTTGAGTTTTCTCTATCCTTTTCATTAGAGTGGCTAAGGGTTTATCAATTTTATTTATTTTTTCAAAGAAGCAGGTTTTTGTTTTGTCAATTTTTGAATTGTTTCTTTTATTTCAATTTTATTGATTTCAGCTCTGATTTTAATTATTTACTGTCTTCTACTTCTTTGGAGGTTGAATTGTTCTTCCTTTTCTTTGAGATGTAATGTCAGGTCATTTATTTTTTGACTTTTTCTTCTTTTAATGAATGAGCTCAATGCAATAAACTTTCCTCTTAACACAACCTTCATAGTGTCCCAAAGATTTTGATGTGCTGTATCAGAGTTCTCACTTACTTCTAAGAATTTTAATCTCCTCCCTGATATGTTTTGTTATCCAAGAATCATTCAATATTATATTATTTAGTCTCCAGGTGATGGAGTAGATTCTATTCTTTATTTTATCATTGATTTCTAATTTCATTCCATTATGGTCTGATAGAATGCAGGGTAGTATCTCTATTTTTTGTATTTGCTAAGACTTGCTTTGTGGCATAACATATGGTCTATTTTAGAGAAAGATCCACGTGCTGCTGAGAACAATGTGTACTTACTTGTTGATGGATCAAATATTCTGTATATGTCTGTTAATTCTAAATTATTGATTTTTTGATTGAGTTCTATGGTTTCTTTGTTTATTTTTTGTTTGGAAGCTCTATCCAGTGGAGAGAAAGGTGTGTTAAAGTCACCCAGTATTACTATGTTGTGGTCTATTTGATTCTCTAAATTGAGAGGGGTTTGTTTGATATATATGGATGCTCCATTGTTCAGGGAATAGATATTTATGATTGCTATGTCTTGTTGACATATAGTTCCCTTAAGCAGTATGAAATGACCTTCTTTTTAATTTTAAATACATTGTTTAATTTTAGATGAATGTAATACCTTTATTTATTTCATGTGGTGCTGTATATCGAACCCTGTGCCTCACATGTGTGAGGTAAGCTCTTCACCACTGAGCCACAACCCCAGCCCTGAAATGACCTTCTTTATCCCTTCTGACTATCATTGGTTTCAAGTCTGATTTATCTGAAATGAGGATGGAAATGCCTGCCTGTTTATGTGGTCAATTTGAATGGTATGTTTTTTCCCATCCTTTCTCCTTCAGTTTGTGGATGTCTTTTCCTAAAGATGAGTCTCTTGAAGGCAGCGTATTGTTGGATCTTCCTTTTTTTAATCCAATCTGCCAGTCTCCTGATTGATGAGTCTAGGCCATTAACATTCAGGGTTATTTTTGAAATATGGTTTATATTCCCAATCATTTGGTTTATTTTTGGTTTTTAACTTGACTTGGTTTCTCCTTTGATTGGCTTTTCCTTCAGTGTAGTTCCTCCCTTTGCTGATTTTCATTGTTGTTTTTCATTTCCTCCTCATGAAATATTTTTCCAAGAATGTTCTCTAGTACAGGCTTTCTCATTGTAAATGCTTTTCACTTTTGTTTATCATGGAAAGTTTTTATTTCATCATCAAATCTGAAGCTTTATTTTTGCTAGATATAAGATTCTTGTTTGGCACCCATTTTCTTTTAGAGCTTGGTATATGTTGTTCTAGGATCTCCTGGCTTTGAGGGTCTGGGTTGAGAGATCTGCTGAAATCTGAATCAGTTTCCCCCCGTATGTATTCTGAATCTTCTCTCTTGAAGCTTTTAAAATTCTATACTTATTGTTTATGCCAGGCATTTTCATTATAATGTGTCTTGGTGTGGATCTGTTGTAGTTTTGCACATTTGGTGTCCTGTAACCCTCTTGTATTTGATTTTCCAATTCTTTCTTCATGTTTGGGAAATTTTCTGATATTTCATTGAAGAGATTGTGCATTCCTTTGGTTTGTATCTCTATGCCTATCTCTATCCCAGTAATTCTTAGATTTGGTCTTTTGATGTTATCCCATAAATCGTGGATGTTCTGTTTATGGTTTTTTACCATCTTCATTGTGTGATTAACTTTATTTTCAAGATTGTATATTTTGTCTTCATTGTCTGAGGTTCAGTCTTCCAAGTGATATAGTCTGTTGGTGATGCTTTCTGTTGATTTTTTTTATTTTGTTTGTTGCTTCCTTCAAGGATTTCTGTTTGTTTTTTTTAGAATCTCTCTTTCTTGAAGAAATCTTTTGCTCCCTGTATTTGCTCTCTTATCTCTTTGTTGGAGTAATCAATTGTTGCCTGTATTTGCTCACTAATCTCTTTGCTGGATTAATCAATTGTTGCCTGTAATTGCTCTCTTATAATATTCTGTGCTTCACAGATCATTTTAATTATGTATGTTCTGAATGCCTTCTCTGACATTTCATCTACTGTGCTGTCAATGGATTCTATTATTGTAGCATCTTGGTTTGTTTGGGGCATTGTCTTCCCTTGTTTTTTCATGTTGTTCTTGTGTATTCCCCTCTAGAAGTGCCAATCTGAGGTATTACATTTTCTGCCCTATAATCTTCTAGTGTCCCTGCAAGTTACCAATACCTCACTTCTGGTACAACCCGGCTTGCAATAACCTCAGGAATGATCCTCCTGGTCCTAGCTGTTGTCTCTAGATGGAAGTAGGCAGGGACATCTGCTGGTTGGTAGATTGGGGGCTACAGCATGCACGGTCTTTCTCTTCCTCCATGTGTCAGGCCAGGGCCAGTCTGCTCTGCCTCCTCCTTTGTCTCTAGTTTAAGAGTTCACTCTATTTCCTGATTGCCATGTCCTGACTTGTTTCATTCTACCATACCCTTCAGCCATAATGTTCTACCTCACCTCAGGTTCAATGCTATGGAATCAGTTGATCATAAAAGAAAGCTTTGAAACCATGAGCCTCCAAATTAACTTTTCTTCCTCTAAATTGTTTTTTTCAGGTTTTCTGGTTACATTGATGGAATGCTAACTAAAACATCTACCTTCTCTACTCTTCATTATTAGATATGTCTGCAAATGTATGTTATTGTGAAGGGTCTTGCACACATGTGCACATGAGCCTTCAGGAACACATAAAACTTATAGATCTCCTATTCTTACCTAGCCTAGATCTATCTCATTCCATAGTGTGATTGAGAAAAACAATACCCAGTCCTGCCTCCATGTAGAGCTGTCTTTTATTAATCAAAACATTATAATTTGTTTTTAGTGATCATATCTATATCACATTTACTAAATTTCCTTCTTCCAGTCCTTCCAAAAATGCTCTCATTGGAGAAGCCATAAAATCACATTTTTAAACAGAATTTCTGACTTAGTTCTATAAAACCATAATTCAAAATATTGGTATTAAATTGACTTAATGTCATTTACACATACTAAATTTCTGCATGCTGCTTTATGTCCTGACTGCAAGAAGATCCAATTTTACTTAGGGAAATATTTCATCTCTGTAGATTTTTATGTGGGCATAGGGCTGCCAGAAAAAAATTATTGAACATATTGTTTCCTTTGGAGCCTTCAGTTTGAGAAACTAGAAACATACTTTTCCCTGTACTAGAATCTCTTTTTCCTGATACCTACCATTGTTTACCTCTTCTGCTTCCTTCAGTTAGATTCTGTTTTAACCTTCCATGTCCTGCCTCTCACAGTGTTCTAATTTGTAAACTACATCAAGTAGATGGAGTGTAAATATTAAATTCAGGATGCCATGTTAGCCTGTCAAATTAACGAACTGAAAGGTTATTATAATTACAGATTTATCATTGCAACTAGATTAAAAGATTGAGGCAAAGCTAAACATGTGCATGCAACATTAAAACTGCCTATTTTGAAAGAATGTGTAGGCCACAAAGAATGTGTCAGTTTCGTGTCAAATTGAAATTGGCTTGGTGAAAATTAATGGTGAATTATTCAGAATAAATGTAATCATAAATATCTCTAAAATACTTCCATAAAATTTAAGTAATTTCTTGGGCTGGGGTTGTAGCTCAGTGATAGAATGCTTGCCTAGCATGTGTGAGGCTCTGGGTTCAATCATCAGCACCACATAAAAATAAATAAATAAAATAATGATATTGTGTCCATCTACAACTTAAAAAAAATTAAAATTTTAAGTTATTTCTTAATGATAGTACCTTCCATAAACTCTTGGGAGCTCTCAAAAAAGTAACTTAGACCAACATAAAATAGATACTTCAATAGCATATTTTATTTTTCTTTCTTTCTGTATTTATTTATGGTACTGGGAACTGAACCCAGGGGCACTTAACCACTGAGCCATATCCCCAGCCCTTTTTTATTTTTTGTTTTGGGACAAGATCTCACTAAGTCACTGAGGCTGGCTTTGAGCTTGAGATTCTCCTGCCTCAGCCTCCTGAGCTGCTGGGATTACAGATGAGTGCCTCTGTACCAGCCTCAATAGAATATGTTAAAACAAGGCATTTGTGGTAGATTCATTGTACTTTTTTATTTTTTTAGTGCTGAAGATTGAACCTTCATTACACTACCACTGAGTTATATCTCCAGTCCCAATAGCATCATTTAAAATCCATCTAAAGATACAGAAGTAAATTCATATATATGTGTGTTTGTGTGTATTAGAAAAATTTAAAGAAAATTCAAGCCACAATTTAATGCTAACCATGACACTTTTATGCAGTCAATGGCACTAGTGATATCTGTATTATGCTTTCAATCCAAGCCTAAGAAGTGTTATGATCATTAGAATCTAGCTATTTCTACAATGAGTATACTTGTAACTACTTGAAAACAAGACTCATGCATTGCTTTATGTAAAATATAATTCACTGGGGAAAGAGTTTTTGCAAACATAGCCACTTTAATTTCTGCATTCCATTTCAACCTTTTTCAAAATATTTACCACCCACTAGGCCTCCTGATTTCTTTTTTTGTGTTTATTTTAATACATTTCAGTGTTTTCAAGTAGGTGTTTCAGCAAAGGAGGAAAAGAAGATTAGAGACTAATATGGAGGATCTAAGATTGCCATTGAGTAAAGTGAAATAAAACTAGAACCAAAATCCAAGAACTTGGATCTTGCTACCTTTTATCTGAGTTATTCCTAGGGAACAATTCAGAGAGAAGAGAAAGCAGGTTATCTGCTAAGCCTTTCAAAGCACACATTTCTAAGGTGGTAGTGACATGGGCACAAACATGCTACTGTGGTATGTTGAACTACTAAGTAAAATCCTTTAATTTCCAAATTAATAACACATATATCTACTATGAAAGTGAAGGATTTGGATCAATTACTTCATATTATAAAGATGAACCATACTAAAACCACACTAATGCTTTTTTTTATTCCCTTAATACTGGGGATTGAACTGAGAGTTGCTCTACCACTGAGCTAGACCCCAAGCCTCCAGTAACAATTTTAGACCTTTTAGTAAGGGGAAGAATATGTGATAAAGTCAGGGAGAAAATTCAGGAATGGAGGTAGGGAGGTGGGTAGACCATGTAGGCATAATTTTGTAAATTATTCTAAAATCTTTGACTCTTACTTCTAGTAAATAGGAATTTATTTGGTCAGGACCATTCTAGTTGCTCTGTTGATAATAGACTATAAGTTTCTCTTCTAGGTAATCATGGACTGGAATATTCAGCAAAACCCTCCTGGTAAGAAAAAATGGATATCCTTACTTCTACCAAGAATAAAAATCCATGTTCATATATGAATACAGACCAGTATAATTCCACATCATGTTCAACCACAACAATAGGATCCTAATTAGAATACGTTATATTCCATATATGTAAAATATGTCAAAATACATTGCACTGACATGTATGTTGCAAAAGAATAAATTTATCTGAGTTAAAAAATAAAAAACCAATACCCTCACTTACATTCTTTCTCCAGTAGTTCTCCATTATCACTAGAATCCCAGTCCCATAAGAGCAGGTGCAAGAAAAAAAAAAAAGAATAAAACTCCAGAATTGTATCAGGGTAGAAGAGAGGCACTGAGGATCCAAGTGTTTCTCAAAAAGAATTATATCTAATCCTAGTTTTCAATTCTTTCTTCATCCTTCACTTTCAGAAGTCACCAATATCAAAGACATTTAGGGGTTTAGAGGTACAAATGTATTTGTTTCTCACCTTCCTCTTCTGTCAAGTGAGGATTCTGCATGCTTTCCCTCCCTCTCCTTCTCTTGTTCTCTCTTTCTACTTTTTAACTGAAAATAATTATTGTGTGTATTTCAGGTATACAACATGGTATTTTGATATATGTATACATGTGAAATGATTATATCAAGTTAATTAACACAGACTCAGTTACCAATCATCCCACTTTCCAGCTATCAATATTTTCTTTTCTTTGTTTTTTTTTTTTTTTTTTTGGTACTGGGGATTGAACTCAGGGGTACTCGACCACTGAGCCACATCCCCAGCCCTATTTTGTGTTTTATGTAGAGACAGGGTCTCACTGAGTTGCTTAGTGCCTCGCCATTGCTGAGGCTGGCTTTGAACTCGTGATTCTCCTGTCTCAGCCTCCCAAAGTGCTGGGATTACAAGCTTGCACCACTTTGCCAAGCTTTTCTTTTCTTTGTAATATGAAACATTTCATTAATTTGTCAGCCTTGCACAAGGGCCATACTAATCTTCTCTGTAGCATTCCAATTTTAGTATATGTGTTGCCGATGTGAGCCTGGCCAATATTTTTCGTACTCATTTTCTATGTTATTCTCATTGTAGTTTTGTTTATTTTTTATCTTTTTATTCTTATTTTTCAGGGATTTAAAGAAGACAAATACGTATGTAAATGCATGTTAACCCTGCCATTTTGAACAAAATTCAAAATGTAGTAAGTCTGCATTTTTAAAAAAACTACTAAAGAAACAAAATAGAATATAATTTAGAATGAAATATGAAATCTTTGGAACCAGGACTCCTGGTTTCAGAAACAGCCTCAAAGAAATTATTTTACCTCCCTTCCTCAGTTTTTTTAAGAAAAGGAAAATAACAACCCTCCTCTTTACATGTTATGATTATAATACAAATTAACACATACAAATTAGTTTATCTGCTGCATGAAAATGCTCAATAGAACTTAGTTGTTATCAATGATCTCACTAAAATCTGTCCAAGAGTTCTTGTAATACTGAGGAAAAGTTAGGAAAAATGGAACAATTTCGTAGTAAACTTTTTTTTTTCTTTGTTACTGGGGTTGAACTCAGGATCACTTAACCACTGAGCCACATCCCCAGCCATATTTTGTATTTTGTTTAGAGACAGGGTCTCACTGAGTTGCTAAGTGCCTGGCCATTCCTGAGGCTGGCTTTGAACTTGCAGTCCTCCTGACTCAGCCTCCAGAGCTGTTAGGATTACAGGCGTGTGCCACTGAGCCCAGCTGCAGTAAACTTTTGAAAAAAATATTTTTACATAAAAAGCAATCACTGAAATATATCCAGTATATTTGTAGTTCCTTTTCTCAATTCTCCTACTTATTTGTCCTTAATTTTTATTTCTTTCATCTGTTCCCACTTGCTAACCCCATACCCATTCAGTTTTCTTTTACTAACACAATAATTTATTAATCTATTACTTTAGTACCTATTGGCCTTTTCTATTAGCTTCCTATTCCCCTTTGCTACAAATTCCCCATTGGTTAGTACACCACTTCATTATTTGGGCTTTCTTTTCTAAATTCTCCTAGATCTACATTACAAAATCATTAGTAATTTTTCAGTCACTGTTCTTTTCTTTCTTACTATTAATTTTACACTGGAGTTTCTGATTTTTATTTACTTATTTGCATACTCACAAAGACATGTTTTCTTCTATTATTAGCAGAAGCCAGTAATTAGAAACAATTTTAATATATGTATTTTGGAAGAAATAAGTTTTACACCATAACTTTTGGACAATTGATAAATTGAGAAAATTTTAAATCCCTTCCAATTTACCAGATGATTTTTAGCTGTGAGATTTCTGTTCTAGGATTCCATCCCCTGACTCATGGACCTGATTTCTCAAGTTCTGTGATTACAACATCACTCTAATCTGGCTACTACTGCAGAGACAGACACTGGCATCAAAATCAGTCATAACTTTCCTAGTTTGTGCAGGATTTTTATTACATGAACGTTTACATCTTTCTTTGCAAGAGAAAACCATGGCATATTGGATTTTAAATAACAATCATATTTATAACCATTTGTGTATATGTGTGTACATGTGTATATATATGTATAAATCTTATATATGTGTATTTTTAAGTGACTGAAAGGAAAAGTAAAACATACAAAGTTCATTCTTTTTTATATCTATTATATATCTATTATAGATCTGAAATGAGCTTTTGGCCTTGCTCTTCCATGACTAACCAGTTTAGAAATCCCTCCATCACTTTATTTTGTTTTATCATTTTATTGGTGGGTGTCCTTACTTTTTTTTTCCAATTGTCTGTTTGGGCTTGTTTCAGCACCTTCTAAATTGGATGCTGCTGAAAATAACTTTCATCAAAAACTTCAAGACCCTTTTTTCACAGGTCAGAAGTTGAATCCTACTTAAATCAGAGTGACTTGCTAGAATGACAGGTCAGAGACTCATTGGTTTTGCCCTAAGCAGACCTTATTCTTTTGCTTTTGAGCTAGTAGACACCAGAGTTACTATAAATTCTCTAGATCAGAGGAAAACAACATTCTGTGTGCATATTTTTAATTCTTTTCCTCTATTTATATTATTTTAGTCAAATCTATAACCCCTTGAGGTAAGGGGAGGTGATATAAAAACTCCATGTCCTAGTGTCTTTCATTTTTAGTTTCCTTTGCTTCATATTTTCAATATTAAATAAATGACTGTAAATTTTTAAATTTCCATGTAAATATAAGAAATTATTATCTTATCAGATGATAATTGAGAAGGTAATACCTAGTGTTTTTCTCAATCAACTTATAGTTTGACCTATAATGTTCTTTAGAGAAGTAAACATATAAATTCAAGCTTACTGGATTTGGAGAAAAGTAAAAGTTTCTTCATGAAGTAAGTCAAATGCCTCAAGAGTAAGCCATTGAGAAGTTGTTCTTTTAGCTGAATGATGAACATTAGAACTTGAAGTAACCTTCTTGCTCATTACCTATTCAGTATCATTGTATCCGTACCAAATATTTAAAAAAATTGTCCCTCTAGTTATTCCCTCAAAAACGCCTTGCAAACTTTCAGCATCATGTGCATGATATAAACCAAGTATCCTTAAATATAGCATGTGATATGCATGAAACATCTTTTGGAGTTAGTGAATCAAGTAAAAATACTTATTTTTTTAAAAAAATTATACTTTAGAGGTTGTTGAACTATATCCCATGGGTTAAACTCAACCTGCTACTTATTTTTTGTACATAAAGTTTAATTGAAACACAGCTATGCTCATGTGCTCATATATTGTTAAAGGCTACTATTTTAATTCAACAGCAGAATTATTTGTAACAAAGAATATGATGCATTCCCCAGAATCCATACCTACCACTGTGGACCCATACTGTAGGCCTGACTCAGCTCCAGATTGGTTGCTGTTGTAGACCTACACCCCGGCTGACTTCCATGGAATAAGGCTCTAGGTCTGCCCCTGTGCCAGGCTAAACATCATGGCCCCAAGATCCAGTAAACAAGGCTGTAGGCCTGCCTGGGACTCATATGATCAAGGCTGATACCAGTAGACTCAGCACCAGGCTGCCCCTTGTGAACCTAGGTTCCAGGCCTGTGCTAATATCAAAGCACAAGAATAAACCATGTAGAATAGGCAGCAGGCCTACTAATCCATTGACCCAGTCATCCATCCAGCTTGTCTGAAGACTCCAGCAGCAAGGGTGCCTGTAGACTCTGCTGTATGGTTGATCCAGAATCTAGACGGTATGACTGATGAAGAGATGCCCAATTCTTTCAATGTGTAGACATCAATAAAAGGCCAGAAGGATCATAAGTAATTAGGAAATCAAAATACTCATAACCAAAGTAATTAAATAAAGCACCAGTAACTGACTCTGCAGATCTATAAATTGCTAAAGAATTCAAAGTAATTATCTTTTAAAAATGTCAATGAATTACAAGAGAACATAGGCAACAAAACAAAAATCAGTAAATTTTGGCCCTGAAGAAGCAAGTGACTGAACTGAAATATTCCAGAAAGACTTCAACAGCAGACTTTATCAAGTAGAAGAATCAGTGAACTTAAAGATAGTTCATGTGAAATTATCCAGAGGAACAAAAAGAAAATTAATGAGAAAGGATAAATAGATCCTACAGGACTTATAGGACACCATCAAGTCAAACAATATATGTTTCAGGACAGTTCCAGAAAAAGTAGGAGGAGGAAAAAGGGTGTGGAAACCTTATTTAAAGAAATGACAGAAAATTTCCCAAATCTAGAATGAGAAATCTACACCTTTATATGTGAAAAGAAACAAAACTGAAATAAAACAACTATCAATTGAGAATTCTCTCTGGCAAAACTTTCTTTCAAAACTGAGGGCAAAAGCTGGTAATGTAGCTCAGTGATAGAGTGCTTGCCTAGCATATGCAAGGCCTTGGCTTTAATTCCTAGTATTGGAAAACAAAAAACAAAACTGGAGGAGAAATGAAGACATTTCCAGATAAACATAAGCTCAGGGAACCAATTACTACTAGGTGCCCTGCAAGAAATGCTAAAGAATATTCTTTAAGTTGAAAAGAAAGAACAGTACCACAAAGCCATACTTAAATATAAAGTTCTCCCATAAAAGTAAATTCATGGGAAAATAACTTTAAAAATATTATTGTAACTCTACTTTTTAAATTTTTGTACAGAATTTAGAAAACAAATAAATAAAATAATCATGAAGTCTATGTTAACAGGTACACAAATATAAACATGCAATTTTTTTGGTTGTTTTGTTTTGTTTTCATTGACATATAAAAACGTAAAAATCAACATATTAATGGGAAACCACATAATGTTTCATTGCATGTATACTTTGCATAATGTATAAATCAGGTTAAACATACTTAACTCCTCAAACATTTATCACTTCCATATGGTAAAAACTTTAAAAACCATTTCTTCTAGCTTTTTGAAATGAACAGTACATGATTATTATTATCTCTAGTCAACTTACTGTGTTGACTATACTTCAGAACTTCTTGTTCTTATCTCTCTGTAATGCAGTGCATATTTATCAACCTGTCCCCATCCTCCCCCTGAACACATTCTCTCCCCAGCCTCTGGTATCCACCATTCTACCTTCAACTACTATGAGACCAACTTCTTTAGATTCCACATATGCATGAGATCAAATAGTACTTATTCTCTGTGCTTGACTTCTTTCATTCAACATAATGATCTCCAAGTAATGCCTAATTAAGGAAAAAGAAAGACCTCAAGTAAACAATTTAACCTTAAAACTCAAGAAATCAAAACAAAATAAATAAATAAATAAAACAAAAAGTAAACCCAAAGTTAACAGAAGGAAGGAAATCATAAATACTAGAATGGAAACAAGTAAACAGAGACTAGAAAGACAGTACAGAGATTACTATATTCAAGATCTGGGATTATTTTGTTGTAAAGATAAAGTATTTTGATAAACTAGCTAGACTAGGAAAAAGGGAGAATAATCATATAATTAAAGTTATAAATGTAAGAGGAGACAGTATAATGTACACCACAGAAATACAAAGAAATAATGAATGATTATGCACAAATGGTACAACTAGAAGAAAACAATTCCTAGAAAAATACAACTTACAAGACTGGATGAAAAAGAAATAAAACTCTGAACAGATCAATATTGAGTAAGGAGATTGAATCAGTAATCAAAAACTTCCCCAAAAAGAAAGGTCTAGGGGCTGATGGCTACACTGGTGAATTCTAACAAATATTCAAAGCAGAATAAATGCCAATTCTTTTCATACTCTTCCAAAAACCAAAGAGGAGGCAACACTTCCAAACTCATTTTATAAAGCCAGTATTGCCCTGATACCAAAACCAGACAAGGACACATGGACAAAATAAATATTATATCAACATCCTTGAGGAACAAAAATGCAAAAATTCCACAACAAAATACCAAAAAAACCCCAAATTCAATAGCACATAAAAAGGATCATATTGCAGGCTGGGGATATTGCTCAGTTGGTAGAGTGCTTGACACACATGCACAAGGCCCTGGGTTCAATTTACAGCACCACAAATAAAAAAGGGATGATATAGCATGATCAAATGGGGTTTACCACTGGGATGCAAAAGTGATTCAGCACATATGCAAATCAAAAAATGTAGTATACCAAATTAACAGGAAGAAAGATAAAATTCATACCATGTCAATAGATGAAGCATTTGACAAAATTCCACATCCATTCATGATAAAACCTCTCAACAAATTAGCTATAACAATAGCTAACAATGGAACTAGCCTAGGTGCCCATCAACAGACAAATGGATAAAAATTTGGTATACATTCACAATAGAGTTTTACTCAGTCATAAAGAAGAATGAAATTATGTCATTTGTGAATACATATATAGAACTGGAGAACATCATGCTAAGTGAAATAAATCAGACTGAGAAAGTCAAGGGTCAAATATTTTCTCTCCCATATGTGGAAGTTAGAAAGAGTGGCAGGGGAAAGGAATAAAAACAGGAGGTAATCTCATGAATATAGAAGACCAATAGAATAGGGGAAGGTAATTGAGAAGAAGGAGGAGGTGACGGCATAAAGAAGAACTGGGAAACAAAATCTACCAATTTATGCTATGCCCATATATGAATATACTTCAATGCATCATTCATATACATATATATACACACACATATACACATGTGTATACATGAATACATACACAGATATGTACATATAACTATAATGTACTACATTAATAATAATAATAATAATGATAATATAACAGAAGGAGATCAGTAGAGTAGAGCAAGCAGATTAGGGGAAGGGAGAAGGGAAGAAGGAAAGGTACTGGAAAATGATAGTGATCAAATCATGTTATGTGCTTGTATGAATATGGCACAATGAATCACACTATTATGGATAATTATAATGCACCAATAAAAATAAATAAATCTTTAAGACGAAATATACCTCAACAAAATAAAGGCTATATATAAGCAACCCACAGCTGATATCATACTCAATTGCTAAAATCTGAAATCTTTTTCTCACATATCAAGAATAAGATAAAAATGCCCAAATTCACAACTACTATTCAATATAGTGCTGAAAGCCTTAGCCAAAACACTTAGACCAGAAAAAGAAATAAAAGTCATCCAAGTCAAAAATGAGGAAGTTAAATTGCCTGTATTTGAAGATGATAAGGTCACATATATCAAAAACCTGAAAGATTACACACACACACACACACACACACACACACTCACTCACAAGCTGTTAGAACTAATGAACAAGCCAGGCACAGTGGTACACGCCTGTAATCCCAGCACTTTGGGAGGCTGAGACAGGAGAATCGTGAGTTCAAAGCCAGCCTCAGCAATGGCGAAGCACTAAGCAACTCAGTGAGACCCTGTCTCTACACAAAACACAAAATAGGGCTGGGGATGTGGCTCAGTGGTCAAGTACCCCTGAGTTCAATTCCCAGTACCAAAAAAAGAACAAAAAAAAAACCCAAAAAACAAAAAACTAATGAACAAATCTGGTAAAGTAAGTTGCAGGATAAAAAATCAACACACAAAAATGAGTATTACACAATGAACTATACAAAAAATTAAGAAGTAATATCATTTAAGTACTATAAAAATAAAATACTTATGAATAAATTTAACCCAAAAGGGGAAGGTTCTGCATACTAAAAACTATAAAATGCCCATGAAAATTGAAGGCACACATAAATGTAAAGATATTTCATATTTATGGACTGAAAGAATTAATACTGTTAAATTTTCCATAGTACTCAAAATGATCTATAGATTTAATTCAACCCCATCAAAATTTTATGTAATTTTTCACACAAATAGAAAAAACTATCCTAAAATTCATATGAAACTATAAAAGATCCCAAAGAACCAAAGAAACCCTGAACAAAATGTATAAAAATAGATGTATCACACTACCTGATTTCTCAATCTATTACAAAGTTATAGCAATCAAAACAGTATGATACTGACAAATAAACATTCAACAGGGTAGATAGGCCTGAAATAAACCACACATTTATTGTCAACTGATCTTCAACAAAGGTGCCACAAACACACAATGAAAAAATGATATTTTCTTCAATAATAATATTTGGAAAATTGAGTATTCACATGCAAAAGAATAAACTGGACTCTTACCTTGTCTCACACATATGCACACACTTACAAAGTCACATATATACATATATATATATATATATATATATATATATATATATATATATATATAAACTCAAAATAGATTAAAGACTTAAATATAAAATGAGGTCCTATAAAATTATTATAGTAAAATATAGAGACATCTGTCTATATCATGATTTTTGGATATGATACCAAAAAGCACAGGCAATAAAAGAAAAATAAACAAATGAGACTGCATCAAACTAAAAGCATTCTGCACAGAAAAGGAAAAGACAGAATCAAGAGACAACCTAGGGAATGGGAGAAAATATTTTCAAACCATATATCTAATAAGGGATTAATATCTAAAGTATATAATAAACCCAACTCAATAGCAAGAAAATAACCCAATTAAAAAGAGAAAAACTTGAATAAATGTTCCTCAAAAGAATTCATACAAATGGCCAAAAGGTTATACCTCAATAACACTGAAGGGGAAAGGAAAATATGTGGCCCACAAGGCCAAAATATATATTGCATAACCATTTATGGGAAAGTTTTCTGGCACTTCATATTCCAGAACCTTAACATACCTGATAACATCCTAACCCTGCCAAGTTATAGTAAAGAAACCTCTTTCATGGCATGAACATTTTAATCATGAATGGAGAAGTAAACAGAAAGTGAGTTTAGTAACAGTGATTTATAACTATCAGAGAGTTATTATGAGATCTGTTTCTTATACATATCAATTTATATGTCTTTTTAAAATTTTTTTAGTTGTAGATGGGCACAATATCTTTATTTATTTATTTATTTATTTTTATGTGGTGCTGAGGATCGAACCCAGTGCCTCGTGCATGCAAGGCAAGCACGCTACCACTGAGCCACAATCCAAGCTCCAATTTATATATCTTTGATCTTATTCTTTACTGCATGCATTGGTTTTCTGTTGTTGCATAACAAATTACCTTAAAATTTTGCCACTGAAAATAAAAATAAATATGTATCATTGCATGGCTTCTGTGGGTGAGTAATTCAGAATTGTCTTGGCTGGGTGGTTCTGACTCAAAGTCTTTCTAGAGATAGCAATCAGAATGCCAGCTGGTGTTGAAGTTGTCTAAAGGCTTGACTGGGCCTAGAGGATCTATTTCTGAAGTAGTCTGCTCACATGCCTGGTTTTGACTAACACTTTCAATATCTTATCAACTTCTACCTATTGCCTAGTTACAAAGCCTGTCCTAGTCTAAGTTTTTGCTATAGCAGCATTTCCACTCCCAGGTACCCAAATCTATATTCATTATCTATTGCTGTGTAAAAAGTGTATTTCAAAACTTAGTAGTTCAAAACAATAAATTTCAATAGCTCACACAGTTTCTATGGGTCAAGAATCTGGGTGCAGGTTAGCTAGATGGTTCTGGCTCAAGGTCTTTTGCTAAAATGTTGGCTAGGGTCCTGGTCATCAGAAGGCTTGACTAGGGCTAGAGGATTGGATTGCAGTGTTGCTTATTCACTTTCAGGTTCATTCACCATGCTCAGCATCCAGCTTTTCCCACAGCTAGTGATCAAGGAGAAAGGGCAAGGCAGAAATCACAGATCTTTTATAACTTAGCCTCAAAATTTACCTTTGATCATTTCTGCAATGTTCTCTTGGTTATATAGGTCAGCCTTATTAACTGTGGAAGGAAGAAGCATTGAAGTCTATCTTAGAGGCTAGCTACCATATTGTAGCTCTTAGTTTATTAATTCCTTATACTAGCCTTAAAAAGTAGTTTTATATAGGTCTATATTTCCTTATCTGCTTTTGTAAAATCCATAAGGCCCTGAAAACAAATATTTTTCTTATAACTCTATTGCCAGGTGAACTTTACTCAGCTTGAACTCATTTGTTAGCAAAAACTAGTCTGATAAGAAGCTAATTATAGTCTCTATACTACATGGTGAGAACATTTCTATATTTTACTGCATAAATGTATTTTATTAGATAGTATAATCCCAGACTCTCCTGGGGTGTTGAGTAATATTAAAAATATAAACCATATTATTTTTCTATAATCTGAAAAATTATGAAGTCCAAAAGATATATAGCTGCTATGGTTTGGGATAAAGTTTAACTGAATTGAAATACTGATCTGTTTTGCTTTACTATTGAGTTTATGGGAACTCTTCTGTTACTGAACATCATATATAACTTGTTGTAATTTTTCTGATGAAAACAACACATAAATGAAGGGAAAATGCCTATCTTAGTCTGTTTTATATTGCTCTAACAGAATACCAAAGAAGTTTATATGTCTATGGTTCTGGAGGCTGAGAAATCCAAGAGTATGCAGCTAGATATCTGCTCAGCATCTGGTAAGGGTTTTCTTGCTGCATCATAACATGGCAAAGAGCATCACAGGCGCAGGCAAGGTAAGTGTGCTATCTTAGTTCTCTTCCTCTTCTTATAAAGTCATTGATGCCAGTATGTGGGCCCCACCCTCATGACCTCATCTACTCTATCTCCCAAAGGCCTCACCTCCAAATACCATTGATATATGACTTTGAGAATTAAGTTTTTAACACAGAATTTTGGGGGACAGCAATGCTTAGAAAGAAATAAACCATCTCTTAATTGATGATTGAAAAATCTATATCCTAGAAGTAAGAAGAGGCATCCTCCTACCTTCCCCTCTTTCACCACCCTATTACCATAATTTATAATTCTTATTTTCTTTCTTTCTACTATTTTATCTCACCTTATTCATCTACAGAATTTTGTTCCTCCATATTTACCTGCTAATATTTCCTTGACATTTTCAAAATACAATAATTAACTTGCCAAAAGTGTTAAAGAAAAAAAACATGTAGCTGTAGCTGCCAATAGTTAACGAGCATGTATTCATATTTTACTCTATGATACCATATCAGATGCTGATGACACACTATTTCATTGTACCTTGGTTGATCTCTGATTTCACCCAGAGCTACCATAGGCAATTCACGTGTACACTAACAGCTTTTTACTTAAACCACCCAAGTTCCTCTGTTTCTATGCCTGAGGGTTTATCTGGTGAAAGAGCATTGGATGTCTGGAAGTACCAGGAATATAGCATCTTTCACTAAGGATGAATGGAAGTTTGTAGATAAATTTCCAGCTCCCTCAAAGCTAGCAGAATCATCTCAGTGACTTAATATAACCAAAGCTTACTGCTTCTTCTCTCTCATTCATTCATTATCATTTACTTGCATTCTCTCTCCCTCCCTCCTACCCCTTTCTGTCTCTTGTGCTTCTGGGGATGGAACTCAGGGTCTCACATATGCTCCACAAGTGGTCTACCACTGAGCTCCATCTGAATCCATTTTATTTTTTTATTTTGAGACAGAGTCTCAGTAAGTTGCTGAAGTTGGCCTCAAACTGGTAGTCATATTGTCCCAGTCTCCTGAATAGATGGCTGGGATTACAGACATGTGCCACTATACCCAGTTTAAAAAAATAACAACTAAAGTTTTCTTCTTACTTATTTTAAGTCTGCTACAGATCCAGACAACTCCCTAGGGTTGCTGTTCCCAACACCATACCTCCACATAATGCATACCTCAACATGCCTTCCAGCAAAAGGAAAGAGAGTTCTACACCAACAATCAACATATAAATGCTTCTGTGATATGATGGATATCACTACTACTCACATTTTATTAGCCAAAGCATACTTGTGGCTCTGCCAAACTTAAAGGGATCAGGGATATAAACTCCTTTCATGTTTCACATAGGAGAGAACTGGATGCAGGGGAAAGGAAGCAATGCCAGCCACACATACTGTGGATTCCCTTTACAACTTGTTGTTTTTTTTTCTCAAAAGGCTCTTGAGAATTTTCCATATTAATGCATTAAAACTTTTTCTCATGGTTGTCCAAGATTCCATTGTATGACTACATGACTACATGCTTATTTTCTTATTGAAATAATTTTTAGTTATTTCCCATTTTTTGTTGTAACAAACAATATTGTTGTGATCATTTTGGATATGTAATTTAAATTTTTTTCTAGGCTGTTGTTCTAGGTTCATTTAAATACTATTTTATGAGGAGATCTCTTTTAAAGCATCGAAAGACGTCAAGATAATGTCCAGACCACTTGGTCTACAATCTATCATATAAAGCTCAGAAATGTACAGAAATCAAAGCTAACACCAGAAATGCTATCTATACATGTTTGTTCTAAAGAAATAAATTGATTATTTTCAGAGTGCTTTTTTTCTCCACCAGACATAATAGAACAAAAAGTCAAGGTTATTGACAATGCATGATTCAGTTAACAAATGCCCAAATCCGATATTTGGGTAATTTTCTGCATCCTATTCACACTATATTGAAAATTATGAGAGCAATTGCAATTTAATATTAGTAATAGAAGACACACCTTTGAAGCCTTCTGCAAAAGTCAAGATGAGTGAAGTGTTTGACAAGACAAAGAAGATGAATCAACTACAATGTTCTCCACTTTAGAGTGAAAAAAATAGTGATAATGCCATAAAACATTCCCCTAGAACAAAATGTGCTAGGGGAAAAATTGATGTGATGGGAGGGAAGTAAAAAATTCCTCTCTCTAAAAGTCGAGGACAGGGACAAAATAATAATAAAAATTCAATTGAGTGAGACTAACTTTGTAACAACTACTGAACAGGAAGGTCAGCAACATAATTGCTTATGTATAGCTAGACCTAATGTTAGAACTCCGAGATGTTTCATAGTACTTGCCACTCAAGGTGAGCAGAATGCTTTGCTTCTAAGTCATTCTTACTAAATAGCACCGACTGTTTTGTCTTTCATTTTCTCCTTATGTTTATCTGAGCAATCATTCCTTATGTTTTTTTAAATATCATGAGTAAGTCTCCTTTTACATATTACTAAAAACTAACCATTTTACAAATCCAAGAAATCCTAGTTAAGCCAAACCATATATTATGGATTAAATGTTTGTGTTATCTCAAAATTCACATATTGAAAACCTAATCCTCAGTATAATGGTATTTGGAGGTGAGGCCTTTGGAAGATAATTAGAATTAGTTTAGGTCAAGTGGGTGTAGCCTCAGGATGAAATTAGTGCTTTGTAGAAAGAGAAGGAAACAAAATATCTCTCAATGTGAGGCTAGCTAGAGAGCAAACATCTGCAAACCAAGAAGAGGGCTCTCACCAGATGCTGAATCTGTGGGCACTTTAATCTTGGATTTACCTCTCTCTAGAACTGTGAGAAATAAATGTTTGTTGTTTAAGCCATCAAATCTATGTTATTGTTATTGTTGTTGTTGTCGTTGTTGTTGTTGTTGTTATTGGTACTGGGGACTGAACCTAGAAGCACTTAACCACTGAGCCACATCCCTAACCCTTTTTAATATTTTATTTAGAGATAGACTCTCCCTAAATTTCTCAGGGCCTCACTAAGTTGCTGAGGCTGGTTTTGAACTTGTGATTCTCCTGCCTCTGCCTCCTGAGCTCCTGGGATTACAGGCATGCACCACTGCACCCAGGTAAACCTATGTTATATTGTTATAGCAGCCTGAATTAATGAAGACATCATCTCAAGTTTAAAACAGTTTAACCATTTGTTTTTTTAATCACTATTCATAAGTGATCAGATTACCACTGGAAACTAGCCAAGTCCATTACTTTTCATAAGCTATTCTGAAGTGAAACAAAAAGATTATTTGCCCAAATCAGCAATACTAAATGAGTAAATCAGAATAACTAGCATATATGTCTCAAACACTTATCATGAATTCATGGTCACATAAAAAAGTGAAAAGTGTGTGGCTTGTTCCCTTTTTTTTTTCCTCAACTTCATATCCATGCTGCAAATTATCAGAAACATTTGTACCTTACCTTGAACACTACAGTCTGCCCCAAACTCCCACATTTACCCTTTATTCATGCCTTGCATCAATAGGGTATATGATGGTGCGCTCATATGCCCTTAAGAGGATGGATTTGCAGAAGACCACAGTGGCCCTCAATTCAGGTATAGATTCTTTCAACAAGCACTCTAGCATCCTGGGTAGCTACAGCATGCTATAGAAGGGGGAGTGCAACTTCTGAGTATGCACATTCCTTCAGGCCCAAAGATCTTACTTTCCATAAGATAGGTATAGCTAGACAAGGGCCAGAGTGGAGCCTTCTAAATTGTGGGTTCTGTGCAATTGTCTCTCTTATTAAGCCTAAAGTAAGTACTGATTAATGAATTTTTTGTCTCTTAAGGAAATTAGCTATTGTGAAAGGACACAAAATTATATTCATCAGAGCTTTATTCTAGATAATAATCCCAGGCTGCATAGGATTGAAAAATTAAGACAGATGATAAAAGATTTGTGAGAGGGGTGCCTAAAGAGAAAAAGCTGGATTTTATGAACTGTCCAAGAGGGTAATATAAGAAAAGAATGCTCTCCTGTCTAAAGACAAATAATAATGAGGGTAGTAGTACTTCCATTTTTACATCATGAACTTCTTTTTATTATATCTTATCTTTCTTTCTCTCTCTCATTTATTATTTTCATAATAAAGTCTTAAAAGACCCGCTATGCTATAGCACTTAGATAATATCAAGAAGAAAAGAGAGTGTCACTCTAGAAGTTCCCATCTTCAGTGATTTTGGAACCTGCTTGAAAAATTCAGACACTTAAACACAGCAGAAATAGAACAGAATGAGGTGAGGTGTGCTCAAGCACTAAAACACATAGTTCATGAGTTCAATAAAGGTAGATAGATCCAGTGTGAAGTGGCCAGGAAAATGTCCTTCAATTCTACCACAATCTTGTCACAATTAATGAGATTTTATGTTTTCTGGAGAAAGTATCTTTGTTTCTCAAGAGTAATTTCTCAATGTATGCATCTTAATTTGATGCCAACTCATTTTTATTAAAATAAAAATAAATCACATGATCTAGCCATGCGAAGATATAACTGAGTGTCAGAAACTCAGAGTATACTTCAACTCTGCTTATCTTTATCAAATGACATTCATGGATATAAACAGAATAATATAATAGCCACACAGTCCATTTCCTCTATAGGCTTACATTTTTAAAATGAGGAACGTTTAGCCACAAAAGGATGAAATCCTGACATTTCCAAAAGCATAGATGAAATGGACGTCACTATGTTAAGTGAAATAAACCACGCACAGAAAGACAAATATCACATGTTCTCAATCATATATCAAAGATGAAAAACTTGATTTCATAGAAACAGAGAGTAGGATAGAGGTCACTAGAGGCTAAGATGTATAGGAGGAGGTAGTGGATAAAGAGAGAGATTAGATAATGAGTACCAAAATACACATGAGAGGAATAAGTTATAATGTTCTACAGCACATTATGATGACTCCTAGTCCACAGCAATTTATTACATATTTCATAAAGAACTAGAAGAAAGATGTTTGAAGATTCCAAACACAAAGAAATGATAAGTTTTTGAGACATATATGCTAGTTATTCTGATCTACTCATTATACATTGCTCATGTATATTGAATTATCAGACTGTCCTCCATAATTTTTTACAATTACTAAATCAATAATAAATGATGAATGTTAATACTGACATGTACTTGATAAGATGTCCTTGAACACTTAACAATCACAATAGAGGGTATATAATGTTAGAATTGTTTACATTGGATACTGGTTAAGTATTGCTTACTTCAGAATGCAAAGGTTCATTTATTTTGTTGTATAATTCCCTAGAAACTCACTAAAACAGAGCTCTGGATTAAGAATTAAATTTTAACAGGGATTTGAGAATTATAGGAGCTAGAAAAATACTGATGAAAGTTCCTACAGATGCCAATTTTCACAGAAGGAAGATGACACTTGAAATGGTAAAATTGAAAACTTTAGGGTTTGAATTAAAGACCAATGGATTTATCAAGCATAGAGTCCAGAGAGAAAATGACACAAGTAGATCTCTTAACACAGTAAAATAGAGACTACCAATGATTTGCAAACAAGGGAATATGGTAAAGAAGCACCTATACCAGATATATTGGGACAGTGTTTGGGGGGACATGAGAGAGAAATCAATAACAAATGTACAGGTCTCCCATTATTCATTTATCCTAAGCAGCCTGCAGAGATCTTTCATGGCAGGATATCAGACTCTCGGCCTGATTAAGGAAGTGTCTGTCTCTTCTTCAGTATATTTAGAGACCAGAGTCTAATAGTTATATGACTTGTCAAAACCTTGGCTTCAACTTTATCCTGTCAACTCAGCATTGATGATTGGGAGAAGCACCAGTATCTTCACTGTTTTAGATCTAAGCCTTGTGGTTCCATCTAAATGACATAGCAATCTAACAGCAGAATTCACTGCATGATGGTCGCATGATGGTTGTGGAAGCAACTATCAATCTCCTTACATAGGTGGAAGTGAGGATAACAGAAATCTAAGCAAGCCTTGCATTTGACCTGAAATAACTATCATAGGCACTGTGCCATAACTAATTTCCCAAGAGCTTTGTAGACCATATCTTTTCCTTGGAGGCCAGTTTTTTAGAGCATAAGTCTGAAATAAATTAATCTTTACCCTAAGGAATGTTATTTAGGTAAAAATGACTCTGGGAAGATCTGGAATTTAAGAAAATAAATGAGTAATATATATCAGTAGAGTCAAAATAGAAGGCAGCTCTACTAGATTTATTCAATGGTCCTAATTTTTCACTCCTTCATACCCATGCTGTTTGCCATGTGACTTTATAGTTCTTCCCATTAAGCAGCGAAAACTATTTCTATGTCATTTGATTCTTGGTTCAGGTATGTGATTTATTTTTACTTTATGATGTTAGCAGATGTTGACAGAAGTGGATGCTTGGAAAAGTTCTGGTGAAGCAGATTTGTTTTCATGAACTTATATACTTCCAGGATGTGGTCAGCTACTCTAGTACTCCAAGGAAGAAGAATAGAGACATATGGAGCATAGACCCATATCCAAGCTCACTCTGGATTGGTCAAGTTCCAGGGTTAGCCAATGACATGTGAGGGAGCTCAGTAGAAATGAGCAGAACTACTCACTTAAATTATTTTTCTTTTAAACACTGAGTTCTTGGGTCACTTGTTACACAACAATAATTAAATTATACAACGTTCAAAACTAACTGGACAAAGTATTTTCACATTGAGCATAATAAAGAAAGTTAAGAGATGACAATGAAGCACTAAAGGGAAATTATTTAGTAATGATATCAGTGCATATAAAGAAAGCCTATGAGAAAGTCAATTAGAGCATCTGAAATGTCAAAAATACATTAGTATTGCTAATTAGATAAAATAAAACAGGTATCATTAGACAAGGTTCAAGAGACTATGGTCATATGGATCTTTATATTATTGCTGTGCCCAGGAGAGCAGTCTTCATTTTGTCCTTACTAACAACATTCTCTCCTTCATATTGTAAAACAATATTGCTTTATCTTCCATAAAGATGCATAATCATGATAATAGTATTAAGATGATTTATAAGCTAAAGGGGCTGGAAAAGGACCAAATATACCCATATTTCCATATCTCCACAATTTTCATAAAACTCTTAGCACAATTCTATCATATTAATGGCACTTAATATACATTAGTTAGTGCACATTTTCCTAAGATAGTATAAGAAACAAAAGCTAATGAAATAACTACACTTCAAAGTAAAATTGGTTTATTATTCAGTGCAACATCAGCCTCAGGAATTAATTCAATAATTTTTTAAGTCTAGTGCAGACATTACACACATTCAAAGTTTCTTCCTTTGTTTACTAATAAAATCCTCTTTCTGGAAAAAAACCTTTATATTACTACTTTTGCTAATACCACAGGATCAGAAGAATCCAAGTAGGTACCTAGAATCATATCAAATCAGGTCAGATACTTCTGTATGAATTCTGTGTTAGAAATGAAAACTACAAAAGGGGGATAGTAGATGTTTACCAAAAAAACATATAATCCAATTATATCATTCAGGCAGATAAGCATTTAAGTGGTAAAACAGATGAGGAGATGGGTGTCTGAATTATGTAGCAATTTAAAAAAGAAAAGGTAATTTATATGCTGCAGTCATTATGAAAAGTTCCATGGACAAAATGGGACACATATTCAGCTTCAAATAAGGTGAAGATTTTGATTACCAGAATGAAGAGAGGCTGCCCCTGACAAAAGAAGATCATAAAAAAAAGAAAAACAGGAAAACCTAATAGAAATAAATGTTATTAAATGTCAAGTAATCAAAATTCTTACATTGTTAGAATGATACCTCTTCAGACCATGGGCAAATATTAATTTCACTTTAATCACATACATGAAAATAAGTGTCCTTTGCATATCTTATAGTTTATTTTAGAAGCCCAAAAACTTCTTTAAATTATGAAATACTTATTATCCCCCTGAAACAGAAGTGGGAATTAAGAATGTTTTAAGAAATATAAATGAATGACAAACCAAAACTTACATGATTTTCCCAAGGTCATCTATCTTCACCCTTCCCTTTTCCCTTTCTCCTAACACCCATCTCTGTCATACCTTTGATTTCAGAAAAGCAAGTTTGCAGGTATCTCCTGCCTCTAAGAAATAGAATCACAGAAACACACAGAGTAAACCAACTAGCAAGAACCCTTTGTGGAATTTTCAACAAACTTGACTTTCATACCAATATTAAACTTCATTAGGCATCAAATAACCTGATGGTCCCTTTCCATATTTGAGGAATATAAAACAAAATCTAGAACTTTATAGTTATCACTTTGAGCCAGTAGCTTTTCCATTTGTGCTTTCTTATCATACATAAAACATCTAGAGCTTCAATATTTAGACTCCCAAACATGTCTGGTTTCTCAGTATATTATTATTCACAGAAAGGATATGGTTGTAACAAAAATAGGGAACATAAAGTCATTTTCCAGGCTTTTTGTGGCTGCAGAGTGAGGAGAGGCAGGCAATGTAGAAACCTGAGCAAGGGTACAAAGGTATAGTTGGAAATATAGGAGCTCATTAACCAAATCATCTGTTCTCTCTGTTAGTATCCCATCCCTGACAGGAGACAGAATTCTGCTTCACAAACTTCTGAAAACCAAAGCTTTTGAGCTAATGTTGCTTCAAGGTCCATCATTCTGCCAGAGGTGGCAGTACTTTAATTTGTCACTGGAAAACAGGCAAATTTCTTTAAGGTCTGATTATTGTTGTTTTGTTCCACTGTCTCTGGACACAGCAGCTTGCTAATAAAACAAGCATGCTGGAGATCAGCTTGAGGGACATCAAACAGAGCTTATTGCTGTGAACTGCCTGCTGTGTTAACTATCCTACCAAGTGTGACGAAACTCAGGTAAGGGTATTTGATAGGGCACAGACTGTCCAAATATTTCTGTTGTCTGTGCTGTGATGCCTCCAAGAGAGGATACTGATGAGCAGATATCTGTCTCTCCAACACTGAACATTGAATTTGAAACACTAATTTGAAATATGTGAAATATTTTATCCTTCTTCTGAGTAGAGTACATGAATCAATCTCTCAGTACACAGAGAGGTGAACTATGAGCACAGAGTATTTTTCTCCAGAAGTATCCATAGAGATTTCCCTCATAGTTGGGTCAAAGGACCTCTGTGGAAAATTTCACTCCAGGTTTTTAGGGTCCTTCACCTACATCTATTTCAAGGGTCTCTGGATTAGCTAAGAGACAAGTACAAAAAAACATGAGACTCAAAGCTCTTCCCGTCATGAATACTCTTCCTTCATTCAATTCCCCAGCTACTGTTTCTATTTAATTTTTCCACCAGAGAACAGAACCAAAAAAAAATTTTTGTGAGGTTTCTCAAAAGGCTATGGGGAAAATAATACTTAACTCTGACACATGATGTAAGAGTGTGCAGCTAAAAGTTGACAGAAACCAGTATTTACAATGTTATTTAGAAATGATAGGACAGTTAGTTATAAAACCTCCCAAAACCTTTATAGTAACTCTTTTCCAAGAGTCCTTGCTATTGGATCAACTTACAGTTGGAAGCTACTTCATGACAATGACATTTAGTGCTTGAATACTGGCATTAAATAAGCAAAATGTTTAGAACTCGAGGCTGGGATTGTAGCTCAGTGGTAGAGCGCTTGCCTCGCATGCATGAGGCCCTGGGTTCGATCCTCAGCACCACATACAAAGCAATAAAATAAAGACATTGTGTCCATCTACAGCTAAAAAAATTTAAAAAAAAAAGTTTAGAACTTCCCTTGTAACCACCCAAAGAGGGGGCTCTCTGCTGAGGTTTTCCCAGTGGGGAAATGTGCTAGAATAACGACTGACTAAACATTATCAGAATATTTTAATTCCATAGGAATATTTCATCACATATATGAAGATAAAAATAAGTCAGTCTGCATGTGGTGATATAGGCCTATAATTCCAACTACTGGGGAGACTGAGGCAGGAGGATCACAAGTTCAAGGCCAACCTGGGCAACTTAGTAAGATTCTATCTTAAAATTAAAAATTTTAAAAAGCTCTGGGGGCCAGGTGCAGTGGCACACATCTGTAATCCCAGCAGCAGGGAGGCTGAGGCAGAGGATTGCAAGTTCAAAGCCAGCCTCAGCAAATTAGTGAGACCCTATCTCTAAAAATATAAAAAGGGCTGAGGATGTGGCTCAGTGGTTGGTTGAGTGCCCCTGGGTTCAATCCCCAGTACCTAATTAATTAATTAATTAAATTAAAAAGTCTGGAGATGTGTCTCAGTGGTAGACAACCCTTGGGCTCAATTCCTAGTACTGAAAAAATATATAGTTAGATTTGGACTTTATAGGAACATGCTGTTTAAGGTCATTCAAGTTTATGATGCACCTGCTGCTTTTCTTTTTCTTACTACAAATATACTAATTTAAACAGTAATCTGTTTCTGTCTGCAAATTTCTATTCAAACCACTTTGTGAGAATGGACTTTTTGCTTCATTTTGTTCCAATTGACTCCTTGAGTGCTTAGTTCTCTGTTAATCTCACCTCTCTCTTTGTTTCCTTGTTATGACCATTTTCTCTTTTTCCTCCTATTCTCCCAGCTACTCCCTTCCCATATTCCTTGCCCCTCTGCTTTCTTCTCTCATCCAGAGGGTCTTATATCACCCCTCTCCATATGCTACATACCAGTGGGTCAACCTGACTGCCCATTAGAATAACCCATTGAGGTTTTGTTTCATTTTTGGTACTGGAGAGTTAACCCAGGGGTGCTTTGTCACTGGGCTACCTTTTTGTTTTATTTTTTATCTTTTGTTTTGAGACAGAGTCTTGTTAAATGACTTAAAGCCTTGCTGAATTGCAGAGATTGGCCTTGAACTTGTGATCTTCCTGCCTCAGCCTCCTGAGTCATTGGGATTACAGGTATGTGCCACTGCACATGGCTACCTGGTGAGATTTTAAATCCTGAAGCCCTCACTGCAATCCTAGATCAGTTAAATCAGGATCTCTGAAGTGGGATCTAGGTATTGGAATAGTTTTCCTCTTTTATTAGGTTTATAATTTACATATCATCATATGCAAAATCTTTGAGGACATTTGGTAAATGCATACACGTGTAAAACTCATACCCCTATCACAAAGTGGAGAATTTATGTCACCCCAGAAATTTCCCTCAAATCCCTTTACAATCATTTCTTACCTTGTTGCCTCCCAAAGGTAAACACCATTCTAATTTTTATCAACAAAGATTATTTTGCCTTTTCTAGAACTTCATATGAATGGACTCATTTAGTACAGACTTTTTGTGTCTGTCTTCCCCTATTTACCATAATGTTTTTGAGGCTCATGTATGTTTTGGCATATATCAGCAGTTTGTTCCATTTTAATGCTGAGTGGTAATCCTTTATATGAATATACCTTGATTGTTTAAGCCCATTCTTCTACTGGTGCACATATTAGTTTTTTTCCAGTTTTGGGTTATGAATAAGTCTGATATGAACATTCTTGGACAAGTTTTCATGTATATATACTTCCATTTTCCCTGGATAATGCCTATGTGTTGAGTTGCTAGCAGAAGGTAAATCTTTTTAATATTAGCTATTCTAGTGGGTATGTAATATAATCATCAGTATTTTTTAAAGTTCCCCAGGGATTTTCAATGTGTAGTCAAGTTTAAGAACCATTTTTCTATATAATGATCCCCACAGAGCATGTGTAGATCTAAACTGTTAAAATTAGAAATGCCCAAAGAAATGGGTTACCTTGAGCTAATCTCTCCTCCAATAAAACTATGAAAATAGAGGGTGAAATCAGGAATAGTATATAGACCATGCTTCTTAACCTTTAATGTTCACACAGATCCCATGAAAATTTTGTTAAAATGCAGTTGCTAATTTAATAGGTTTAGGATGGCCTAAGATTCTTCATTTATAACAGGCTCCCACACAATAGCAATGCTGATTATCTAGAAACCATGCTTTAAGTGATAAATGCATAGTTATTTCCTGTATTAGGCAAGGGACTGAAGTAAAATTGAGAGCCCTTCAAAAGCTATGATTCCATATTCCAATGGTATCCACATTCTCCATCCTAATCTTTTGCATGAGTTGTAGTCTCTGAACATTTCATGCGGATGCCTGGACATTGTATCAGTGCCACATTCATAAGTAAAATCAATATACCCACAACAGGTTGTCTGTCAAAATCTCCCTAATACTTAACAATATCACTAACCTTGAAATTCTGTTTATAAGACCTATTATTCTCCTTGTCACTTTGTCCTTTTCCCCTCATGACCAGTCATTGCTAGGACTTTTCAAATATCCTTTCATTTAATTCACCTCAAGCTTACAACATATCCATCTGTCTGTGAAAGGCATAATAAGAGATATTGTAGAATTCACAGGAACACACTCCATGCTCTACTGTGAGAAAAGATGCCAACAACTAGAATAGAAAACAGAGAGATGGTGAACCCTTCCTATAAAATTGGTCTAGTCTACACTCCCAACAGCTCTCATTGCAGCAAACTTGGGGTGTACACTGCCGAAGCAGCCTCTTATAGCAAAGAGTAGTATCACATTTTTCACCTTAGTTCCCTGAACACTACATTTGGGTTTGTCTTCCCCAAGAATAACTTTTGTCATATTATTCCTCTTTCAAAGCCTAATATGCTGTCTCTTCCTAGTGCTAGTCACGTCCAGTCTAAATCCCTCCATGTGGCCTTTAGGAGTCTTTTTAATCTGTTACTAGCCTGCAGGTAATACAGAACTTTTTGCTCCAGAACTAATTAAATCTCACTGATTCAGTGGGGTCTTCCCTGACTGGTAAGAACCCCCAGTGATCTCTACCTTTTTTGAAACCCCCAAGTGCCAACAAGTAAATATAAAAAGTAATTTAGCATTTCACTATTTAATGGTCTCCTTATTTTTAATTGCCACATATGCATTCTTTTTTTCTTAATTAAAGATCCATGAAGATAGGAGTCTTGTCCTATTCACCCATCATATCCCACGGAGCACCTTGTTAATGTTTATTGAAGGAAGTGGAGAGAGAGAGAGAGAGAGAGGATAAAGAAAACTAATGTTAATTAAAATTTTCCTATTTTGTCAGACACCTTGGGATTTGCTTCATAAAGAACAACTTATTTAATACAACCAGTAAAGGATGTATTATTCCCCGCCTCCTTGAAACTGAATTAGGGTAGTGACTCATAAAGAATGGTCCTGGGAAAGGGGAATGGGTATAGTAAAGATGGTTGATAAAAAATATATATAAATATATATATATATGTATATATATATATACTGTTCATTGAAAGTGCATATAAAGGTGTTTAATATGAAGAATTTAATCTGCTTATAATTTTGTGCGAAGTTAGAAAAATTATGATTGTAACAATTTTTTTCTATTTGACTCAACAAATGTTTTCAGTGAACAGTGTGTATAGCTTCTGAAAATTTGTTTTTTTCTGTTATGTTTGATAACATGCATTAAAATGCAATTTTTGAGAAAAAATAAAAATAAATAAATAAAAATTAAAAAAAAAAAGAATGGTCCTGGGACCAGCAGAATCTTTTGGAGGTCTTAAAAATGCAGATTTTCAGATTCTACCCTATACTTCCTGAATCAGAAATTATGGGAGGGAAGCCCAGCTATGTGTGCTGTAATAAGTGATTCTAATACACACTAAATTTTGATAATCACTGAATTATAGTTTTAATAATTAGCCAAACTCAAATAGCTTACAAATAACAGATCCCAGTCTGAGATAAAAACTCATTTTACTAATATCACATGGTAGTGTTTACTTGACTAGTTAATAGGCCTTTCTGGATAATATCTAACTAAAGTGATGAGCCTGAATGAATGCTATTTATTTTCCATTTTAAGAGTTTAGAGTAAATTTTTTATTTTAAAAAGTGATTCGAAAATTAAAGTCTTCCCTAGCTGGGCACAGTAGCACATGCCTGTAATCCCAGCAGCTTGTGAGGCTGAGGCAGGAGGATTGAAAATTCTAGACCAACCTCAACAACTTAGTGAGACCACACTGTTTCAAAAATATACATAAACAAACAAACAAACAAATAGGGCTGAAGATGTAGCTCAGTGGTTGAGTGATCCTGGGTTCAATCCCGTGTGTGTGTGTGTGTGTGTGTGTGTGTGTGTGTGTAGTTTAGTCTACAGCAGTAAAGATCAAGTTGACATTTTATTAGAATCTAAAAAGATACTTCAAAAAGGTTCACTTTTTCGTTTTGCAAGAACTGTTCTCTAAGCTTGTTTACATATAAAAACGTGATTATATGCCATTTAAGTTGCTGCCACCAAAAATCAACAAAATAATGGCATTTGTGCTACTCATGCTACAGGGACCATTTGTGCTAGCTAGGTGAAGGTTTATTATACTGGCACTGCAGACAGGACTTTTGAATATGCTGCCTCTTTTTTTTTTGGTACCAGGGATTGAACTCAGGGACACTCGACCACTGAGCCACATCCCCGGCCCTATTTTGTGTTTTATGTAGAGACAGGGTCTCACTGAGTTGCTTAGCGCCTCGCCATTGTTGAGGCTGGCTTTGAACTCATGATTCTCCTGTCTCAGCCTCCCAAAGTGCTGGGATTACAAGTGTGAGCCACCACGCCTGGCTAACATGCTGCCTCTTTACAGACACTGACTGCCATAATGGATTGAATGATTTTCAGAGATGGAAGGAATCTTAAAGATCATTTAAACTCTTATTTTGCAGGTGATGAATCTGAAGTCACCCAAATAAAGTTGACTTCAGAAGAACCTAGAATCCAAGTGTCCTCGCTTTTTCCTAGTGGAGTTCACTTCACAACATACCAAAGAATGTCAATGCAATCTATTACTTCCTTGTTTGATTCAAAAGTTTTAAAGGGAACTCATTCATAGGAGCATAGCAGGGCTAAATGAAATTTCTCAGTTTGACTTATTTTCTCATTGTTAAGGAGAAATGTCAGCAGGGAGTGGAAAATTATTCCCTAGTCTCCAAATTTCTCCAAAGGGAAGAAACTTTCTGCTTCACTCCACAACACGAAAGAGAATGGAAGGAATTCACTTAGCTTCTTCCTCCACACTCCCTCCAGCATATTTCCCAAGAGAGGGAAGTGACAGGATTGCGAAGAACATGTAAGTTTGGATTCTTCTAGGCTTGCTTTTTTAAAAAGCTCCTGTCATTGGACACAAAATGTTTCATTTTAGCAATTTAAGTGAAAGTATTTGCTGAAAATATTTTAAGCAAATATTTACTTAACTCCATGACTTATCTTTAAGTTAGAAAGTAAGTTGAAAATAACCCCTTGAACCTCACTAAGAACAAATACTGCATGATCTCACTCATATATGAAACCTAAATACATTGATCTCATAGAACTGTTGGATCCCATAGAAGTAGAAAGTAGAACAGTGTTTATCAGGGGCTGGGACAGGGGTCGGGGGAGGCACTGGAGAGATATTGCTCAAAGGCTATCAAATTTTAGTTAGATAATAGGAATAAGTCAAGATCTATTGCATAACAGGTTGACTAGAGTTAATAATACACTGTACTCTTGAAAAATCAGTGTAAGAATAGATTTTAAGTATCCCCACCACAAAACAACAACTATGTGAGGTGGTAATTCACCTGTTAATTATCCTGATTCCACAATATGTATATATTTCAAAACATTGTGTTGTACACAATAAATATATACAATTTTATCTGTTAATTAAAAAAATCTTAGAACAAAATTTTTCACCCATTGAAAAGACAGCTATAACAACCAAGGCTATTACTACTACTACTTCTACAAAAATTGGTTCTGAAATAGTAAAAAAAAAAATCTGAGCATGAAAAAAAATCTTAGAAGTAGTTAGCTGGTAATACAGGAGGATATGTTAATAGAATATGTATAAGGCAGAATTTTCATAAATAAAGCTCTAAAATCACTAACAGCACTAAAAAATGGAAAATATTGATTAAATTCAGTTACATTAAAATGAAGAATTGTTCATAAGGACTGGGGTATAATTCGGCAAAACCCTGGGGGATAATTATAACTACAAGGCCTTGGTCTATAATATCTTTTATATGTTCTTTTGTATGTATATTTTTTCAATAAGTTTTTCAGAATGAAAATAGTCATCTTTATATTTAATAAAATAGGTGAGTGATTTAATTTTCAGAGGCAGTCAGTAGAAACACAAATGCCTGAATATCACCAATGCCTTGGGATGGCCTGTAAATTAGCTTTAGCAAAGATAGTTGTGGCTGATTTACCAGGAAGGGAAAAGGTTCTGATTTTGTAGAATCTGTCATTTCCCTTGAGATCAACACAGTAAGGCATCCCTCATGTTTTTGATCTCTTTCACAATTCTTTATAGCATTAACGTACTTTGTGGTAAGGATAAGGGTCAGTTTGGATCACAAAGCAAATGCTCAAAAGCAAAGCAGGTGATTTGATTGTGGTCTCTTCCTGCCCATGAGAACAGAAAGCAAAAATGAGATACCATGTTCCTTTGCCACCCCCAAGATTCTAACAGAAGAAATACTCCAAGAATTAATCTATGAAATAAACACATAATGGATCGCAGTACATATCTTCAGAGTTACTGTAGTAGATTAGATTATGGTTCTCTACTTTTTACTCTTCTCTCTCTTTCCTTAGAGAGCTTACATCTATTCTCAGTTGAACTTTTCCATCCCTGGCTCCAGAAGACAGGAGGAACAGACTTGAACCTGACCAGAAGCCTTGTGTCCAATGTAGCTCAGTCAAATTCAGCCTAGATCCACTGAATCATGGCTGACCTATAGACTCATATCTTAAAAATAAATATTTGATGCAGTATCCACTGAGATTTTTAAGTTGTTTGAAATTAACCTCACTATCTTAAAGAAACAATCTCTCCCAGGCCAATGTCTATCATAATGGGGTGGTCAACCATAGAACACAGAAAAGAGAAAGTCTAAAAGGTAAATGTTGTACCTACCCAAGATCCACTCAAGGAGCAAGGTAGATCAGATCCAAGGACATAACCTCTCTGATGTACGTGTACAGACCTATATGAAACAGGAAAGTTGTCACGAACATTTAACATTCATATTGTATAGTCAATTCTTTTTTGTATTGATTTCATTCTCACCAAAGAATTCTGCAATTGTAATTTGACTTGTTATGTAGCTCACCTATAGGCACAGAATATGCTAGTTTGGGGGAACAATTAAAACAGCATGACATATGCAAATAAGGATGTTCAGAGCCTTGAATACAGCAGAGCTCAATAAACTATAGTCTCCTTATGTCCTTCCCACAGCCCGCTGGAGCCCTCTCCCAAATGTAGGCAGCATTTTCCACTGTCTACAGCAGGAACTTATTCTTGCTGAGACAAATCACTTCAGAGACTATCTTTCGCCACTTGGGTCCTGTTTGACAAAAGACAGGGCAGATTACTTTCCTAGAATCACATCTTTAATGTATGTTTTGCCCCTTCAGAAGACTTTCACAAAGAAACGCGGACATTTTTCCAGTATTTGTAACCACATGCTCTAATGAGAATTATCAGAAGTATAAAGAGCTCTGAAATCAAACCCATAGTTTCTGAATGCCTGATGAGATGTTCCCTCCTTATTTGATAAAATAATTTCATTAGGCATGAGTCTGCAGTCTCAAAGAATGTTAACTTCAACAACCTGCATATGGCTGAAAACTTTATTATTCACATTTAATTCTTATCATAATTGATGAGTTGTAAAAAGTCATAAAGGGAAAGTGAAAGTCTTATACAAATTCCAAAATATGCAACAGTGTAGGTAACAATTTTGGAATCTTTTTGGTACCCAAGTGAAGATGTATAAACTGATTACTAGTGCCTTGAGTTGGAGTTTAAATCCTAGTTTTATTTTACATAATGAATCATTTTCATTTGCAGAATATTAGGTCATTCCTCATTATTATTCAAAGCTAAGAGAGGGTAAATACCTCCATTTTACATGTGCAGAAGCTACAACCTAGGGGATCTGAATAAATCCACCTCAGAATTACCATGATGTCATAAATAAAATCCAGAACTAAGACACTTAGTCATGTTTGACTAAGTAACTACCTTGCACTCTTATGAAATTTAGTTCCTTAGCATTGTGCAAGGATATTGGTGAGTAGCAATTATTAAAGCAAAAGTTTCTATTACATGTGGACTTAATTTGTATCACTGAATTTTACTGTAATTCAAAGTGGCATATCAATAAGCTCTTGGGAGTGCACAGCAGAAGACACATTGGACTTATTAACCAGAAGATGGCTCTGTTAAAGGAAATGTATAACATGAGTGAGAAGCCAAAGAAGAAACACAGAATGGAAAGGAGAGGTGCTGCCTTGCTCTACATAGGCATTCTTTAAGAAATAAATGCTTCTGCATAGATGTGGCACAGTGGGTCCTGGCATTGGGTATATCCATAGGACACTAATTTTTTTAAGTAAACTGTAAATGGATTGAAGAAACATAGGTGGAGTAGAGGGAAGAAGGGAGGAGGGATGCTGGGGACTGAATTAGAGTGGGTCGTGTTCCATGCTTTAGTGTTTATGTCAGGGTGTGTATCCTGTTGTTGTATGTAACTAAAAAGAATTTAAAATAATAAAATTCAAATTTAAAAAACAAATAAATAAAACATTAATATAAAAAAGGATGCTTCACTTTCTTGCAGTGACTAAATCACCCTAATCCCCGTAATCCCTAAAAAGCCAAACAGTCTTTTTCCCATTAAGAACCCAGTCAGAACTCAATATCTAAATAAACTATAGCATTTTTTAAAGTTAGATGCCTTTAGGGCTACCTGTACACAACAAACAAACAAATAAGTCTGATAATTCTTCCAACATACAATAAGCAGATGCTCAGGGAAAATAAAGGACTAAAATCCCACTTTTGTTAAGTATTCACTAAATGTCACTGCAGATATTGTCTTCATTTTGCCAAGAAGAAAAGAGATTTAAAGAGGCTAAATTTCCCAGGGGCACTTTACTAATAACTGACGCAAAGACTTTCAATCTCAACCTTGTCTCACTCCAAAAGTCTTGTTCTTTTCATTATAATGTGTTCAGAGTCAAGAATTGTTTATTAATAGATGACATTCTATTTAGAATTTTAAAATGTGCCATTCTCATATAGTGCTGGTATTAAATCAGCCTCAGTGGTAAACAAATTAATTTGAGAAGTTGGGGAATCATTTTGTGGTAGTTGTTAATACCTATGCTATCTTCGATTATTCTTCAACTCCTTTCCAAAGGAAGGTATCAAAATTTTATACATAATTTTAACATCCCTGGTGATTATTTCCTGTCTAGAAAAGTTTGTTGTTCTTAGGCTGTCACCTTTGATCAAATGGAAAATTCTGGGCCATTCTCTAAGGGTCCTGGTAACAATCGATACATTTTTTAAACTATTGACTTTCTGAAAGCTCATGGTATGCCTGAATGGCTTCAGTTGTAATCACAAAAGCTAGACACTATTTGTCATTATTTTGCTATGCAGAATTTTGCTGGCTCTTTCTTTTCTTCATTGGCATGTCACATAACACCTTCAAGGACAGAAAGTAAGGTGGAAATTTTGGAATCTTTTCCCTTAGTCTTCCAGGAAACCTTTTAACCTTTTGACAGTGAAAGTGCTGAGGTTCATAAAACTTTCTTAAGAGCAGCCAGCACAAAAGGAGAACTGCTGCTAGAGTGTTTAAAGGCCTACAGACAGCAAAACCACAGAGCCCATCTCCCTTAGAATTACACGTACATTACATCTATCTATACTGCCCACACAATGGAATACCTGCCTGTGTCTCCAGGAGAAAGACAGTCATCAACCCCCAGTTCATTGTCTTCTTTAACAGCTAGTGTGGGATTCCTCTTTGTTTTTTGTATCCTAACTTCTAAGTCCTGCTGCCTCTTGACAAATTAAAAATCAGCTAATGCACTTCTCTCTAGACTTATGGGGCATTAGCTATGAACCATATGTTGAAAGTCATTGTATTCTCTGAGTCAGTATTACATTAAGCAATTTTAAAGAGAGATGGTTGGGATAGGGGACATAGTCTCAAGGATGGTGTTTTAGTCAGCTTTTTCATTGCTATGACTAAAAGACTTGACCAGAACAATTTTGGGAGAGGAAAAGTTTACTTGATGGCTTGCAGTTTCAGAGGTCTCAGTACATAAACAGCCACTTCATTCCTTGGGGCTTAAGGTGTGGTGGAAAAGTGTGGTGGAAGGAAGCAGCTTACATGATAATCAGTAAGCAGAGAGACATATTCAAATGGCCAGAATAAAAATATATACCCCAAAGGCATGCCCCCAATGCCTACCTCCTCCAGCCACATCCTACCCTATCCTTCAGTTACCACCCAGTTATTCACATAAGGGGATCAACTCACTGATTGGGTTAAAGGTTTCATAAACAAATCATTTCTCCTCTAAACCTTCTAGCACTGTATCACACATGAGCTTTTGGGGGACACCTCACATCCAAGCCATAACAGATGGTAAGGAATGATGTACAGGGAGATAAAGGAAAGAGTGTGAATGAGAAGGACAGATATACAAAATGGAAGGAAGAGATGGAATAAATAGAAAAGGAAGGAGGAAAACAATGAGCATGACTAATTCAAAAGATTATATATAGGTAGGTAGAGTTTCAGATAAAAGGTCAATTACTTCCCTAGAATCATATCTTTAACTTATATTTTGGCACTTGGAAACAATACTACTAATTATGTAGCTCCAAAGGAAGTCATATATTCATACAAGCAGTTCTTAAAGAAAACCATTTTCACCTATCTAGAATAAAATAGAGAAAAATGGATGGGAATATTTCTCCTTCCTTCCACATTTATTTCAACTCTTATTCTTTAAGTTGCATATATGTTGTGTCTTATTTTCTGTATCAACCCCTCTTGATGACCTTTTCAACATGATTTTATCTAAAAAAAGTTAGAGATGGTCAGGAAAGAAACAGAAGTTTACTGTGTTATTTATGTAAACTCTCTTTGAGGGTACTCAAATGTATGCAAAATAAATTGACAACATAGAGGAAGGATAAGCAAAGAGTAAACAAACAAAACCTTAGCAACAGATAAAGATATGACTTTAATATGAAAAGAACTTGTTGGTTTATTTTCTCACTTCTAGATAATAACTTTCATTAATTTCCAAAATTTTTGAAGGCTATTCTATCCCTTTAGATACAAGTACTATAACTTTATAGTCCATAAAAATTTAATATCATCATCTTTTGAACAATTTATTAGGCTGGGAGTATTTTCTATTCTATGATGGATTTCCTCCAATATGTTCATTTATTTTAAACTAAGATGCAGACAGACCTGCACCTCTTCCACCATTACAGAAGGCCAGAGGATAGGGCTTATTGTAAATGGTAAGAAATAAAGATAAATATATTTGCTGGCCCTGCAAGGGAGGGCCATGTTGCTCACTTATGCATTTGGTAATTGAAAGAGATAATATAAAAGGAAAAGGAAGAAAGTAGTCCAAACCAGGCAATATTCTAAATTCAGTTTTCTGGTCTCACAAGGTGTATTGTGAACTGTTGCTTGAGTTGTCACTTTCAGATTTCAAATCACTGATGCAAGTCTGGTTTGAAACAAATCTGGGATGGAGATATAACATCCAGCGGGACCTGGTGGAATCTAGGAACAGGTTCATATGCACATGCTTGAAGCCTAGCAAGAACTTCTTTCCATAGCATAATGAATCAATTTGCCAAGTATGTGTTTTCATTGATACTGTTTTTTGGATATTTAATTGTCAGAGCTTATGTTAGCACCCCTACTATCAAGAAAAACAATCTTGAATACTTACTACATAAATTGTATTATGGGCATATTTCATTGAATTCTTACCACTACCCAAAAAGGTACTATTAACTCAGCAAGGTACATATTATTTTCCTAACGTGGATTTGTTAGGTTAGTACAAATGTCAACTTACAAAGGTGAATCAAACTAACATTAGCAAAATAACAATAGTTTGGTGATTGGAGTTCCATTTAAATGGCAGAGATTGAATGAAATTTCCATTGTCTGATTCATTTTAATAGAAATCCACTTCAGAGGGGAAGGCTTGAGTTGCATTTGCTATAGTTAATTGTTGAAATTGATCATGGAGAAGGTTTTCATTCTAGAAAAAATTGGTTTTACCCTGGACCTAAATAATAATACCTTGTATTATTGTTATTTATGATCCACACCTTCTCTCTCCTTCTAAGACAATGAATCCTTTGAAGTCATTATTCTCTCACAATATTTTTCAGAAGAGTTGCTCAGGTTTGGCACACTGGTAATGCCTGCAATCCCAGCAACTCAGGAGGCTGAGGCAGGAGGACAGCAAGTTTAAAGCCAGCTTCAGCAGCTTAGTGAGACCCTGTCTCAAAATTTAAAAAATAAATAAATAAAAGGGGATGAGGATGTAGTACTATGTTAAAGCATCCCTGGATTTAATTCCTAGTACCACAAAAGAAGAAGGAGAAGGAGGAGGAGGAGTAGAAGAGTTGTTCAATAGATATTTGTGAAATGAAGAGTTCCAAAGTATTTATCCATTCAAGTATATATTACAATCTTAAAACGTGATTCACATTAGACTTTCCTGAGTATACAGGTAGGGAAAGCTTAGTTTTGCCCTTATCACACTTACATAATAGTGGGGAGATATACAGGCCAATAAACAACTAGAAGTAAATAAGTTTCTTGCTATGATGAAAGTGTTCAGTACGTCACAGGGACCTAGAAGATGCTGCCTGTTAGTTTGATTGGAGAGCTAGGTGGGTTGAAGGGAAAAGGTAGAAGAGTATTATGGTTTGGATATGAAGTGTGCCTCCAAAGCTCCTGTGTTAATAAAAGAATACTCAGAGGTAAAGATCTCTAACCTAATTAGCCCGTCCTAGTTTGAATGGACTGAGTGGTAACCATAGGCAAGTGGAGCATAGCGAGAGTAGATGGGTCACTATTGGTGTGCCCTAGAAGGGTTCATTTTCCCATCATCACCTTCCCCTGTCTCTGTTTCCCAGTCACCATGAGATGAGCAGCTTTGCTCTGCCATGCCATTCGGCCTCACCTTGGGCCCAAACCAATAGAATCTGGCCATCTATAAGTGATATCTATGAAACTGTGAACTCCAAATAAACTTTACCTTCTCTAAGTTATTGTGGTCAGGTATTATGGTCAAAAGGATTCAAAGATGACTAACACAAGGAGTTAACATAGGGTCCTTCCAGCCAAGGCTCAATACCTTGTACAATTGCAGCAGGAATCAGAACACCCAGTGGGTACCTGAAAGACTAAGTCAATTCAGTGAATAGTAGAACGTAAATGACAGAGAAGTGTCAACTTATATAATGAAGAGAGCACTGATCTCTGAGTCAAAGACCTCATTTTATTTCCAACTCTGGTACTAAGTTGCTGAGTAAACTAAGGCAATTTACTAAATCTGTGAGGTGTGGCTAGCAAACATGCCTCACAGTGAGCATTAATTGTCCAAGTTAGATTTAATAGCCTGATATTGCATTCTCTGCTGAAAACAACATTCTATATCTCCTGGAAAGTGTTCCTTTTTCTACTCTACATAATTCACATGGAAGCCTCCAACTCCTTATGACTGGCCTTTTAGACAATTCTTGACTAACTCAGTATTTCCCAGTTATCTAGAATGTGTATTCTAGAGTCAGACTTCTGAGTCTGAATACTGATCTTGAATCCTGATTTTGCCTCTTTCTAATTGCATGACTTTGAATTATCAACCCCTATAAGTCTCAGTCTTCTTAAAGTGTGAATCCTAAATAATATGTAATCTATGTACATTACATGAAAAACATTTACAATAGTACCTAGAACATACTAAATATTCATCAAGAGCTGTTATTATTATAACATCATTAGATCCAGGAAGTTTTGGGCAGCCATGTTCTTGACTATGTGGAAAAAGACAGTAGAAATGTAGAGATAGGATATGGACAGAGTCCTTAATTCCAGTCATCCATGAACCCCAGTGTGACCACCAGCTTTCCATGCTTTGGACATATAGTCTGAAAAAAATCTTCCTTTTATTTAACTGGTTTGAGTCAGATTTTTGTTTCTTGCAAGTAGAATCCTTAATAAAATGAATATGGAAGGCTGGGACGAATATGCAAATCAAGATATAATTACTTTAAAATTTTTAATATATTTTGGATACTATTTGCAAACCTCACATTTCTAAATGCAGTTTAATTTCTTCGCCACAGTTCCACAGGAACCATTGCAAATAATGCAAGAACTAAAATTCTACCTACAAAGTAAATCTAAACCAATGTGGTTTAAAATACTTTGCTAGCACTTATAAAGTCCAAGATGCAGGGGAAAATGTTTTAATGTCACAATATCCCCATGTTTAAAATTTTATTTTGTTATTATTTCACAATACAAAGTGAAACATTCTTTAAATATGTTTGTTGGTTTGTTTGTTTTGAGATAAGTCTTGCTGAGTTGCTCAGGCTGGTCTCAAACTCCTAGGCTCAAGCAAGCCTCCTGCCTCAGTCTCTCAAGTTCTGGGATTATAGGCATGTGCCACCGCATTGGCTTTAAATAAGTTTAAAGTGCAAAAGAGAGTCAAATCAAAAGCTATGTCTACAGAATATATATTATGTTGATGGTGCTTTAATTTTAGAATGTAGCAGTCATTTGGCAGGCTTCTGAAAACACAGATTGCTGGGCTCCACCCACAGATTTTTCTGACTTGTTAGATCTAGGATAGAGGCCAAGAATTTGCTTTTCTAACAAGTTCCCAAGTGATGCCAATGCTGCTGGTTCAGGTAGTTCAGGTATCATACTTTGAGAACCACTGTCTCGAGTAATTAATTTATTGGGAAGATTTACTCTAAGAAAGATCAAGCTAAGAAATCTGCCAGCATTATATTGTGGCTATATTTCTTGTTAAAGAGCAAAAGTGCAGATTTAAGAAGATAAGTTCAAATGCCCTCTGTCCCAAAATTTATTTTTCTATTGATTCCATAATATGTGTCTTTGTTTTTTTCTATGATTTCATTGGGATGCTTTAAAATCAGTATTTACTGGCTAAACAGGTGTACTCATTTATTGCTGATGGTGGCATACATTGCTTTTAAAGAGCAATAAAACAACACATAAAGATGCTCGTGTCTTTACAAATGATAATTCTACTCCTAGGAATATTAAACAGAAGGAAAATGGTATGTACACAAAGATGTTAAAGTTTTATCTATAAAAGCCATAAATAAGAAACTACATAAATGCTGAATTTATGGAAACATTTTAATAAATTATGGCACTGAAAAAAAATATGCTATCATGCAACCATTAATATAATCATTATAAATAAAATGCATAACATGTATAACACATGAAAATAATTATGAGGTAATATCAATACAGAATAAGGCTGAAACTATGTAAAGATGAAGTCACAGAGAAGATGCAAAAAAATTAAACAGATGTTTTATGGTGGTTGGTGTGCTTCCTTTTTTTTATGTACTGGTTATTAGGACTTTGTCTTTCAGCTTCAAGCCTCCTGGTCTATATTGCTCTGTGAAGCTGGGCAGCTACTGTTTGAATCCCATTTCTGCTCTGCCAGGTGCTCACTTTTAGGTTCTGTCACTAGAGGGCGGTAGAGGGAGACCTGAAACTGGTAGAAGGAAAAATGGACTTAACTGCTTTGTGTTTGTTTCTAGTTGTTCTTCATCATCTCAATAATGATTCTTTAGCCCAAGAGCGGTATTTAGTTGTAGTTTGTAGTTTTTTCCCCCAGCATCATTGCACCCCTGTGGAAGTCAGTACCAGATGACTGTCATCGAATCTTCATAAATATGAGTCCCAGTTCCATGAGATTTCTCCTCCAAGGTGTATTTGTGATCATTCCAACCTCTTTCCTTTGTTCCCACAGCCCTGGGAATCCCGACATTTCCCTGCTATTACTACCACTAGTATGCCTCCATGTCCTCATTTTGCATTTTTAGCTCTCTAATATCTGGTTAATGATTTTTAAAATTAATTTGTGTCAGTTAAAACAGTTGGCAGGAATTTTCTCCCAAGTGGACTTTGATAACTTTTCTATTGTGTTACATTGTTTTTTAAATTAAAAAAAAAAAGAAAGCACATCACTGTTAACAGGGTGATCGATGAAGCTGGGTGCGGTGGCACAAGCCTGTAACCCAGCACTTAGGGAGGCTGAGACAGGAGAATGGCGAGTTCAAAGCCATCCTCAGCAACAACAAGGCAATAAGCAACTCAGTGAGACCCTGTCTCCACATAAAACACAAAATAGGGCTGGGGATGTGGTTCAGTGGCCAAGTGCCCCTGAGTTCAATCTCCAGTACCAAAAAAAATATATATATATAGGGTGATGGATGAAAAGAATTAAAATTTTAAGTATTTAACTGAATGTTTTTATTTTTTTCTTAATTTTATTTATTTATTCTACTTAGGTTTACATGATAGCAGTGTGCATTTTGATTCATTGTACACAGAAGGAGCACAACTTTTCATCTCTCTTGTTGTATGTGATGTAGAATCACAACATAATGCTTTTGTTTTCTGAAGAAAAAAAAACCTCTTATACTTACATATTTTGCCTTATGCAAGATAATAATATAAGGTACTTTTGATCTTCTACAGGTTGGTTTTAGTGTTTACATTCATTCTCAAAATAACCTATGGACTTGATCAGGAACTCCATGTAATCGAATGGCACATGAACACATTAAATTGTAGCTCTATTTATTCAACAAATATTTACAGAGTGCCTTATATGGGCCAAACTCTGTGCTATGTGATGGGATACAAATGTCTTACCTGCAAGAAAACTGGTAGTTAAAAGATCATGTGATACATGCAGTGATAGAAATAGACCCAGGTTGCTATGGAAACAAAAGACATCTCTGGTGCCTATTGCTGCAACAATAGTGAGTAGATTTTAGTTGGATGGATAAGGAGCAAAAAAGCATTCTAGGAAAGGTCTCCCACAGGTAAAGGGCAAAGAGGTGTGAAAAAGTATAGTATACTTGAAGATCTGCAAATAGTTTATGGCAGTAAGAAGGTTAGCATTCAGCAAAGAGATGGACCTGGTTCAGTTGGTGAAGAAATTTGGAACCATCGTTGGATTTTTAAATAATTGTTTTGATAGGATACTTATCACCTAGCATGGATTTTGACAACTGGCACATTGAGAGGATTCCATTGCTTGCTGTCAGTGTTAAATAGGATATGTCCCTGGCTTCTGCTTACACTGCTTTTCATCTGCCCACACCTACAATCCATCTTTCCTTGTTCTATATTGATTCCTGCTTGATGTCTCCAAATCCTTGTTTACTCTGGCCTTAATACTTTGACATCTCTATTGATTACATTTTCTTTGCCTCAAAACTGTCCCACTTATTTTGTCTCATGACTTATCTTGTATTCCATGGTGCTCTGCTTGTTCTAGGAATGACTGTCCCCCTTTGATCTATTCAATTTGGGCCTGTTTGATGCTGTGGACTCTTCCTGAAACCTGATCTTGATTTCAGATACCCTGTCTGCCCTTCAGGAAACCTACAGCAGAGGGTTAGATGTGGAAATTGTATAGAATTTGTAACTAAACAGACCTCAGTTTACAGGTCTGCTTACTAGTTTAATAGAGATCATGCTCACCAAATATTCAATTTGCAACCCCACATTTCCAACCTCCCTTCTGATTATGTGGTGTCACATGACTGGTCCTGGCTAATGGGCAAGTATTTAAGAATAATGTGCGGCATACATCATTGTCACCTTTAGTTTTAAGGAAATTCATTTCAGATGATATAGATACAAGGTGGCAGAACTTCTATAATCTTGGATCTCTTAGTAACTGTGTATAACAAAGCCCCATCCCAACACACTGGATATGTAATTATAAGTGTGAATATATAAACACAATAAGTAAAACAAACCTTTATTGTGTTGAACTTCTTAAACTTCAGAGTTAACTCTTCCTACGTAACACCCTATCCTATCTTGATAGATACATTAATTATGTGGCTTTAGTTAAGATATGTAACTTCTTTAGTTCTAGCAATTTGCATCAAAATAAGATTGAAACCTCATTAGGCTGGATACAACAGATCTTAGCCAACAGATCAAGAAGTGATCATTGGGCTTCATAATGATCAGATAAGAGAAAAATTGCCTAGTTCTCTATTATATTCTCTACTATATTTGTTTCTTGGAGCATGAATTAGTTCATACACAATTGGTAAAATGGGGAACAATGTATAATATAGAAGATGAGCTGGTCCATTCACCATTTTTCCTAGAACAGTAATATTCTGACTACTGGGTAAGAGGAGCTAAATACCACATACATTATATAAAAGATGAGTGTGAAAGCTAGAATTAAGCATTGGTAAAAACCATTCCTTGATTATCTTTGGCTGACTGACAGCTCCATAATTCTAGTTTATGCCAGTTTTTACTTTTTAATCCTTCCTAACTCCTTTCCTACCTCTTTGCATTTCATATCCTTTTTCAGGTTTCTGTTTTGTCCTTAATCCCCACCTGGCCTGCCATGTTTTGGCATAGGGCTTCTTTTAGGGTATTTCCCAGTTAAATACATTCTTGTGACCTGGAACTATGGTCAGATATCTGGATTATATATAATGTTAAATTACAGAAGAAATATAAAAGGAGCAAGGTATGGCACAGGTAGAGTGGAGAGTTGGATATAATTCCTAGTAGAGAAAATTGGCGATGTAGGAAGGTCAGGGAAACAATAAGGGCTAGAGGAATGAATTTGAGAGACACAGGCTTAATGGGAAATAGTTGAAACCACAGGTGAGAAAGAAACTATCTTATGAGAGGATAAATGCATGAGACACAGAGATTTAGGCATAAGACACAGAGGTAGCAATAAGTAAAGGTCAGTGAAGAAATTATGAAGCCATTTGCACAATTCTTAGAACATGGAAAGAAGAACCTTTAGGAAACATTTACCATTCCAAGTGCTATACCCATATTAAAGCAATGCAAACCACACAACCCACTCTCTTAGATTGTATAATCTCTAAATTTAGGTGAGCACAAAATGGTCTATGACTCAGAAACATATAATGTGTTATGAGAATTAAAACAAAAATCCTCAATTGTTCTCTATGCAGACTGATAGTCAACTGATCAGGGATTCAAATTGAGAGTCTAGCTAATAGAATATGCTTCCCTGCTCTTACCATCAACCTGCGAAGATACAAATACGAAATCCTTAAAGATGAGTCCTCTGACTTTTCTAGCTTCTTTGGACTTCTTTGACAACAAATGCCTCTGAGCATATATTGCCTTATAGAAGTCTTAAGCACAAGACAGGTGAAAACCTTGGTACCACTGTGTTTCATGTTTGAGAATTCTGAAAGAAAGGAATATGAGAGAGTACTTGAAATTCAAATATCCCAATATTCAAAATTGAGTATCAGGACTATTTGAAGAGACAAGAGAGCTAACTTAATATTAATCTATTAATATTAGTATTAAAGATGAGTTGTAAACATTTAGATCAGCAGCTATCAACATGACTTCATTAACAAAGAAATCTAAGTAAATCTCATTGTTTTTTAAAGGAAAACAAAATAACAATGCATAAGATTGACATAAACATTGTACCTAGTATTCAGAAAAACATGCCATGTTGGGGTTACCAATTGTCTTGCTTTGCTCAGGACTAAGGGGGGTCTCAGTTATGGGACTTACTGTTTTAAAGCCAGGAAAGGCCAGGGCAAATTAAGACAAATTGGTCACCTCACTGTGATGTTCTTGTAGGTAAAGTGTTCAACCATGCCTGGATGATAGTCTTATTAGAAAAATGTATAGCTAGTTAAATATTTAAAGCCTATAAGTGTTATTCTCATTCAGTGGTGTGGCTTGTCTCTAGCAGTATGTCATAGAATTATTTCCTTTGCTATATGCTGCTCAACAGTATTACCTATAACTTGAGTCACAGAAAAAATTAGCAAAATTATAGATGATATAAACATGGGAGAGTCTAATATTTATTTACTTCATATATATTTATTGAGTGCCTATTATGCTCTATGTACTTTGATAGGTCCTATATATAGCAACAAACAAGACAAAGATTCTATCCTTGTGGTATACACATAAAACTATAACAAAGGATCACACATTGCGAAGATCTATTAAAAAATTAGTCTGCTTAAGAGGTCAGAGATTAACAGGGTAGTTAGAGGTTATGGGAGTATTCTTTGTAGAGGTCATATTTGAATTCATATATGATTGAAGGATAAAAATCAAATGAAGAACAAGAAAATAAATTCAAAGAGCCTGAAATAGAAATGAGTCTTGACCCATATTCTTACATAAATCACCACAAAATAAGCAATATTTAGAAAGCTTTATTTACTAATTATATACCTTCTTTTCTATATCAAATAGGACAGAACCAGGATTTTGTTCTCCCAGAAATCTAAAATGACCATGTAATTTTAATGCCAATGTGAGAGACTCCTGAGGAAAGAAGATAACTATAAGTCATCATTATGAGTACAGAGAATTTTCTGTGTGTTATCTCCTTTATCTGGTGAGGGGAAGAGATATTGTAGGTTGTGGTTTGTCCTGGACCTCAGAGTTGAATGGGGACCTGACCCATTGTGGAATAAACTGTGAACAAGTCCAAGCCCCAGATGGCGATGAGAGTCAAATGAGAAAGAAGGTTCATTTTGCTGAGATAGAGAGTTAGAAATCAGAGAATACCTGAAATATCAAACTCATGAAAGAGGTAAAACAAAAAGAAACCAAAAAACTGAGATTTAAACAGAATAAGCAAGTAAGAAAAGATCCCCTTAAGCTATACTTTACAGAATTCTTTTTCAAAGAGTTCATGCTGACTGTCAGCTGGGGCCTCTCTTCCAAGAGGCCTGTCATCTATAAGGAGGCTAGTCTGACTTCTTCACATGGCCATCTCAGGGCTCCAATTAGAGGGGAGCAGGAACTACAAAGTCTCTTGAAGCTTTGATTGGCTCTAGAATTTGTATATGGCCCTTCAGCCACATTGTATCAGTCAAAGCAAGTTACAAGGCTAGTCCATATTTAAGGGATGGAGAAATGAACTCTACCTCTTAATTCAATGAGTGGCAAAGTCAGGCTATAGATTAAGGGATTTTTGTGAACAAATTTATAAACAATCTACTATGAGATCAGAGTCAATTGTTTAAATGCAATCTGCTTTTCTACTTACTTCCTTTAAGGGGCTAAGTAAGACATGATTTCAGGCTTCTTCCTCTCTTCCTTGTTTTTCCTCTGGCACTCTCCTATAAGAAACAAGAGCAGTGCTGTCTCATTCTCTCCATTACCTCCTCTTACTACGAGCTGTTTGAGAAAGCTGAAGGTTCTTTTTTTCTCCCACTGGAGCATTCAAGCAATCAAGAGATCTCATCCATTTAGACAGTCTGAAGATCTGAGGATTAAGAGACAAATGACAGACACATACTCCCGTACCACATATGCAGGCCAGCTTTTGAAAGGCAAACACTTATCCAATGAACAAAAGAGTGATTCTTTGAAGTTCTTCATGTTGTGTTCTTATGAGCATAATTTCCTTATGAAATTTCCAGAGAAGAGAATTATCCAGTCATACATGAGGGTACAATTCTAGTCTTCCTAGTCTACATGGCCACAATGAATTATAATAACAAGGCTCAATCTCATTCTTTTCAAATAAAAAAATGAGGCCTCCTGATCTCCTCCCCCACATAAGCCTGTATAGCACCTGCTCCCTGTCGACTAGCTCTATAACTTTTTACCTTTTATACGACACTGTATTTCTTTGGCATGTCTTCTTCCCCAATAGATTATTAGGCCCCTGACTCATGTAAACCTCTGCAATGCTAGCTATGCAGCAATTGGCACAGAGTAGGAGTTCTAAAAATATTTGTGAACTAGAATTGAATTGGATTTATTATCATAGTAATATGACTTTCAGATCTTTAATCCATAAACTAACAGATATGCTAATGAATCTCAGAGAATCTTCATAATCAAAGAACCTGAGCAATATATCTGGTTTTGTCTAAACTATCAAAAGAAAGAAAAATTCCAGGGAAATAGTTCACAGATGATTCCTCTCAATTTTCCTTTCATTGAAACTCTTTTTCTTTCTTTGGTAAGAGAGAGAGAGAGAGTTTCTGTGTGTTTGTGTGTGTGTGTGTATGTGGTGGAATGTATATGAAGAACCTCAAAATAAATCAGAATTCTATGCCCCTTACTAATTTGTCCAAAATATTTTCTTTCTGATCTATAAATTTATTAGGAGGTATGTCCTTTAACTTCGCAAAGTACATTTCCTGATTATGTCAATTTTAAAAGGATGTAGTCATTGAGAATCACCAAGAATAGAATATACATGTGAAAATCGGACCAGAAAACCAAGTCTGCAATGACTGAGGCATGAGAGAAATTATAACAAAAAAATTTCTAAGTCCTTAGAAATTTTTAAGTCTCTATTATTAGGCTTCAAGTGAGAAAGGAAAATTTCTCTATTATTATGTTACTTTCAACTTTTCCATCAATGAACATTAGCAAGTTGGGAAGAGTATAATGAAATTCATTAAGAGACTTGAAGCCTAAGAAGTGAGAGCCACTTTTGTGTGTGTGTGTGTGCCAGGGATTGAACTCAGGGGTATTCGACCACTGAGCCACATACCCAGCCCTATTTTGTGTTTTATGTAGAGACAGGGTCTCACTGAGTTGCTTAGTGCCTCGCCTTTGCTGAGGCTGGCTTTGAACTCGCTATTCTCCTTTCTCAGCCTCCCAAAGTGCTGGAATTACAGGCGTGTACCACCGCGCCCAGCTGAGAGCCGCTTTAAATGAACTTGTATCTTCAGACCCTAAATAATCAGATGAAATCAGGGGAAATGGGAAAGAAGGATGAGAAAGGAAAAAAATATTTATAGATCTCTCCTTTATTCTGGAATCTTTCTACTCTGAGTGTGGTCCATGGACCAGCAGCATCAGTATCATCTGCAAATTTTTTAGAAACAGATATCAAGGATTACACTAAACTGTTGTGTTAAAATCTGCATTTTAACAAGATTCTCAGATGATTTCACAGAGAAGCTACATTTTTTTAAATATTTTTTAGTTATGCATGGACACAGTGTCTTTATTTTGTTTATTTATTTTTATGTGGTGCTGAGGATCAAACCCAGTGCCTCACATATGCAAGGCAAGTGCTCTGCCACTGAGCCATAACCTCAGCCCCGAGAAGCTACATTTTAAAACAGTGGTCTGTTAAATGTATTAGTGTATGGAAGGAAAATGGCAGAGATCTGAAATATAGGAAGAAAGTGATATCTTGTACAATATGAGATAGGATAGAAAGGGTAGACATCATTGTAATGATAAGAGCTAAGAAAAGACTTAAAGGCAGTAGGGTATAAGCCAAACAGATATATGGAAGAATGTTAAAGAGTCAAGACCCTGACATGGAGACATATTCCAGAGACAGCATGGAAGTTAGTGTAGATGCTGCAGGGCCAGCGGTAGGAAAGAACAACACATAGGTAATAAGGGATGATCAACTGGGAAGCCATTGTGAGGACCTTGTATTGCAATCTACATGAAATATAAATGTAATTAAATTTTAAACAGAGAAATGTCATGATATGACTTTAATTTTTTAAACTTCATTCTAGGTGTTGAAGGTAGACTATAGAAGACTAGGATGGAATCAGGGGGATTTAAGTCTAACATCTTATGCAGGGTTAGTTTAGAAGTTAAAAGCTTTAGATCTATTCACTGGTTCATCAAAAGGATACAGATAGCTGGATATGGTGACATGCATCCATAATCACAGTGACTCAGGAGGCTGAGGCATGAGGAGTGCAAGTTTGAGGTCAGCCTCAGCAACTTGGTGTGGTCCTTAGCAACATCATGAGAACATATCTCAAAATAAAAAATAAAATGGATTAGGGATGTGGCTCAGTGGTAAAGTGTCTTTGGGTTAAATTCCCAGTATCAAAAAAAAAAAACCCACAAAAACAACAACAACAAAAAAACCCAATAAATGGTACAGATATATACAGATATATTGGCTGACTTGTGTTCAGGAATCATGATTATGAAATCTTTTTTAAAAATTAAAAACTATTTTGTGAGAGATTTGATTTTCTCACTATGACCCTGAAGGTATAATGAGAAGAAACTATAGGAAGATGGAGTTCAGTTCAGTGTATGACAAAATTTCTGCACAATAAAAAAAATTTATCACTGAACATATTGTACAAGTATGGACTAATGTACATGACAATGTGACAGCAGCTTCTTTTAAAGGGAATCTGGGCACAGGTTACATAGGATGTCCTTTATGATTCCTTTGGCCTTGTAACCACATCATCCTAATCCACACCAAATTAACTCAATTCCCAGAGTTCTAACTAGGGTAGGACCAAACATAATTTGTTACAGAACATTATGCAATAGGTTCAGGCTTGAAAGCCACCTCTTTAGAAAATGAGCTTTCACTTCTAACCCCATGATGACAAGTTTGTCCTATATCCCAGGACAACCATTAAATATAGAGACAGACTGTCAAGATCAAGGATAGAGACAGTCCATAATCCCAAGTCCCCTTTGTGTAAATGGATAGTGTTGCTCTCCAACCCCTCTTTGCACTTTTATTCTCACTCGTCCTCTGGATTTGGTTGACCAGTATCAAAAAAAAAAAAAAAAAAGAAAGAAAGAAAGAAAAAATACACACACACACAAAAAAAACCAGATGTTTATGGCTCAGATGGAGAAATTACAGATTACTAGCATATTAAATGTGTTCATAGTTTAAATTAACAAGTGGTTGAATAATGGATCATGTTAACATAAAGAAAGTCTCTAATGACATGCCTGTGGTTTTGGGATCTGGTCAAATATTTTATAATGGCAGAAGTATACACATAGTACCAAAATTTACTTGCTGCCAGGAAGATGAGAGTCTTCTAGGCATACAACCTCAAATATTATCCCTCCTCAATATATCTGAACTATCCTCTGAACAACTGCAAATATGGTCTCTGCTTTACTCTATAAGAAAAAAAAGCCACTCGTATGAGAGAAGTGCTTTGGTGACTAAGGCAAAAGTTGTTTTTGGTTTCAGAGCCCATGATTCCCAGGGGATATCCATTTCTCCACGAGTTCTATCACTATCCTATCTAGGTGCTAATTTTCATCATTCTACACTTAATAGATAAATGGTATATTTAACTATGATGAACATACCCCGTACACAGTAGTGAGTAAAAGCCAGAATGGTTTTAAGCTAGCAATAACTACAAACATCCAAATATTCCAAAAGTGAGAAAAATAACTCCCTAGCCCTCATTTCTCCATCACCCATTCTGTGATCTCCTTGTCTTAATTCAGAATTTCAGGAGGGCAGGGATTTTTTTTTAACCAAGTTGATCATCCAACTCAATCAAGAAGTGTGAGGGTTCTGTAGTATTTCTGTTCCTTTCCCTAGAAATACCACTACATTTATGTCTATGATATGCTTTGGTTTTCCTTGCCTTTATATTATCAGCCTCTCTCTCCAGCTTCTTTTACTTTTATAAAGTCAAGTATTGAACTGCTTAACTAAGCTGCTTCTAGATTCCTAACTCACAGAAACCATGAGATAATAAATGTCTATTGTTTAAAGCTTCTAAGTTTGGAATACATCTGTTACACAGCAATAGACAATTAATACATTAACATTTCAGTTGGCTCAATTTGGCCAAAGTTAATCACATAGGAGAATAATAAGGAATGAGGTTAAAAATGAAGGCTAGCTCTGGGCAGAGACACACACCTGTAATCCCAGTGGCTCAAGAGGCTGAGGAAGGAGTATCTCAAGTTCAAAGCCAGTCTCAGGACTTAGAGGGGTTCTAAGAACTTAGGGAGACACTGTCTCGAAATTTTAAAAAAGGGAGTACTGGGGATATGGCTCAGTGGTTAAGCACCTTGTGTTCAAATCCCTGATACCAAACAAACAACAACAAAGACTAACACCATATAACAAGGTATCTTGAATATCATGCTAAGAGGTTTAGAATTTATCTTAAGAGGTAATGAGGATCCTGAGTGTTTTTGAATAGGGGCATTTTCAAAGGGGTGTGTAAAAAAGGATTAAGTTAGCATAACTGCATGGGATAGATGAGAAAAACAAAGCATTGAAAGTAGCAAAAACATATCATTCACACAAACATCCCATCCTAGTCTCATATTCTATCTAATCATATCGAACCCATTCTGCTCTATATATGCTTTTCATACAGTGAGTTAACTTGAGATGGATGATAGGATTCATGGCCAAATCATATTTGAATCCTCTGAATCATTTAGCACACTGCTTTGCACATAGGAAGGACTTGATAATATGTGAATTATGAATAAAACCCTCCTAAATTCTCTTCATTTCCCTGCAGACAGAATAATACTCTTTCTAGAATATTTTGTTCATAAAGCTAATAGACCAAATCTCTAATCTTAGCATTATATTACCTATTATACTTTATTTTTGTCACCCCATGTGGTGTGAACCCCTTAAGGGCTTTTTACTTTGAATTCTAAAGTAAAATGAAAATGCAGGAATTCTTATTTCAAAATTATTAAGACTTTTAAGACAATGACAAGTTGAGAGAGAACTTCTGAGCGGAAGGCTTCATGTGCATAGGTCACAACTCAGGAATCTGGCCTTGAGAGCAGTATGTCATATGTATTCTTTTAGCAATGGTTCCTACCATGGGAATACTTGGCAAATATTTATTAAATGTACTGAGTGAACAATGACGGTCAGGAGAGTTATATAGAAAGGAAAGGTTTACTTTGGCAAAGTGAAATATAAGTGGAGTCCACCCTATTGTTAATTTGGCCTGCTGAAGACAGTCAGGAGTGCCATCTGCTGTCACTGCACCCTCTCTGCCTGGATACTTAACCTGAGCATCTGTATTGCAGAATTTACATTTATATATCCTCACCTGTTCCAAAAGCCCTATTTGTCCTACGATGACTCACACTTTAGGGGACTCTGGCATTGGTTTGGTTCTTTATCAGATTTCCCTGATGTAATGACAACAGCAGTGATTTAATATGTAAGAAGCAAACAGCTGAAGGGATTTTCTAGAAAGAAATAATGTACTGACTAATAACATAAGACAGTGAGGGTTGGTACTCATAAAATAAACAAGGCTGAGTGATTTAAAAACACATTGCATACAAATCCTAGTTAAGTTTTTGAAAAATTCAAAAGGGCAGAAAAGTGCATATTGATCACCCTCTCTGAAGGATGACACAGACCTCAGAGATGAGCTATAACCATGAAGAATTGTTTTATTTATTATACAGACAAGACAATTTATTGAATCCCTTTTTGCCACAGGTGAGTATCCTACCCACAAAACACAAATATTTATCTTAATATCTGAACAATGCCTCCCTGAGACACTAAGGAGAAAAAGCTGTTTGAAAGACATTAGTCCTTCCCCCATCTTCCCCCTCAGTTTAGACAAGTTGCAGCTGCTACTCCAGAACAGCAGGCAAAACTTAGCAATTGTAATGGTGACCCCCAGTGGCAACTGCTTGCAAATGAAAGCCTTGCTGTTTCTCTGCCAAGGATGTCAAGTTTATTGAAATGCTTTCTTTAAAAAGGATATTGGCAATTTTGTTGAGCTGTAATAAAAACTAACTGTATGTTGGTTCAAAAAAATCAATATTCTCTCCTCCACTCCATTGTCACTAGTTAAATACATGGTTATTTCTTTCAAAAGAGACCTTTTTAAAGTAAGAAGCAGTCTCTGAAAGATTTGCCTCAGCACTGGTGTATTACTGCTTTTCTTTTCTTCAAAAGAGAGGCTAAAATGAGGCCTAACATCAAACCTGTGTTCCCCTGTACCCAAGTGCCCACTGGGTTCTACAAAATCCAGGTTAGTGGGAATTTAATAGGCAGTCACCTACGTAAGTTCCCTTGAAGTCTGGAAAGATCATTGATATCCAAATGAAATCTGGAAAGATGTGGGGGGTGGGGAATGGTCAGTAAAAGTTAAAGACATTGGGATTGTGACTATAAACTCATATTCAAACACAAGATAAAATAATAAGGCCAAAGAAAGCAAAAATTCACAGACACTTGAACAGCAAGGGACTCAAAATAATAAAATGTAGAGCTCTATGCCATATTCAGTTTTCACAGTTTGGACCTTTTATTCTGAAGTACATAGGAGGAGGAAGCAAGAATATACTATGATAGATTCAGTCTTTGAATGCTCTATTGGTTGAAATTCACATGCAAATGCGTTAAAACATCCTTAATATGACTGAATCTATTAAAATCGACTAAATAGATCAGTGTTTGGTAGGCTGAACTCAACTGTGGTTCTCTAATTTTGCTACATACCAGAATCACCAGTGAAGACATTAAGAGCCCTGAAATCCAGGCTGTACCCCAAACTAATAACACCATAATTTCTAGGGCATAAGCATTGGTATTTTTAAAAGCTCTCTGATCCTAAACAATACCCATGTACAGTCAAGGTTGACTGGCTGCCTTAGTTTGACCATGGATCAATGTATCATTTATCTAACATGTATTACCTATCTTAAAATATTTATAAAATTTATCTCCTAAGACTCTTATTTTAGTATAATCTGGGGAGATTTGTTTTAAATCTCAATGTCCCAGCTATTCCCCACACCAATTTCATCATAATTTTTTTTGGATAGGACTCTACCAGAATATCACTATTTTTTAGAATTCCTCAGTTGATTATACAGTTCAATCAAGGTTGAAAAACATTTCACATTCAAATATTGAGAAGAAGCAATATAAAGCTCTAACTTGGCATAACTAAATCATGTTCAAGTATAGCATTTATTTATTTTTTACCGCTCTTTAAGGCTACAAAGAGATAGCCCCAAGAACTTGGAAATATAGAAATAGACTGCCTTCTAAAGATAAACACATAAAGGTACTACTACATAATTGTGTAGCTTAGTCAATCTGGAAAGGGGAAAACAGATTAAAAAGCTGAAATAAACAGCCTTTTCCAAAGCACTAGTCCAGTGGTCCTAACTCTGACTACACATTAATATTACCTGGGGAGTTTGTGAAACCTGCCAATGCCTGAGCCCCAATCCCAAGGCTTCTGATTTAATTGATTAAATTGATATATTTAAAAGCTCCCCAGGTGACTCTAATGTGCATCCAACATTGAGAACCACTGCCCCAGGCAATTCAAGAATATGTCAGTGTGCCAAAACTGCAACATAAACTGTGGTACTGAGAGATGCAAACAAAGTATTTACAGAATGTATCAATGAAGTATAAATAGAAATGATGAATACATGTGAAATTTCAACAATGAGTACTCAGCCCTGTCAAAGAAAGTGTTTGACAGGGGACTTCAAATATCCTGATCCCAGTAATAAAGCAATTTATCAAATAGGAAGATTTGCTCATCTATTTTAGCTGTGAGATTTTCAGGGAATTATTTCTTTTCAAAGCAAACTTTGGGTTATGTACTGACTACAGGTAAAGATGAACATAGCATAAGTTCTCTGACAGTTATTTCTCATGGGATCCTAATCAGTTGGTATCCTGGTGCCTGTCTCCCTCTTGTGTGCTTTACCCAAAACATATTTCTCAGCAATGTCATGGCTATACCCAGCCAATCTTTCCTCCTAGACATTAGCTACCTCCATTTACAACTTCCAATATTTAAAACTTCAATCTCTTAAATATAAGGAACCATGTACTATTCACTATTTTTGAAAACATAAATATTGGAGTTTCTTGTTAAATAAATCCTGTTTTACTTTCACTGTACAAATGAATAATTGTTATTAGAAATTAAACTTCAGGTAACTGATAACCTTTCCCCTTAGTTTTTCTCTAGTATGTTTCCCACGTTCTTAGAAATTTTATAGATTTAAGATTTTCTGTTTTGCAAGGAGGGTGGCACATGCCTGTAATCCCAGCAGCTCAGGAGGCTAAGACAGGAAGATCACAAGTTCAAAGCCAGTCTCAGCAAAAGCGAGGCACTAAGCAACTCAGTGAGACCTTATCTCTAAATAAAATACAAAATAGGGCTGGGGATGTGGCTCAGTCAATCCCTGGTTACCTTCCCCCCAAAAAAGATTTTCTGTTTTATTGAGAAATTTTCTTTTCTTTCTACTAGTACTCTAATTCTTATCAGAAGGGGAGGAAACTTTATATACATATTTGACATCCATTTTCCAAATAATTTTCCACCTGCACCTCTGATAATGGTAGTTATGTACAGCTTTCCCTCTCAACAACACAAAGATGTGCTTACACTCAACGTTGTCCAGTTGTTGATTGAAACAATGGACATAAATGCATATTTCTTTATGTTCTGTAAAATAATGCCTATAATATTGGTAAATGTCTCTACGATGAAGTGTCAAATTAATAGCATCCTTTTGAAATTTAAAGACAAAAATGTTCTTCTCTCTTTTTGAGCATAAATTTCCTTTGTTGAAGGATTAAAAACAGAATAAGTCCCTATTTCCACTGTCCTATCTCCATTGCCTATAAGCTCAGAATCAACTCTAGGTATGACCACTTTAAATGTCTTAGTGGATTGTAGAGTTAATGGGATATAAGGAGTAAAGAAACTAGACACAAATATCACTATCATGAAGTTTGCCTATGAGAGGGAGGAAAGAGATAGTATAGTGACCAAAAGGAAACAGACTGTCAAGAATGGGTTTGGGGGGCTGGGGTTGTGGCTCAGTGGTAGAGTGCTTGCCTCACATGTGTGAGGCACTGGGCTCGATCCTTAGCACCACATAAAGACAAATAAAATAAAGATATTGTGTTCATATTTTTTAAAATCTTTAAAAAAGAATGGGTTTGGGGATTTTGTTTAGTTTATAAGATGTTACATAGCAGAGCAGGTAAACATTAGAAAATATAATACCTAAGAAGTCAGATGTCAATGGGATCTAGAGTATGGATTAGAAAAGGCCTAGTTTTAGCTAAAAGAAGGTAGACATTCTTTTAAAATAGGATAAGTTTTCATGCAAATAGATATGGTTGCAGAAGCTGAAGAAGTTAGTTTCTATATTCTAAGATGTGCAATAGTAGGTAGAGGTGTTTACAAAGTGAATGAAGAGATGGTAGGGTGATAAGTTAGATGAGGTGTACAATATTTTTTAAGATTTCAGAAGAGAAATAACTCTAAGTAGTGACAAGTTTCAGGGTATTTTCTTGAGAGTAGGTGGCTAAGTGTCATGAAAGTGAAGTTTATTGAGTAGAGGAGGTCACAATAGGAAGGTCTCTATGTTTGTCTTATAGGTCTGCATTGTTAGCTCTACGCACAATGATAGAAAGGTAGAATACAATGTTGTTAGCCAGGTATCAGGTGTTCAATGAATGGTAGTATAGATAATGAGACCAGTAAGGGCGGCATCAAGAAAACTACAACGTCAGGTAACTAGATGACATGAGCTCCAGAGGAATAGGTACAAAAGTACACAAAAGTACAGCAGTGAAGAGCAGAATCTTCTCTGAGGGGAGATTTGACACTCAATCATGAATGAGTAGGGAGAGAAAGTGTATTGTATAGGGAGAGTTTCAGGAAAAACAATTTACTTTTGGTGGATTTAGAACTGGTAATAGAAGGAACATTCTGTAAGTACAATGACACACCATGAAATGGGTGTTCAAAGGGACTAGAGTCCTATTCAGACTGAATAAGAGTGATGAGAGTCAAGAGAGAAGAGAAGAGAGTAGAAATTAGAAAAGAAGAAGGAATGCAGCAGAGCAAAGGATTTGGAGCGATGTTAAGTTCCCCAAAACAAACATTTCCAGCATTCCTCTGACGGGAAAGGGATTCCAATACCTATGGGGAGAGTTAGCTGTGGCTTTGACTGGTTATATTTCTGAGGCAGTTCACTTTGTCAGGCTTTTGATTTTTGTTCTCGTTAAAGGCTTATTTTGACTATGATTTTTAATGGTTTTTTTCAAATTATTTTTGGAAGCATGACAAAATGTTTCTTTAAAGAATAAACTTCACAAAACTAAAAGTTTAAATGGCTTAAAATTTGGCTTGCTTTATAATATGATTAGTATTAACAGCAATAATAATAATTTCATTTGTTGATCCAGGCATTGCACTAAAAGCTTTTTTCTTAAGTTACAGGAATGGAACTCATGGCCTCATACATACTAGGCAAGTACTGTACCACTGAGCTATACCTCCAGCCCAGGCTGATGACTGTACAAGCATTAATTACCTCATTTACTTCTGTTTCTTGTAGGAGATAGCATTTTATTCCCAGTTTTTAGAAAGGAAAACTAAAACTTAAAGAAGTTGTCTAACTCATGTAGTACCCATTGTTTAGTTTTGAATTTTAAAAGCTGACTTAGGCAAATTGTGGGAACTTTACAAGAACAAAAGAGAACAGGATACTATAGATTGGGCAATTTTGAGAACAGAGGAGAAAGCTGCTCATATGATGAGAGAAAATCAAGTAAATGGTTAAGAAGTTTGACCTACCCTCAAAACAATGCATTCAAGAATGATAATCATGACAACTACTGAGCTAACAATGCAACATTAGGTGTATATGCTTTATTCCACAGAGCTCCAAGCCATTGAAGAGGAGTTTTCCTTTGAAGCTCACACTGCAGAGCCATATGTACTGAAGATGACTTGTGACAGGGGTGATATATCTCCTTGCTTAATAGTTAGAAAGGTGAAACATAGAGAATTTATATACTTCACCTATTTTTAGGCAGCAAAATTAGTTTTCCGACCTAATACCACATCTGAGATTTGGTTCAATGTACAAACGAGTAAGCAAAAATTGTATTATTGACTTATAGGGTGTCTCTAAAATTCTCCAAAACTGTGTTTGTTTTCCTAAAGAATACTCTCTTATCTCTCAACTGTTTGAAGGAACAATAAAAAATGAACACTAAGACTAAGCTAGGTGATATAAAATAGTTGTAGCAATGTGTTCTTTTATATTCCTCTGTAGTTAATGGGCATGCTTTTTATAGGATCTGACCTGAGAGTTTCTAAGAAACCACAAAAAATGACCTTTGAAGACCATGATGTCTGGTTTTGAATCTTAGTTGTGAAAACTTTTAGATCTTTAATCTCAGGCAATGTAACTAAACTTTTCTTGAATTTTGGTTTCTTCATCTGTAAAATGTGAAGCAAAAAGTACTTTAGAAGTTGTTGAATAAAATGAGCAAAGTTACAGGAGGTCTGAAAAAAGAAGAAGCATTCATAAATCTCTGATTCTCTGGCATCTTTCCTCCCTTTCTCAGTAATGTACTAATAGTCATCCCTCAATTTCCCAGCTGGTTTTAGAATAAGTACTATTGTTGAAAGTTGATTCAAATTTATCTTTCCTTTTGGTTTGGGTTGTGGTAGTGGTTTTAACCACATCCCTTCTCAAAGATGTATAATCATATTAAATTAGTTGTTATGTATGTAATGTGCTCCAGAAACATCAGAAAAGTTCTTTGTCTAATTCCTTCAGAGTATTTTGACACTGATCATTTCCTTTACATACTGACATTAAATAATTATTGCCTGCTTGAATTATGTATTTACTTTAACTCATTATTCTTTTTCTATTAGCAAATGATTAACAAGATTTCTCCCAAGGAAGAGTCTATGTTTTAAAGTATAAATGTCAAATGGGTAAGGCTTGGTACTTAAGTAGCAAGGATGTCATATCCACAAAAATCCTTGTACAATACCAAGGCTTGAGCCAGACATTGTGGATTCTGAATCCAGAAGTCTTAGATGATTTTACATTTTGATAAATGATGTTCTTCATTCTGGAGGTCTCCCATCACTCTAGTTTTTTTTCATCCTCAGCTCTTTTTATTTAAAAACAGAGTCTCACGATGTTGCATAAGGCCTCAATAAGTTACTGAGGCTGGCTTTGAACTCACAGTCCTCCTGCCTCACCCTCCTGAGCCACTGGGATTATAGGCATGTGCACTGTGCCTGGTTTTGAAAAGAGCCAAACCCCATCACTCAGTTTTGAAAGAGCCAAAAACTTCATCAAGTCTGAATCCCCTCAACATAAAAACATCAAATGTGCTCATTTCTGAAGACTTTTCCAAGTTATGTTTTACTTTTGCTTTGATTCTTATTGATTTAGTCAACATTAAGAATCTGATAATGTAGTATATATTAAAACATCACCCCAGATCTACTCTCCCCTTCCATTGACCCCCATTCCTCTATCTATAGGGTTCAAAAGGAAACGAGAACTCCTGGGCTTCTAGGAATTTCCTGCCACTCCTTCTTTTAATTAATCTCCCAACCTCTCTACTATTCTTTATTTCAAGACCATTGACTCCAGTGATTTGCTCTTCAATTCTGTTTGTGTCAGTCACCAACCCAGGTCTCTTGGATTATATTATCCATGATGCTCTGAACCTTCATTACTGTAGGACTCTTCATGTCTCTTTTCCTTTCCTCCACACACCTGCAACTTCTCAACTCTCTCCTCTATGTCCTCCATAAAAAGTTCTATTTTTTGTCATAAGATGTCTGTATAAACTCTTAAAAATTATTGCAGACCCCAAAAAAACTTTTGTTTATATGGGTTTTATTTACCAATATTTGTTCTATTAGAAAGGTTAAAATATTTATATAGAAATTAATAACCCCATTACATGTTAACACAAACTACACATTTCTGAAAAATCTGACATTTTAAAACAGAAGAATTGAGTGAGAATAATGGTGTTATTTTACATTTTTTACAAGTCTCTTCAATGCCTGGCTTAATAGAAGACAGCTGGACTCATATCTGCTTGTGCATTCAATCTGTTGTGATATGCTATTTTAGTTGCAGTATATAAAGAAAATTTGGCCTTACCCAGATATGTGGTTAGAAAAAGAGGAATATTTTAAGAATCTTTTCAGATAATTATGGCTATTCTTTTTTGATACTATATAACAAAACTCAACAAATGGTAGCTTTAAAAATTAGTTGCAATGTGGAACATGAAACAATATTGTAAACTTCTTTACAATCTGCTATATTAAAATCTATTTGGCTATCTTTTATATGTGTAGATCTTCTACCTGTGCATGATTTTGTAATATCATGCATCACTCATTTGAACAACATTGCCTCACTGAGTTTTGCAGATATTCCAAATGCTGACACATCCTTATTATATAATATCAACAGATTCCCTTTGTTAACATTACCTCTTATCTCATCAAAAGAGTTTTTAAGTATTTGGCAGCTGTCACTTTGGCAGATAAAAGTTTTCCCAAAATCAATTTTTTTTTCTTGAAAGCTTGAATTTTACCACTAGTAACAAATATTGTCAGTCATTTTCTTTGAAATAATAGGTTCATTTTGCTCACTTTTGGTAAAGTGTCTGCCAAACACTAAAATCCGGACAGCCATTATTTTAATTGTCAGTATTGCTTTCAGATAAAAACAATATTCAGGAAAAAGTGGTTAGTTCAGATGGTACCTCAACCAGTGCTCAACATGTGCTTTTCTTCAGGACAGCCATTGCACCTCCATATTCAGAACAATTGTTTGGTGCATCCTCCCTATTTAATGACAGAATATTGAAAACACATGCAATCAAGGTCAAGATGGAATAAATTGCTGTTCTAGAACTACTGCTCAATTGTCATCAAAATCCCTTGAATGTTATTGGTATTAAAAGATGGGTATAAGTGTTGTACAAGGGGAGTTAGAGTTATTACAACATGTTGACATTATCCTATCATTTTTTAATAATTATTTTTGTAAACTTCAAGAAATGTGCTTTCTCATCTGGCTCTTACACTTCATCCTTGTACCAACTATGATGTCTCTAGATGCAGGTAATGATAAATCTTACTCAAAATGATTTATATAATCAGGAAAAGTCATCTCTCAAAAGGAAAAATCCCAAGGTAGGGCATCTTTGGGGTTGGTTAAATCAGGGTTCATGGTACCACAATGGAATTCATATCTCTAAGAGATACATTTAATATGTGGCAGATCTAGTGTGAAATAAAATGCTGCCTTTTCTTGTCTCTTCCTAAGAATGAAGAGGCTTTTCTCAGATGGCCTCCACAGATCTCATCTCATATCTCATGCCTGATTGTACTGCATGCCCACAACTACACCAAAGGAAATAAACTCTCTATGACTGGTTAAGATTAAATCAAGATTACTCTATAATTACTCTATAATGCAGGAGGATTGCATGTCTAAAGCCAGCTTGAGCAACTTAGCAAGGCTCTAAGCAACATGGTGAGACACTGTCTCAAAATTAAAAAATAATAATAATAATAAAGTGCTGAGGATGTAGTTCAATGGTAAAGCACCCGTGGGTTCAATTCTCAGTACCAAAAAATGAAAAAAAAAAGATTTACTCTAGATCTTTAGATAGGGTCACATATTCTAAGGGGTGAATACCTAGATAAAATTGGGCTTCATTCAAGAAAGAATTGAATGGGAAGTTGGAAAGTGCATTGGAGTAAATGGTGTCAGTACCCTGCTGACAACTCCTCTGATCTCCCCAAACCATATTAAGGATACTGACTCTGTGACTACTAGCTTGAGGGCTTTTTTAATACTGGGCATGAAGCTTTAATCTTCATACAGGGAAAGCCAGAAGTGCCAAATTCATATTTCCAGAAGCATTCCTCAACCAATGATAGACAGGATTTGGCATATAAATATGCAGCTTCCTTGGGTTTTGTGTGAGATAACTCTGATAATTCTACATTTCCCAGAGTTAAATAGTGGAATGAGCCACTGTGGAAACCAACCCCAAATGCACGCTTACCAGTGTTTCTTATTATCATTCCCCTCAAAATTATTTGCAATAGCATCCTTGTCTCAGGGTTTACTTCTGGAAAACCCAATCAGGAAATGGCCTACTCACTCTCCAAAAAAAATCTGCTAAAATCAGAAACTCAGAAGCCCCTTTTGAATCATTTGGTCTCAGAGAATATTTATTAGCATCCTTCTACTATTAAAAATATCTTGTTCTCTGTCAAAGAATGCAAACATGAATACAGAGAAAAATACTCATTCCTATTTAAGCATACACAAAAAAATAATTTTTTTAATTAAATACATGAAATTAATCATATTGCCTGCCGTACACATGGCTCCTTCTCAGGAACCATCTTCCCCAAGTCTCTGCTCATATGTAGCAGGGGCAACCATATATAGCTATATTTTGATCCAAGCCAGTCCTTGAGCTGGAAGTACCCACATACTATGAGAAAATAGGCAAAGGCAATCCTATTTTATCTCTTGAAAATTAAAATTTAAGAAATACCAATACAAAGAAAATGAAGTGTTTCACTATGTGAGGATGAGCTGGAGTTATGAACAGTTTGCCTGGGCCATAAAGGTAGTAAACAGAATTTATTATGAACCAGAAACTGTAAGAAAACCAAAAATATGTACTAAGTAATGATATACAAAGGAGAGCGAGAGAAAAAAAACAAATAGATAATGAGTTCAAAAGGAAGCAGGCATGCTAGGAACACCAAAGTCTTAACTAATAAGGTAGCTATGGAATGGAGACTCATGGAGCTGAGGTTTCAAGAGCTCTTTTCTCCTTCCAACAATAATCTCAGTCTCCATGAGGCATGGCACTGAGCTACTGAACTTTAATTTTCATGAGATTCTATCTTCTTATTAGTTGTGCCTATCCTGATATTAGTTTATCTTCTATGAAGCAGCTTGAGCAAGTTTCTAAAATCAATATTCTAATCAAAATCCTTTTAAAATCTTAATTACAGAAAAAGCTGGATTTATTCAATGTAAAATTAGATATTGAAATGTTGTCCATGTTTCACAACAATGTGAATATGCTCAATACTACTGAACTATACACTCCAAAATGGTTAAAAGGGTAAATTTTGTTATGTGTTTTTACCACAGTTGTGCATATATAACATGAATATGCTATATATGTTGTATATTAAGATGTGTACTTCTCTAAGAGATAATATAAAATAATAAAGAATAGGACATGGTGCATAGCTATAAAAGAAAGCATCTTATCTTTGATACACTCACATAATAACCATATTTTCCAGAATAAGAGAATGGTATCCCCAGTTAAGAGCCAAAGAAAAATAATCTGCTATTCTTCTTTCAACGCCACAACCAAACTGAGGATTTTTAAAGGGATTGAAGGCAGTTGGACCTTGGAAGAGGAATTTTTGGGAAAAGAAATTTATTTATTGTGACTACTTTTCCCAACCTAGAGAAAGGAGCCCAACGAGAACACCTGAAAAGTTTCACATATTTCTCATGTGGATTGGAAAACACACTGCATTAAGAGTGAAACTGGTTCCCAAGTAATGCAAGGATCCAGAATCTGGCTGGCAGGCTGCTATGAAACAGGAGTGAAAGAAGATTGCTTCATCGGGTGTCATGTGTGTTCCTAGAATAATTTGGGAGAAACATGCATTCTACCCACAAGAGTGTTAGTATAGCTTTACCTCAGGTCTCATCCAAGAGAGTTTGCTAAAGGAACAAATAGGAAGCAGCTTAAAGTGCCACCAGATGACTTGGACCAAAGAAAGGATTTAGTAACCAGCTAAGGGCAAATAGAGACATATTTGCCCCTAGATTACCAAATAATGTTTGGAAAGCAAGACGTTCTTGTCTTCTACCCTTCTACCTCCCCAGCTCCAAACTTAGTGGTCTGAAACTGCTCTGTGCAAGGGATTAATGTTCAAGAAAAGGAAGAAGGGGGCTGGGATTGTGGCGCAGTGGTAGCGTGCTCACCTAGCACGCATGAGGCACTGGGTTCGATCCTCAGCACCACATAAAAATAAAATAAAGATATTCTGTCCACCTACAACTAAAAAAAAATAAATATTTTAAAAAAAGAAAAGGAAGAGGGCTGGAGATATATCTCAGTTGGTAGAGTGCGAGCCTCACATGCACAAGGCCCTGGATTCAATCCCCAGCACCACACACAAAAAATAAAAAAGAGGAAGAAATAGCAAGCACATCAGAATCTCCACTAAACCCCTGCCTGCCCACTAGCCAGTCTGCAGTGAGCAAACTAGAAAAAGAAAGAAGCTTTACCTTCAAATGACATTTAATGTTTTGATGGGACAAATTAATTACTACCAGTTATTTTATTACTTAAAAGTGATCATTAAAATCATAGGATTTTCCTTAAATTTGATCAAAGGCCAACAAAATAACCAGGCCAGAGAATAAATTTAAGAAGACAGATATTAGAAGACAAAAATAAAATTGCTTTATAATTGCATCCCATGAACCCTGCTTCTTAAACAGAAAGGTTATAGATATTCAATTTTAGGAAAGAATTACACTGGATAAAAGGAAAAAAAAGAGGCTCAACCTGGTCATATGGACTTTACATTTTAAAAAATAACCAAGGAATATACCACAAACCATTATTTATATAGGAACAATAGTATTGATTAGCAAAGGTACAAGTAAAATAAGACAAACCAAAGGACTACTAAATATATATTGAGTTGATACCTAAAAAGTTAAAGGAACTGGAGAGAATTAGAACATTAAGAAATTTCCCATGCAGAAAATATAATTTGATTTTCCAAATTACAGGCAGGCCCATTATTTTGCAATGAATGCCATCAAAATTCTAGGCCAAGGTCTATTCTCTCCTCAATACTCTTAAGTTTAGGGTTTTCCTAACATGTATAGTAAAGGAGACACAGATTTTAAGCATAGCAATAACAATAAGAATAGTATTTATTTACCAAGTATTAAAGGTCTTGCTGTTAAAAGTTGCCCACATCATCTCTTTTGACCTTCAAAGTGCTTTGCAGATAGGTAGTTGCTAATTGTTATGTTCATTCTTGAAGATACAGACGTTGAGGCAGAGAAAAATAAAGCAATGTGCCTAAAATCAGGGAATTAATAATTTCCCAAGCTGATCCCAGGACTTACACTGCTTTAGTATGTTTTATTTTACTAGGAAAATGTTCAGAATAATGAGAGATGTTTTAGAGTATTTGTTGACCTATCACAAGGCTTTGCTTTCTGACCTTGGCAGGTGTCCCAGGCTCCTTTAATACCTGTGCCATTTGGACAATCTCAGTGAGTATGGCATCTCCTGACAGATAAAATCCCACTTTCACATTGACCTGTTAGTGAACACCCCTGAAATAATTAATTCTCCCAGCTCCAGCTAGCAAGAATTCATTTAATAATTCCTAAAATAGTTAAAATCTCTTTATAATTTCCATCAGCAAAAAAAAAATATTAGCAACTAAAACTATATTCACTTGTTTCTGGCTTGCCTGATGACAACACTCAGGAATATATTAAAATTACTTCTGGCCATCAAGCACAAAAGCAAATGTGCCTTCTATAATTCCTTCTTAATAGCATTGGACCTATTTACTGAGCAACATGATCTGCAAGCAACTACATATTTATCCCCAGTGACAGTGTGTTGGCACTTTTTACTCTGCTTTTAAAAAAGAAAGGAAAAAGTATCTTCCTCATTACAACCTTAATGCTTTCTACAATGGTAGATTGTAATATTTTGTTTGTAAATTATCCTGCATACCTGTGCAAACTGTGTGAGGCTGGTGCTGCTTCTATAAATAAATAATATATTCTTCTCTACAGCAAGGAAATAACATACTAAAGCCATATAATCATTGTTATATACATATTATCTTCAGGATAACATTTTTGCTTCAACTGAGATTTTGTTAGGAAATCCAATTGGGTAATGTGATCAGCTGCATCCTAATGCACTAAGGTGACATGGAGAAGCCTTCAGTTTTCCTCTGCCTTTTGTGTCCCAGGGTTCCCTGACTGAGATCACAGCTTGTCCCCTTCAACCGTGCTTCTGAATCCTGTCCTTGTTTCTTGTCACTATTCTTCCTGCTTTGCTTCTTTTCTGTGTCCTCATTAACTTCATTGTCCTCCTCAGATGACTTGGAGTGATCAGAGAGAGATGATTGGTAAATGAATTGCATTAGCAATCAGTTTACTTGAGGCTGATCCTACCTGCTTATATGTGAGAATTAGGGAATTAGAAAATCAAGGAAGGAGAGCCAGTCAGATAGACAAGACAGACAGACCATGTAGAAAGGGGGGGGTAACAACTCAGATATTTGTTAAAATGCACATAGGAGAGACATTGTATGATAAAAAAAAAAATCAGATTACGTCATTCCCACTGTGATAACGGATTTTTGAGAAACTATACACAGAGAGAGACACACACACACAAATATGCTTTAGATGAAAGTGGGAAAAGTTTTTAGGATAAGAATCTGGAATTTCTTCTAGATTTTTCTATTCATAACCATCCCCTCCCCAACAATACTTTCTTGGTTGGGATGAGGAGGGAGAATAGAAACTGGGGAAAAAATACCTGGTCTCTATTAAGTATGAGTGTAGATTTAAAAGCCAAGCAGTCTGTCCAGTATGCCTGGATTACCTACTGAATATGTTGGAATATCTAAAACACATTTTTTAATTCCCTGAGGCATTTCTGACTTGCCAACCATACGTTGAATCATAAATATTTACATCGATGCAATTCAAAAACATGGGACTTGAAACATTTTTCTTTACAGATAAAGTAGCTAAAAGATTCTTGCATTATGTTAGTGAAAAAAATATGTAATAGGCTGAACTTTGTCCCCTACTCTCCCCAGCCCTTCATTCATATATTGAAGTCCTAACTCCCAGTATAGCAGAATGTGATTGTATAGATTTTTCATGTGTCCTCACAAAGTCACATGAAAGAGTGACCAAAATAAGGCCAAATAGGAAGTTTCTGAAGAAATCAACTCTGAAAACACCTTAATCTTGGATTTCTAGCCTTAGAACTTTGAGAAAATAAAGTTTGGGTGTTTAAAACACCCAGACTGTATTACTTTGTTATGGCTGCCGTAGAAAATGAACACAGTATATCTTCTGGATCTCAGTTCTTTTCCAGGTTTCCAAAGACCAGAACTCAGAAGTTGCAGTTGTTTGACCTTAGATATTAAAATAATTTTAAAATTATAATTGGTAAATGGGATGAAAGAGTAAGTTAATAAAAAGTACCATGCTTTACTATTTCTTATCAACTTTCAGAATGGGCTGAAAGGACAGACCATTTTGTAATTTGTATCTATTTTCCTATAACACATGAAATGAACTCTGGGATTCCTTTGGGATTTGGGGGATAGGAAGGATAAAATATGGAGATGTCTGTAGACAAATAAAACTGCCTCATTTTATGCCATGGTATTCCTATTTTGCTCTCATAGATGCCTTCATAAAGAGCAAACATGTTTCCTGATACCACACTAAAAACCAAGAGGATGTTAGGAATGCATCTGCATTTCGGGCAAAGAAAGCATGACATTCTCTCCTGAATTCTATGAGGATATTTTAATAATAATAGTTACAAAATTTCCATGTTGATATAGGAAGTATTTTACTTCAGAATCAGCATTACTTGTTACAACCATTCGCATCTTTTATTACTCATATTAACACTTCTTACTGAATTAATTACACTCACAATCTGACAATGTGTTTCAATTATCTAAGTCAAAGGTGTTGTGTATGTGTACATATGTGACTGTGCCTGTTTAAAACAGAAAAGGATAACAACCACAAGAGTGCCATAGACAGTGTGCATTAATAAAAATGATCTATTTGGAGTAAGTTAGAAATGTCTCCTAATGAAGTTTTAGTAAATTACAGGGAACAAAGACAAAATAGCCACCTAAACATTACTAGTGCTTTCTTGACGTTTCCTTTTCCTTTTCCTTTTCTTGCCTCCACACTGCTTATCTATTTTTAGCACTTGGCATCCATTGATCTTCACAGATTCTTAACCTTCTGTAACTCCACATTATTTTCCAGAGGCATATTTGTCTACATGTCTCATTTCTATGATTCTGCTGTTATTAGCCTAATAAGTATTCTCCCTCACACTCTCTGCAAAGTGGTTTTCTAACAGCACAAACAAATAAATGAATAAATAAAAAAATGTGAGTTCATTTGCTGCACACATGATTTGTACTTAAAAATAAGCTGCAGTTTTTATTTTCTTTGCTCGTGAGAAATTTGCAAATCCATCAAGTCAAAATAACCAGCACATACAAAATGCCTGTTACTTATCACTAATTTTATTTTTAAGAGACATTTTGAATAGTTGGAAGGATTGTCAATCTGTACATTTTCTTTTGATTATAAAGGAGACAGCCTTCCATTATACCAGAAATAGTTAATATTATAGCAGTAGGCTATACAACTACAGAAACATACAACTCTTTCTATTTTCAGATAAAAGGTCTAGGCAGTCAAATTCTTCAAGAAAGTGTTTTACGCTTATACCTCTTATGAGAACCTAGATTCAAATATTGGCAATTAGAAAATTTATTTTTCTCTATGAAGTATTTCTTATATGACTTCAATAAATATATTGGAAACAGACATGCAGGAATGCAGGAAACATACAAAAAATAAGATACAGTTTCCATCATTGACTTGCTTACAATTTAGCTGATGATAAAAGATTAAGGAACATAAACAAGACCAATTTCAACTAACTCCTAAAACAAAAATTTCCTAGATGAGTTTTAAAGAGAGCAACTTCACTGAAAATGGAAATAGACAAAGAAAAGCTCAGAGAAGAAGGTAATCTGATCTTTGGAGTGATAGATGGAGTTACTGGCTTCATTCTTCACACTAGCTTACAACCACAGGCTTTGATATATGACTTTGCAGTTGCTCCCTAAGAGACTGAGTATATTCCCCGGCATCTTATGCCTTGCTTTGACCAATGGAATGTTAGCATGCAAAGGCTAATTCAAATACTGGTAATTATAAAATCTATTTTTCTCTATGATTCGACAGAATCTAATAGGATTCTACACAATCTAATGTTAGCATGCAAATGTAGGGCATGCTACATGTATGCCCATGGTAGGGCATTTTCTTTTACATTTCTGAGGTCCCTTTGAGAAGTACCTCCCTCAGGTGGCTGTTGCTTCCTCAAGTTGGGTCCCAGAATTAACATGTGCAGCAGACCTGAGCCCAACTTTCTGCAACGACCTAAGTTCATCTGAACTCACAGTATGAAGTAGAGCTATCCAGCTGAGCTCAGTCTAGATTAGGTACTTTGCAAACACGCAAAAAATATTTTAGGCATTGAGGGTCTGGGGTTGTGGCTCAGTGGTAGAGCACTTGCCTAGTATGTGTGAGGCACTGGGTTCAATTCTCAGCACCACATATTTAATTAATTAATTAATTAATTAAAGGTTCATCAACAACTAAAAAAAAATTTAAAAAATATTTTAGGCACTGGGTTGTAATAAATAACAATAGTCAACAGATTATAGCTTACATAGGTTAAGGATAAAAAAATAAGAAGGCAATTGTTTCTAATACAACATGCTCTGCCAACTCTGAATATGAATGTTTCATGTTTCTTTTATTTCTCCTATTACTCATTACTTCACTAGTCTATATTAACAGGAATTCTGGCGTCTCCTATTAAAAACTAGCACATACCTCTCATTTGTTTAAGAACTGTGAACAATGCCTCAGTCCAAAATAGACTTGAAGAGACTAGGACTTTCCTCAGCCCAGAAGCCCCATCATGATTACAGTTTCCTGTTGCCAACTTCTGCTCCCAAGACTATTTCATGGCATTAACTCATCCCACAGAGATGCAGAGATAACTCTTTTTCTTCACTACTACAGCAAGACCAGTTTAGATGCTTGTACAGGACTCAGAGTACCATTCTTGGAACTCTCAAGGTTATAGCCTTTTCAGAAATGTCTATTTACATGCTTACCTTTTGCCCTCAAAGCAGAATCCCTGGGCCAAAGCATCTGGGATCAGAGGGCCTCAAGGCCTCAACCCCAAGCTGTATGAAAACCAGGCCTTCCCCAACATCCTTAGACCCTAGTGGAAAAGGAATACTTCCTCATTTATTCTGATTAGCATGTCTTCTGATCAATCAGAGAAGGTCTAATAATGCTTAGTCTCACCAAAACAAATGAACAAAAAATGGACAGTGTGTCACTACGTTTACTTCCGTGGAGTTCCTTGACCTTATGCAAATATGTCTCCCTTCTCCCTAAGTAACAACTATGCACACCAAGAAGTATCAGAGAGGCAACCTTTATCAGGTTATAAAAAATTAGAGGTGTACATCTATCTTCTACTTCTATACCTAAAATGTACCATAGAGATTCAGGAAAAACTCAGATAACCTCTACTCCTAGGCTATGGGCTTGTACAGCTTGGAGAAGCAGTTTTCAGTTTCTTTTGTTAATATTACTTTTAGATTTTGTCTTACCAAGCATGCCACGACAGAAACAAAATCCATGAAACAGGAATGAGTTTGAGATATTTATAGAGTATACTTGCCTTTAAGAAATATTTATTGAGTACAGAATGGACCCAGGAGTACTACTGGTTGCTAAGGAACCTTAAATAAACAAAGTATGTATCTATATAATGCAAGAGACAAAAGGGAATTGTAACTATTGCAAAGGGATATTGTGTTTCATAGGATAACAGAAACAATGCTCAGTTTGTTAGTCAGCTTTTTGTTATTGTGACCAAAATAACTACAAGAACAACTTCGAGGAGGAAAAGTTGATTTTTGTGATCATAGTTTCAGAGGTTTCAGTCCTTGGTCAGCCAACTGTATTCCTCTGGGCCTGGGATAAGGCAGAACATCATGGTGAAAGTGTATGGTGGAGGAAAACTGCTCAGCTCATGGCAGTAAGAAAGCAGAGAGAGAAAGAGAGAGACAGAGAGAGAGAGAGAGAAAGAAATCAATAACAAAAATTATAATCCCCAAGGGTACATCTCCAGTGACCTACATCTTCCAGTCATGACCCACCTGCCTACAGTTACCACCCAGTTATCCATTGAATTTATTAATCCATCAAATGTATTAATCCACTGATAAGGTTACAGCTCTTATTAATCTAATTATTTCACCTCTGAACATTTCTGCATTGCCACATGAGCTTTTCAGGACATTAAAGATCCAAACCATAACACTCAGCAGCAGGGTGTTGGTTAAATAAATTTTTATACTGTCATATGACTATTTTATTTTTTAATTTTTTAGCTGTAGATGGACACAATATTTTTATTTATTTTTATGTGGTGCTGAGGATCGAACCCAGTGCCTCACATGTGCTAGGCAAGTGCTCTCCACTGAGCCACAACCCCAGCTCCTGTCACATAACTATTTTCCACCCATGAAAATGAATTGATAAAATACTTATTGACACAAAATGATGTTTTTTAAATATGATTTTTCAAAAAGATAGTTACATGGCCGGGCACGGTGGCACACGCCTGTAATCCCAGCACTTAGGGAGGCTGAGACAGGAGAATTGTGAGTTCAAGGCCAGCCTCAGCAACGGTGAGGTGCTAAGCAACTCAGCGAGACCCTGTCTCTACATAAAACACAAAATAGGGCTGGGGATGTGGCTCAGTGGTCGAGTACCCCTGCGTTCAATCCCTGGTACCAAAAAAATAAAAAATGAAAATAAACTAAAAAAAGACAGTTACATGTAATATTGCAATCGGTATACACCTGCTTCACATAAATAATATATACACAAATAAATACATATTATACAGAAATATAACACTACCCAAAATATTAATTATGGTTACCTTTTGATAGTGGAATGATGAGCTTCTTTTCTCTTTGTTTATTTAAATTTCCTAATGGGTCTAAGAATAGCATATATTACCTTGTTTTTTTTTTGGTACTAGGGATTGAACCCAGGGGCACTTAGACACTGAGCCATATTCCCCAGCCCATTTTTTATTTTGAGACAAGGTCTTGTTAAGTTGCCTGGAACCTCACTATGTTGCTGAAGTTGGCTTTGCTTGTGATCCTCCTGCCTCAGCCTCTGAGCTGCTGGGATTATAGGTATATGCCCCATGCCTAGCTACTTGTTTAATAAAGAAAAATTAAAGATAATTTTGAAAAAAAATTTCACACACATGTAGACCTGCACTCAGAGAGAGCAAAGGATGTCATGAAATTAGAAATGGAAAAATAGAAATGGTGAAGCAATACAAACTCTTCTTCACCATAAGACTAGTATTATGTTCTCATGCTGCTTGTTTCTATATATGAATCTAAATAGAACCAATCTCTCTACATATGAAGCTCCCTTTTTAAAGAAGAATTTTCAAATAATTTAAATGAAATGCTTTGAGATTGAAAGCTTTATGTAAAATCTCTTCTCACATCATCAAAACTAAGAATTCATTTCCTTGAGAGTATGACTTATTTTCCATCTTATTTGCATATGGACTCGGGTACAAGATTGGTAACTATTTATGCTAAAATACTACACGTGATGGCAAACTGTTTCTCATCTATGCATTGAGAAGCAAAGTAGATATTTCTGGACCTGTTATGAAAATCTGCCAACCTTTTGCTTTCCTGAAAAGGACATTGTAATTCACATTTTCTAAATTCATCTACTTTTTTCATCCAACTCATGCTCTGAAATGTAGAACCATGCTTTCATTATTTATACTACCTTGAAAGTAGTTGGAATGAGATCGATTTATTGAACATATACTATAACTTTGACATAGATTTTCTCATTTAACCCTCAAAACAACCCTGAATATTATTATTATATGCCATTCCAATTTTTAAGCAAAAACCACTTGATACCTAAACAGCTATAAATCCTCACTAAAAGGAAAAAGGCTCCTGGGAGAAATAGCTGATCCAGTGCTGGGAAGGTAACATACAAGTGAACCTGAAATATTTTGTGAGACAAGAAAGTAAGGAGGCACTCAGAAACTCAAAAGAACACAGGATCCAATGTAAATGGGATTTTACTTAAAAAATTGGGACAAGTTGGGCATCAAAATAATTATGAAAGTAATGGTTTATAACACAATTGAATTCAAAAATAACCTGAGAGTTCATATTGAGACAAGTAATAGATAAATAGGTAGGTAAATACATTGATTGATAGAGATTATTGGCAGACAGAAAGATAAAGAGAAAAGAAAGATCTTACAGTGTAATGCCAAATAATGAATGAGTAATGATACAATTAGAAAATTATTTTGCAACTGCTATAGAAAAAATTATTCAGATGAGAATTATTAGTGCATACAAAATGACTGAGTGAAAGTTTACTGGGGAAAAGCTTATTTTTAAAATATTTTTTAGTTGTCAGTGGACCTTTATTTTATACATTTATATGTGGTACTGAGAATTGAACCCAGTGCCTCAAACATGTTAGACAAGTGCTCTACCACTGAGTCACAACCCCAGCCCCAGGAAAAGATGATTTAGATGGGATTTCTCCTGGATAACTTGCTCATTACAAAAGAAAAATAGGTACCTTTACAGTGAGCAAATCTGATAAAACCTTAGCCAAGTGATCCAAGTTAACATTGCCAAAAATGAAGCAAACTGACATTAAATGCCTCCATATATAATGCACTGAGCAAGACACAACATCACTAATATAATATTTTTCCTGAAATGCCCAAATGCATAACCAGAATCAAATCATTAAAAATTTTAATCCCAGTAGAGTGATGTTCTACAAAACAACTGGCCTATACTTTTCAAAAATAACAATGATATGAAAGACTGACAAAAAATTACAAATTTAAAAATTTTTAAAAAATTAAGTAAGGAACTATTTTAGGTCAAGAGACTGAGGTGAAATCAAAACTAAAGCAAGCTAGAATCCTGGACTGTATCTTGAATAAGAGAAATAAAAATGTTACACAGACCTTTTGGGGAGGGTAAATTGATTATATTTAAATGGAGATTTTATAATAGGTGACTATAAAATACTCAATATTCTGAATTTGATAATTACATATGAGATTACTCTTTTTCTAAGAAAGTATATGATAAAATATTTAGCAGTGAAGGGCCATTATGTCAAAAACATTGTTAAATGGGTAATAAAATAATAAAAATAGAAATGTGTACTTAGTGTATGAAATAAAGCAAATAGAGCAAAATATTAACACTTGGTTAATCTAGGTGAATGATATAAGGGTGCTTATTATTTTTTTTCTGTCACTTTTTTCTCTAGGTTTCACATTTTTCAAGACAAAAAGTTGGAAGAAAAAGAATTTTAAGCAACTTGCCAAAGACATGCAGTGAGTGACCATATAAGACTAAAACCCATAATATTCTCTCTGCAAAGACAGTTAGGGCTCTTGACCACACCTCATTATCACAATGGCCAGGACAATCACTTCAAAAAGTCATTCCACTCAAAACTTGCCCATGGTTTTCCAACTCAGAGCAAAAGCTAACATCTTTATGTACAATAGCTTTCCTGGCCCTGCACCAGTGCTACTCAGAGTATGGTCTGTGGATCTGGGAGGGATAAATATGCAGCACCCCAGAACTACTGAGTCTGAATCCATACTTCTAAAGGATCCCCAAGAGTGTTTCTCTCCCTCTCCCTCTCCCCCCCCCACATACACACACACATACACACAAAAGTTTGAGAAGGGCTGTCTCTGTGATTTGGTCTCAACTCTGACTTCATCTCTCACCAGTCTCGCTCTTTCTTACTCCACTCCAGAAATATTGGTCTCCATGTATTTCTCAATCATTCCATACACAATGACACCTCAAGGTTTTTGCACTTAATATTGTCTTTTGCCTGCAGTGGACTTGCCACAGATTTACTAATTTCTTAGTACATCTTAGTTGTACTAGTTGCATCTAATTTCGTCAGGAGTCTTTCCAAATTTATCTAATCAAAAAGCCTTTCTTGATACCAAATCTCAACATCTCCACATTCTACCAAGCATTCCTATCTATTTGCCATTTTTCTTCAAAGCACTTGACCATCTGGCATTCTGTCTTTGTTAACTAGTTTATTGTCTTTATTCCCCTAAGCCCCTGTAAATTGCATAAGAGCTGAAGACATTTTTGTTTTTTGCTTTATCTCTAGTGACTAAAAAGTACCTGATCCATGGTAGTTACTCAATAATACTTGATGAATAAATTTGTAACCAAATTATTGTTATTAAGTATAAACTAATAATTATCATTATTTCTTCTCATGTCTTATAACTGTCTACATTTTAGAGAAACAGAAACTCAGGTAACACAACAAACCTGCCCAAGGTCACTCAGCTATTAAGATATATAACCTCAGTTAAATCTGATACCTGAGTCCAAATTCTATTTGCTCCATTACTGCTTCACCACTTACAGTAGTATTAGTAAGCTTTCTACTGTTGTAACAAATAAAACGCAACCAAAAAAGGAGGAAAGGTTTATTTTGGCTCACAGTTTCAGAGGGTGGATCTGGGACAAGGCTGTACATTAAGATGGAAAGTGTGTGGTGGAGGAAAGTGAATGAGAGATAGAGATAGAGAGAAATGAGAGAGAGAGAGAAGAAAGATATGGAGAGAAAGATGCTGGAGTCTCAATTTGTCATCTAAGGGCATCCTTGAATTTAGGTCCCAGTGGCCTAACTTCCTTCTGCTAGACCCCAGCTCTTAAAGGTTCCACCCTATCAATAGGGCCATGGATTAGAGACCAAATCTTTAACACATGAGCCTTGGAGGAACATTCAAAATCCAAACTATAGCAAGTGTTCTGAAAAAAAGATAGTACATAGTGACCATGCTGCACTGAGTAGGAAGACAAGTGCTTGCCATTATATGGCCCTTTACAGAGAGAAAGGATTTTCACATGCAGATTCTTTTTTCTTCTTTATTCCACAAAGGAATCAGGCGTATATTGGAACCTCTCAGCAACCATGTATAACCAGTTAGTATAGTCTGATTAGCTTTGTTGTCCAGAAGAGGACTGTCCTCTCAATCAAGGGCAGGTAGTTGAATGCTGTGCCAACTTATACCTTGTGTAATAGTATTTCGAAGTCACTGATCCTTCTTAAACGCATTTCTGTAGCTGTGACCTGTAAACTAGCTTTCTTTGTGTCAGTATCTGTATTGCATCAGAGAACATTGCCCTGGTTCTCTTCATGTCCTTACTGTTCTGTCACCCAGAAATGCATTTTGTTTGATTTTAAACTCAATGACCTGAACTCTGGAAATGCATTTTGGTTAATGACTTCATTTAAAGTATTGGACAGAAATGAACACATACAAATCAAGGCATTCATCCTCTCAGTACTGTTCATGAGAGGTCAGTGGATCTCAAAACTCACTGAACTTTAGAAGTACCAAGAAGTTTGGAAATATACTGGTGCCTGTGTCCCAGTAAAAAGAGCTTTATCTAAATGGTTTAGGGTGAGTTTTAAGCAATTGCATTTCATAAAAAAAAAAGGACTCCAAGTAACTGTAATGATTATTTGAGTTGAAAAACACTCAGACCTCACTAAAAATACACAGGTGTGTGCCTGCATGCACATGCGTGCGCACACACACGCACACACACACACACACACACAGTAACATCTCCAATAGTCTTCAGTAGCTGTGACCTCAAAAGATTGAACTGACAAGCAGATGATAAAAGGAAGAAAAAGTTACTGAACTGACCCTCAACAAACAGCATGGACCTGACTCAATGACCAGTGAAAGTCAATGAGGTGCTAAGAGTCCGTTTACACTATTGATTTAACTGTTCACTGAGCTGTATTTTTTTATTTGCTTGTAGACCTTTTTCAGTATCAAGCAGGTCCCATTGAGAGGCATCTAGCAACTTTGGATATTTCAACAACCTTGATCACCTTCAAGGTACACTACTGAAAAAAACACTCTAAAATGTGGATGTAATGCACAGGGCCCAGCAACCCCTTATACTTCACTGTAGAAGAAATAGGGTAAATACTAACAATTGGCATATGTCATTATCAACAATTGGTAAATATCAACAACTACATCATGCCTCTCTTATTTGTCAAGTGACTAAAGTTAAATTTGTTTCCTTTGTTTGCAATGGTTAAACATCATCAAATATAAATTAATACCTAATGGAAGATTTTTTTCACATGTTGAGCTGCTACCTAATAGAATAGGAAGAATTGTAAATAGCATAGAAAGAAATCATTCCTGTAAAAGAAATCATTTTTGACCAAAGAAAATGCAAAATCAATTTTAAAACTTTATGATATGAACAAGTACAATAAGAAATAATTGATATGGCATTTTCCCCATCACTTCATGACTCATTTGTATTAGATATGGTATAGTATCATTAGTTATCTTTTTGTGGGATTATGACCATTCCCAGCAACTGAGCTCTGTTTGTCATGAAGGTAAAAATTCATATTTGTATTATTTTGTATTTTTCTCATGCAGCTTGCTCACAACACACATAGAACCTAGTAGGTGCACAAAAAACATAGTTGATTGATTTGTTACAAAGGGAGAGTAATGGAGATTGAATTGGAGCAAATTATATCAAATGCTTGTATAATTATATCAAAATGAACCCCAATATTATGTATGACTATAATGAACTAATACTAAATTTTTTAAAAAGTATTACCTCATTTATGAAAATAAAGTTTTCTCCCTAATAATTTGAAGTGATATTTAAGCAATAGCCCACTTCAAAAGTTCTAATTAGATTAGAATTTTTACTAATGAACTTTTAATGTCCAAATATCCTAGGATTATTTAATAACATAAGTTTGGATCAGTATACTTTTTTTGATGTCAAACAAAATATCACTTAAGGCCTTTTCTATAAAGGTATTCAGCCATTTCTTGCTACCTATGAACATATCAAGCGTGTTTGCACTTCAGGGCCTTTGCACTTGCTTTTCAATTTGGCTAAAACATTCTTTCCTCTCAGATGCTTCTTGTCATTTAGGTCTCAAATGAAATTTTCCCCCTTCAGAAAGGACCTCCAAGACTATTTAACCTAGTTTACAAGCACACACAGTTCTATCATCTAGTTCTATTTTCATATTTACACTTAAATATCATTATATGTTTTCTTTCATTACACTGAAAGTATCACGTTTATCTCTTTGTTTATTACCTGTTTCCTGACATTTGAATATGTGCTATTCAGGAACAGAGATGTTTTCTGTAATGTTCATCCCTCTGTTCCCAGTGTTCATATGCAGTAAACACTTGACAATTATTTGCTACAGATATTAGATTTTTAAAAAAATATTTTTAGTTATGTATGGACTCAGTATCTTTATTTCATTTATTTATTTTTACATAGTGCTGAGTATCGAACCCAGTGCCTCACACGTGCAAGGCAAGTGCTCTGACACTCATCCACAACCCCAGCCCCCAGATATTGACTTTTTAAACTTTTTTTTTTTTTTTTTGGTACTGGGGATTGAACTCAGGGGTACTCAACCACTGAGCCACATCCCCAGCCCTATTTTGTGTTTTATGTAGAGACAGGGTCTCACTGAGTTGCTTAGCACCTCGCCATTGCTGAGGCTGGCTTTGAACTCACGATTCTCCTATCTCAGCCTCCCTAAGTGATAGGATTACAGGCTTGAGCCATGGCACCGGCTTATTTTTTAAACTTTATTTTTAAAGTATTTATCCGGGTTTTTTAAACAGACACATAAAATAATACATTATATATTAATGGGGTTCTCTGTGATATTTTGATTCAGGTATTCATTGTATTTTTGTCTTTAATTTTTTGTCATTGTTGAGTACTGAGGTTTGAACCCAGAGTGTCACACATACTAGGCAAGCACTACCACTGAGCTTTTAAAATTTTATTTTGAGACAGGGCCTTACTAAATTTCCCAGGCTGGCCTCAAAATTACCATCCTCCTGCCTCAATCTCCTGAGTTGCTGGGATTACAGGCATGACCCACTGTGCCTGGCACTGTGTTGTGTAATTAAATGAGGTTAAACATATCTATTTCCCCAGATATTTATAATTTATTTGTGGTAAAAACTTTCAAAATATTTCCTTCTAGCTTTCTGAAATGTACAATATAGTGCTATTATCTATAGTCACCATACTGTGCAATGGAACATCAGAACTTCTTGCTCCTATCTAACTTTAACTCTGTACCTATTGATCTTTCCTTCTCCATCCCTTCTACCACCTTACCCTCCCTAGCCTCTTATAACTACCATTCTACTCTCAACTTCTATGAGATCAACTTTTCTTTTATATATATATATAAATTTTTTTGACATATAAGTGAGATCATGTGGTAATTGTCTTTTTGTGCTTGGCTTATTTAACTTACCATAATAGCCTCCATTTCTATTCATGTTGTAATAAATGACAGGAATTCATCCTTTCATGTCTGAATAGCATTCCATTGTGTCTATGTACCACATTTTCTCTATCCATTGCTTAGATGATGAACAATTAGGTAGTTTTCATTTCTTGGCTATGTAAATTATGTAGTAATAAAATGGGAGCACAGATGCCTCTTCAACATACTGATTTCATTTCTTTTGAATATATACCAGGAGTGGGATTATTAAATAAAATGACAATTTAATATTTAATTTTTTGAGGAACTTCCATGTTGTTTTCCACAATGACTATGCTAATTTACATTCTCACCAATTCTGTGTAAGTTTTTTGGATAAGACCATAAATACACAGAAAACAAAGCAAAAATAGACAAATAGAATTACATTAAAGTAAAAAGCTTTTGTACAGCAAACAAAACAATCAATAGAATGAAGAGACAACCTACAGAATGGGAAAAAATTGCATTCTATACATGCAATAAGTGGGTAACATCCAAAATATAGAAGTAATTCAAACAACTCAATAGCAAAATAATAATAATAATTCAATTTAAAATGAGTCAATAGCCTTAAATAGAACATGTATTTTTCAATAAATAATATGTACAAATAACCAACATGTGTATGCAAAAAAGCTCGATATCACTAATCATCATGCAAATCAAAACCACAATGAAATATCACCTCACTCCAGTTAGGACAGCTATTTTCAAAGAGAAAAAATAATTGATTTTGAATATCCTAAAGTTGAGAGGTGAGCACTCTCGTACTCAGTAGACACATGGGATTCAAAAACAAATCTCATCTACATGTGTAGTCAATATGGAACCCCCAAAGTCTTATAAGAAAGAGGCCAGAAAGCAAATTACAGGGAATAGAAGGAGGTCAGAACATGATTGATAAAAAGAAAAGATGGCAGTCCATGAGAAAAAAAGCAAGGTGTTAAGAAAACTAGGATCCTATCTTTTAAGAGTTCCCCATCTGGTACAAAAGACAAGACATAATGCATTAAGAGAGTGATACAGTCAAATATGGCACGAGAATCTCAAAATCCTATATTAAACTATAATGTCTTCATAAAATATTGCTGAGATTAAGGCAAGTGAAGGACTATTTGTGATCTAAAGTTGGATTGTGAAGGTTTCCAAGAAAGGATTAAATTTTAAGTTGAGCAATGAGGCAGGAAATATGGATAGCAGAAAAGAGGGGGAAAAACAATTCCCTGTGGAGTGTGATGTTGACAAAGGACAAAGGCATAAGAATATAATGTGGAAGAACAGTTAACAGGTTCATAATGGTTTCTAAAACCGCCAGTGGAGAAGTAAATTTATGATTAAAATACTGGTGTAAAACATTCTATCTGATTTACACAACATATGAGTGAATTACACACACAGGGATCAAAGTGCTCCAATGATGATGATGAGAGTACTTGCAGTTCCTGACACAATGGTATTTAGAAATATGTTTAGTTGTCAGTTATCACAGTACTCGAAGAACATATTGAGATACAAAAAATTTGTCATGGGGTTCACACTAGTTTTAACAATAATGAAAGACTGGAGATGGAGCTTAGTGCTAGAGAACTTGCCTAGCCTGTGTGAGCCCTAGGTCTGATTACCCAGTACCACATAAAAGAACAATAATAAATCACCTCTTCTCAAACACTTTTCTCAGTTCTCATCACATTGGATAACTCTGCAGCTGCATGGAATGTTTATGTCTTTTATATGATATACAAGTCCCTGTTATGCTACACTCCAAAGAAGGAAGTAGTGGCATGAGCTGAAGACTCATTTGCTACTTGCCTTGCTTGTGTGAGGCCCTGGGTTTGATCTGCAACACTGCAAAAATAATGCTACCTATTCATAGTAAACATCATACTGAGCCCATCACTTGGTGCTGAAATTCTTACAGTCAAGGTATAGCTTGTTCTGGTGTACAACTCAGCCCCTCTGAGTCTCTGGTTTCTAACTTCCCCTTAAATTACTGAGTCTCCCCAAGATTCCTTTGTCATATTAATAAAATGGAAATAGCTATATTTTCCCTTTCCACATGCAAAAATTGCTCTGAGGAACAAATTAGGTAATATCCATGAAATCACTAGGTAAAATAAAATAAAAGGTAATTCAACTGAGAGATATGAATTAGGAGGATGAGATGGTTGGAATAGAAAGGCAAAAATATATCTCTTATAATCCTTGGCAACATAAAAGTGTAATCTTGTTTATGACATAAAATGATTTAATAGTGTATTAAAGGATTCAAATGGCTTAAATCTGTTGGTTGCTCCCAATTTGCATCAGTACAATTACTATTATGATAAATATTATACTAAAATACAATATTGCTTTTGTGTATTGCCTCAAAGTTCCTTTTATAGCAACTAAAACAATATGCCTCATGTGCAAAATCTCTTCTATCACTTATATAATAGAGACCTTAGAAAACATAAAACTCAGCCATATATAATCTGTGAGTCAAGTTCGTCTTGTTTGTGAAGACAGTGTCTATTGGAAGATATCAGTGGATCACATAAAACATTCCCTTCATCTACTATGAATATTCAGAAGGATGACCCTGACTGTGATCTCCTTTTCCAAAAGTAAATCCAGTGCTGACATCTACACTGCATATAAGTATGAAAGTACAGTTATGATATGATAAAAGACAGGACAAAAATGGACATGCTTCTTCTGTCACATCAGTTCATAAGGACAGAAGAGTCTACTCTGAAATGAATGAGAAGGGGACATGGAAGAGAAGCAAAAGAGAAAAATAGGGAAAGGATTAAAAAGGTTTTGATGCAAAAAATAAAAATTAATGCTCTTCAAACAATCTCTGAATTTACCTAGTATTAACTGGTTAACTAGAAGTTCTATCATCAAAAAAAAAATCAACTAAAATTAACAATGCCCTGCATTATGCTATAAAATTTAATAGAATAATTAAATTATTAGAAGGCTTTTAAAATTCAAATTTAATTAAAATTAATAGAAGGCTTTTATGCAAAAATATTTCACTTTTGAAAAAATCAGCTTGCATGTTACTTTATATCTGATGGTGCATATTCTGCAGTGAGAAATTAGAAGGTATTTTCTCTATAAAAGATTGACTTTATGGCAATTTTACAAGCTGACACTTAAGATACAGCTTCTTCTATTACAGCTTCTGTAGCAGAAGCTCTTTCATTCCATAATTCTGGCTGTACATTTTATTGCAGTAATAAAGTAATAGGAACCTAATCTCTTTTGAAAGGGGTTGCAGAAAGAATGAATGCAACATTGGCACAGAATACCGTTTTTGACCTCTCCCCACTGAAGTACAGACAAAATAGGTTACAGGCAATCTGATTTTTCCCTAACTCATCTTTATTCCAGCACATCCTGTGTCCTATGTAGAGATCTCTACTGTTTATTTATATGTAGACTAATAAGACATAGTTAATGCAACGTTTGAATCAATTCCACAAAGTTGCTACATCAGTATTGAATTTTCTGTTCTCTTCATGATTCCTTGGCTGAATATCCACTGGAGGATGGAGCTCCTGGTGCTCAACAGCACCTGGAGGTGTCCTTTGTTCAGAGAGACCACAGAAAATGTATGAAGAGAGACTTTTTGAAACCTCAGAAGACCTATGCCTTTGAGTGAAGGACAGGACACACATGTAAGGAAGTCAAAGAGAGTGGTTCTCCTGACTCTGCATTACCCCATCCACACCATGCCTCCACCAACCTCTTGACCAGGTTATCTGATTATAGTACTCTTTCCTTCATTACTGAGACATTTTAACCAACCAAATGCCAGAACAGTGATGATTTTGAAAGTTGAAAATATTCCTCTTTAGTGAAAGTCTTTCTCTGAGGTTGAAGGTAGAGTCATATAGCAGTTATAAACGCATTCTGGAGATAGATTAAAATCCTGTATCTGTGTGTCATTTAATAGCTGCAACCTTGGAAAACCGGCTACATTGTCCAAGCTTTTCTTTCTTTATCTATAAATTGGTAGGCAGAATAATAGAGTGGTTTTGCATAAACCCAAATAAAATGATTCATTTAGAGATTTTCATGTGGCAATTGCTCAATAAGTATTTACTTATTATCAGAGATAACAGGATCCATATTGAAAACCTACACAAATTTTTGATAGAAGATGTTACAGTAAAAATGTTTACTCTATACCTCCCCACGAAAACCTCAGAAGAGAATAAATGGGGAAGACCCATCTGCATGAACCCAAGAAAGAGTGATAACCCCAAACCACACTTCCTAAATGATATCTGTCAAAATTCAGTAGATTTTTTACTTATATCAGAAGAGTGCTAAAAAGCAAAACTCTCTTCCCCTGCCCTTGATCTTCTTATAGGATCTTGAGAGGCTGAATTGAAATTCCTATACTTGGACCAATGAAGATTGTGGTATGGGTGGACTATGAGAGAACTGGGTGGTCCAGTTCCAAATCAGAAAATGTTATAGGAGATAGGTTGATGAAGGGATTTCACAATTCTACTATATATTATTTCTGACCTAAGCTCTAAATCAAAATAGTTGAGACCAGGAGGAAAGGGAAAACATCAATTGGATCCACAGCAAAGTCTTAAAAACCTGTGAGCTCAGAGGCTCCACTTTGGTTTATGTTGATCTCCTCTCTGAAAGATGCTTTCAAAGCAAGAAACACAAGGAGACTGAGTGTGAAAATACCCTTTAGAATTATACTACCACAGTATAAGAATGCTCCAAATACTAAATAGGACATATTTATAACATTAAAATATATCTATTGTTTATTTAACATTCAAATTTAACTGCATATCCTGCATTTTTATTGGCTAAATCTATCAGGCCTACCCCATCCACAGATAAGGAAGTAGAGTTTAACTGGGCTATATACACAGACACTGTAAAAAAATTGGGGATGTGTGAACACAAGTAAGTAAAAGGAACAAAAAATATGTACTTCAGATGCATTATCCCCCCAAAACACAAAAATAGCTTCAGCAAGCATATTTATAATTTCAAAGAAAGAAATATGGAGCTTTGGAGGGAAAAGTTCAAATAATAAACTGGGCACAGTGACACATGCCCTGTAATTCCAGCAACTTTGGAAACTGAGGCAAAAGGATTACAAGATCAAGGCCAGCCTCAGTACCTTAGAGAAAGCCTCAGCAGCTTAGTGAGACCCTGTCTCAAAATAAAAAAATAAAAAGAGAATGTAGCTTGGTGATAAAGTGCCCCCAGGTTCAGTCCCCAGTACCAAAAAGTAAATAAATAAAAATATATAAGTAAATCAGCAGAAAATGAAGAGTAATCTGGCAAAACTAAGGAAAAGAATTGATGATGATAGTAAAGCCACTTTAAAATAAAAACATTGAAAAAATATATACATTCTGATGACAAAGAAATATACAAATGATCATAACAATCATGATTATGCCAAAAAAATTTCATGACTAGGAATTTAAAAATTAAGGCATGACATAGCTATTCTCCAAATTTCAAAGAGAGAAAATCCAAATCAAAAAGAGAGAAAATCAATCCTATTATTTCCTTTGCAGTGAATATGTGAATTAGAAAAGATTTTTAAGTGATGAATGTCACTAAACACATTTGATTATCTTAAGTGTTTGTCATATTTAATGTGGGTAGTTCTTACAGCTTTCATACCCAAACAGAACATGATTTGCTGTGTTATTATCCCCATTTTCAGCATAAAGAGATGCCCTTATTTTTGTCAGTTGGCAGCAACCTTATTGTGAAGGACTCCATGTCCTTCAATCAAAACACTATGTGAACTATGTTTTCCTGAGTCATTTGTGATTAGGAATTAATTTGAATTTTCTATGACCTCTATCAAGAGGATAATTCTTTTTCTCGATGTTATTGTTCTCAAATTAAATACTCTGGACTTAAAGACACAATAATATTTTAATTCTCAATCCTAGATTTTGTATATAACCATGTAGATCTTAATTCTTAGGAATTTTGTGATATCTACATAAAAATGCAAATGCAAATTGGGGGCTAAAAATGATGGCTAAACAAGTAAATAAGACAAAGAAATAAAAACATCACATTTCTTCTTACCTCCTCCCTCTCATCATTAAATTAGTATTGCTACCATCTCCTAGGTACGCTAGATGTTTCAATGTTTGTGGTGAGGTTGCTGCCAAATTTTGCAATGAGTTTAGAAAAATTAGGTATGAAGCCACATAAAGTTCTTCGAAAAACAGGGCATGCTCTTTGTACTTCTGGGAGAACTTGGGCAGAACCTTATAATTGCTTGCTAATTACCCCAAGTAAAGTAATTTGTTTTATCTGTCTGCCACTTGGTTCCCACAAAGTGCAAAAAGGAAAAAAAACTATTATGGAATTTTGCTCAAACTAATTACTACTATTTTATCATGAAGACTGTTCAAGCATAATCTTCTTCCCTTGGCTTGCTTTCTCCTTGAATTTAAAGTCTAATAGTAAGCCAAGAAGTAGTTTAAACATCCTAGACTGTAATAGACACTCCTGATTCTTAACCTCCCACTATAAAAATGTGCAAAGATACCTCAATACTCTAAGTCAACAGCTGCTAAGAAGTATCATATATGGCTTGTCTTGGTAGAAGCTTATGGAATAGGTAGCAGGTCAATACCAAAAGGAAACTTGTTAGAATTTTATGATAGAGCATTTATATATTTCCTAGTCATAAGGTGCATGTCACAACTTACAAAGAGCTCTCAAATACTTAATTTCACAGACTCTTCCTAATTATTGTGTGGGGTTGGGTATAATATATTATATTGTTATTCAGAGAGTATTCACCATTCACCCTACCCCATGTGCTTGGAATACTTCTTCACCACACTGATATTGAACTTCAAAGTTGCTTTCATTAATGGGATAGTAACAAACAACATGAAAGCAAAGGCTTGAAATACACTTTTACAGTTGAGCTTTTACCATTATCATGAGAAGAACATGCCCCAGAAAGCTAGTCTCAGAAGAAGAGGGACATGTGAGGCAGACCTGGACCTAATCTCCAGCCTGGAGGCAAGGCCAGCTGAGTCCTTAAATCAGCTTCTAGTCAGCTGATCTGCCAAAATGTAAATCAGAATACATGTGTATTCTTGTAAGCCTCAGTAATTCTGTGGTTGTTATGGAACAAAAGCTAGCTAGTAGTCCTGCTATCATTATTCCTATTTTGAAAAGAATGAGAATATGATTCAGAGAAGTAAAGTAACAAGCTCATAGTTTCCCAGAAATTATAGAGCTATAATTGCCCATTTGAAAAGGAAAAGAAAAAGAAAAAGGTCAATGACGTTTATGAGACAGTATGTGATATGAGGTTGTGATGATCAAAGAGAAATCAACATGTTGCTAGATGAAAATAACAGATATAAAGCCTGTTTTCTCTTTTTTCATATCTATTCAGGATGAGTTCTAAACACTGATAGTTTTGAAATGGATACTGACAGTCTCAGTCACAATATTAACGAGCTATATTGGCTAATAGAAGCTCTGAAGTTTTATATCCTTTGTTGAGCCCATTAAGATGAAACCCAGCTCTGGCAGTATTCTCTCATTTGAATGGCTGGTGTGCTTTCCTTGATTGAAATGACTGCTCTGTTGAGTTGAATGAATGGCACTACTAAAAAGTACTCTGTCAAATATTGATAGCTAATTAGATGGATTTTATCATAATAGTCAACTGCACTTACACAAAAAAAGAAGAGCTATTAAGATCTTGACAAGAAAATAAACTGAGCCCCAGAACCTTACTGTTTATTCAAAGCTCATTTCTAAGTTTAGCTCTCAAGCAGGAAAATTTATTTTTACAAAATCAGTGAATGATAAACTCAAGGACATTTTTAAAAAATCAGTACTAGGGTTAGGTCTATTATAAAATTCCTGGAATTCTTAACCAACCAGCTTTTTAGAAGCTCTGGAGTCTCCTAATTGGTAATACTGTTAATTTTTTTTCAGGAATAGTCTAAAGTTTTTCTCATAAAGAAATTGTCCAAGGACAAATAAAATTGCTGACACTTGTGAGTAAATGAAAAGTTGTGGATAACCTTTAAGCCTTGACATACAAAGATGTCCATATTGGATGAAGTTTGAGGCACTAATGCAAATACAAAGAGTAAAACTGAACACAGATTAGGGGAAAATTGAATTAATCTGAATGTGATAGGGAAGAAAAGGAAAATGGAAACACTTTGCTGGTTTCAGTAAGAAATTGTCGGGCTGGGATTGTAGCTCAGCGGTAGAGCGCTTGCCTCGCATGCGTGAGGCCTTGGGTTCGATCCTCACACCACATACAAGGCAATAAAATAAAGACATTGTGTCCACCTACAATTAAAAAATATTAAAAAAAAAGAAATTGTCATGATGCATTTAGTGGAAGACTAACCCCAAACTAAATTTACCAAGTACAAGAGATAGTAATGAGGATGGTTCAGGAGTAGGGACTCTAATATAATGGGAAAGGAAAAGGGGCTGGTGGATACTGAGACTATTGAACAAATTTCTATTTCTATATATTTTGATTCAGATTAGCATAAATATAGCTATCATCCTGCTCACTTAACTAGACTGAGAATTAAAAGCAGCAATGCCAACAAATATATTGAACCATGACTTTGAGATAGCTCATGAGAATACTGCTCCTTCCTCACAGATGAATGAATTATTCTTGGCAAATGCACACAAGTCACTTAGCTATTAGCTAATTTGTAATATACCTTTCAGCATTCCTCTATTAATTTCTTTTTCTTAACACTGTGGACTTTACTGCAGGCCAACATTTTCTTTACAGAATAATCAGGGGAATAGTAAAAATTTGATTTAACAAAACTTCGATTGCTTAGACCATGTGATGATAATAGCAGTAATAGCATCAGCTACCATATATTGAATATTAGCATGATCCATGAAAATTGTTTTATCATCAATGAAAAAAATAAAATCCTTGTCCTCAAGGAGCTTATAGTCTAATAGGGAAAATCTAGTGATGATAATTTATTAAGCAGTTACTATGTATCAACTGCTGGTCTAAATGCTTTACTTATATTAATTAACAAGTCAGCCTCATAAATACTCTTATGAGATAGGAGTTATTATCACTATTGATAGCAGAGGAAAGTGAAACTCATATGTTTAATTAAAATACAGACTGTCATACAATCAACAAGTGGGAGAGTCTGGCTTCACAACCTATGCTCATATATTCTATTCCACAATGCTCCTTATAATGTCATTGACAGCTATGAAGCAAAATATAATGTCAAGAACAGAAGCACTCTTTCTAACTAGGAGACTATAGAAGGTTATCGTATAGAAACTAACATTTGAGATAAATAAAAAGAAAGCTAAATTAAGTAAGTCCACTCAGTATCTCATTAGTTACAGATGTCAAAAAGAACAATTTTCACAATATATACATATAGCAAATTATATTGTGTACCATAAATAAGTAGTTTTAATTTTTCCATTAAATATTTTTAAATAGATATATGAAAAAGAGGAGTGATAAAAAATGACATTTTGAAAAATTTTCAAATTCATGTCACCAATCTGTTCCTTCAAGGTACCAAGCACTGAATAAAATAGTAAAGTTTCTCTTTTTTATTATTTGTTCTTTTTAGATATACATGTTGTTGAGTTATGGAAAATACATTAGTTAAGTTTCCTTGGGGCTTTTAAAAGCTTGCAGGTGTTCAATTTTTCAAAGCATATTAGCTACATACATCATTTGTCTACCTCAACAATAATGGTTAAATGTATCACAATACAATATATCATAATAATTATTAAACTTATTATTTAATAAATTTTGAAAATAATTTAAAATTGTAAAATTATTAAATAATGTTTAAATTTATAAAATATTCTGTATGAGTTAGACCAAGGGTCATAAAATTATAGTCCATGAGCCACATACAGTCTGCGACCTCTTTTTGTAAATAACATTTTATTGGAACACAGACATACTCATTCATTTATGTATTATATGTGGCTATTCTTCACTAAAATGTCTGAGTTATACAGCAGAGAACTTGTGGCCTGCAAAGGTTAAAATATTTACTATGTGTATCTTTAAAGAAAAAAAATTCTCTCCCTTAAATTACAAGAATTTAGAATGCTCTCTAATTTTATGAAAATCTTGTCTTACCCTTATCAAAAAATTCCTGAGGGCTGAGGGTATAACTCAGTTGTAGCATACATGAGGCTCTGAATTCTATCCTGAGCATTACACACACACACAAAAAAGATTCTCACAATTCTCTCTTAAGGCTTCTATAATATTTATTTTCATTTAATGTTGATTTTTCTAATTAACACTTTAATTTAAAAAATTAATGGGTTTTCACATATATGCATATATCATGCCTTGATCATGTCCACCTTCCTTGGGCCCTCTCATGCCCTCCCGTCCCTGCCCCCTTACCCTGGCCTCCTGGTTTCCTTTCCCATCCTTCATTGTACCTCTTCTACTTTCAGATCATTTGTTTTTGTTTTTGTTTCCACATATGATACAAAATACCCAAGGCTTGTCTTTTTGTGTTTCCCTTATTTTGCTTAATATGATGAATTCCAGTTTCATCCATTTTCCTGCAAATGATAGGATTTCGTTCTTATTTATAGCTGATTAATACTCCACTGTGTATATATACCATATTTCTTTTATCCATTCATCTGTTGGTGACCTAGGATGATTCCATTCCTTAACTACTATGAATAGTTAATAATAGAATAGCCACAATAAACTTGGCTATATGTATATCCGTATTTTATGATTTCATTTCCTTCAGATAGGTACCCAGGAGTGGTATAGTTGGATCATATGGTAGTTCTATTTTTAGTTTTTTGAGGAACCTCCATATTGATTACCATAGTGGCTATATTAATTTACATTCCCACCAGAGTTTGTTTTCCCCCACATTCTTGCTAGCATTTGTTATTTTTAATTATTTTCATAACAGCCATTCTGACTGGGTGACATGAGATCTCAATGGAGTTTTGAATTGCAATTCCCTGATTACAAAAACTGTTGAGTATTTTTTATATATTTATTGAACATTTGTACTTCTTTTTAAAAGGGTCTATTTAGGTCAACTGCCCATTTTTGGATTGGATTACTTGTTGTTTGAGTTCTTCATATATTCTGGGTATGAACCCTCTGTCAAATGAATAGCTGGCAAAAATGTTCTCCACTTCTGTAGCCTGTTGCTTCACTTTGTTGATTGTTTCCTTTGCTGTGCAGAAGCTTTTCAATTTAATGCAATCCTATTTGTCATTTCTCTTTTTTTGTTTCCTGATCTCTTAGGATTCTCATTCAGGAAACCATTGCCTGTACTGAGTGTTTTCCCTATGTTTTCTTGAATTAATATCAGTATTTCAGTTCTTACATTAATGTCTTTGATCAATTTTAGTTGATTTTTGTACAAGATACGCAATAGGAATCTAGTTTGAATCTTCTACAAGTGGATATCCAGTTTTCCAAGCACCTGTTTTGAAGAGGTTATCTTTTCTTCAATGTAGGTTTTTGGCACCTTTTTTGAGAATCAGTTGGCTATTGATGTGTGATTTCATTTCTGGGTCCTCTATTCTGTTCCTTTGGTCTGTATCTGTTTTTATATGGATACTATGCTGTTTTGTTACTATATCTCTATAGCATGTTTTGAAATTGGGTATGATAATGCCGTCACCTTTTTTTTTTTCATGCTTAGCATTATGATTGAGCTATGAGGTGTTCTCCAAAAGCTCATGTGTGAGACAATGCAAGAAAACTTACAGGTGAAATGAATGATTGGGGTATGAGAGCCTTAACCTAATCAGTACATTAATCTACATTAATGGGTGGTGGTAACTGTGGGCAGGTAGTGTAACAGTGTGAATGTGTGGGTTCTTTTGTATCACAAATTTGAAGAACAAAATCCACTGACACATGGACGAGAGCAGAGTAACAGGATTTATTCGAGCAATAGAAAGAAAGAAAGCAGAGCTCCCAAATGGGGCAGGATCCCAACAAATAGTTGCCAAAGGGTTTCTGTTTACTAAGCGTTTTTATGGGTTTGATCTATTCCTATAGTTGATTGGTGAGATGACATAAATATAGGATTCAGAAAAGGGACAATCAATTCTCTGTTCTTCCTTCTTCAGCAAATCTGGAGAAAAGTGATTTCTAAATCTTTATCAGCCCAAGGGTGAGAATGTGGGTTTGTTGGTGCAAGAAGTAGTACCTTTGCAGTTGGTCATTTCTAGGGGCTGTTAAGGAACTGCCCTTGTGGCTAGGACCAGCTGGGGTCATAAGCTTTATTTCCCAATCTTCTCTTCCTCTTTTTCCTCTCTTAGACACTTTTCCTGACTGCACATGGGTGGCCTATCTTTCTGTCTCAGTATGGTGTGGCTGGAGGAGGTGAGTCACTAGGGGTGTGCCTTTGGTGTGCCTATTTTGTCCTTGTTAAATGGAGCAGTCTCTCTGCTTTCTGATTGTCATATCTTGAGCTGATTTGCCCTGCCACACCCTTTCACAATGATAGTCTGACTTACCTCAGGGCACAGAGCAATGGAGTCAGCCACCTGTGGACTGATACCTCTGAAACCATGAGCCTCAAATAAAATTGTTCTTGTCAGGTCTTTCAGTCACAGCATCCAAAAATCTGATCAAAACCCTCAAGATTGCTTTAGATATTCAGGGTCTTTTATGCTTCCATATGAATTTTAGAATTCCTTTGTTCTAGTTCTGTGGAGAATATAATCAGTATTTAATGGGGATTGCATTGAATCTGTATATTGCTTTTGGCCATTTTAATAATATTAATTATCATAATACAATAATACATAATGTCTTTACATCAATGTTCAGATGTGAAAATATTAAATTATGAAGATTATAACCTTATCAATGAATTAACCCATTTGATGGAATAATAATTTGGATGGACTACTGGGTGGCAACTAACTGTAGGCAGGTAGGGCATGCATGGAGGAAGTAGATCACTGTCAGTTTGGCCTTGGACTGTCTTGTCCCTGACTCCTCATACTCCCTCTCTGCTTTCTGGTTACCATAAATTGAGCAGCTTTCTTCTGCCACACACTTCTGCCTTGATGTTTACCTCATCTCAGGCCCAGAGTGATAAAGTTCATGAACAATGAGTTAAGACCAGTGAAACAGTGAGATGAAAATAAACTTCACTTCTTCTAAGTTGTTCTTCTCAGGTATTTTGTTTCAAACAATGAAAAGCTAACACACTTTCCTATTTCTCATTTGTGTCTACTCTTCTAGTTAGATTTATTCTTTCACACGTTCTCATGATTTGGGTAATGTTTTTTCATCTTCTGGATGTAAGATTCCAACTATTCTCTGAAATGTCAGTCCAATAGTTGTGACTTCTTTTGCTTTATACTCATATTGAAAGGTCTTCATTTCTTCTTTGAGTCTGAAGGATAAATCTGTGGGGTACAATAATCTTGGTTGCCTAATCTTTCCAAAGAGTTGGGGAATTTTGTTATTATCTCATTTAACAGGTTTTCTATGCCCTCAGTTTGTAGTTCTCCCTCCAGTGTGCCAATTATGCAGATGTTTGATCTTTCAATGGTGTCCCAGAGATCTTGCATGTTCTCTTCATTCTTTCTTATTTTATTCTTTATTGCTATTTGAATATACTATTTTGGTAAAGTTGTCCCCATGTTCCAATATTGTTTATTCTGCTTAATCTATTCTATTGAGGCTTTAAACTAAATTTTTTATCTGTCATATAAATCTTTTCATTTCCAAGATTTGTATTTGGTTCTTTTTCCAAATCTCTATTTCTTTATTGAAGTGCCCATTCATTTCCTACTTGTCTTCCTTAATTCATTCAGCTTTGTACTTTTAGTCTCTTGAATTTCATTGAGTATTTAAAAATCATTCTTTTGAATTGTCTGGCATTTCATATACTTGGGAATCTTTTGAATCCATTACTAAAGAATTATGAACTTCAAGAGGTACCATATTGCTTTGGGTTTTTTCCTCATTTCTTATGTTTCTCATTGATATTTATGCATTTGCTGGGATGGCTATTTCTTAAATTTTCATGTGAGATCTTTCTTAGTAAGCAATTTTCCCTTAATGACGTGTCCTGGGATATCAGTTTCTTGTACAGTGTTCAGTTTAAATGCAATTAACATTGTAGTACAGTTTCCCTTTGACTTAATTGGCTATTATTAGTGGATTTTGACACAATAAATACTGTGTCAGAGCCTGGGTGACCTGTGTTTCTGTAGGTCTCATAAGAGTGGAGTCTTTCTGTTTGGGCAGGTGTAGACAGTAGAGGAAGAAAGCCCTACCAGGGATTTCCCTGGGCTGTGTTGATAATTGCTCTGTTACTGGATGGAAGTTTTGTTACTGACTGTTCCAAACACAGTGATAGGCCTGGAACTTTTATCTTTTGTTTAGACACTGGTATATCTGCAGTTGTTACATAGGAAGAAGCAGGGATCAGGGTCAAAGCTCCCCCTCTGTGGCACTCACCGCCAGTCTTTTCAGCAATGTGCAATGTGATAATGTACTGATACGACTATGGTCCCTTCTAGGTGTGATATACACAATAGTTGTATTATTTTTTTCTGCTGTTGTTATGGAAATGCCTGTACAGGAGTGGAACCTCAGATCTTTTCAACAATGCCTAACTATGGGGACATCTTGCCGTCTGGGAGGCTTTGAATCTCTATTATTTAAGTACAATTATCTTCAGAGATTCATGGGACTATGTCATGGGTGGAACAGAATTCAATAATTCCTCCCAGCTTGGTTGGGAGTATAGCCAAACAGCAGAGCAACTGCCCAATTTGTGCAAAGAGTCCGGCTCAATCCCCAGCACTACAAAAAAGAAGAGAGACAGAAAAAAAAATAAAGACAACAATGTCAGCAATGCTATCACAACAGAAAAGAAAGGGGAAAATAATTTGGAGTAAAATAAATAGTTAAAAATAATAAAAAGGTAATGCATAGGAAAAGCAAAATAAGTGGATAAAGAGAAAATGAAAGAGAAAAAAGGAGAAAAGCAAAAGAAATAAAAATTAAATTTTAAATAGAATAAAAGGAAAAAGAAAACCACAAAGCACCAGCAACAAAAAAGTATTAATAAAAAGTAAAAATTACATCTCCACTGAGGTGCTAGAATAAGTAGCAAGAGTGAGTATTTGCAACCCACACCAATTGAAGCTTTTTTCTATGTCTTCTTGGATTGTATACCTCTTGGACAGACCAAAGGCCGGAGGTAACACACCCCTTCTTTCCTTTGTGGTGCTCATCAGGTGACTAGTTGAAGTGATTTGTAGCTAGTCACTTGAAAAACCTCTTAGCTGTTTTACATGCTTGAACAACCTTGGAAAGAATGTGGAACTCCCCAAATTTTCTCTGGAGATTTCCATGTTGCATTCTCAAAGAATACAGATAACACTATCTCTGCAGCATGACCCTGTATGCCCCTGAGGGAGGAGAGAGACTACAGAGTCTCAAATACCTGTGCTGGTTGGGAGAAGATGGAAGCAAATGCTATACAATCTGCTGCCCACAATTCTGGTGTTTCCAGCCATGGATCCTATATACAATAACATATAACTGCTTATTTTTCCCCAGCAACTGATAAATGGCCTGTAAAGTAACTGATTCCAAAGGGAAGCACTTTCCAATACCCAATGTGCCACAATCTGGTCTACCACTATGTATAACTCCTAGTGAGTTTGTATAAGAGTACTCCCTATCCCTAAACTGACACTCAATGTTGCCTCCTGCTGAGCCAATGCAGTGATATTGTAGGTTCCTGAGACAGGAATATGCAGGGACCTTTGACTTCCAAGCAGTAAGCTCAGACAATAGGGCCCTTCTCAAGATGGCTGCCAGTTACAGCACTGTGAGAATATCTTGGAAAGCACAGAGAACTTCTCCTGAGCAGTTCACTGTACAAATTTTTGTCTATTGTCTATTTAGATTATATTTCTGAAGAGCACCAAATCCTTTGCCAGTAGTGCACACTGAGACTCTCCTCTTTCCCCTCTATCCTGGATTAAGGGGCAGTCTCCCTCCCCAACCACACTTCCAGGTGATGAGTACTGGATTTCTCTGTTTCACCCTCTATTTTACTATCTAAAAACTAAATTTTTCGAAGTCTCTGTCTAAACAATATTGAATTCCAACATTTGTCGTTGGTCACCCACTTCAATAACAGCTACATTCCAATTGTTTTGATTCTATCTCATGGAGAAGCAGGTGAGTACAGGATGCCTCTGATCCATCATCTTGAATAAATCTTCGATAATATTTAAACCAATGCCTAGAACACTTTTATTTTCCCAAGTAAAGTAAAAATCCAACCAAACCAGATTCATAGCCTCTTATTCTTTTATTAACTTCTTTTATTATTCAAAATCATTCTAAGTTATTGATGTAAAAAGATAGTAAGCATATACAAGTAGAATATATTTTCTTAGGAGCTATAAAATATACTTTAAACAAGACATAGGACCATTTGCTAAAACTTTACAATTTGATATAGACATCAGAGATACAAACAGGTAGTATAATGAGGTGAACAAAAAATATTAAAGCTGGATGTATCATAAGTGTACTCAGGGGTAGTTCTTATAATGTCATTTTCACACTTCTTCCAAGGAACATGAGTTCCAAGTGTAATAAGTACATTCATAGTAACATACCAAACCCTAAAAGTTAGTTCCCTCTTCTGGATTTCCAGAAATAAATATTCAACAATCACCTGTGATGCTCTTTTTTCCTATATTCCCTTCAAAATTTCTCTCACATCCCATCTCCTCATTGCTGCAATTTTGTCCAGCATCCTTCTAGGCTGTCCCTTTTACAAATCAAATGTTATATACTAAATGCTTGGGTCCAACAAAATTAATATATTAAAGCCCTACCCCCCATATAATGTGACTATGTTTGAAGATAGGTCTGTCACACCAATGACTATAATTTAAAGAATGTTGATAACTGGAAAATTAATTAACTCATAATATTAAATTATAGAGCTAATGGTAAAAATTGAAATCTTGAAAAATAAGATGAAAATAGGTAATGTGCACTCCATGTAAAAAAGGCCATTTGTAAGTATAACATCAGTGACATAAATATAACAATAAGTTTTCTTGTACAAAAGACAAAAGTCTCCATATTTGAAATATTTAAACCAAAACTTAAAGGCAAAAATAAAAATCAAATAAGAGGAAAATATCTAGTTTGAAGCAACTATGGCAAAGGAAGGGTTCAAAAACAAGGCAGTATAGTGGTATAAAAAAACACCCCAATGTTAACAAAACTTCATTTCTGGATGTTACTCCTTCTTCTAACTTTATAAATATTTGATATTTTCAGTAGCAAACAAAGTGACATTAATGATTAGAAAAAAGCAATTAGGAGGAAGTAAAGAGAAAATACAACAAGAGTACAAATTGCCATGAAATTCTGGTTATGATAGATAGATAGTTTAGAATTTTTATTAAAAATTCACCAATGGTTTTAAAAATGGAAGATAATTAATATTAGAATTAATGTGTATGTGAGGGCAAAGGGCTCTCCTCTGGAATGTGGATTGCTTAGAGTCTGATTTTGGAAGTGGTTTTGGTCAAAAGGACAGAGCCAAAGAAAATAACTTTAGAACAATACTAAAAGCAAAAGCAATTTCATAAAGTATAATATACTGCTCAATCAATTACATACTCTTAGACTGAATAAAATACTATAATCTAATTGAAAGCTTTCTGCTTCCATCTCATGGTTTATGAATAGTCACAAAAGTCTACAATTAAATTAAATCAGTATTCACTTTGGGATAATAGATTGATAATGTTAATACATATGAAATCAAGAGAATTTATAAGGGAGAAAAAACATGTTTTCAATATGGAGCATGTATCAGTAGACAATCAGAAGTTAGAATCAAGAACCTATTCTTTGCATCCTGCCTAAAATAACCTGTGTTGAAAATTAGAGTGTCATTGAATTTGAGTTTTGAATAGAGTAAAATTCAAGTCATCGCTTTCACAATTATTTATAAATAGACTACTATATGCCTCTGTCTTATGGAGGAGTCAATAAAATGAACAGAATAAGTATTTCCCCATCTTGATGAGCTTTTTAGCCCATTAAGGATTACAGAGAAGTAAATAGGCAATGATGACATATTGCAATAATTGTTGGGATGGAGACATGTAGAAAGCTTTGTCAGCACATAAGGAACATTTATCTCAGATATGAGTGGTATTTCTGAAGGAATACACTTTTAAGCTGAAACCAAAATAAGGTAAAAGTTAGCCAATTAATATAAAGAAGAAAAAAATTTTAGGCCGAGGGAAAATGCATTTGCTCAGAGGCAACAGGAAGCACAACTTGTTTTTGGAGCAGAGAATATGAAGAGAAAATGGTGAGCAAAACAGCTGGAATAATTTAATGAGGTTAAAAATCTTGGACTTCTTAGGGTAATGAAAAAAATTGAACAATAATGGAAGAGGTGATATAATCAGGTTACCATTATTTAAAAATAGGAGGGACATGGAGAGTCAGTGGTTTTAAGGCTAAGAATTTCATACGATAGGAGATTTGATTAGGTCAGAATAGGATGCTGTAGGATAGAGAGAAATCAATAAGATTTAGAGATATTTAGCAGTCAGAATATTAAGAAATGGTGACTGAATGTGGAGAGAGACTAGCAGTTTAATATCTGTAAAATCTCAGTCATCAGATCTATTGGGATAAAGTTTTTCATAGTGTTCCCTTGTTATCCTTTTGATATGTTTAATATCTGTAGTGATATCACTTATAGCTCCCAACACTAGTAATTTAAATTCACTCTTTCTTTTCTGATGAGTGTAACTAGTTCATCAGTATAATTGATCTCAAAGAACTAGCTTTTGGTTTCATTGATTCTATTTCTTTTCTGTGTTACTGATTTCTACTCTAATACTTATTTAATTGTTCTACTTATATTTGGTTTTACTTCTTTATATTAGAGTTTCTTTATTGTTTTTTACATTCAACATCATACTTACTTTTGAGTTTGTTGACACTATGGTATCATTTAGTTTAGGGCTATTTCTTCTCCACTTCTGAGTATTCTACCCTACGTCTGATGAATTATTTGGTTTTCCACTCTGGTTATTGGAGACAATAAGAATTTCTTGCCCTTGGGTAAGCACTGGAGATTTTTCTCTCTAATCATTTCAAGTGATTTCCATAACCTCTGGTAGTTCCCTCACATGCATGCATCAGTCACCTGAAGACTTGAAACAGATCTTCATATCTCCAGAGTCCTTTCTTTGTATAGTTCTCTTCTGTCCCTTATTCTACCCTGCATTTTCTGGCCTCCTATATATAGATAATAAGAACCAATAATTAGACTGAACAGACAAGCTCCTAGCAAGTCTTCTATAGATGTGACACTTTAGAATGTGAGAAGTACATATTATACCCACTGCTGTGAGTTCTCAGACAAGATCTAGAAAAAGAAAAAAATCCCATTTTTCTACTGAGCCACCTACTTTTTATGCCCCTAATGGTCCATCATTGGCAGTATGTACCCATCATTGGCAGAAAAGTACCCATCTCCAATAAAACTTGTAGTAGTTAAGATGTTGAAGAAGATTCAGAGTTCCTTCCAATAACTTTTTGTTACTTAAAGTAATGGAGTAGCCTACTAGGTAGAAAATCTCCATATCATCTTTGAAATTTGATTTATATAAAATCAGAAGTAACAAATTTAACTATTTTCCCTACCACCTTTCTTTTTGTCTACTTTAACTAATACCTACTGTTTCCACCCAAGGTGTCTCAAAACATAGTATGGTCATCAGTACTGCCTCTATACCTGGGCGGTCAGAGATTCTGTCCTGTGTTTTCATTTTAGATGAATCAACTCTGGCCTTTCTCTGGCCATAACTCTCTGTGCAGGATGAGGAATCTGAAGACTACAAGGGACATATCCATTTGTAACTCCACAACTAGGATACTGAAGAGCTGGAATTCCCAAAACCTACAATAGGCAACCTTCCTGAGTCTGGCTTCCTCAAGGCTGGCTATATGACAGCATGTATGCCCCCAAACCCAAAGGGCAGCCATTTAATAAGATGAGAAGAGAGTCTATCTGAAATGTTCACATGTCTATGTATGGCCCCTCTTCCTATTAGATAAGACCAAGGATGGGAAGAAAAGGCAATTTGTGGCCAGAGACCTTAAGTTCCATTCTTACCCTGTGTGGAGCATGTTCTCACAGTAACTCTGAATGAGAAGCATACCAGATACCTTAATAAAATATGCAAGTCAGTGAAATCTAAATGTTAAATCATATATGCAGATCAAGGAAACATTGGGAAGACTATCAGGCTTTATTCCTTCATTTACCCTCCTTTCTCCACAGGGTAGGAAACTACTGAATACTATACCTCCAAACTCATAGGGTCACGAAGACGGACGGTACAGTAACACCTGGATTCCCTGATCCTTCCTCCCCTCAAGCTACATGTTTGAAGTCCCCAATCTGAAATTTTAAAAAAAGAAACTCCAAATCTATCATATTTTTAATCACTTGTCTTGATCTCTGCTTCTTAGTCAAAAATACAACTACAATCACTGAGCACTTCTGTGCTTAAAACAGAGGAATGGTTGGAGTCTGGTGATATGGGAGACTGCTGGATTCTAATTAACTTTGCCACTTAAGTTTGATTGCTGTGTTACACTGGATGAACTCACTGTTTATTAGTAAATAAGAATGAAGATCTCAAACATTAATGACAGCACTGATTGTAGCTGCACAATGAGACTCAGCTGTTTCTTTCTATACTTATGATTCCCCTCCTTGACCCTCTTCCCCACAATTACTAGAGAGAAAACACAAATATGGCATTCAGGAAACTTGACATAAGACCCAAACTACTGAGATGGTTAAGTACTAAACCATCTAACTTTCTTTTTGTTTACAACAAACTTCTTTTGTTTTACAACTTTGTTGTTTTACAAGGTCTTACTACTGTTTCCTAGGATAATCTTGAACTTGGACTTAAATGATCCTCCTGCCCTAACCTCCCAAATAATTGGAACTACAGGTACATGCCATCATGCCTGGGTTAAGGACTAAATTTTGAATAACACTTTGTTTTAAACTAATATTTCTTAAGTTACATAACACCATAACATAAATACTAAAAGGAAGAATGGCTATACTCTATATTCGAAAATAAGAATAGAGAAAAATTGATGACATGTTGAATGTGTATAATTTATTTGATATCAAAGCAAAGTCTTGATGGGAAACCCCCATTGAACCATAGAATCAGGTAATCATTCATAGAAAGTAACCCATACTGCCGGCTCTGTAGAGAATAAACTATGTAAATATACTATCCATTTAAGGCTGATCTTTCTGGTCAGTAATCTCTTGTACAGTAGAGACATTTTATGTATCACTTTAATTTCTCTTAATGAATTTTCTGCCTACCATAGAATTTTAGTTGGGGAATCTTAGAAGTAATCTAAGTTACCTAGAATTGAAATACAATTTTATTACATTTGGTCAAAACTCTTATAATACTATCAAAGACCAATTACAATGCAAAATCAGAGTAAGCTATAGGAATAAAGAGGAGGAGATACTACTAGTTCTCACCAAACCTGGTTCTTTTCTTATTTCTATGTAGCTGGTCTTTTTGCAGTTAGTTAGGACCATGTGATTAATTCTGAAAAATGGACTGTAAGTAAAAGGGAGTATAAAAGACATTCTTCGCTTGCATACTGAGGCAGTGAGAAAACCTTACATAATCCTTTTCCTGCATCTGTCTTCAGCAATTGTGGACGCCATATGTTATGAAGGTGAAATCACAAGATGCTATCTACTTGGGTTTTTTTTGGTACCAGGGATTGAACTCAGGGTTACTCGACCACTGAGCTATATTCCCAGTCATATTTTGTGTTTCATTTAGAGACAGGGTGTCACTGAGTTGCTTAGTGCCTCATCGTTGCTGAGGCTGGCTTTGAACTTGCAATTCTCCTGTCTCAGCCTCCCAAAGTGCTGGAATTATAGGTGTGCACCATTGCGCCCAGCTCTACTTGGATTTTTGAGTCACTCACTACTTATAAGGAAGATTCCCAGGAGAATCTCTAGAACTGCAACAGGCTTCATGTCAGTAATAATATGAGCCACAAAGCTGAAGGGGAAAATTTTTGGTTGGTGTTATTAGTGCAGTATTGCCAATCCTTCATAACTAGGGTAGATATGTTCCCAATGTAAAGATATTGAATATAGTAGAGGTGATTTCATAAAAGAAATCATTAGATTAATAGGTCACTGAGTTGATTTGATAGTAGATCTAAACTACATACACACACATGCTGGATTTTGATAACAATAATATAAAATGAGTCTTTAAATTTTGTGAAATGTATTTACCTTGCCCTGGAGGGCCTATTAGAAATACCCTGAGAAATTTGGGCATCAAACATCAACATCAGTGAATTATATTTTACCTAATGAAAAATGAAAAACCTAGCATACTCTAATATATTAGACATATTTGTTCTGTCCTAAACCTATAAATATACCTTACCACTGCATACACATGTACACACACAAGCATACAGAGACACAAATAGATATATCTTCTACTTACCAGAATTCTACTAAATACAAGGAACATAGAATTCAATAAGACATGATCACCACCCTCCAGGAAGAAGTAAGGATAAAAGCACAAGAAAATTATGATCAAATGTAATAAGATCTCTGATCCAGGCTACAATGGAAGCTCAGTGGAAGAAGAAACTTATTCTACCCAAAGGAAAATTAAGATGTCACCAAAATGACAACACATGCAAACATATCAAGGCCCCAAAATTTTACCAAGTATTTAGAGACTGACTCAAATCGTGTGCTGATAAAACAATTGAGTTTTCTGGGCTCAGTTTTGTGGTTCCTTGTTTTCATTTGAGGGTGTGTATGTCTATGATGTTGCAGTCAAATGTTGGCTAAGGCTGAAGTCCATGTGAAAGTTCAACCAGTTGGGCTGGAGATTCAAGATTTCTCAATCACATGGTTGAAAATTGAAGCCAATGGTAGAATATAATGGTCATAATAACCCTAACTTTATGTATGACTATATATATGTTGTGATTCTATACAACTTACATTTAGAAAATTGATATGTTATCCTCTATCTATGTACAATGAATCAATTTGCACTGTTAACATGTAAGCCTAAATAAAACAAATTAAAAAAAAAGAAAAAAGAAAAAAAAAGAAAATTGAAGCCAAGAACACAGCTGGAGCTGTCAACAGAAGAACATACATGTGGCCCCTGCACATGGCTTGGACTTCTCATAGCATGGTGGCTAGGTTGCAAGAAAGAATATCCCAAGAGTAATTGGTCCAAGAAGCAAACTACAAACAGGCAGTCTCTTAACTTCTGGGTCAGGAAACTGCCATTTTTTAGTCAAAACACTCACAGAGCCTGTTCTTATTCAGTGGAAAAAAACATAGACCCCCCCCCCATTGTGCAAAGGGAAAAGTATCAAAGAATATGTGTCCGTCTTTAGTCTGCCACATAGGGTAGCCAATAAGCTTTATCATGAAGACACTGAAGAGGGAACAAACATAGGCTTTTAGATGGGAGACTGATACAATAGAATTATATTTGAGAAAGATGATTAATAGCAGAAGAAAATGAACTATATGGTGGAAGAGATAAGAGTCTAGAGGTTCAAGTAAGAAGAAATGAGTTTGCATGGGAGATTATGAAGGTTTGAAATCCTGATACCCTCTATAAGGCTGTAGAGGAGAGAATAGAGAAAAGAAAATTCTAGGAGACTTATATGTCAATACTTGATATCTAGTTTGATATAGGGATGAAGGAAGGGGAGAGCAGACAAAAATCTCCCCTAGGTATCCAGACTGATGTCTAAGTGAATGGTAAATTCATTTTGTGAAAAATAAAAAAGATCAAAAAAGGAAAGGAGGGTGGTAAAAAGAGCAGAGGATGAACTACAAATGCAGTTTAACTTTGTTTTTAAAACCATAAATAAATCTATTCCACTGGAAAAAAAATCACCTTTGTTATTAAGGAAATAAACATTAGACACTGCATTTCCCCAGGGCTTGGTGATCTTCTCTATATTCAAAAATAAGTGGGTATTTTCCTTCATCTTCTTAATTTTATCTATAGAGAATTTGTTGGCAAACATCAGTATTTTATCACTTGGTAAAAATTATATTTAATAAATCTGCCTATATTATAAAATGGGAGATTTTATAAAATAGCTATAAGTGTAATTCAAGATTAAAAGCAAGCTGGGGTTGTGGCTCAGTGGTAGAGCACTTGCCTAGCATGTATGAGGCACTGGGTTCGAGTCTCAGCACCACGTACAAATAAATAAATAAAATAAAGGTCCATCAACAACTAAAAATAATTTTTAAAAAATTAAAACATTCATTTTCTATAAAGACATTTCTCAATACCTGCCATTTTTCAGAAGCATCTTTTGGAACTTAATTAGCTTACATTTTGATCATTTACCAGTGATTGGCTTTAGCCATTTCAGGTGAGTCCCCATTTGAATTTCCCAGCTGCAATGAACTGAGATCAATAATTACCACAAATATCTATATGGAGGAACTGGCAATCTCTACTCTCTGAAAATTAAATGCTAGCTACAATCGTAGAGCCCAGAAACAAAACTACACATTTACTGATGATCAACTTTGACAAAGATATTAAGAACATACAAGAGGAGAAGGATAATCTCTCCAATAAATGGTGTTGGGAAAAATTGATATCCACATCCAGAAGAAGGAAATTAGAACTTCATCTCACATCATATACAAAAATCAGCTCAAAATGGATGGATGCCTAAATGTAAAGACTAGAAACAAACAAAAAAAAACTACTAAAATAAAACAGAATGGCTCCCTGACATTGGCACTAGAAGAAAACTAGAGCCCAATATTCCTAAAAAGTATTGAAGCAAAAATCTTCAACAAAATATTAATGAAACAAATTTGACATCACCTTAAAAGGATTATATAATATGGCTGTTATGGTCTGGATATGTAATGTTCCCCAAAAGTTCAGGTATTGAAGGCTTTGTCCCAAATATGGCAGTGTTCAGAAGTGAGGTTCTCAACCTAGATGTCCTTCAATAGATGAATGGATAAAGAAACTGTGGTATATATACACAATGGAATATTACTCAGCATTAAAAGAGAATAAAATTATGGTATTTGCAGGTAAATGGAGGGAGTTGGAGAATATCATGCTAAGTGAAGTAAGCCAATCCCAAAATCCAAAAGCCAAATGTTCTCTCTGATAAGTGGATGCTGATCCATAATAGGGGGAGGGCATGGGAAGAATGGAGAAACTTTGGGCAAAGGGTAGAGAGGGAAGGGGAAAGGTATAGGGGCAGGAAAAATGGTGGAATGAGATGGACATCATTACCCTAGTTACATGTATGACAGCACATATGGTGTAACTCTATATCATGTACAGCCAGAGAAATGAAAATTTGTGCTGTATTTCTGTACAATGAATCCAAATGCATTCTGATGTAATTTATACTCAATTAGAATGAATGAATGAATGAATAAATGCTCTTAGACAGTGATTGGTTCATGAGGATTCTGACCTCATCAATGGATTATTCCATTGATGGATTAATTTGATGGCATTAATTGGGAGGTAAATGAAGTTGCAGGAGGTAAAGACCTAGTTGGAGGAAATAGGTCACTTGGGGTATGGCCTTATATCTTGTCCCTGGCTCCCCACACCCTCATTCTTGGCTGCCATGAGGAGAATAGCCTTCCTCTGCCACACCCTTCTTAATGATTTTCTGCCTCACCTCAGGTCCAAAGTAACAGAGCTGGCCAAACTGACTGAAACGGATGAAATTGTGAGCCATAATAAATCTTTCCTCCTTTAAGTGGATTTTGTCTGGTCTTTGTCACAGCAATGAAAAGCTGACTAACATAATGACTACATTGAACTTATACCTGGAATGCAAGGATAGTTAAACATAGGAGACAAAATGGGTGTCATCCACCTCATTAATAGAATGAAGGACAAAAATGATGTGATCACCCAAATAATGCAGAAAAGGCATTTGACACAATTCAATACCCTTTCATAATAGAAATACTCAACAAACCAGGAACAGAAGGAAATTACCACAACACAGTAAAGCCCATATATGAAAAGCACATAGCTAACATCATACTCAATAGTAAAAGACTGAAAGCTTTTCTTTTAAGATCAGGAATAAGATAAGGATGCCAACTTCTGACACTCTTATTTAACATAGTATTGAGAGTTAGGAAAATATAAAAATTGAATGTATTGAAAGGAAGAAATATAATTATCTCTGTTCACAGATGACATTATATGTTCAAAACTCACATTCTATCATGCCATTTTGATTCCTAAGAGTCCCTTTTTTCACTATATCTCCAAATGACCAAATGTGATTTTTTTCCCCAACAGTTTTTCTGTATTTTTCATTTCATTCCTTGGTTCTTGCCTACTTGATCCTTTGGCAAATAAACACTAAATAAAGAGATGACAAGTTAACTAGAAAAGTATAAATGTATATTATTGCCTGCCCATGGCTATAGCCGAATTTACTATAATATACATAAAATATTGATAACTTATTCAATATATATTTTCAAAATAGAGTTACAGGTAAGACATACCACAACTCCATATGCAACTGAATCCCTTTTGGGGCCCCTCACCAACTAGCTAGCCTTCCTATTCAGCTTTATCTCTATTAGACTGTACTTACTACCAGCCATGTGCCCACGCATACCTGGACTAATATGCCTTTATTTCTGTATTCTTCTACATGAAAATTCTCTACCATTTTCTCTTCCTGGTGTATTTTTATTTATCCCTCATAACCTCAAATTTTCCCTTCTCTTTCAAGGATTCCTTGCCTCTCATTAATATATTTTTATACATCTCTATTATAATTCTTATCTCTAAATTGCCCCATAATTAGCCATTTAAGATTGGCTTTTTCTCATAAACTATGGAATTCTCAAAGGCAGGGAATATGTAGGCATTATGCCTTACAATTAGAATAATTTCTGAGCCGGGCGCGGTGGCTCACGCTTGTAATCCCAGTACTTAGGGAGGCTGAGACAGGAGAATCGCGAGTTCAAAGCCAGCCTCAGCAATGGCGAGGCACGAAGCAACTCAGTGAGACCCTGTCTCTACATAAAACACAAAATAGGGCTGGGGATGTGGCTCAGTGGTCGAGTGCCCCTGAGTTCAATCCCCAGTACCAAAAAAAAAAAAAAAACAATTAGAATAATTTCTGGAATACAAAGGGTTTTAAATGGGCACAGTTGGGTTGATTTATGAATTCAAAATAATATCTAGTATTTAGTGAACATATTATTCATTTAATATGCTGAGAGTTTTTACCTTATTAAAACACTGCAAGAATCCCTGAGTGATTAATAATGCACATTTTATGGATAAGTAAACTGAAGTTCATAGGAGCTAAGTAACATGCTCAAGATATCAAAAGTCTAGTGTTAGAGCTGAGATGTGATCAAGTTCTCCATCATCCAAAACCCACCAAACTAATTATTATACATATACATATGCATATATGTATAGGTATGCATACAGCATACAGGTACATATTGTCTATGGCAAAGAAAGTTGAGTAATTGAAATAGAGACTGTATGGTCTGCAGAGCCTTATATTTTTGCTATCTAGTCCTTCACAAAAAAGTTTTCCAAAACCTTGATGTAGAGAAATAAGTGAATAAATTCAGAAGGACTAAGTATGATGCTGCAAAGTATGTATGGCTTAAGATCATGTCTAGATTGAGTGGTTTACAAGAGTGAAATTAATCCAAGAAATAGGTGCACAAAATACAGTGAAATTAAGTCCAAGAGGCAGTAATGAGGAACAAAATAAATCATTTACAAACTGATAAACGGTAATATTATTGCCAACACAAAATTTGGGAGGCAAATCCTTATTCTGATGAGTACTCTGGACATAATGGAGCTTGGGGTCTGAGCAAGAAATGTTAAGTAGAAATTGGGAAAAAAGGGTAAGGCTTACATTCTAAGTTAGAAAGTCATCAGCATGTAGATAATTGGTAAAAATTATGCAAGTTGACGAGCTTTCCTAGAGAAAGAATAGAGAAAAGTATAATAGGACAGGATTACAAAGACAAAAAAAGATCTATATTTAATGAACAAATATGATACTTTCAGTCATTCATAAACTACAATTATCACTAAAAATAAAAATTGTCCCCTGAATAATTTCTTTTTTCTAAAAATTTTTTTAGTTGTAGATGGACACAATACCTTTATTTATTTTTATGTGGTACTGAGGATCAGACCTAGTGCCTTATACATGCTAGGCAAGTGCTCTACTACTGAGCTACAACCCCAGCTCCTAATTTCTTAATAGTGTAAAAGCATTCTCATTTATGTGCTCTTTAAAAAATCTTTATTGTCTCTATCAGGTGCAAAGTATTGTACAAGGTGGTAGAGTGGAATAGGAAAGTTGATGATAGTGCTCAAAAGAGTTTCTAACATATTGGAGAAAGGCATCAAAGTGAAGAGAACCATGAAGTTGAATGACAAATTGGGAAAGAATAAGGATGGAGTAGGTTTGAGAACTTAAGGTTACACATTGAAATATGAAAGTGACATATATTATAAGTGTGGCATATTTTAAAATCTTACTTTATTGCTCTACTGTAGATACACAGAATGTTCCCAAGTTCAGGGGGATGAATACCATACTGCTTAAATCTTACCCATCTGTTATGGTTTAAATACATTATGTCCCCCAAAAGGTCATGTGATAATGCAGCAATGGTGAAATGATTACATTATGAGAGCTATAATATAACTGGTATGTTGATCCATTTGGTGAATTAATAATTTAAAAGAACCACTGTACTGGGTGGTAACTGTTGGCGGGTAGGGAGCCACTGGAGGAAATAGGACACTGGGGGCACACATTTGGAGTTTTTATCCCTGACATCTTGACCTTTCTCTCTGCTTCCTGGCTGCCATGAACTGAGAAGCTGTGCTCTATCACATTCTCTGCCATAATGTTCTTTCATACTTCAGGGCCAGAGCAATGTAATTGGCTAACCATGGACTGAACTCTGAAATTGTGAGCCCAAAATAAATGTTTCCTTCTGTAAGTTTCTCTTGTTGGGTATTTTGACCACAGCAATGAAAAGTTGATGAACACATCATCTATTGTTCACAGCAATCATTGCAGGCATTAATTATTTTCAAAGAAGTACCACAGTAACATCAATATACTTGCTTTAACCTATGATTGCCATGCACCCTGTACAAAATTCCTGTTGAGTCATTTTTTTCCAGTACAGCTAAGCTCGACAGAAAACACCTGTCCATTATGCTACTTATATATGGAAAAATTAAATTTATCAATAAATCCTTCTACACAGATTCCTTTTCATCTATCAAAAAATCATGGTCTTAAGGCACCAAAGCTCATCCCAGCTACACTCTTGTTTCTGCAAGGTAATGGCAGAACTGCAACACAATCAGAGAAGTATTTTTCTCTAGAACTGATATTAATAACATCATTTTATAATACAAATAACAAAAGAGGCTTACACTGATTCTGAAGCCATATAACCCTCCTGGGAACTCTGTTCTTTTACTGTCCTACCTCTCTAAGAATACCCAAGGGTTAAGGAGAAATGTGCCAAAGTAAAAATACACACTACTAAGAAAGTAAGTAAGGGAAAAACATGCAAAAACTTCTGTTTTTAGACAAATCCCTTGATCAAAAAAAAAAGTCTTGATATACCAGTTAAGAAAAATCTCTGCTTCTGAAGAGTCTAACCTCTGGGGAAGCTTTCACAGATGATAAAGTTAGCAGTCACAGTGATTGAAAGGAGATATTATACTTTAAAATGTAATGCTGTTAGGACAGATGTGGTTAGGAGAAGAAAAACAAGACTACACTGCATATATCTAGAAATACTAAAATAGCGATAAAAATGCCTACTTTGCCATAATTTTGTAGGACTTAGGATATTTACCCATATTCAGTTAGGCAGGAAAAAGAAGGTCTGAGTTGAAAATATCCTTCCTATCAACAGGTTAAAATGTGATCAACAGTTAGATGAACTATCATAAGTTTACAGGGTTTTATTCCATTCAATTATTCACTGCCCACTGAAGGTCCTTTTTCCCATTCAACAGAAAATTGCCTTAGAAATGAAAAATGTCCATCAATCTTGCAGTACAAGTTTTATTATACACAAAAATCCATATAGTACCTCAGCCGATGTTTCATGGGATCATATCACCCTGTCTGAACAATAGTTTAGTTCAAGAATTCAGAAGGTCCTGGAAAAGTATTTGTGTAGTAAAAACTTTCACATACCTTTTTTTAGTTCACAAGCTATATAACAATTAAAGTTACTAATGGAATCTAGGTAAAAGTGTGGCTTGGTTTTCCAATTCCTTTAAGGAATACTAAACAACTTTTTCCCCATCAGAGCCCACTAGAGTGACCAGGATTTTCTTAGGTGGGGATTAAGTTTAGAGGGAACATGGAATAAAGTGTTTTCCCTGGGTTTTCTTATTGCTGTTCCATAAACAAGCCTGGTGTCATCAAATAAAAGATATATTAAAAGAAGCTCATTAGAAAATCAGACCTAGAAGGAAAGAAAATGCATATTATATTTTGAAACTCTTCAAAACCAAAAAAAAGAAGCATTAGCAAGTACATGAGTGTGTGAACAAACCTTTCATTTACACATAAATTATATACAGCACAAAATTATGTAAATTCTAGTTCTGATAACTAATGTGATTTAGATTCTAGACCAGCCAGCTTGGATTTGAGAGCACTGTGGCTGCTATACAAGCTACTTCATAGGTCATGAGTGTTGGTGTGGCAAATCTACTGGTTTTCAGGTGCTCCCTTCTTGTATTTTCCCAGAAGTTCTATAATTGATCAAAAAGTGTAACTATTCTTGATAGAAAAGACATATTTCTTAGACAAAGATACCCAACCAAGTTTTTGAGCCATATATTTTCACTGTGCCTTCTAACCCTCTTTGCAATCTACCAATGTCCCATCTTTCAAAACCCATGACCAGGAAATTCACCATCACTGTCTAAACAAAATTAATGAAAAATATTACAGTGATTTGTATCTGCAACTACATTGAGTTGATTCTTTTCTTATAATTTAATATTGTGCCATTCATAGTATTTTTAAAACTAAAACCACCTTTGGAAGCACTAGGTAAATATTGAACAGTGGTCACATGATTTGAATATTTCTATTATAATGGAATTTTTTATTGTGAATGCTGACTATATTTCTAATCACTATTATAAAAAATCCTGCCAAATTCATATTTGAAGCCTCTGGTTTACAGTGGCTCTACTCCATAATGTTCAAATTTGTACATCAAATATTTAATACTAGCATTTCTTCAATTTTCATATGCAGAAAATATGTTTACTGGCTCTTATAACACATGCTGTTAAAGTTACTAAATAACTAGACAATTTATTGTCCTCTAATACCAACATGAAGTGAAGAAAAGCTTAATTGTTCCACTTTAGAGACTACTCGATTCTTTAATTCAACTAGATAACCTCATCAAATGTATTTCTTATTTGGAAAAGCCAATACTTTTTGTGTGTTTGATTAGGAGACAGGGGGATTTACTTGGCACTTAATCTAAAATGAGATTTAGTGGAAGAGGTTTCATTCAAACATTGAAATATTGTTTTAAAATCCATAATCATCATTACACAATTTTAAAGTACTGGAGTGCACAAGCCACAAGGGTGTAACTGAGTTTCACTTTATTGCTACAGAAACAAAACATCTCAACGGAACTAGGAAAACAACACTCAATAATCCAGCCAAGACAACATCAAATTTAATTTGGCACATCTTAAGGGTCAAGCACGTGGCAAGGCAACCTTGATTAAACCCTCTCAGCAAAGATCAGTCAAAGAGATATCAGCAGAGTAGCCACAAGAGAGAACCATGCAATTCTAAAATGTCAGTGCACAGAATTCTGCAAGATCTGGGTTTCCATATTGCAATGGATGAAACTTGGATATACTGATTACATCACCAAGATTGTGTGATTTCTACCTTGCAAGAATTTGGGGAAAACCTTTTTGATTACATTTGTTTTTGTTTTGTGCTAATAGTTGTTTTTATTATTATTATTATTATTTCAATAGTATATATTTATGGTTATAATGTGATAATTTGATAGATGTATAAAACGTGCAACGATCAAATCAGGGTGGTTGGCACTTCCATGTGATCACTTTTTTTGTACTTGGAAAATTAGTATTTACTTGTGTGAGTAAACAAAATAGGAGACTCAATACATGCTTGGAGTTGTTGAGCTTTGCCAAACCAAAAGAAGACAACCAGCAGAGAAAACCATCTGAATAGATATTATATATTATTTCAGAGACTATGGTAATGCACTCTGACTAAAATACATCTTGTTCTCCAACTTGCCTCGATGCCTGAGGTTCTAGCAATATGAAATAATTTCTTGTCATCCTTCTCTCTAGATGTCTTAATATGCAAATATTCTTAGGGAGAAAATTGCACTCAGTGTTTTGATTCCCATATATTATGCCTTCCTGTGAATTAATAGGAGGTTTCCTATTGGGTAACTACTGCTCCACTAGAAAAAGGCTGTGGCCCTGGGTTCAATTTCAGCCATTAGTAGACCCCACAGCCTGTGGCGTTTGTGTACAGCAATACTAAATTGCCTGCTGATGCTCTATAAACTCCGCTCTTATTTCCGTGGAAGCCTACACATTATTGCTGATGCTATTGAAAAGTATTCTCCTTATCCTAGGAAAAACCTTGAGAAGCCCCAAAATGAAATTTCACCAACATTCTATTAGTGATCTAGGAAATCAATCAGATTTTAGGCTGAACCTTTCTGGTACCTGAAGGATGCTTGATCTAATCAAATTTCTTATCCCTGACATCCTTTATGGCTGCCCTCAAATGGAAATCATTTAAGTCACATAACCCTTAGTTTCACATCATTATCTCCCTATCCCCAACAAACTCTTTATTCTACTGAAAGTTTTCACTCCAAACTTTTATTTCTGCCACTTTGAATCAATGGTGCACTGAAACTAGCTCCTACAAGCTTGCTAGAGTCAGTCTTGTGCATCTCCTCCCAACTCTACATTCAGTAATGTTATGTTGGTAGCTTGAAATCAGCCATAATGGGAGTATTTATACCATGGAAATTAGCAAACACTACAAATCAGGGCTTTTTAAAATGAAGAGCCAATTTTTTAATGTTAACCAGAACATGATTGCTCTGATTCAGAAAAATGTTTAAATTCACCCACACATTCACAAAAAGCAGTTTCTTTATTTTCATTACTATTTTTAATTAGCTAAACTCAGGTTCTCCTAAGATCTCACCATTCATCTCAAAGCCTCTCAAGTGGAAGTAGATCATTTTGTCATATTCCTTCAATGTATTTCTTTCAGGTAGCCCTTCAAAGAATTATATTGAAGCAATGTTTTTCCTTTATAGCTTTATAACATCCAATGTGTATCTCTATCATTATCTGCCTCCCTGCTTTACTGAAAGCTACTTGAGTGATAGACACATGTTAGACTAATATTTATACATTCAATCTATTCTCCTTGCTTACTATTGCTACTAAAAACCATTGCTCCCCTTGTCCTCCTATAGGAATATTTCTGCTTTCATAATTGTATAATCTGGCTCTATTTCCTCTACATCTCCTTCTTGCAATCACATTTGTGTTTTAAGCAGTTCTCTCACATTCATTGAGAATTTACAATCCTTTCAACCCTGAACCCTCCTCTCATAGTAGGCAACTTCAACCTCTGTGCAGATGTCGCATACAATTTGTAACCATAAAGAATTATAATTTTCAACCCCATCTTACATCAGCTTCTATCTCCTGATACCATACATTGGACCTTAATTTCTCCAGGAGGTTTTTTGGTTGAAATACACTGAATTCCAAATTTCTATTCTATTACTATATTACTCTATTACTATACATAATACATTGCTGTAAAATGTTTACATACTTGTCTCTATAGCCTACAGTATACACTCCTTAAAAGAGAGTTTTTATGGTTCGGATTTGGAATACTCCTCAATGGCTCATGTGTTAAAGGCCTGAATCCCCATACAGCAATGTTTAGAGGTGAGGTTCTTGAGCATTGATTAGATCATGAGATCTCTGATCAACTCATTGATAGGTTCATAGATGATGGAATTATCGGGAGATGATAGAACTTTAAGAAGTGAGGGCTTAACTGGGGAAGTAGGTCACTGCAGTGTGCCCTGCAAGGGTATATCTTGTCCCTGGCTTTATTTCTATTTTTTCTTCCTGGCTTCCATGAGGTGAGTAGCTCTTCTCTGCCATATGCCCCCTGCCATAATATTATATTTATTCACAAGCCCACAATGATAGGTCCAAGCAATTATGGACTGAAACCTCTGAAACTATGTGCCAAAATAGATTTTTCCTCCTCTAAGTTGATTTTATCTATTATTTTGTCACAACAACAAAAAGCTGACCAACACAGAAGGTTATGTTCTATCTATTCTTTCATGCATTGATCCCTTCACTAATTCTAGAACTATTTTTTTCTAATTATGTAATGGGAACTGGGAATATAAACTTGAACCACAAAGTAATAAAAATAATCATTAGCTGAATAATTCATTGATGATTAATCTTTGATATTTCTAGAACGTTGTATATTAAAATTTTAGAGGCTGGGGTTGTGGCTCAGTGGTAGAGCACTTGCCTAGCATGAGTAAGGTACTGGGTTCAATCCTCAGCACCACATAAAAATAAATAAATAAAATAAGGGTGTGATGTCCATCTACAACTAAAAGATATATTTAAAAATTCTACTTTTTAATCTATTTCTTCAAATTGACAAAGAATTTCATGTATTCAGATATTTTAAAAGCATAAATGCCAATAATGAAACAAAACTCTTTCTTCTCTAATAGGATAGATTTCTACATCAACCAGAAAAGATATCATAAATGACATGTCATAAATGAATTTTGAGCTCTCTCAAAAGCAGACTGTGATCTGGAAAAGGATTTAGGGCAAGTAGTTTATTTTGAAAGTGATCCCAGAAAACATTGTGGAGGAGTACAAACAAGACAGCAAAAAAGGAAAACTAATAAAAGATATGTTCAAAAGAGGTTCCTTCTTTAGGCATCTGCACCTATAGATACTTATAGATTACCTCTGCAACTATACATTACTTCTGTACATTCTCAAAGAGAAACAATAAAATAAATAACTTTTGAAAGAAAAATAACTAGGAAAAAAGTATCAAAGGTGTTCTGGTCTCATGCTCTGCCTCTTCAGATTCATCTACTTCTATTACTCTATGACTCAGTCTTTGCAGCACTCAACATCCTTCCTCTGTTTTTATGTTTGCACACTTTATTTATATTAATGAAGAAAAATTAGACAATGAGCCCTTCTAATCTGCTATGTCAAATGAAATATATACAGCTAAGTAACATAAATTGCAGATTCTCCACTCTAAATTTAAACATATAGTAAACCTTGAATATTCACAATTAATTCTCAAATACCATTTTATTTCCCCCCTTAAAAATATATATATGATGAATAGGAAACTGACAATGAAGCCACACTTGCTATATAACTAATCAAAAGTCAATTTTATGCTAATGCCACGTGTATTGGTAAGCTTTTCCTAGAAAACAAAATTGCTCCAAAGTTCACTGAAACAAAATAATAGGCATTTATTTCTTGCTCATATATCTGTGGGTCACCCAGAATTTAACTTCTCTAGAGAGAGCTCAGACTTAACTATAAACTGAAGGTTAGGATCAAATCTGTTTCACATGAGTATGGTCCTCCATGGACCAGAGAGTTAGCTAAACATGTCTATACTTCATGGTAGAAGCACAGACAAAAGAGGGCAAGCCAAAATTGCATAATAACATTTCAAGAAAGTCATATAGACAAACACAATATGAATGGGATGGGCAGTATGCAATCTTCCTATGGACATGTAAAAGGAGAGAATTATTACTTGCTGGACAATAAGCCAATATGTCATACAAAATCAATAGTAGTCTCATGTCATATTTTTCCTAGAAACAGAAACATCAAACAAGTCCTCTAAGAACAGATTGCAATCAGACCACAGATGCTCTTCCACTTACTATGGGATTATGTCCCAATAAATTCATCTTAAATCGAAAATATTGTAAGTCAAAAATGCATTTCACACAGCTAATCTACCAAACATCACTAGCTTACCTTAAACATGTTTAGAATGCTTACATTAGCCTACAGTTTAGACAAAATTATCTAATATAAAGTCTATTTCAATAATAACATGTTGAATAGCTCATGTAATTTAATGAATACTGTACTGAAAGTGAAAAACAATGGTTGTGTGATTACACTTTTGCATCACTGTAAAGTCAGAAAACCATAAATTGAACAATCCCAAATCAGAGACTGTCTGTATATTCAACAGTTGTAAGTTCAAAGTGATTCTTTTCTAGTTTGGTCCATGAATATTTTGTAAGCAACATCTGATGCATCTTCATATTTCTGTGTTTTATAAACAGTTCAACAAATTAGATGTCAAAGAAATCCTAATGGTGGAAGTTTCCTGATAAGAGGAATCTCATAAAGAAATTACAGTATATTTAGAAACCAGAATGACATTTCCATCCTTTATTTGTTTACCACTTGAACTTTAGCAACTATATAGCAATGCATTAAAAGTCTTCTTAGTCATTTTCTTGGTGATTTTCCAGCCTCCTGAAAAAGTATAGACCCAACAATAGTTCAAGGACTTCATAACTCACCAAAATTGTCTAAACTTCTAGAAAAGCTTTTCTATTCTAAAATGCTCTGGACTTATAGCCTATGAAGCTAAAGCTGACCTGCTTTCAGCTTAAGGTCTTTCTCAATCTGTGGGATTTACGAATAATCCATTTATGCTATGGTATCTATTTATGGTAAGGAGATAAAAGTGATTCTTATTTTTGATATGCCAGAAATAATGGCACTACTAGCAGCAAAAGCTATTCCAATTACAATCCTGACCAGTGGCTATCAAAGTACCACTTTATACATAAGCCTTATGAAAGTACCCCAGCATGGTGGCATGATTCAAGGAGTTGTTTTTCTCTTTACTGATGTGTGTCCTTACATTTTGGGGAGTTATTTATGGCTTTCTTCTCCTGATGCTCTTTAGATTTCTGGTCAGTGATATTTTATCATAGATAGAAAAAAAAAAACAATACCTAATTAGGTATTTAAAAGGTTTGACTTTAGCTCTAACCATAGTGATTTTATCACAGCATGGGCAGAGAGAGGAGAGAAGCCAATACAAAGTAGTGAAAAGGAAGTCTCAGCAGGCAAGATGGCAAAGTTTTTTAGTGAGAAAATTAGGTTGGATAGGATACATACAAAGTACACTCTAGAAAGCAATCGATAAATGTAAAATTTGGTATTTAGAGGGCATCTTTTATTTTAAGAATTCAAGGAACTTTCCAGACACAAAGCACCCATTCTTAACAATATCTGTGGGGTTCAAAAAGTAAGTACTTCTGGGTATTTGCAATGCAGACTTCCAAAGAAGAAAACTAAGTCGTCTAATCAAATAGAAACATTGTCAGCGAAGATACTTAAAATTAGTGCTAACAAGCCATACAAGCTAACCAATGTTAATCTGACAAAATAAGGTGGTCCTGGAATGTTAAGAGTATGGAAGACAGGATTGAAAATACAAGTGGCAATGGATTTGAACCCTATCATCTATAGTTTTGGTTCATAAATAAATCAAACATAACATGATATTTTCCCAATGGTATTGGTTTGACATTTTTGGATATTGAAAGCCAAGGTAAGAAAACTACATTTTTGGTACTGCTTCTGATAGAAATCTCCTAACTCACTCTCTCTCTCTCTCTCAAACACACACACACACACACACACACATACACATTCGCCTATGTGTATCACCTTTTGAGTAAAGGAAATATTTAAATATTGAGATTATAGGGTTTAGGAAGTAATTAATCAAAATCAACACAAAGATAGAAATAAAATATACAATTAAGGATCCTAGCAAAAGCAATTATTTTATTGTTTATTATTAAAATACTAGTTTTATATATTGTAATATTTAGAATTCTTAGATAAACTTTATGAAAAATGATAATAAACTTAAACAAATAGGCTTATTAGTTTTTCAGATGTTGTTTCCCATTCTAGGCTTATTATATTTTAAAATATATTTTAACATCTAAATGAGTAAATGTCCATTCATCACTCTCCTTCCAAATCAATGAAGCTTCATTCCATCATGAATTATGTTTAATATGTAAACTATTTTATAAATAATTCCCTTGTCTTATATAAAAATAAATATTTCCTTACTGTTTTAATCAGCTTTTTCATTGCTGCAACCAAGACCTGATAAGAACAATTTCTGAGGAGGGAAAGTTCATTTGGGGCTCATAGTTTCAGAAGTCTTTGTCCATAGGTACCTGGCTTCCTTGCTGTGTCCCTGAGGTGAGGCAGAGCAACATGGGGGAAGAGTGTGGCATAGAAAAGCAGCTCAAGACATGACAATCAAGAAACAGAGCAAGCTCTCAATCATCAGGGCCAAAATGTAAAACCTCAAAGGCATGCCCTCATTGACCCACGTCCTCCAGCCACACCCTACCTGTCTAAAGTTACCACCCAGTTAATCCATTCAAGTGGGTTAATGTACTGATTAGGTTAAGGCTCTCATAACCCAATCATTTCATGTCTAGACTTTCTTGCATTGTCTCATACAAGAGTTTTTGGGAGACACCTTATATCTAAACTATTACACCTTTGAAAAATAATGGGTAAATTTTTCCACTTTTGCTAATATTGATTTGATCTTTTTAGTCCACATAAGGATGTGGGGTTTTTTTCAGCCTTCTTAAAGTATGATTGATGAATTAAAATCCATTCCTATTTAAGTTATATAATATGGTATACTGATAAACATATATATTATGAAATGAGTGCCACAATCAAGCTAATTGACATGTATAACCATACAGTTACCATTTTTTACGTGTGCATGTGTTGAGAACACTTGCCATCTACCTTTTTAACAAATTTCAAATATGCATTAATTATAATTCAAGCTGTACATTAGTTACATTATTTGTTTTATCTGAAGTTTTATATCCTTTCACTAGCACCACCTAGCCCCTGAGAGTCACCATTCTACTCTCTGTTACTATGAGTTTCATACTTTTTTTAGATTCCGTATACATGTAAGGCCCTGCAGTATCTGTCTTATTTCACTTAGCATTAATGTCCTCAGGGTTAATGAATATTGTTGCAGATTTGCAAAAAGCAGGATTTCCTTCATTTTTTTTATACTGGGTATTTAACCCAGGGGTATTTATCACTGAGCTACACTTCTGGTCCTTCTTATTTTTTACTTTGAGATAGGGTCTTACTAAGTTGCTGAGTGCCTCACTAATTTGCTGATGTTGGCCTCAAACTTGCAATCCTCCTATCTTAGCCTCCTGAGTTGCTGGGATTACAGGTGTGTGCCACCATGCTAGCTCCCAGAATTTCCTTTTTAAAAGCTGAATAATATTCCATTGTGTTTATATACCACATTTTTTATCCACTCATCTTTCAATGAACACAGATTGTTTCCATATCTTGATTATTATGAATAATGGTGCAATGACCATGGGAGCACAAATGTCTCTTTGACATACAGACTTAATTTCCTTTGGATATATATTCAGTAATAGAATGGCTGGATCATATGGTAGTTATATTTTTAATTTATCAAGAAACCTCCACATTGTTTTCCATAATGGTGGCATCAATTTACATTCCTATCTATAAGGGTTTTTCCTTTACCTCACATATATACTAACACTTGTTATCACTTGACATTTTGAAAATAATTATCCTACCAGTGTGAGGTGATATCTCATGTTGACCAGATGATTACTAATGTTGAATATTTTTTCATGTATCTATTGGCCATCTATATGTCTTCTTTGGAAAAATGTTCAAGAATTTTAAAATTGATTTTGAATTTTTTGCTATTTGGTTTATGTGCTTGTTACAGATATTGGGTAATACATATCTGTTAATGTTCCTTCTTCATACATTCTGACCAAGAGTGATCTCAAGCTTCTAGGCCTAATATAGGGTTTGGGAATGAATAATTTGATTAGTAAGGATGGATAAGAGTTCTCCAGAAAGCTGGTACTCCTGATATTTGTTTTTAAATATGGCATTTGATTTTCCTGTGCATTTTTTTCCATGTGTATACAGAACATTAAATTCTTCTTTCCACACTTGTTACATTAAACATCTCTTTATTCACTGTGACCATGTTTGAGGACCATTATTTTATGTATTCATTAAATTTCTCCAGAAATTTTTCCTCCAAGAGCTAATATTAGTCACAGAAACTTTTACTCACAGAATTAACATTTTATTGTTGAATACTGAGGGCTTAAATGATAAAACTAGAGATACACAAATTACCAATGTTTGTTTTGTAGGGTTCTGAAGTTTCTATAATCTTTGTAACCAATGACTCACTCTCTCAGTATCTATAGACAACTGTGGATAAAATCAAACCTAGGAAAAGATTAGGAATGCCAATAGAAATACAAACAAAAAACTTTATTTTGTCTTTTAGATCTTAGGGAAAAGGAAAGGTGTGGTACCTGTTGTTTGGATTTTGTATGCTAGAACACATACACAGTTTTGAAAAAAGAATTTCCAATATGTGTGTGGTATCCAGAGAAGTCAATTAGCAAAATAAAGACAGATGGCAATGAATTAATCTAACACCCAAATCTAACACTTTATAGCTATGTTGCCATTACACACTTCTCTACTGTACTAATTCAGACTTCAACTTGACATTGATCACAAGAATGTATGCATATATTCAACACCATCTGCTGCCTGAGCACAATTCAAGTAAGAGGAGTTAACCACCGTGGGATATCAGTAGTAAAAGCTGATTCTAGGGTAATACTCCTCTAATGGGATAATGTAAAGCACTTGGGTGGCCCAATGGCTTATCCAGTTATATTTGCCAAAATCTAGCTGATGCTTCTCTCCTTCAAAGTATTTTTCCAAAAACAAAGTAGCACAACGCACAGACACTCACATGAAATAACCCAAATATGATTTATGTATCTTTAAATAAGTTTTCAGCTCAAATCAATGTCAATTTTACAGACTTTTCAGTTGCTCTTTTTCCATCAGCAACAGTATTAACCAACAGCGAATAAAGAGATGTTTAATGTAACAAGTGTGGAAAGAAGAATTTAATGTTCTGTATACACATGGCAAAAAATGCACAGGAAAATCAAATGCCATACTTAAAAACAAATATCAGAAGTACCAGCTTTCTGGAGAACTCTTATCCATCCTTACTAATCAAATTATTCATTCCCAAACCCTATATTAGGCCTAGAAGCTTGAGATCACTCTTGGTCAGAATGTATGAAGAAGATTATAGATATGTGAAAAAATACACAATAATCACGCATGTCAGGCTGCCCATCTCTGAGAGAAGAAAAAGAAACATTGGATCCTAATGATTCAGAATCATTTAATGCACTGTTTTGACAGACTTCAAATTCTGAAAGTAAGAGAAAACCTCTTAATAATAAAACAGAAACAAAGATGAAAATATAACTAAGTAGCAAAGAGTATAATGGAAGATATTTGAAGATATTTTGACATTTTCCCCCAAACAATACTCTTTTCATAAATTTGTAAACTAGAGCAAATGTATTCATAAAGCAAAGAGAGAAAACAACAAAAATTTTTTTTAAAATAAACAGTTTTAAAATCATACTAACTGGAATATTTCTAATGTTAGTACTAAGACCTAACTAAAAACAAAAAGGAAACAAAAAGAAATTAACATGCAGGGTTTTATCCTTACTGTAATAGTTATGTGTTCAATAAATTCAAAAAGGCCCATAGAAAGAATCAAAACAGTTATAAATGATGTTTAATTCCCTTACTAGCCTTCATTTTACTGGCAAAGTAACAGATACTGAGTCATTAATGAAATTAACCAACATCCCAGAAAAAGAAACCTTAAGAATAGTTATACCAGCCAGCATGGTGGTGTACATTTATAATCCCAGTGGCTCTGGAGGCTGAGGCAAGAGGATTGAAAGTTCAAAGCCAGCCTCAAAAATTTAGCAAATCTCTAAGCAACTTAGAGACACCCTGTCTTAAAATAAATAAATAAAAGTCTGACAATTTTTGCTCAGTAGTTAAGCAACCCTGGGTTTAATCCCCAGTACAAAAATATAGATATACCTATAGTTATTCAACTCCACTTTCCAAATGCTTTAGAACATTACAAAATTAAAATTTCCTATCAGCAAAGGAGGTAATAGATAAAGGACTCCAGTTGTTACTTGGCCATATGGCATGTTGTGTGATTTAAAAATATTGCTTCATAGCATTTTTTAAAGAATTTTTAAAAGATGAACACAATACCTTTATTTTATTTATCTTTATGTGGTGCTAAGGATTGGACCCAGTGCCTCACACATGTGAGGCAAGCACTCTACCACTGAGCCACAATCCCAGCCCTTGCTTCATAGTATTTTAACTAGAAGAGATGCTGTACCAATAAAAATATAAAGTAAAATATAAAAATATATAATTCATGGCCTTATAGTTCTTTATTATTAACTTAATAAAAATTGTGTGTGTGTTTGGTTTTAGTTTTAGTGTGGTATATAGTGTTAACTGGTTTTATAAAGCATGCACACCCAAATAAATTTAATCATGTAAATAACAATGTACTTCACATGTTTCTTTTTTATCACATTAAAACATCTCTATTTCTATTTAACAATAATAATAAAGCTTATAAGTATTTTGGTACATTTTGAAAAAAAATATGGCTTGGTTTTAAGACAAGTTTAGGTTCATAATTTACATGCATAATTCCCAAAGGTTAAGCAAAAGACTGAAAGAATTTTGCAGTAGTTTTGATAAACTGGAAACAGAATAAACTGAATTGCAACATACCATTCCCTCAATAAAAGATTTTGCAAACTTGTAAGGTAAAGAAGCATTACTCGTATATAGTCATTAAATTAAAATGGGTTTCAGAGCCAGGGCAAGAAATGAAGATCAAGAGGATTGTAAATATTTTTTTTAAATCATGTAAGTTGGAAACTAGAAGCATTTGTACACCTGTGGAACATCAAATAAAGTGGGACTTTTGATAGGTTTTTTACTGTTGACAAGCAGAGGTACAAATGTTGTTTCAAGAATAGAAACATAAGAAGAAATGATTTGATATTTGCTGTGTTTGGTTTTGTGTTTTAGGCAAGTGTCGTGTGTGATATACTTTCAAGCCAAAGAAAGCACTCTGTTATGGAAATATAATGAGTTTAATTATTATTTAATATGGATGGAAATAACAACAGAGAAATAAGGAAAGAAGGCAGCCATACAGTGCTATTCCTGTACAAAATTCTTGGTGAGCCTCCCTGCTTCTTCAGCAGAGGGCACTCTGCAATGAAAAGTGGTTGGAAGCTGAGGATGCTATCTTTCCAATGTAGTATCCAAGAATACAGTTAGTTATAAAACCAGAAGCAAAGAAACTGTCTTCCCACTTTAATTTGTCTTATTCATGTGCAATGAGAATGGTCAGGCTACAGTGGTCAGGTAAGGGTGAGTACACACCTATTAATTGTTAGTCTACTGCTTTCCCTCCATGCCACTGTTACCCAAACTGCCTTCTTGGTCTGTTAGTGGTATGTATATGTAGCAAAGTGATCAATCCTATGAAAGCTGAAAAATCACTACAAATTGCTGAACGTATTAATGCTCTGGCACACACACACCAAAAAAAACTATTAAAAATGATCATTTCAGATAGAAAACACTGTAGATTTAAACCTTCCTTTCTGCACCAAAATAATACTGAAAGTAGAATTTCTCTTCCTTCCATTTTCCCAGCCCCATTACATGATTATCGTTATCACAGTCCAGGAGACTTAGTTGCCTAAACAATTGGGACCATGGCAAATGCTGTAAAAGACAAAATGGAAGCATAGCTTATTATTTAATGGCATAGACTTTGAAATCCAGACCTAGGCTTTACTGTTTATTTAGTTAGCTGTGTGATCTTGAGCAAGTTATTTAACCTTTCAATGGCTTGGTTCCTTATTTTTAAATCAGTATTTACAAGTATAAGAAACTAAATGAGATTATAAATGTCAGTGTTCAGTTTTGACATAGCAAGTGTGCTGGATATTTCTATACTTAACATTAATAGTAATAATATTTCTACTTCTCACCATTTTATTACTTTACACTTTTAGAACATACTCACTTTGTCAATTATACCTCAATAAACCTGAAAATTGAATATATTCACTTGTTTTTACATTTTTAAAGTCATAAAATAATATAGGTATGTAAATAATTTAACTGTAAAGGGTCTAAAATAAGGATGAAATGTTTCATGTCATCTCTCTATTCTCACATTATTGAGATAATATTGCCAAAATGTAGCACTAAAAGTTTATCTTTCCATAAACTTTATGTGTGTACTATTAATATATGAGCATGCACATATATATAACCATAACAGTCAGTTATTCATAACTGAAGACTCAGCATCTTTGGATCAAACCAACTTGGATAGAAAATATTCAGAAAAACAAATGTTGCATGATTGTTGACATGTACTATTTAGTTAGGCCTAGGATGGTTATGTTTATACTGAACATGTACAGACTTCTTTGCTTATCATTTCCCCATAAACAAAATAGTATATCAACTATTTACATACCATTCACATTATATTAGGTATTATAAATAACATAGAGATGATTTAAAGTATACAGGAGGATATGCATAGGTTACATGCAAATACTACTCCATTTATATAAGGGTCTTAAACATGTGTAGATTTTAGTATCTTTAGGTGTTTGGTTTCAAAACTCCTTTCAGATACCAAAAGACAACTAGATACATCTTTTCTTCAATCTTTTTTCTTTTTCACTTAAAAATTCATCTTGGACGTGTTTCATGTCAGTACATATAATGCTACTTTGCTCTTTTAAATGATCCATGGTATTCCATACCCTAGATACTCTGTGATTTCTTTAAAAATTCCACCCTTGATAAATATTCAAGTTGTTTTTATGTATTTTTACAAATAACACTACAAAGAACATTCTTTCACATAAATATTTGCATAATTGTGCAAATATATCCATAGAACAAATTCTTGGAAATGCAACCACTAGGACAAAAGTTATTACCTTTTATTATATAACATACATATGTGTGTGTATATACATATACATATACATACATATTATATCACCAAAATGGCCTACAAACAGTTTAATCAACTTATATACCTCCCACAACTTACAAGAAAAACTACACAATCACTTTGTTAATATTCTTTGCTATTGCATTGGTGTTTGAGGGATATGAGCTATGTCCTAAATTAAATGCAAAGATATACAAGGGCAAAATCATTACCTTTCTTATCCTATCCATCCTTTTCCCATAGACATTCACAATGCCTACTAGATTGTTTAGACCACAGGAGCCCTAAGATTTGTTGATTTAGTAAGTGGTAGATGGAAACACTTGAGCAATGAGAAAGGTCAGTGGATTCTACAAGATATCTAGGGAAAGTCTATACTCAACAAAAGCTTTTTTACTGTGTTCTCACATCTTATACCTTACCAGAGAAGTATTATTTGCCAACAGTTTCAGAGAACTGCTGTCACAAAAGATATGGTATATAAATAAACTGCTTTTTCAAACTCAGAGCTTAGCATGCATTTTTTTGTCACTGTAGTGCACTAAGTCTTCAGGTGGTGGCACCTCAGTGGCTTCAGAAGTCTCACCAAGACTAAATTACTCCCCAAAAATTTTGGATGGGGAAATTACTATCAATTAATGCAATTAGGATCAATCTGAAAGCTAGCATGAGGTAGCATTTGAATAGTTCAAACCCCAGTAATTCAGATTTGGCAAAAAGTTAAATGGAGCACCAAAAATAGGCCAGAAAATTGTCTGTGGGTATTATAGAACATTTCAGTGATATTGGATATAGTACAGTAGTGTTCTACCAATTACATGAGGTGGCAGCTAATAGTTTAGGGAGCTTCAGTATTTGGTGACAACTTACAGCATTTAAAATGCCAGCTATTAATTTTGTTGTCTATTATTTATTTTAAATATTAGTTATAGAGTGTTAACTGGACCTCAGGCTATTAGAAATCCTTTAGATAGTATAATTTCTGTGAAGGGAAATGTACCTATCAGTTTATCATTTAATGGCATTTGTCATTTCTGAATGATGGTAAGGAGTAAGATCTTTTGACTCTTCTAAGACCACATGTTTTGTGTTCTCTCATTTCTTTCAAGTTGAAAATTCTGTAAGGCATTCTTCTTTGATGCATTTTTATGTAGAACCAAATGACATTCAATATAAACAATTATCAAGAAATATAAACTAATATTTTTGAGCAACTAATATATCCCTGCCACCATCCTAGTCTCTGTATGTAAGCACTGTATTTCAGCATGTGGACTTAGTTTAGAAGTGAGGCTAGATGGGACTTGTAGTAGATGATGTCTGTTGCCTCAGAATCAGGTCTGTCCAGCATGGGATAAGTACTCTGTCCAGCATGGGATAAGTGTTTGGAAGCTAATGTTTAGGAAATAAGTTTTTAGAATAATTCAAAGAAGAAAGTAACATCATCCAAACCATTCATTTAACAGTCATCATGGCCTTGTCAAATATGTGTGTTTGTATATGTGGATGTGGACACAGAGAATTTGAGAAACTTTTGCAGGGATTTAAAGCAAGTTATCTGCATCCTAAGCTTATATGCACTTCTTACTGTACTGCTACTTTTTTCTGCAGCTATCAAAACTTCAAGAAAATGTTTCCAGATAAGAGCCCAAGCAAAAAAAGGAGACAGCGTTTTAATCTCTGGGAATTTTTAGCATTGAAATGAGCCAGCTCTCCCAATCAAGAAGGAATGATAAGGAATGATGAATGCAATTGTCTGATTTACAAACAGACAGGGGAACACTGAGCATCATTAGTCAATTATGGATTGCTTGTACTAACAGAAAAGAGCAGACATGTAGACAATCTGGGAATACAGACCTTTTAAAAATTATATTTGACCTTGGATGACATTGCTTCCTTATTTGAATTATTCTAACTTCTTATTTCCTCAACATGAGCTTCCAAATATTTTATTAATGGAGCATTTGTCCGATGCTAGACAGACCAATTCTGAGGCAACAGACATAATGTACTGCATGTCCCATTCCAGCAACAACTTCTAAACTCAGTACATATGCTGACTTCAAGGAACAGTATGAACAAAATTCCCACATCTCAAAACTGATCTGATTTTACAAACATAAAGAAAAATCAAGCTAGAACATAAGCAAAGTAAGACCTAGATAAAATATAACAGTGAATCCCATTTCTAAATATTCTTATTAACTTAGTTACAGTTAATGTGTTAATAAAAAAGGAGAAAGAGAAAAATGCAAATCAATAGCAGCAAACATTGTTTTGTATATCGAGTGAGAGAATTAACAGTAAAAGGTTTATTAGGTAATATAATTTAATATATTTTTCAATTCAGTGCGTTTTTAGAGTTTTAGATAAATGAGAAGAATTCCACAGGTAGAATTTTACCCAAAACCACAATGCAGATAATTGAGGATTTGACTATACAACTTCAAAAACCAGTAGCAGATCAAAGATTTCATAGTCTGTTATGCTAATTTCCTGCATCATGCTTCCTGGGAACACAAACTCCTTATGTTTCTCAGGCACTAGAATTTTTTTGTCTAAAGATAAAATGGCAACCCTACCCTAAAATTTCATCTTGTTTCTAATTTGCCACATCAGCTTTATTAAATATAATTTTTAAAAATCTGCACATAATAACGGAACTCATAAAAAGAGAATTTTAAGTATAGATACACATTTTAGTGCCAGTATGAGTAAAGTTAACAATATGTTCTTGATTCTTAATTCATTCCTTTAAAAACAAAATGTTCTTATTAACTTAAGCACTTAGTTACACAATTAAGTGAAATAGGATAATTTCACTTGAGCCAGTGGCTTTGAAAAAATAATATATTTGAGTATTTAACATGAACGTGGAATTCTTCTAAGTACTTTATATCTCTTAAGTTTCCTTCAAAACTTAAGACAATCCTATGAGGAAAATAGTATTATCCTATATATTATGAATAGGGAAGCTGAGTCTGGAAGAAGTTATGTACCATCTTCCAATAAGAGCTACAAAATGGCCACCTAGACACTCTCACTACATCACACAGTCTCCAATGAATAAGTTCAGAAGAATCGAGAGGCACAAACTAACTATAGACATGGACTATAGTCAACTATTTGCCATTTCATAGTTGGGTGACCTTTAAGAATATTATTAACTGGATTCTCTATTTTCTCTTCTATAAAATGGGAATAATAGATCTTACTCTTGGTATGGATGCAAGGGTTAAATAAGTGTTAATATATGCCAGTTATTATTAATTTCCAAAAAGAATTATATGCCACTTAAGCACAGTACAAATACAAAAACAAATTGAATAAATTGGGGCAGGGGCCAAAATATGGAAAAAATAAACTTCAACTAGAAGAGTCAATATAGTTGTGTTGAGACTATAAGCCTTCTATAAGTCAAGGCAACATATGATATCATTCCTTTTGCAAAGATCAGAGCCTATATCAATTTCTTAGTGAAGACAGTTTTCAGGGTAGAGGAACTCAGTCCATTCTACAGAGGAAATTATGTCAAGTAGCAGTGTCTGTAGAATCAGCTTTACAAAAAAGCTGATTATAATTAGCTGATTATAATACAGTGGCTCTCAAAGTATGATCCTCAGCATTAGCATCACCTGAGATTGTTAAGAATGTAAATTCTGAGACACTGTCCCAAACTTACTGAATCAGAAACTTTGGGTGTGGAACCTTGGAACAGGTGTTGAACAACCTTCCACGTGATTTGGATGCATGCTCAAGTGCAAGAACTATTTTTACTCCAACTCCAGAGCAGGAAGTACCTGGAATATGCTAGAAAAATTGGTAACAATGGTAGATGTAGTTTTGGGAGCAAATAATTCTGTCTATCTTGTATGGACAAAGAAAGTTGCCCTAAAGTAGTGTTCTACTGGGGGTAGTATGGCCCCTACCATATTTGCCTACCAAAATGTTAGCTGAAAAACATAAATCTCTAAATTTACTGATCCAAGGAATCTTCTAAATTCATTTATGATATTGATCACTTAAAGCTTAGATGTTTGCCAACAATAATGACTTTTATTATAGTTAAAATTAGATCTTTCTCCCCCAACCCTTAAATGTGTGCTACAGACAGTGACTTCCAAGGAGTACAGTATGAAAAAGAGGGAGAAGTAACTTTATAGTGGAGAAGTCAGACAAGCACTACCTCAGTCAAGTGATCAGGGTTAACATCAACAGTTAAGTCAGGATTATCATATGTGCTCTTGAAATGATGTGATAAAAATGACACTTCACCACTATGGATTTCCCAAGAAGTTGTAACCCTAGTCTACCCATCAGACAAATTCTAATTGAGGGATATTCTACAAAGATGCATGACCAGTTCTCCTCAACACAATCAAAGCTATTGAAAACAAGGCAAGTCTGAGAAACTATCCCAGTCTAGAGGAGCCTAAGACTTAATCAATACATATAATATGGTATCCTGAAAAGAACCCTAGAACAGAAAAAAAGACATTAAAGTTAAAAGAAAAAAATAAGGAAATATGAATAAAGTATGGTCTTCAGTTAATTCTAATATATCAATATGGGTTCACCCATTGTGAAAAATGAGCCTTATTAAGTGCAATATTAACAATAGAGAAAATTAGGAGTGAGGTATCTATGTAATATCATTGCAACTTTCCTATAACTCTAAAACTCTTCTAAAATAGAAGTATACCTTAAAAATTCATTCTTCCTCATAGTAAGTGATATCCAAGCTATATATATGCCAAGTGATATTCTTATTAATGAAAATAGATCCTTGGGAAAGGAGATAATTCAGCAAAAGCTTGGTGGTTCTTTCTACAAATTATGAAACATTCTTATTAACAGCTTTGATACTTTCTGATTTACATCATTCTTGGCCTTAAAAATGTCATACAAAATGACTATGAAGTTCTCATATATCTTTTCCCTTTGTTCTTTCTAGCTAGACATGAACCTTCACTTTTCCCTATGTAAAAAGAATTACTGCCTTTTTCCCCACATCTGCTTAAGTGAACAATATTGTAAGTTTCAACTAATTGTATCTTAAAACTGAATATTCAATTTCCTTATCCTAGACCTTATCCTTTCCTTATCCTTTACTTAATAAGCCTAAATAATTTTATTAAATTTGAGGCACTCAGCTTACTTTTAATTATCTTGAGAACTCTATAAGAGAATTGATACCACTTTGTTCCAGCTGACCTTAGACTAAAGCAGAAAGTCATCCTCCAGATGTTTGATACTTTTTAGAAACAGCTATAAAAGGAAACAAAACAATCAAGAATTTTGTAGTCATTTGGCAAGGAAAAATGTGGGTGGGGAATTCTATATACTTTATTAAATAAGAAACCAAAAACCTATTTCTTCAGTACTTGACTCCACATGAATAAAGATCCATGGAAGAAACATGTTGTAACATGGTAAGAGGCAGATTTAAGGCAGGGTAAAATACCACTCTAAGTATAAATCAAGAAGAAAGCACAACTAGTGAAAACAGAACCAGCTTTAGGTGTTTATTCCATCACTACAGACAAAATAAAGTAAGTCATAATAAACTAATACCTCCTCCCATCCAGGAAAATATATTACTAAGATTCAGAACTTCATGTCTTTATGAAGAATGGGAAAACTTTAGACTTCTAGAAAATTCTCTGGGTACACAAATGAGCAAATGAGCAAATTTCAAAAGTTCTACTCCAATGGAAATATTATCAGACTGATTTAGGAGACCTGGCTCTGCTAATAATTAACTGGTGAACTTAGCCAAACCTCCTAATAAACAGGAGTTTCTTTTTATTACTTCTTAAAAAATAATCTTTCTACATTTCAACAGCAGCTCAAAGCTTCCAACATATTTTTTGTATACTGTCTCATTTAATCCTTACAATAAGGCAATAAAATTAACAAGGCATAGATTATCTTCCTTTCACAGATGAGGAAATGCAGTTTATAGAATTTATGTCATTTCAGTTGGATCACACAGCTAGAAAGTGGAAAGTGGAAAACTGACCTTAGGTTTTCTAACTTAGTTCTCTGCTCTTCACACATCATCGCAAAGCTATCTGGAGATGCCTTTTGGCTCTAAAATTCCATTACCCTTTGACTAAGAAATGGCTTTGAAATTTCAAATTCATAATCTTCCCTCTTCAGCTAAATAAATATGAATGTTCCTACATCTCCACTGAAAAAAGTCAATATGTTTTCCAGTTTGAAATGAGAAAAAAGATTGGAGATTTTAAAAGCATAATAATCAATCATAATTTTAGCATTTCTCATAGATTTAAAAGGCTTTTCCTGATTTACAAAAAAGTGGGGTAATTCTTCAAAAGAGCATAGGGCTTTTTAATAAAGTTGCAATTCAATCTCAGATCATTATATTATCATGAGACAATATGAATCAAAGAGTCCACAATTTTGTTTCATTCCTCAGTGTAAATTGTAGTAGGTGATAAATAACAAGTTCTCACAGAAATTTAATGAGTAAGTAAGTAGGTGATTTTCCCATAAATCATGTTTTGAAACTAGAGTAGACACTGTTCCCCCAATTTTGGCATCTCAACTGTGAAATGAAAATCTAAGTGATGATAATTTGATTATAAAAAGTGAAAGAGAAAGATCTTGGCAAAATTCAGACACAGCCACTCCTCTGTATGATTATCAATTTCACAATTAGTTAAGTTATGTTCAGGAGTAAACAAAAGTTGCAATTACCTCAGTAATTTACAAAGAGTCAGACTAGCCTTAAAAATATTAGCTTTCTTTTAAAATAGCTGCAAGCTTAAAAATATACAAAATTATTTCACTGGTAATAGAGAACACAGACACCTCTGTCCTCAAATACTTTAAATCCAGGAAGAAAATATAACAGTGAAAGTAAATATGCATTGGTACTAGAAAACTAAGAAAGGTATCATCAGAAAACCAAAACCCTAAAAACATAAAGCAACTCAAATTGATACAAAAATGCAACACCATTGAGAAGTTCACAACACTATAACAACAGAATAGGGGAAAAGTCAGTTTTTCCAGGAGAAGCCTGTAATAATCCCAGTACCAGAAGCCATAGGGGCTGAGAGAAGGAGCAGATGGTAAGTGGACAATTAGGCCATTAATTAAAGGAATGGAAAAGAGCTGGAGTGTTCTTCTAACTACAGACCATAGATCTACAGGATTCTCTCTTTGGATATAGAAACTATGCTTTGACTAATTATGATCAATCTAGTCCAATAACTATGAATCTTTATAGACAACCAAGAACCCTCAAATATTTGAAGAAAATCATCAGAATGAAAGAAAATCACCAAACTCAACACACACAAAAATTAACTTCACAAGAAATAGTGTCATGAAGTACAGAAAATATAGGAAACTTCTACTGAGTACAGAAAATATAGGAAACTTCTATTCCTATATATAAAACAACAGGCTTCTCTCAAAAAGAAGCAGCAGAGTACTTGAAAAGTTACAATAGCATGGCCACTTTTGGAAAGCTCAGTGGATGAGCTGAGGTCATAATTCAAAGAAGGAAAGTCAAATCAAGATAATCTCACTGAGTACAATGCAAAAGGAAAAAGAATATGAGACAAAAACTAAAAGGCATGCAGGATAGAGTTAGTGGTTCCAATATGAGATTTACTAGGGCATCAGAGAGAGAACAAGGAGAATGGAATTAAGATAATTATCAAAAAAATAAAAGAGAAAATGTTTACTGAGCTGAGAGAAGATGACTCTTCAGGATGTAAAATACACCAAGTTTCAAGAGGTAATAATCAAAGAACATAAACATAGCCAAGTACTGGTAAAATTTCTGAATGACAACAATAAAAACTTCCTAAGAGGTAAAACATGTTGCCAAAAAATGTGAATAGAACTGACATCATAGTTTTTGCCCATAACATGGAATGCCAAAAGACAGTGAAAGTCTTTCAATTCTATAAGCACATTTCTCATGGAAGTGTAAATTGATATAAACTTTATAGTGAGCAATTTGGCAAAAATAATCAAACTTAAAAATTTAAATGTGCATATCCTTTGACCATGCAGCTTCACTGAAGAGCAGAGCTTGTCCTATAAGTCAGTTTGTGCAGGTATCAAATGATATACATAGAAACATACTGATTGGGCTAACTAGAGTGGACCCAACAAACTTCCGTAAGTTCTCCTTTTTACTAATAGCCATTCTTAATGCTCTTCCCCCTTCATTTCCTCAGAGATCCAACAAGCTGACTGTAACATTATTTCTTCCCTTCCTAACCATCTAAGACCTGGACTCTTGTTTCCCTAAATAATTTTACATTTGCTTGAATCTAGAAGCAACATAATAATATTATTTAGTAACTGGTAGCTTTTTATGTCTGCTAAATATTCTTTATTCAAAGGGAGTAGCTAACACTACTAGAGGATACCAAACTAGAAGATTCCAGAAGCTGTTTTATTCATATTGAAGAAAAATGTGTTGTTTCTGTATAAATGTACAATTTTCTTAAAAAATATTATAAATAAGGTCTATTATAAGTTGCCCTAAAGTGTAAGATGTAGCTAAAGGTAATTAGTTCAAAAGAAGAGAGCACAAGTATAAAACGAGAAAAGAGACAAAGAAGAGGACAAAAGAAGAGACTTTGAAAATTAAGTCTACAAACTACAGGTTGCCTGGAAAGGGTAGGAGGGTCTCCTCTACGAGCTCAGCGTGGGTCTGTTTTAAGCTAATTCAAAACCCTTCCAAATGAGCTTATTAGATTCTAATTTGGTGGCTCAGAACCTAATAAGAATTCAGATCAAACTGTTCTTCTTTCTCAAAAAGACAGCATTGTCAAAGAGCCAAAATTGGAGTGGGTGTTTGGGGATTGAGTTATACAGCTTTCACATTATGATTCACCTCTCCACCAGCAAACCCTTCCCCCATCTCAATAGCATCTGTCATACATTTTTATTCAAATTCATCACTACTAAGGGCAATCAGAAGCTGAAGAGATGCTCCTACAGAAGTGACCTCAACAAAAATAGAAGTCAATAACATGGCCAGTTGATGCAGAGGATGTCAGGAAGTGCAAAATGATGAGGACAAAGAAAAAAGGCAAAACTGTGTAAGGCTAGTAGAAAAGGAAACAATCACAGGCCAGGATGAAAAATTAGGGCAATTATCTGGATAATTCAGTCTCAAAACTCTCTTCCTGATGATTGACATAAATGTGTTTTCTTCTCTGGGCTTCATTTTTCACAATAGATGAAACACTGGAGCTGCAATAACAGTTTTTTTTTATTCCCATCTTTGCTATTTACAAAGTTTTAAGGAAATATACCTTCTTTACTCCTACTTTAAACTTTATACCTGGTGTGAAAGAATATTTTATAAATTTGATGCTACCTTACAGCTTGATGTACAAGATACAATTATTTCTTGCCTGAACTTTCCAAATTCTGTTCTCAATTCTCTACTTCTGTAGACATACAGAATCGATTCAACAGGAGTTATTGGTTTAGAGTTAATTCATGGATCACGAATAAATGGGCTATGACTGCACTTATTTACCATTTCATCAATATTTGTATTTCACACATAGGTGCGCACACACACCTTTACTGCAGACACATAGAAATAACACAGTCCCCTGTTCAGATTAAAGGGAGGATGCCAGAACTTTGAAAAGGGGTATTCATATTTAACAATATTTAAAATTCCTTCCAAGATGTGCATAATATTGGTGAGTGTTTTAGTTAGCTTTTTCGTCACTGTGACCAAAATATATGACAAGAGCAATTAGAACTGAAGAAGCTTATTTGGGGCTCAAGGTTTCAGAGGTCTCAGTACATAGATGGCTGACTCCATTCTTCAGGGCCTGAGGCAAAGCAGAATTTCATGGAGGAAGGGTGTGGCAGAGGAAAACAGCTGGGGACCTGGTTCCAGGAAGCAGAGAGAAGGAAAGCTCCTTCAACAAGGACAAAACATAACCCAAAGGTATGCTCCCAGGGACCCACCTCCTCCAGCCACACGTGCCTGTCTACAGTTACCACTCAGTTAATCCATAGCAAGAGATCATTTCACTGATTGTGTTAAGGCTCTCCTAACCCAATCATTTCACCTCTAAACCTTCTTGCATTGTCTCACACATGAGCTTTTAGGGGACACTTCATATCTAAACCATAACAGTGAATTGTAATCCTACTTAGCAAAATGAAAAGTAGGGAGAAAGAAACCAGTATTTGTTGAGCACCTAACATATCATGCTCTATGTTGCACATTACTTTTTTATTATATCTTCATAACATCCTTGTGGGTAAGATATGAAATGATTCAGCTAAAGAGGCTTCTAAAGGTCCAGTAACCTGCCCAAAGTCAGACTTCTGATAAATGGCAGGGCCAAGAGACCACACAAGATTTATATAGTTCTGATATCAAATCCAGCGACATGCAAAGAGATTAAAAGACATAGACATGTACAGGTCTCCAGGACATATAAAGTAAACTAGAAAACATAAACTGCCCAAATACAAGATGAAAAGCTGTTTGTTTCTCTGAGCCAAAAGACATATGGCATCTAAAGTGATGATATGAGTATGGAAAGAAATGTTCTTTCTTTTCTTTTAGGCACTCAAGATGTATGAACTCCATAAAACTCTATTGATGTTCTCAGATTTTAAATCAATAATTTCAACTCTTCCACATAAGAGACCCCCGAATAGCTATGATAAATAATAATTCATAGTTGCTCTAAATTACAAATTTGAACTGAATACCAGGTTGTATGCAAAAGTGTAACTTAATTATTAAATGAACCTAGTCCATTCATTGTCTAGTATTCTCTCCTAAATTGGGTTTGTTATTTTTTACTTATTGCAATGTTCATTGCCTACTGAGAATTGGATGATATGGTAGTTATTCATGAATATCAACAATGTCATACCTGAGGAGAAAGGAGAAGTGCACTGAAATGAAGAGCTTGCCATCCATATTGGAGTCATAAAGAAACTTGGTTAGTTACCATTAGAGAGGAACCTGAGCATTTTCCTAAATCTTAGCACCTATAGGAATCAGCCACTAAATGGAGAGTTCACCATACATGTTCAATCTATCAAGTTCTCTATGTTGGGTGCATGGTGAATCACTGACATTTCAGTTCTCTAAGTTATTTACCACAATGAATAAAGTGAAATAAACCTGAGATGTTGTGTTACAACAATTAACCCCTGTTCATTTTATGTTGACTATCATCCCATAGTAATAACCCAAGGACTGCTGACCTCTATCATGACTATGATGGTAAAAAATCTTGTAAGTTGGCTTACTTCCTTTTCTGTTTCTATAATAGAATACCTAAGGCTAAGTAATTTAAAAAGAGATTTATTTTTTTCATGGTTCTGGAGATTGGGAACTCTAAGAGGATTGTGTCAGGATCTGCTTGGCTTTGGATGAGGGTCTTATACTCCTTCAACTCATGGCAGGAAGTCAAATGGTAAGTGGGCACATGAGAAAAAGAGAAAGGGAAGCTGAAATCACAAAAGAGCTAACCAATTCTCATAAGAAAGGCATTCACTCACTCATAATGACTCTGCCAAATAATCCAAATATTTCTCATGAGGCCTACCCCCATCTTTTCCATTTTGAGGAATTAAGGCTCAAAATGAGTTTTTTGGGGGGACAAACCATATTCAAACTATAGTAACAGTATCTGCTGGAATGTTTTCTCCTTTAGCTACCAAAACTGGTGAGTACATGGAAACCATATTGATGATTAAACACTATTATCTAGTGCATCCTAAATATTTTTAGTGACTTTGCCACTGAGGGAGAATGCACATTAAGTACGGTGACATAAATAAGGGAGAAAAAAAACTTTCTTATTCATTCTAACACCAATTTTTCTATTCTCGAATGAAGATCACGTGAAAGTTTGAATATGAAAACTTAATTTCAACAGACTTTTCAAGATACGTTTCCAAATGCTTCTTTTATATTAGTGCATCATAAGTATAAATAATATTGGGTTTCATTTTGACATAATCATACAAATGTATGATTTGCTCTACTTCAGTCTCCAGTATGTCCCTTTTCCATCCCCCACTCCATTCCCCTTCCCCTACTCTACTGGTCTTCTTTATATTTATTTATAGTCTTTTAAATTAGTGTTTTATAGATATACATAAAGGCAAAAGGTAACTCAAAGTAGATCAAAGACCTAAGAATTAGGCCAGAAACTCTGCATTTATTAGAAGAAAACAGGCTTGACATTCCAACATTGGCACAGGCATCAAATTCCTTAACAAGACTCTTAAAGAGCAAGAAGTAAAACCAAGAATCAATACATAGGATAGCAACAAATTAAAAAGCTTTTGCACAGTACAAACAAAACAAAAACAAAAAAACAGCAACATTAAGAACACGAAAAGAGCTTACAGAATGAAGAATGACAGAGGATCTTTGCTACCTGCTGGTCAAATAGAGGATTAATATCCAGAATATATAAAGAACTCAAAAAATTAACACCAAAAAACCCAAACAACAAAAATTAGTTAATTGACAAAATAATTAAACAAATACTTCCCAAAAGAAGAAATAAAAATGGCCAATAAATATGAAAAAAATATTCCTGCAAATTCTTATAGGATTGCCCTTATAGATATGGCTATGATTGCCTTCTCTTTTTTTGAGTGCTTTTTTATTTGCTCTAATTAGTTATATATAACAGCAGAATGCATTATGACACATTACTCACAAATGAAGCACAACTTCTCGTTCCTCTGGCTGAACGTGATGTAGAGTCACACTGGTCATGCAATCATACATGTATAATAGGGTAAAAATGTCCATCTCATTCTACCAACTTTCTCACCCCCATTCCCCCCTCCACTCACTCCTTTCTACCTAATCCAAAGATCCCCCATTCTTCCCTAGCCCTCTCCCATTATGGATCAGTACCTACTTATCAAAGAAAACATTTGGACTTTGGTTTTTTGGGGTTAGGCTTATTTCACTTAGCAAGATATTCTCTAGCTCCATCCATTTACCTGCAAACGCCATAATTACATTCTTCTTTAAAGCTTAGTAATATTCCATTGCATATATATAGTATATTTTCTTTATCCATTCATCTGCTGAAGGGCATGTAGGTTAGTTCCATAGTTTAGCTATTATGAATTGAGCTGCTATGAACATTGATATGGCTGCATCACTGTAGTATGCTGATTTTAGGTCCTTTGGGTATAAACCAAGGAGTGGGATAGCTGAGTCAAATGGTGGTTCCATTCAAAGTTTTCTGAGGAATCTCCATACTGCTTTCCAGATTGGTTGTACCAATTTGCACTCCCACCAGCAATGTATGAGTGTGCCTTTTCCCCCACATCCTTGCCAACATTTGTTATTACTTGTATTCTTGATAATTGCCATTCTGATAGGAGTGAGATGAAAGATTAGTTTTGATTATGATTGCATTCTTGAATTAACAGAAAATCACATATTCAAAATATAAAACTCATTACAGTTTTGAAATCTCTGGAACTCTCCCAACATTAGTTCATTATAACCTGAATAAGAATGGGTGGAGTGGCAAGAAAATCTCAGAAAGGGACCTCTCTTCTATCTCCACTTTGACATTTTGTTTCACTTCTGTTGTTCTTTTTTTCATGTCTGTTCATTCTCTATAAAAGGTCCATAAAGATACTTTCCACCACAGGACATATGATCTTAGAGCAGAAGGAGAACCCATAAATCATCATAGCCAAAGCCTTCCTAAATCCTTGCCCAACTTCACTGAACTAGTTGCTGATATGACAATAATCCAAATATGAGTCTTGTCATTCCAGGTTAAGGGTTGTTAATGTAGAGAAATCCAAAAAATGACATTTAATTGGGCTGAGATTGTGGCTCAATAGTGGAGCACTTGCCTAACACGTGTGAGGCACTGGGTTTGATCCTTAGCACTGCATATAAACAAATAAACAAAATAAAGGCATTGTGTCCATCTACAACTAAAAAAATTTTTAAATGACATTTAATTAAAAAAGGTATAATAAAATGATGTTGCACCAATTATGATTTACATTTTAACAGTACATATTTGAGAGAAGAAAAACAATACTATAATTATAACTCAAAATTTCATTATAATTACCAAAAGTAAACTTAAATCCAAAACACGGATTTGCAATAAAGAAAATACTCAGTTTATTAAATAATGCCATTTTGCCACTGTTTCTTACAAAAATGCAAATAAATTCAACCTTCTTTTAGTAATTTTCAATCAATGACTGAAATCTGTCTTGCATTCTGATTCCAATTCTATGTTACTTGATCACAAAATCATATTTAACTTAGAAAAAGGAAATAGCTTGTTCCACTCCTAACTCTTGTGATTAACTATTTTCACAAACAAGTGGGAAATTGTCTTTTTGTCAAATACTGTATGAGCTATTTTAGTTATAATGCATAAAACAATGCATCAAGATTGGCATTATGGTACATTAAATGCAGAATCAGCTTGGTACTCCTCTTTTCATTGTCAAGTAAGAAATTGTGAAGATAAATGAACCCTGGGAATTTCAAGATGTGGAATGTGATGCCAGCTGGTGCATAGAAGAAACTAATTCAATCAGGCTACCTGATGTTTCCTGTTGCTGCCTGGAGCAGGGCAGTCTGCAAGCTTGTAAAAGGGCCCAATTTGTCCTTGTCTCTCTCACGGTTTAAGTGTGGGGCGGGGAGCAGAGATCTCCTTAACTTTGTTGAAAAACAGAAAAAAATATATATATAAGCCCAAGGAAACATTACAGCAGGTCTAATATACTTGATTTTGGAGACTGAAGAGGAATTTTGACAACTGATTTAAAACTTATGGTTTAACAGATAGGAAGGCTGATATTGAACAATGGCTACTATCTAAAAATAGAGATGCATTTTAAACCTTCCTTGTGCATTTAACCCTCTGATTTTTGCTTGATAAAAGCCATGATTCAACAGAATGGAAAACCATTTGGATGATTGAATGAAATATTGCACTGTTCTATTCAGCATTTTAATTCATTTTATATCTTTACTTTTACAGTGTCTCCAAAATTCATTTGTGTGAGAAACATATATTAACAACCTACTGTGTAGTGAGTGCTGTGCTGAATACTCAAGATAGAAAATCAAGTATGATAAATTCCCTACTTTCAGGGACCTAAAGTTCCTAGAACATAAAGTGCTGAATACCAAACCACAAATATCTATCTGCCCTTTTACAAAGTGATGCAGTTATAACCAAAAAATATGCAATGGGACTTCAAAAATGATATGAAACAGAGACACAGTTTTATCTAAGATGAAAACCAATATGAACTTTCAGTCTGGCAAGAACTGTCAAAGAGGGGTTATGATTAAAAACTAAAATTATATATATTTTTATATATATGATTTGAATTTAATCATGATCATTCTGCAAGATGTAGCCTACTACTTTTTTCTGATATAATTTTCCCTCAGAGATCTGGTCCATTTTCATGACCTCAATAATTACCTCCCTTTTGGGGACTATGAATTAACCTTATTGTCTTTGTTTGTTTTCTGTTGATATAACAGAATAATTGAAACTGCATAGTTTATAAAGGAAAGAGATTTGTCTCACAGTCCTAGAGCCAAGTAAGTCCTAGATTTGGGGAGAGGACACATCTGAGGCCTTATGATATATCATAAATTCATGGTAAGGTGGAAGGGCAAATTGAATATGCAGAAGAGACAAAACACAAGAGGCATCTTTGCTTGACAACAACCCACTCTCAGTAACTAATCCAGTCCAGAGAGAGTGAGAACTCACTCATTTCCTTGGAAATTAAGCCAATCCCACAAGAAAGGCATGGGTTCATCTTAATGACCTAATCATCTCATAAAGGTACCACCTTCAAATACCACAATAGAAATCAAATTTCAATGGAGACAATCCATATTCAAACCACAGCACTTATTCTCTTCCCTATGTTGGACAGTTCTAAGATATCCTACCATTATTTCAAATTTAGCACAACACAAAACTATTACCTTAATCCCTGAATCAGCTTCTTCTCTTGCCACCTCCATTTTTGTATGAGTGCCATCTTTAAATTTGCTTAGATGCTAAACTTTAGAGTAATCTTTGACTTCATCTCTTTCCTGTGCAATCAAAAATATAACTGAGCTGACTCAGATCTTCTAAAAACCACTTTAATTTTTATTTTCCACCCTACCATGTTAGTTTAAGCACACATAGTATCATAGTTACACTGCAACAATAACTTTTTAACTGATTTCCAGGTCTTCAGTTCTGTGACTCTCCAGTCTGCCTATACAAGAAATGGCCCCAACAATATATGTTAAACAACTACATACTAAATTAATTTTTCTAAATCATCACTTTATTAATCACTTCAATTCTGGCTGGCTGACAATTCACTCCCCAATTTCATAAAAATCAACTGAAACTCCTTAATCAAGCATTGAGGTGTCTTTTTAATATATTGCCAAGATAGTTTTTTTATTATTTTCCCTCCTGAAGTTCCCTACATGTGAACTTACATCTCCACTGACAATTTACCTCCTGCTTGATACTCCTTCATAACTTATCACAATTTTGACTTACTAGTCACATTAACACTTTCACCCTGAAAAGACTTTTTCCTGTCTCAGATAGAAGAAGCTGGACCATTTGGCTGTGATACTTTGGTCACAATCCTCTGATAAAATTAATATGTTCTACATTAGTTTCCTGGAAATTCTATAATAAAGTCAAACAAACTAAGTGGCCTAAATATACAAATTTATTATTTCACAGTTCTGAAGTTTTAAGTCTGAAATCAAGGATTCAGCAGGACCATACTTCCTCTGAAACAATAAGAAGAATTCTTGCCTCTTCCTAGCTTCTGGTGGTAATAGTCAATCCTTGGGAATCCTTGACTTTCAGCTATATTGCTTCAATCTCTGCCTCCATTGTCACATAGCATTTTCCACTTATGTGTCTATGTCTTTGTCTCTTCTCTTATTTGCATAAGGACACCAGTCCTGTTGAATTCAGAGTCCATACTACTCTAGTATGATGTCATATTGACATTAAATCTACAGTTGCCCCATTTCCAAATAAGACTACATTCTGATGCACTGAGGATTGGGGCTTTAACCTATCTTTTGGGGAGGATACAATTCAATGCACAATAGATTCATTCCTGCAAGTTATAGTTAATCTGAAATGAAGAAAATTATACTTTATGTCTATGTGTTTAACAACTGAACTGAAATTACACAATTTAGAGTAACAGACATATAGTGAGCACTTAACATAAGCAGGAATGCAGTACCCAAATTATTTCACCCAATAATCTTATGTACTTTAATAAAATGTCCTCTTATAACATACATAGTAAAGAATTCAATCCATCTTTGAGTTGATACAGACTACAGACTATTGGTTCCTACTGGGGATGATAGTTGCTATAATACCTTTCTGAGTTCAGCAGTTTTAACTCCCATGAGTGTTATTACCTGCCCTCAAGAAATAAATGGAGAAAAGATATCATTTACATTTTAACCTTTTCTGTTCACTTCTGTTTCTACTAAATTCCCCTGAGATTTTTTTAACACATTCTAACTGAACTTTCCACTGTTTATTTCTCTGGATTTCATTCTAAGGCCTTCTCTGTTTTATACCCATCAATCATCAGTCTTACTCTCTTTTATCTCCTTATCCAACTCACGACATTGTTCCTACAATTGCTTTTTATACTGTGCATGAAAAGAATGTTCCATTCTTCATTGAAAATGAATTTCCAGTGGAAATTAAATTTTTGATAATTAAAAAGAGAAGGTTGTACTATCCCATAAACTCAATGCAGTTCTAAACTGATACACTACAATAGAATATATATAGGCACAAAAATATTAGTTATGGCATTGGATATCATAATCAATCATTTAGATAATCAAAAATACTTATAATAGGACAACAGAAATTGAAAGATAAAGGTAGATAGATATAATTTTTTATTATAATAATACAATGAAATATTAAACAGCTTTTGAAATAATTATTAAATCTATTTAATAACAATGAATATGCATAATTCAATATTAGTTTTAAAATCTATCATTAAAATATTTATTTTATTATAGCTACAAAATTTTGCAATAAATGAATAGTGATACTAAAGGATTCTAGAAGTGGCAGAAAATATGCTCAAATATGTGGTGAATTATAAAGGTCACTAATAAAAGAGCACAAAGAGCATATGTTATTAACTAGAGATAAAATTGAAAAAAATTTAAAAGGATTAAAATCATACAAAGTGAATTCTTGGAAAGAAATAGAATTAAACTATAGAAGGCAGGTAGAGCATAGATATTTCCTACTGATTTATTCAGAACACTTCATTAAAACAGTAATAAGGAGATTTTTTTTTTAATTTCCAAGTTTCCAAGGACACAGAGAACATAAAAACAATAAACAGATAGTGGAACCTAAAACGTAAATGAACAATTGGTTGCTGATGTATCATAATTTTTAAAAAATGCAGAGAAGGAACTTCATTTAACAACACAGATTCTCCAAAATGCTTAAAATTTGTTTTTTCCAGTTTTTTCTGAAGTGAAGTGATGATACAGCTAAAACAAGAAGACAAAGTCAAATTCAGTGAGGAGAAAAGTGATTTCCTCTCTCACTCCATAAAGCCAAGTAAACTCCCTGTCCTACCCTGGAAGGAGACTGGAATATATTCGTCGGAAAGGAGAAAATATAGGTGCTTTGGACTGTGAGATTTCAGGCACAGCTGAGATCAAGGTATCATACTGAAAAGGTGGCACTAGGAAAAATTTTTCATGCTGAATGCTTTCAAAATATGGCAAGCAGGCTTATACTCTCTGAGTAGGCAAATGGAAATTCTGACCAGCCTAAAATAAATGACTAAAAACACAGATATTGCATAGTTTCTTTGCAAAAGGGCCCATCCTGAAGAAACAATAAGTCTTAGCTATCTATAAAGAGGGCCCTAAGGATCATTTTAGTGTTCACCTGTTTGGCACAAATCTCCAGACATTAGAAGGTCTCTAATGTTAAAGAGAGAGAGAGAGAGAGAGAGAGAGAGAGAATTTAAAGGAAACTTGGAAAAAGAAGCTTATAGAAGGGGAAAAAAAACTTTAAGAAAAACTATTATTATTTTCCTCACCCGGAAATGAAACAATGTCATGTCCATTAATTAATGGAAGCATGATATGAAACAAAGGAATATCAGAGAATTAACAGAGATCTTAGACATAAAAGACATATGATAGAAGTTTTTAAATTTTTAATGGGAGTTTTAAAAAATTATTAAAGAAATTCCCCAAGAATCAAAGCAAAGAGATGGAAAAGAGGAGAGAAAAGAGAAGAAAATTATAAGATTTTTCCAAGATTTCTAGAATCCTAACAGGAGTTTCAGAAAGAAAGAAAACAGAGAATAAATTGTCAAAATCATTATTTAAATATATATTTCAATAATTGAAGTTCAATAGTTTCCAGATAGGGAGAACCTATCAACAGACAAAAACAGACCCTTCCCAAATAATATCAATATGAAATCTCAGAAAAACTAGATAAAGAGCAAGCTTTCAAGATAGAAAAATATACATCAATAAAAAATCAGAATGACATCAGGTTTCTCAGTGATATCATTAGAGATTAGAAGACAATGAGGTAAGGTCTTTAAAAGTCGGAAGAAAACTGATCTCCAAATGATATTTCTATAGCCAGCTACACTGCATATAAAAAAGTCTACACATTTGCTTTCTATGAACTATTTTCTCTATGAAAGTTTTTGAGAGAGGTTGTCTAAAATAAGGAAGTAGTAAATAAACCAAGAGAGAAGAAGTAGAAGATCCAGGAAACGGAGCTCCAAAAGAAGAGAGAAAAGAATAAAATTTCCAGGAGAATGGTGGAGTGCAATTCTAAAATGACTACTTGGCGCAGCTCAGAGAGCAGATAAGCAAAGCAAAAAACGGTTACAATGTTCCATGAGTAAGAAGATGAAACCAACTGAGTACATAATGCACATGAATATATTGAGAGGAATTTGGTGTTGAATCTGGGATTAGAACATAGAAAATTAAGCAAATATAAAAATAAGATAACTATTGGCTCCAAAGAAAATTAAAATAAAAGTTTTTTAGTAAGGAAGGCAAAATAATCATCTACAAATAACATTTCCTAAGGAAATGTTGGCTGACATGTAAAATACATCCCATTAAATAAATTGGTGGGCTGGGGTGGTGGCTCAGTGGTAGAGCGCTTGCCTCGCACGCGTGAGGCACTGGGTTTGATCCTCAGCACCACATACAAAATATATAAATAAATAAAATAAAGGTTTTTTTTAAAAAGAGTAGAGTTATTAAAACAAAAAATTTTAAAAAATAAATTGGCAAATGAACTAAACAGACACTTCTCAAAAGAAGTACAAATGGCCAATAATCATATTTTTAAAATATTCAGCATCTTTAGCCATTAGGGAAATGCAAATTAAAACTACACTGAGATTTCATCCCACTCTAGTCAGAATGGCAATCATCAAGAATACAAGTAACAATAAATGCTGGTGAGGATATTGAGAAAAAGCAACTCTTAAATACTGCTGGTAGGTCTGCAATTAGCCACTATTGAAATCAGTATAGAGGTTCCTCAAAAAATGAAAAATTGAACTACCATATGATCCAGCTATATCCCTCCCCAGTATTTATCCAAAAGAATTAAAGACAGTATACTTTAGAGATACATGAGTTCCCATGTTTATAGCAGTATAAATCACAATGGCCAGGCTATGGAACTAGCCTAGGTGTCCATCAATAGACAAATGGAAAAAAAAATATGGTAGATGTTAAAACAATGATCTTTTACTCCAATATGAAGAACAAAATTATAGCTTTTGCAGTAAAATGGATGGAAAAGGAGAGCATCATGTTATGTGAAATACTCAGACTCAGAAAGACAAGTGTCACATGTTTTCTCTCATAGATGGAAGATATAGGGTAAACAAAAAAAGAGAGAATCTCATGAAAGTTAGAAAGGAGACCATTAAGTTAGAGACAGGGGATGGAGGGGAGAGGAAAGGAGGGAAAGGGGAGGTATTGGAGAATAAAATAGATCAAATCATGTTATATGCATATATGAATATGTGACAATAAAATCTATTATTCTGTATAATTAATATGCACCAATAAAAATATATTAAAAGAACACCAGAATCACCTAAGGAGCTTTTAAAATCTAGATGCCCAAGCCACACCTGAATCATTAAATCCGAAATAGGATTTAATGACTTTGATAAAAATTTTTTAATGCCATGTGTTTTAAATGGGAAGCTAAAATGAAGACCTCTGAGTTATTCATAATATACTGAAAAGTGATGAAAGCAAAATTACAAAAAAACTGGAAGCCTAGAGAGCATGGAAAGAAAGTACAGGGCTGGTAAGGATGTTGGATAGCTAATTCTCTTCTTACATGATGAGAAGTTAGTTGAAAATGATGAAATTGAGCCACTGAGAAGTAATCAGATAAGCAGGGTATATAGAGATATAGAGGAAAATAACTAATGAATCATTGAAAACACTGGAGAGTGAGTGTCTATAGAGAATGGCAAGTAGGTAAGTGTTTAATATTTCTTATAAGCTTTGTATAACTGCTTTACCATTTAAATTATGTGCATGTATGACTTTGATAAAAATGAAAAGTAAATTTAAATATAAATAAAAGCTAAAATAATGGAAAAAATAATCACAAAAAGAAAAACTAAATCCAGTTGTTTGAAAAAGCTAATTAATTAATAGCAACTTTAGCTAAGAAAAAAAGAACACATATACACAAATAAATATACACATGCACTCAGACTCTAAAATTACACATATAAACGACAAATAATAGCAAATAAGAATATAAGAAAACATGATACATAAATTTATACTTAATAAATTTTTAGGCCAGATGAGTTGAATGATTTTCTAAGCTATATAGCAAGTTACCAAAATTAAATTGAGAAACATAAAAAACCTGAATACTCCAATAACCATGAAAGAACTGTAAGATACCTACCAAAATAAAAGTCAACTAAAATGAAAATATACTTTATCCCAGCAACTTCACTTCTATATATCTATTCTGGAAAAATATTTGAATATTTAGGCAAATACTCAAGGATATGTATGTTCAAGGATACTCACTTCAACATTATTCATAAGAGTAGAAAATAAGAAACAATCTAAATGTCCATCAAATGAGGAAGTCCAACTATATTATGCTATATCTGTAATTTGAAATACTATGTAGCAATTTTTAAAATGATGTGGATTTGAGAGTAAAGGTATAACATATTGTTAAGTAAAGAATATATATTGTTCAAGTCACATCCTTTAAAAGTATATTTTATTTGTATAATCACCCAAAAATGATCATGAAGTTTTAGGAGAAAAGGGTAAATGAAAGATGATCTTCCTTTTTATGCCTCCGTGTTAGGAGATTTATAATGAGGATGTATTCAGTTACTTTTGTAATTCAGATTAACTAATTGAAATGTAAAGATCACTGTGTATGGTGGTGCACCTCTATAATCCTGACTATTCTGGAGGCTGAGGCAGGTCCACAAATTCAAAGCCAATCTTGGCAATATAATGAGAGCTTATCTTAAAATCTTAAAAAAAGAATGAAATATAGCTCATTGGTAGAGCACTTTCCTAGCACGTATGAGGCCCTAAGTTCAATCTCTAATACCACACATACACGAAAATTTAATATCATGTGGACAGAACATGAAAAAAAAGGAAGAAATATTTTAAAATAAAATTACATGCTTGATGTGTTTGATTTAAGGTGGTGTGATTCTAAGCATTTAAAAATATATTCTAAGATTTTATATGGAACTGAGTTTGTATGACTGATTCAACAAAATGAGGCACTTTATTACAAAACACTATGGAAAGATTTTGGAAGTAAGAATTTGAGTGGGGTGACAAATGAGCAAATCTTCCATTCCAAACCATGTCAGCTTCATAATCTCTAAAAGGATAAATATTTCCTTGGAATATTCATAACTTCAACTTAACTATATCTCCATCCACAAATGTTGACAATCCAATGAGACTTGCCTGATCTAAAGATATTTCAGGGTCCAAGCAAGCTTCTACAGAGTAAGAAAGAGAAATTTACAGCTGACTTACTGAATGATTTTTAAAGAGAGCATGCAATTGTTTTCAAATTGTTTCTCATTTTCCTTCGTTAAACAAATCTTCTTATACACATTTTTAAATGTGAGAAATCAAAAAATTGAGTATGACAAAAAATGCTTTGATTTTGAGACAACCTCAAAGAGTAAACCATTTGATGGTTTCAAATTCTGACTTTACCATCAAAAATCCAAACTTCTGTGGACTGAAGTAGAGCAAATTATAGTCCATGCATGAATGATTATGTCAAACTCTACCCCACTATTATGAATAACTGTAATGCACTACTAAAATATTTTTTAAAAATAAATCCAAACTTCACATAGTAACTTAAGTATCTGAGGCATATTTTCTGTTCTGTGTTCCAAAAGAAAAATTGGAGGATTAAATACATAAGTTTTTGACAGAACTTAATGATAGAGACATGTCTGTTTTCACCTATTTCCTACTTAGTTACAACAACCTTCATTTTCCTAGTTCCCTTAGAAACAGGATGTTCTGGCCATACTTTATTTTAATGAAATTCAGAGAAAAGAGTTTCCACATAAAGCACTGCCAATATATCTCTATACTCCTAACTTAAGGATTCCTGTTGTTCACCATAAATATCACCTGGTCACTCCATGATAACAAATTAGACAACAAAAGCACTTAGAAATGTACATTAATGCTTTCTACTTTGCAGACTCCTGGGGACTCTTAAAAGTGCTGCAGTGTTTGGGAGAGTTCATGGTAATGAATGGTGAAGTTGCTTCCCTGCAGCCCCATCCTCTGTTGCTGTGATCACTTGCCTTATCCTGAATTTTCACCCAGCCCCAGGCTTTGAGATAAATCCTGACCATGGTCTATGGAAATTTAAAGTCCTATAGAGAATCACCATGCCATAGGATCAAGTCATCCTATACCTCTGGGTTTGACTGACAGTGTGTCCCCATATAATATGTAAGTTTGTCGATTTCCAAGAGATCAACTTTCCACCAGTATCCTTGAATTAGCATGTAGGTCCCTATAAAATAAGACAGACCATTTTGAATCCCTATTCCATTTGCTAGCTTTATTATGTAAGGCAAGTTTCTTAGTTATTTCAAATCTCACTTTATTTATCTTTAAAATGCACAGGAATCATACCTACCACATGGAAAGCATAGCACAGTGTATGGCATATAGTAGATACTGCATAAATGTTAATCCTAACCACTCATATCTTGTTAATTTTGCTTTGATAAACTGAGAAGTATATTGGAACCTCAAAAACTGGGGATCTGCTTTGCTTGTCTAAATTTCCACGCTATCCTGAGCCTCAGATCCAATTATAAATCAGTAACCACTCCCACTTACTCAAATCTCTGATTTTGCCCAATGTTGTCCTCCATGGGACCCTTACTGCTGTTGAAACACACAACTGACATTTTTTCCACCATCCTAGTTCAACAATTCCACATCATGTGAATCTACATTCGTGCCCAGTGTCTACTCCAACACATAAGATGATTTTATTGAGAACTGTCTCTAAAATTCTGATGAGATGACTCACTGGGTCTACCTATGGGATGCCTCTGACACTCATATATCATAACTGCTCCATATCAAAACAAGAAAAAGATTAAAATAGGAAGAACACAGAGAATTTCTAGGGAAGAAAAACTACTCTGTATGATACTATAATGGTGGATGTAAGTCATACTTTTACCAAAATACATAGAATATATATATCAAGAGTGAACCCTAATGTATATTATGGATGCTGGGTGATAATGATGTATCAATATATGTTCATCCATTACAGCAAATATACCACTGTGGTGGGGTTTGTTGAAAATGAGGAGGTTGTATATATATCAGAGGAAGGGAATATATGCCAAATATCTGTACCTTAAACTCAATTTTTCTTTTTTTTCATATTTAATTCATTTATTTGTTCTATTTAGGCTTACGTGATAACAGAGTGCAATTTGATTCATTGTACACAGAGGATAACATTTCGTTTCTCTGGTTGTAAGTGATATAGAATCATAACATACATGCAGTCATACATAAAGCTAGGGCTATGATGACCATCATATTCCACCACCTTTACTGTCCCCATGCCCCCTCCCCCCTTACACCTCTGTGAACAGAGTTCCACCATTGTTCCCATGTCCTTCCCTACATTATGGATCAGCATCCACTTATCAACAAGTACATTCGGCATTTGGTTTTCTCAGATCGGCTTACTTCACTTAGCATGATATTCTCCAACTCCATCCATTTACCTGCAAATGTCATAATTTTATTCTCTTTTATTGCTCAGTAATATTCCATTGTATATATGTACCACAGTAGGACACCTGTGGAATTTCCTGAGGGCAGATTTGGGCTCTCTGCATCTCCTGCCTGTCCACAGGAACTCTGGAGGGGAACTGAAGCGGGCCCAGGCCACACTTGGGCGGGGCTGCCTCGTGCTGGGGTCTCTGTGGTGACTCTTACCCTGAGTTTGTGCTCCCCAGTGGCTAGCGGCTAGCAGCTCCCGGTCTCCCTTTGGCTGGACACCTGTGGAGTTACCTGAGGGTGGTTTTGGGCCCTCTGCAGCTCCTACTGTCCACAGGAACTCTGGAGCGGACTCAATTTTTCTATTAACCTAAAATTGATCTTTAAAATGTCTGATAAAAAAACAGTAGACTGACATTCTCTCAGGTTTCTTACCTCACTTTGACCCAAAAAGAGAGATTTGGAAAAGATTGGTTCCAGCTATTAAAGCTGGGGAAAAGGAACCACCAAATTACTGTTGGATTCCTATCATGTGTAAGTATTATGCTAAGAACTATATATGCATTGTTACAAATCCTTACAACACTGCAAGGTAGAATTGCTCCCTCTTGACATATGGGGAAATTGAGTCTCTTAAATAATGTTCCTAAGTTTACATAACAGCAAAGAACAGAGCAAAAATGTGAACTTGGTTGCCCACTCCAAAACCTGCGGTAGATTCCTTTGGGAAAATGGTGGATTCCTTTGTCACTACATACATTCATTTCCTCTCATTACATCATTACGCATAAATTAATGGACATTTCAAAATAGTTTTTCAATGTTGAAATTCCAAGATTAATTTACTTCAATTGATCAATGAAAATCAGCACCTGAATCTGAAGTTATGTATTACATTTTACATAATTACATTTTTAAAATTTTTTTATTTATTGTTTTTAGATATACATGATAGTAGAATATATTTTGACATAGTATGCATATATGGGGTGCAACTCATTACAATTTTGATCCCATTATTGTGACTGAACATTATGTCTGATTCATTCTACTGTCTTTTTTATTCACATCCCCCTACTCTTCCCTTCATTCCCCTTTGTCTAATCCAATGTGTTTCATTCTTCTCCCCATCCCCCTTATTCTGTGGTAGCATCTACATATCAGAGAGAATATTTAACCTTTGGTTTTTTAGGACTGCTTATTTCACTTAGCACGATATTCTCCTTTTCCATCCACTTACCGGCAAATGCCGTAATTTCATTCTTCTTTATAGCTGAGTAATATTCCATTGTGTGTATATATATATGTATATACACATATATATATGTATCTATATCACATATTCTTTATCCATTCATCTGTTAAAGGGTACCTAGGTTGGTGCCAAAGCTTGGATATTGTGAATTGAGCTGCTATAAACATTGATGTGGCTGCGTCACTGTAGTATGCTGATTTTAAGTCCTTTGGGTATAAACCCAGGAGTGGGATAACTGAGTCAAATGGTAGCCCTATTCCAAGTTTTCTAAGGAATCTCCATACTGCTTTCCAGAGTGGTTACACCATTTTGCAATCCCACCAGCAATGAATGAGTGAACCTTTCCCCCCACATCCTCGCCAACATTTATTGTTACTTGTATTTTTGATAATTGCCATTCTGACTAAAGTGAGATGGAAACTCAATGTAGTTTTAATTTGAATTTCTCTGATTTTTAGAGATGTTAAATATTTTTAATATATTTTTGACCATTTGTATTTCTTCTGTGAAGCACCTGTTCAGTTCCTTTGCCCATTTATTGATTGGGTTATTTGGTTTTTTGGTGTTTGTTTTTTGTATTCCTTGTATATCCTGGAGATTAATGCTCTATCTGAGGTGCAGGTGGTAAATATTTTCTCCCATTCTGTAGGCTCTCTGTTTATGTTCTTGATCATTTCCTTTGCTGAAGAAGCTTTTTAGTTTGATGTCATCCCATTTATTGATTTTTCATTTTACTTCTTGCGCTTTAGGTGTCTTATATGAGGAAGTCTGTTCCTGAGCTGATATGACGGAGAGTTGGGCATACTTTTTCTTCTAGTATGTGCAGGGTCTCTGGTCTAATTCCAAGGTCCTTGATCCACTTTGAGTTGATTCTATATTTAGAAGACCAAAATACTCCACCAAAAAACTTCTTGAATTTAAACAAATTCAGCAAAGTAGCAGGATATAAAATTAACACCCATAAATCAATTTTGTTTCAGATGAAAGATAAATCAGGAAAACTATTCCATTCAATAAGCCTCAAAAAATACTTGGGAATCAATCTAAAAGAGGTGAAAGATCTATTCAATGAAAACTACAGAATACTACAATGAAAACTACAATACTACAATACTACAATGAAAACTACAGAAAGAAATTGAACAAGACCTTAAAAATGGAAAGACCTCCCATGTTCTTGGGTAGGCAGAATTAATATTGTCAAAATGGCCATACTACCAAAAGTGCTATACAGATTTAATGCAAATCCCATTAAAATTCCAATGATGTTCTTCATAGAAATATAAAAATCAGTAATAAAGTTCATTTGGAAAAATAAGAGGCTCAGAATAGCCAAGCAATTCTCAGCAAGAAAAATGAAACAGGAGGCATCACAATACCAGACCTTAAATTATACTACAGAGCTATAGTAACAAAACAGCATGGTATTGGCACCAAAATAGACATGTTGACCAAGGAACAGAATAGAAGATACAGAGACATACCCACATAAATATAGTTATCTCATACTAGACCAAGGTGCCATAAGCATGCATTGGATAAAAGACAGCCTCTTCAACAAATGGTGCTGGAAAAACTGGAAATCCATATGTAGTAGATTGAAATTGAACCCCTATCTCTCACCCTGTACATATTACAATTTTTTCAAATGACAGTAATGGCTAGCATTTATTCAGAGCTTATTATGTTTTTTGTCAATGTTCTATTTATCTGTAATAATTCATTTAATATTATGATCTAGATAATATTTATATCCCTATTTTACAGTTGAAGAAACTAAACACACAGACATTAAGTAAATTGCCTGAGATGGCACTGGCAGAGCTGTGATCAGAAACCAGGCAATCTAGCTGTATAGCCCATGCTCTTATCACCATGTTCTACTGCCTCTCAGCAATCATAATAGTTGTGTTAAACTCTCCACTTAACTTTGCGTGTATAAATAATTTAAGGATCTAATCAATTCCTTTGATATCCAAAGCTACCAAAAACCATTTATTGAAAAATAAGGAGTAGCATGTTGGTTGCAGATCAGACTCCCTGATTACTCATCACATTGGCTCTTTTTCTCCACAAAAATTGAAGACATAAAAATTCACTGTAGAAGTCACACTTATCTAAAAAGAACACATTTGAGAATAAAGTGGAATCTTTCCCCAAGAATATAATTTCTCACTCCACAACAATCATTAACATTATTTCTCCTCCATTTGGGTGGCACTCTTTAAATGCTGACAGGAATGTAATATACCAAAAACAGAGTTTATCATCTAAAGCTTGCAATAAAGTTGTTTCCCTTCCATTTTTAATTTATATACTATATACTCAAAAATCCCATGCATTATAACTTTCTGTTGTGAACAACAATAATCAATAAAGCATTTAATTTCTAGAAATTGGGCTTGTTTTGTTTTTCTATTGTATGAGTCAGTGTCTGGCACATGTAAAGTAAAATGAGGAAAATGAGCTTATAAATCACAGTAATCTCCCTGATAATCACTACTCATTTAGTGAGGGGACAATGTGCTCACTACATGAGGCATTCTTATAAAAAACATCAAGCTACAATTAACGATCTATAGATCTCATTTGCTCTGAATTAGTAAGTACTCTGATTCTAATAAATTCTTAATACCTAAGGGCCTTATTCTGATTATTTTTATCTTGTGTTTCTTGCCTGTAGAGAAAGGAAAAGGAAATAATTTCTTCCCCAAATGCAAATGCCAACTGGATGCATTTTTCTCCCTATTTCTCATATATCTGCCCAGAAAACAAAACAATGTCAGAACACATTTCACTTTTTAAAAATGTTACAATACTTCTCCAAATGTCTTAACCAGAACATATACCCATCACAGTAATACTATGATAAATGATGTTTAAAATGTCTTTGGTTAATGAAAACAATCATAAAGGAACTTCTAAATTATAAGGGAAATTTTTAGTTAACTTGTTTTATTTTGAAATATTTATATTATTTTCTGAAATGAATAATATAATATTTCAAATAAAATAATTATCTGTATGGTACATAACTCCACATAAACAAGAATGTGATTAACCTAAAGATCCCATTGCATGGGCAGAACAGATCATGTAACACTTATTGTTTTATCATTTCTTTTCCCATAACTAAATATTATTTTACTATTCCAGGGAGGCATTAGGATTAATAAATACAAAATGGAAAAATCACTGAAGGACTCAAGTTTGGGACACAGATGAATATATCTAAACAGATTTCAGAAATCAGAACACTTAAGTTTAATCCAAACTCTGATTCACTGCTATAGGGTTTGCCTCAACCAAGGGTGCAGACATAAGGCACTCATATTAGAATAATGCAAGTAGAGTTTAAGAAGTAAGTTAGGAGTTTAATGTTTATAAAGATTTGGGCAGGATATATTATCTGTCACAAAAGTAACTCTCTTCTTATGGTAAGGCTGAGAGGATGTTATGGCCAGAATAGGGCATATGCCATCCTAAAAGGTTAGAACCAATGTCTTTGAACCTAAAGCAAAATAAGAACTTAGTTGGAACAAAGAGAGTCTCTCAAAAGAGGCCTCAGAGTAGAGGAGTCACTGTGGGAGATGACCAGAAGATTTAGTTCCTGATAGAGTCTTTTAAGTATGGAGATGATAATAGCCTCTAGTCAATGAAAGTCTCTAGCACATTATAACACAGAACTGTGCAAGCTGGGGAGAGCGAAAGTCATCATACAGGAAGGTAACTTAGTTTCAGTCTGGTAAGTCTGTCAAACCCAAGAAAAGAGCAGAGACACAAGTGACTACCTGAGCCACACTCATGGGCAGAAAACCCATGAACACCAACATACATACCATATCAGAACAGACAAGAAGATTACAATTCAAATAGCAAGAAGACTGTTAATGAAAATCCTTTTTTTCTAGGACCTGTGATATTAGAATACATACTTTGTACAATCCTCAAAAACAATGAAACATTAAAGGTATTTTTGTTACCATAACCCACCAACTGCATTAGAAATTTATCTGCCAAACAGATCAAAAGAACATATTTTTCTCTTGCCTTCTCAAGTAAAATATTAATGGAAATTATTTAACCTATTCTTGATGATGAAATATCCCCATCATAAATATCACTGTATGTGATGTGCTATAAAACACCCCTCCTTTGGCATCTATTTTTTCACCTCCTTTGGGATCTGTCTTCTCCCTCTAATATGGAAAATAAATGGTTATCTCTTGCTGCTGCCATAGTTTCCTATGATTGTCAGCCTTCCATTCAACTTCTAGTTTAGACTTTTCATTTACCATCTTCAGAGAAAAACACACAAAAAATTATTGTTAAAAATTGCATGTTTCAAGAAATAAATATCTGAATAAGCATAATATGTTTATTTTCGTGCATTTCATGTCTTTCTTATTTATCTGTTTCCTTGTTTAAATATTTTTAAATGTGTCACAGGGAGAACCATAATCTACAAAGATTTTGGAATAATGTACAGAAACCCATTCAGCAAAGTTAAAACAAAAATAAAATGAGAAAGACAAAAGCAGTAATATGACTAGGTAAAATATCAATTAGAATTGGTGGATAAATCCCAATGAGCAATAAAATACAAACTACCCAACCTGAAGCACAAGCAGAAAAAACGTCTGGAAAAAACAAAGAACAGGAACTCAGTGGCTTGCTAGACAATATTAAGTGGCCTAAACACAATACCATTAATTGCTGTCCCAGAAAGAAAGAACATGAAGAGATTAAAAGAAAAAATATTCAAAGAAATGATGGCTGAAATTTTTTCCAAAATTATGTAAACTATATACCCACATAATCAAAAGTATCACCAAATTATGAAGATAAACAAACAGAAAAGCACACAGAGATATATCACAATCATATTGCTGAAAAGAAAAATAATTAAATGTAGGCACAAGAAGATAGGTAAAATGTACATTACCTACAAAAGAACAAAACAAGAAGACTTCAAATTTCTTGTTAGAAACCATTTAAGCCTGAAGACAATGGAATTACATCTTTAAGGCACTAAAAGAAAAACATGTCAACCTAGAATTGAGAACCTAGTAAAAATAAATTTCAAAAATTAAGGTAAAATAGACTTCTGGTTTCAGCTCCAACATGTAAAGATCTTAGAAGTTTTAGGTCTAAGTTCTGGGGAGTGATATTGGCCAAATTACATTGTTAATAACTAAGGTCACATGGCAAACCAACACCTTGACATATGGAGAGGCAGCTACAATCTGCTTACCTGGAGGAAAAAAATGATAGAACACTTAATTATAGTTTTGACAAGTTGCTGGAAACTGATTATTGGGTTGGTATGAGGGTAAAAACTCCTGGAGACTAGACTCAGGGACAGCAACCCTGTCATTCCACAGCCTACTCTTCTTGAAGAAAAACAGGAGGAATTACATTAATATTTCCCATTCCTTGCATTTTCCAGCCCTTAAATTATTGTATTGTTCTCTCTACTACTATAAATCAGAATTTTGTGAAAGACTCACACTTATCCTTAGTTTTTCTCACATCATTTGAGTAGATTTACTACTCTCCATAGTTTTATTTAAAATTATTTATTTATTTAAATGAAGATGTGACTACAATTTATTTTTAATTTTTTAAAAAATTACATGTGAAAAAGGTCAAAAGGGAGCTATGATATTGTTCTTTGTCATGTCTAAAAGCTGTATTGTACCAGCAACAATAAGTGCTGGCGAGGATGTGGAGAAAAAGGTACACTTAAACATTGCTGGTGGGATTGCAAGTTGGTGCAACCAATCTGGAAAGCAGTATGGAGACTGCTTAAAAAACTCGGAATGGATCCACC
>CM053417.1:103542584-103561204 GCA_028644305.1 Xerus rutilus
TAAAAAAAAAAAAAAAAAAAAAAAAAAAAAAATAAAAGCTGTATTGTGCCGGGCGCTGTGGCTCATGCCTGTAATCTCAGCACTTTAGGAGGCTGAGACAGGAGAATCGCGAATTCAAAGCCAGCCTCAGCAATGGTGAGGTGCTAGGCAACTCAGTGAGACCCTGTCTCTACATAAAACACAAAAAAAAAATAGGGCTGGGGATATGGCTCAGTGGTCGAGTGCCCCTGAGTTAAATCCCTGATACAAAAAAAAAAAAAGCTATATTGTTTTACCTCAAGTTACACTTCACAGTTCTTGTGAAATAACCTGATCCTCACCTTTCTAGCTTCTACCACAGAAACTAAATAATCTCTTCCTTCCTAACTCTGTATTCATTTTTCTTGATTTGTTCTGGATTCCTTTTGTCAGGGCAAAATTTTGAGATGAAAGAAAAATCATCTTTGCTCACAAAACCTTCCTCTTCTCCTTTGAAACCCAAATATTTCCCTAATCTCTTTCTTCTCAGTTTAATTGGAACAGTGATATAAAATGCCCTTTCACTAAAGAAACTGTTTTCTCTACCTGACACTACATGTACCATTTCACTAAAACACATTTCTCTTCTGCTCAAAAATAACTGCAATAAATTATTGATATTTCCTCTGACTGGTTGTTTAGATGACTATATGTCCTTTATGTTGGGCCAGATGCATTTGATGACCGTCTACTGCTTGATTTGCAAATGATACTTGTTAATGAAGGTCATGATAAACAAAATCACAGTCATTCCTCATCCTAAAGATAACCACATGCTATGTGCTCTTGAGCCACTCTTGGGTTACTATTAGCTAAACAAATATTAATTTACACAATGCTTATAGTCATCCTCACAGCAGAACTGTGTACAGTGTCTTTATAGAACACAATATATATCTAGAGACTATGAAAAGAAATTCAAGTAACCCTTTATTCAATCTGCCAAGGGACTATGGAACCTTGTAATTATCTGGCTTTAGATAGAAGAGATACATTGCTATTGGGTACACATGAGGGCACAGGTTTATGCCTCAGATGACAGATGGCAGGGGAAAAGCTCCAGAGTGCAAGATTTCCACCAGACCTTTTTAATTTATTTTCCCCAAACGCATCACATTTTAATGCTGGCTCTCTGACCCAGCATGTTAGCATTTTTATGAACTTATGATTAACTAGTACCATGGTTGCAGGAGCTAAATTTTCTTCCATTTAAAACTAAATTTTACTCATAAAAGTTATAACCCCTAAACACTGGGTGAAAGAGACCAAATGAGGAATGAAAATATTTTAAAAGGACAAATGAGAATAGAAAATTTAGTCTTGTGCTATAATTACCAGATCATCTGGAATTCCATGAGCCAAATCTAGTCATTTCCAACCCTGGGCAATTCAATCTGAAAAGCAGGGTTTGAGAATTAGCCATAACGACTACTGCCAAGTAGCTTGGTTCCCCAAATTGGGTTGATGTTCCCAATCCTCCCTTCCAGACCATGGATAATTCACAGCCTTGAATGAAATGGCAATAGTGCATGCAAGAGTTACTTTTATATCTCATTTATTTAAAGACCATAAGGTAAAACACTATAGTTCAGGCATCTAAATTATGTGGGTAAAATCTGGACTTCCACATATATGGCAAGAATGTGAGCTAGGCTTTTGACTTGTTCTGAAAAAAAGAGTGGGGTGAAGAGAAGTTAAGTCATCAAACATATGGCAGGGTCATTTGGCCAGTAGTTTTAATCATTTGGAATACCATCTTTATTCACAATGCACATTCTAGTCGCTGAGAAAATAATTTGGAAAAAGATTTGTTAAATTTGATAAACATACAATGATCAAAAAATTTCCCTCTAACTACTAGTTAAAGAACAACTTAAAAGATCCAACTTGGTATTGTCAAAAGTGAACAAAACTCCCAAATAAAGTCATCTTCCTTCTCCTCTTACTACCTCACTTTTTTGTTGTTGTTGCTATCTTTCCAGTACATTTTATGGTGATAATGTCATATTCATTTCAGAGCCAAATTGAGTTCTACTTTTTACCTTCAATTCCACTATAACAAATAAACTTTCACTACAACAAACTTTCTTTTAAAAACTAAGTCCTTCCACGTTAGTAAATGTTTTAAATTATTTAACTTTCCTCTTGTTTTAGTCAATTCGTGTGTGTGTGTGTGTTTTCCTCTACAAACAAGATATCTGACAAGAACAACCTTAGAGGAGGAAAAGTTTATTTTGGAGCTCAAAATTTCAGAGATCTCAGTCTACAAACAGCTGGCTCCATTCCTCAGAACTGAGGTGAAGCAGAACATCATTGTGGAAGGATGTGATGGAGGAAAGCAGCCAGGAACATGGCACTAGGAAGCAGAGCGCAGCTTGCGTAAACAAAGACAAAATGTATACTCCAAGGCACACCCCCAGAGACCCATCTCCTCCAACCACATCCTACCTTCCTACAATTACCACCAAGTTAAACTCTGTCAGGGGATTAATTTACTAATTGGGTTAAGGCTTTCATAACACAATCATTTCATCTCTGAATGTTCTTGCATTGTTTCGCACATGAGCTTTTGGGGGACATCTACTATTTAAGACATAACACCTCTCAATAACAAAATAACACCATAGTAAATATAAATCAGAACTCTGTATTTTTGGAATACCTAAGAATGTTTTACAAACTTTGGTTTGCAGTTTTTCATTTAGCTAATCTCTCATGCTCAGCAGGGAAGATAGGTGTTTTCAATGTTCCATATAAGTGGATTATCCCACATTCTCTTACATTATCCTATTTTGGTATAACCTTTACCTTCTTAGATTCCAAGCACTTGTCTTCAGCAATAGAATTTTATCATTTTCATATAAATTCAAATATATATGTATGTGTATACACATACACACAAACACACAGGTGAATTTCAGGAGCAAGTGGGGGAAGGAGTAGAGATCTCACTGTATGTATGTCTTTACATCCATAATTGAACATCAGAAAGTACTGTTCAATTGCTGATTATCTCCCACCTAAAAGTGGAATTTGGCAGTAGGCATATTTATATCCAAATCCCAGATAAGACAAGGCAGGCTTAGGAACCAAGAATACATTTGATAAACAAAATTATTGAATATTTACTATTTATCAGGTATGGGGGATACGAAGATAAATGAAACATGGTACTTGTCCTCAAAGATCTCAACATCTAAAAGAGGAAGTATGGATAAGCAATTTAGATGTATAGGATAAATGATATATATATATTTGAATATGTCATCATCATCATCACCACTATCACTTATTGAGTTCTTAGTATATACCAGGCACTATTTTGACAACTTTGAATGTATGGCTTTAAACTGCATTCTCACAACAGCCCTAAGAGGTGAGTTAATATTTTATAGATGAGGGTATTGGGCATGGAAAGAGCAAGTAACCTGTTGAAAGTCACTTAACTGGTTAACTACCTAAGTGGTACAGCCTGGCTTCAAACCCCAGTAGTCTGGACCCAAACTCAAAACCAGGAGTTCAATCTCAAAACCACTAAGTAATAATTTCTCTGATGACTTTTATGAGAATACCGTTATTTATGTTAGTGACTTACTATATGAAATTGAAGGAAAGATTTCCAGAAAGGGTGACATTTGATCTAGTTAACACAAGAACAAAATGTGAGGACCGGGGCTGTAGCTCAGTGGCAGAGCACTTGCCTAGCATGTGTGAAGCACTGGGTTCAATCCCCAGCACCACATAAAAATAAATAAATAAAGGTATTTTTAAAAAAAGAACAAAATGTGAGTTGAGTCTGTGGTCAGCTTTTTAACTGTAACCAGCCTTTAAAATTAACTGTTTTATTTTAGAATGAGTTTAGTTAATGCAGATAACAGAGTGTTCTTATATACCTTTACTCAATTTACCTCATGCTAACATCTTACACCTCCATAATATATTTGTCAAAACTAAGAAAACACCATTGGTACATTGTTATTTACTAAACTCTTGACTATTTAGATTTCATCAGTCTTTCCATCAATGTCCTCTTTCTGTTCCAGGATCCAATCCAGGATGCCACATTGTATTTAGTTTTTACATACCCTCACTCTTTTCTGGTCTCTGACAGCCTTTCTGGTCTTTTCTTTTTTCTCATGATCTTGACATCCTTGAGGAGTACTGAGTTTGTATCCTATAGAAACCCTTAGATATTTCTGATGTTTCTTTTTTTAAATTTTTTTAAGTTGTTGATGGACCTTTATTTTATTCACTTATTTATATGCAGTACTGAGAATAGAACCCAGGGCCTCACACATGCAAGGCACGTGCTCTACACTGAACCACAAACCCAGCCCCCTGATGTTTCTTTCATGATTAAATGGGATTAAGGGTTTTGGGGGAAAGAGTATCACAGAGGTGAAGTGCATGTCTCCTCATATCACATTATGGTATATCTAATATTCCAAGACATCACCAGTGGTATTAACTTTCATCACCTAATTAATGTAGTTCTAGCTAGGTTGCTCCACTAAAAAGTTACTATTTTTCACTTTCTGTAGTCTATGCTTTGGAAATAAGTCACTAAGTATAGCCCAAATTTGGGTATGACAGGGGATTAAACTCCACATTCTGTTTGGGAGACAGTACCTGCATATGTCATAATCATTTTTCTAAAAGTCAGTGAAAGTAATAATGACCACATTGGGAAAGATTGCTACTAAATAGCTGGGCTTCAAACTTGTGACTAAACTTCCATGAATCTTAGTGATGTTCAAGGTACAAAATAATATTGATAATTTACCTTCATTTCAGAGTTACTATCTGAATCAAATATTGTGCTTCTTAATTCATAAATCTTGGGATAAAAGTTATGAACACTTTCCCTTAAAAATGCACATAATATGCATACCTTTTCAACCAGTATTAGAGATAATCACCCTCAAGTCTCCAATAAGAAACCATGCTCTAAACTGATAGTCCTGAAAGAATAAGTCTTATCATACTTATATTTGACAGCATTTCACTGAAATAAATTTCTAGAGAAACAAAGCAAAATGTGGATATATCCAAATAATACGAAGCCTATATCATCTCTATGAAGCCCTGACATTAGACAAAATCATAGACAGTTTTGGGTCCATAAGTGGTTTACATCCCAAACTGAACTAGCTCATCACTGAAAACCTATACCATAGGGGCAGGCACTTGGTTGGAGGTGGGAAAGTAGGGAGCTTATCCAAACTTAAAGACCACTGTTTTTTTAGTTCCAGCATTTGAGAAAGTATAGTCAATGCTGAGGTAACCATTGCTACATTTTTTTAAATGTACAAATTATTTATCACTTTTAAATCCAAGCATTTAAAAAGACCTGCCAGGAATTAGGTGGAGAAAGTGAGGACTAGGCAGAGCACAGAGGACTTTTAGGCCAGTGAAACTACTTTGGATGATGCTATAATGGTATATGCATATCATTATACATTTGTCCAAACCCATAGAATGCACATCAGGAGCAAACCCTAATGTAAACTGTGGACTTTGGGTGATAATGATGTGTCAGTGTAGGTTCACCAAATATAACAAATGTATCGCTCTACTGGGGGATATTGATAGTGGGGTGGCACTGCATGTGGGGGCATGAAGGGGATATCTCTATAACTTCCACTCAGTTTTGCTGTGTACCTAAAATGACTCCAAAAAATAAATGAATAAATTGTATTACAAAAAAAATCTGTAGGCAGAGATTATTTTATAAGATATAAAGAGATTTATTTTAAATTTTTACTTAGATGACTGCAGTGTTTAATAAAACTGTTCTTTTTCAAATTATTTAAAACAAATTAATGCTTATAATTCTTCAGGCTCTGCCCACAGATGACATGTGTATTAAGACTTTATCTGCTAAAGTGAATGAGTAAATTGCATTTAAATACCAACATTATAGGTCTATTTGTTCTGAAATCTTCCTCCCAAAGACGCCTCCGCCCTCTTGCCTCCTCTTCCAAGCCAAGAAAGTCACTCGTTCTTACTGTAGTGCAGAGCTATACTTTTGTTTTAGATGTTACTGTTAGTCATCGCATTAGTCATTTTCAACTTCCTTGAAGCAATATTGAAACCTTCGTTCTCAACTCCATTACTTGCTATGACTACAGCTGAAATCACCCCTTCTCTACTTCTGGGTCTGTCAAACTCTCAACCCAATGACTTACTTGGTATGTATGTGAAGTGGAGTATGCTCAAAGGAGTGAAAATAGCAGATAGAAACAAGCAACACAGTATAATATTGCATCTCTGCTGAGCATAATCCCTCATCAGGAAGAAAGTTTCTTTCCTCTGTACAATTTTCTCAGTGGTTAAGCTACATTTTTGCAAAATTAAATAAGAGTTATAAAAAAAGCTGAGAGAAGTTTATAAAGCAGAAAGGATTGGGTATTGTGACACACATTTTTTTTTGTTTTTTTTGGAAGAAAAAACTCATCCCTCTACCTCTTCTTCCTATGCTTCCAAAACAATATGATTGTTTCAGGGGATATAATTTTGCATTTCAATTTCTTCCCAACACAGTAGAAAAATTGCAAAACTGGAGCCTGAAACCAGAAAGTCATGCAGAGCTTTGTGTGTGTTTTGGAGGGAAGAGGGAAGCAATGAACAGAAAGGAAGCAGAAACCCATTGTGCTGCTCTGGTCTACAGCCAAACCACCCTGCTTGCTCCTACTTCTGGTGCCTCAGGGAGTTTATTTTTCAAGCTTTTTGTGGCAAAAAAGAAAAATGTATCTGGAAGTGAGGAAAATTTTTTCTTCTTCAAAACGATATTATTTAGTCCTATCCCAGCAATCGATGACAAACCAAAATCAAGGCATGAGATTGACTTTTTTGGAAAATCTTAATGAAAGGGACTTTCATATGTAATTGCTGTATCATCTAAAGACCAAACATCAGTTCTTTGATGTTAAAATCTGGAGCTAGTTTTTAATTTTTTCCCCAACAACCAAATAAGTGTCTCTTATCCCCAGTTTGCACATTTGGAAGTAGAAGAAATGATCATTTTTGTGGGAATCTCAGGAATATGTCACATGGAGTTGCATGCTTCATTAGCCCTGACAGGACAGTGGAATGCCATGTTGGAACACAGAAGGCTGGCAGTGAGCACATGAATTATGTAGGATCATTTCTCAATCTACTGATTCTCCTTAAAACTGGGACCTTCTCTTTAGGAAAATTCCTCAGTCTTAGAAAGATGAAAGGTTTGAAAAGTCAGCTAGCTCTTCTGTATATCTTATTATTTTAATTTTATGAAAAAGTGTAGGAAAAGAGTCATGTTAGTCATTAACTCTTCCCAAATAAGTGTTATCAGAACATAATAAAATTATAAAATTAATAATTTGCTTTTATTGTCTTTCCAATAGTGATCTCGCTTTAAAGATGATCTGGATGGGTACATACATGGATATATATGTACATACATAGATGTCTAGATAAATATTAGCCTATATGATAAATAATTTATACCATAATATATGACATATTATATATACATGTGCATCTATAGCTAACATAATATCTAATATAGCATTCATGTATATATATATATATATATATACACTATTATATTTGAGCATATAGAAATAGTTTGGTAACTTCTAGTTTCTCAAACTTATGAAAACAGATTATAGTGAGAGGAAAATATACTGTTGGGAATCTCATTTATATTTTTATAATCAGGATAATATGTTAGAAGTAATTAAAAGAAATTTGAGGTTTAAGTAAATAAGATAAGAACAAAGGATCCCTATTGACAAAAAATGGATATACATTGGATTATTTTAAAATAAGCTTGATTTACTCTAACAAATGCTCCATTACTAGGTGGGTGGATCCATTCTACAGTCAAACAAGTCTTCTAAATTCTGTCCAAAAGGATGTCAGATGTCAAAACTTTAGATGCTCAATGTGTACTTTTAACCTTTTGCATTAAAGCACCTGTATCTAAAGACCATTTAGACAAATAAGGATATGTGGCAATTTAGTTTCAATTAATAGCAATACTTTTCAGAGGTTAGGAAACACACCAAACCTCAAGACATTGACAGAAATTAAGTTGTTAACTTTTCATACACAAAATACCACCCATATATCATTTATCTAGTGCCTAAGACATGCCAGATGCTGTTCCAGGTGTAAAATTTCAACATTAGATCTAAATCCTGTCCTTGAATGTTTCCCTTGAGCATAATTATTTCTCTTACTGAGTTCCACTAAGCTTTGTAATGCCATGGACTCAGGAGACAAACCAAGTACAAAGTATTTGTATTTAAATTTTCTTTACTTATATCAATAAAACTTCGTAACCATCAAATGTTTGTTTATATTTATGAAGTATGTTTCAACTATTAGGATCACCTAAAACCTACTGCCTTCCTTTTAATAATTTCATAAGACAAATATCTCCAGTCCTTTCTATATTTGCTTTTCTAAAATAACTGAGAATTTTTGTTTTGCTCCTCCTCCCTTTTATATATAAACTATTGAAGTTATCAGGAGCTCAGCTGTTTATCTTGTGAAATTCTACATCACTGTTAGTAGATATCAATTCATCAACGATAGAAATATCAGCCTTCAATTCCAAAACCGAGGAGACAACAGCACTAGAGAAGTGAATAAGGAAAAATCTTCCAAGTTTCTTCAGGAAGTTCAGAATACAAGATCAGGTTGCCTAGTTTCCAGAAATTAGAGACAAGGGGCATGTGCCAGCTAACTTCTTCAAAAGTATTTTAAATGGAGAACTTGTTCCATCTCTGCCTCTCCAGAAGTATCTTGAAACCAAAAAAGAGACTTAAGAAAACATAAAAGCTAGATACATTTACCTATTGTCATAGAAGACTCCATTATGAATGGCTGCATTTTAAACATCTATCTCAAACACTAGATCTTAAAAGTCCAAACTCCAAACCTCTTTTTTTTTTGGTACTGGCGATTGGACCAGGGGTGCTTAACCACTGAGCAACATCACCAGCCCTTTTTTATATTTTATTTAGAGACAGGGTCTTGCTGAGTTGCTTAGGGCCTTACTAAATTGCTGAGGCTGGCTTTGAAATTGCAATCCTCCTGCTTCAGCCTCTGGAGCTGCTAGGATTACAAATGTAAGCCACCATGCCCAGCTCAAAACCTCTTTTAAAAGACCACAAAGAGTTATTGAAATGGTGACATTTTACTCTGAATTGTTTTCTACTGATCAACTGAGCATCTTCTTAAAGATGCTAGAATCTTAGTCACCAGCCTCAAATGTCAAGTTCACTCCTATAATAGCACTTACTATCTTATGGACTTTGCTTACTATGCCATTAGAAGTCTGTCTCTAATAATTCTTTCCTTTCAGTTCATTTTCCCATTTTTTCTCACACTTCCCATATCTACTCCTATTAAATCTGTATTCTCATAATTAAATAAGCAAAATCTATCTCTAACAACTTGGTTTTAAAAGTAGAGAGACATATTAAGCACTTAAAACTTTCTAATATAGGAAAGTTAGAGATTTGACATGGAAGTGTGGGGCAATGTTCCCCAATAAAATATAGATTTGATCCTTAGAGTGAATTGGTAAACAATGAAATAAATGAGCACTAGATAAATATGCTAACTATGTCCTCGAATCCTTTAGTTTGCTAATATTGAAAGACCTCAGGGGCCTTAAAGACATATGTGTTCAAGGTAACATTTACTTTGGCAAATTTCACTCTCCATTTTGGGGCATTGTAGAGTGGGGGTTGATCCTAAACCTTCTTGGCATGCCTGAAAGAGAAGGATTTAAGTCGAGTTCATTATCTCTTTAGTGCAGAAGTCTGGGAAGAGGCTAGACCAGGGAGACTCAATCCAGCTAGCATTCCTTTTTGTTTTTCAAGCTGCCCTGACAATAATGCGGCAGGGTGAAAAGATCAGGAACACTTTATACACATTGTGCTAATTACTGCAAGTACTTAAAGTTGTAATTAGCTTATTATACTGCAGAGATCCTAACATGGCATGTCTTTCAAAAGAATTTCTCTCCAGATCATTAGTGGGAAAGCTAACAACATCTGCTTCAAATAAAATCAACCAATTAGCACAGGCAACTCCACATAGTTTGCAATCAGAGAATTATATTGTGCCAAGTGCTAATTTCAATGTGAATGCTATCTCCTTCTCATATCCCACGCTTCTCTGCCAGCACAGCTGGTGTTTAACACCACTGACTTCAGCGAAGTCTCCAAAAACTTATGTTAATTTGAAATAACCTAATCAGAAGTGTGCAATACAGACTGAGGTTGATCTCAGCTTAATTAAAACTGACCTTGTCATTTCACTGCCTGTAAAACACCATTATCTCACCATTTATCACTCAAATACCACAAATATTCCATTTATGTGAAAACCCAGGAAGACGAGTTCCAATCCACTGGAGTTGTTTTCCCAAGTTCCATAAGCACTGGAGTTTAATGGAAGGACAGGTCTGCCCGTAAGTATTGGGGCAACAATAAAGGTAATTCAGCAGACTCAAAATAACTTGCCAGCCATACCTTGAAGGCTGTTTCTGCCCACTCTCATTGGCTCGAATGGCACATTCACTCCAGAGACTGACAGGCATTAGTAGATGTGAAGGCTTTCATTTTAAAAATTAATATCTCACCCAGTACCTTTCAGCAAGCTGAATCGTTCAATCAATAAGCATGACATGGCAGGTGTGATATGTACAAGACACTAAATTCTTCTGCCAAAGGTACTAGAAAACATCTGCTCACATGCATGTGTGTGCATGTCAATGGATGAACTGCTGGGAAAAATGATTGCAAGTGGAATATGTAATAGGCTTGCATTCACCAAGACCAAACTAAAAACAAAGGTCACATTTTATGATGTATACATGACTTCAAATACACTTTGTTTGACCCACCTTAAGTCCATGATCCTGTATTATTTCATATGTGCATGGTCTGTCAATTGAAGTAGCCACTGTTCTGGTTTTCTGCACATGAAACATATTTTAAAAGATATTTCCAGGTTCTCCTTGTGGGCTTTGATTATTTTCATACCATCTCAGTCCAGCCACAACTGGAGTGATTTATTGATGCTTTATTTCCTGTCAAGCAAGCCTCCTGTTCGCTCTTATTCTGCCTACATAGGAAAACCCAATCCCAGATTACCACAGCTCACATAAACTACACCCCTGTAACACTTAATTGCTAGATTAATACTTTTGATATATATATTACCTATCTTGAATTGTTTAATGTGTTCCAGTTTTATCTTGGCCATGTTATGAGGCCAATAGTCTCCTTTAATTTATAAGGAGACCGTCTGGCCTTGTGGAACAAATAGGGGACATGGAGTCAAAATACATGAATTCTAAACTTTGCTGACCCTATGGCCTAGGACAAGTGTGACCTTGAACCATACAACACATTGTCCAAGCCTGGATCTCCCAATCTGTACATGAGACTCAAAATATCTCAGATAGTTGGTTTAATATTTGAAGAGAATTATATAGACGTGATTGAGTGTAAAAGTTTAACAGATATTTATTGAATGAGGTGCAGGTAAAGCAACGAAACATTTGATTAATATAGAATATAAAATGTAAGACTACTAGGAATGAAATTTTGTAAGGAATTAGGAAGTGGCCATTTTTAAATGTTCATATAACTAGTCTACATGCAAACAAGAGGAGTTACTTACATTTAAAATACTATTTTTAAAAGTAGAAAAATGGTATTCAGGTGCAGAGAGTAAACAAAGTCAATTTTCATTTGAGCCAATACAAGTAAAGATGTTTCCATTCTAGTCAGAAGATAGGGTTGTGTAATGGGAAGTTAGTATAATTGGTGGAAATGAATGCTTTTAATGGTAATGATTAACTTCCCTGAAGGAAAACCAGAATGAACCCCTTCTGATTACTTCCAAAGAAAAGTTGAAATTGCTTATACTGTGAGAGTTGTTTGGATAATGTTACACCACTCATAAGATCCCTCTTAGGGTATTATAATTTGAGGGAAAAGTACTTCAACTCCAGACTTATAAATGTTGTATGGTTCATTTATCAAAGATTCCCTGTTTCTTACCTATGTAATTTTGAAGTTTCAGTCTACTTCTCAGGAAATTGTTAATAACAATATCATTTTGATTGGTGGATTGTCTGTGACAAGTGTTTAGTGTTTTGCCTGGCTCATATAAATGCCTCTAGTAAATGGCCGTTCTTGATATTCTTGCTATTTCTGCTCCTGCTACTACAAAAGAGTGACTTTCTAGGGAGCCTAGGATGACCTTGAATATTGCTCCCTTTTTAGATACCTGATCTCATCTCCTATATGGGTCTTACTTCTAGACTGTTATTCACCCTCTCTTCACTTTCCAGAACCTCATCCAGAATTTTATTGCAGTGTTTGCCATAGTGTATAGTAATCATTTATTTACATATTTTTTTCTTGCCAATTTTTTTAGCTACTCAAAAGAAGAAATTTTTGTCTCATGAATCTTTTTTCCCTGATGTCAATAAAATGTTTTGCATAGTAGGAATTCAATAAATATTTGTTGGCTACAAAAGTGGATGAAAAAATTTATTGGTATGCTATATAAATTTATAAACATTATAAGAATTATTCTGAAACATGAGAGTCTTCTGAAGTTCAGAATATCAATCTCAGAAATTTATGAACTTTAAATATAAAATAAATGATTGATTTTAACCTGTAGAGTTTTCTGAAGCTTTTTCCTGAGTTATCATGTTTCCCCTAGAATCCTTTATGAATTCAATGAAGAACTCAGTTTAGGAGTCTGTTAAAGTTTTCCATGTTTCCTACCATCATAGCAATTAAATAAGGGACTTCACTACTTGAAAATTCTTTCCCTTAAAAAGTCCAATTTGATGTCCTATTATATAGGTCAGGACAGCAAGTGGACAAAATAGACAAAAAGTACAAAATGTAGATAGGTTAGTTCCATCTTTTTTTACTAGCAATCTAGTATTATTTTTACTATCACTATTATGATGGTTACTATTATTATTTTATAGATTACCTCGGAAATCCATACAATAGACTCTAAATAAGAAATTAAGAATTTTCAACTAACCCTTTTAGACATGGCACAAAGCTCTCCACAGAAAATATTCATCATTTCTCAGAGATTCAAACAGGATGTACAGCTATATTAAGAATAAAATATATATATTTTTGGTGCTAGGTATTAAACAGAGGGTGTCATGCTTGTTAAGCATATGCTTTATCATTAAGCTACATTCCCAGCCCCTGAACCAAATGATTTTTAAAGCATCCATTTATTCACAATAGATATAAACTAAATCCTCATAATTCAAAAATATTTTAATTTGTTTTAATAATAGTCTGAGGTTTGAATCAACAAATAAATTGTATTCTATATTTTACAACTAAATATATTTTATCAATAAAGTTAACATGGTTAAAATGTGCATGATTTAACTGTGATGAGCCTTCTTGTTTTTCCAACACTATCTCAATTTTGTATTTTCTATCATTGCATACATAGATATATATTTGTCAAACCATATATCCAAATTAGAATGCAAAAGTTTTGGTCTCCATGATAAATTGTGAATCTTCAATTAATTAGAATGTGTAATGAACCCAAAGCTCCATTCCAAGTCATTAAGATATTACTTCTAAACTTAACTTTCTGATTTATGCTTTAAAATAGATATATATGAAATTAATTTTTAAAAATAAATATATATGCATCACCTGTGTGTCATTTCATCTGCAGATTTATCAAACAAAATGAGGTAATTCCCAAGCATGGATGTGGGGCAACACTACTTCAGCATAAATCGATGGTGGCAGAAATTCCCCTATTGTCCTTTTCCTGGTTTTATTAGCTCTTTTTTTCTTCCATTTCTCTTACTGTATTGCAAACCTTCCTACAGCCCATGTTATAACAACTTCTATTCCAAAAAGCTCAGACAATGGATGATGTTTACTTGCTGTTTGCAAACAACAGAATCCACAGTGTTGCCAGCAGATGCCCTTGATTCACTGTGAATGAAGAAGGGAATTATAGGAAATCAGTGTGCATTGTGTGTCCAGCTGAGATGGATGCTAGCAGAGCAGGCTCCAGACAAAATTTCAGAGCACAGAAGTATACCTTCTAGGCCTTTCTTATTATAGAGCAATCCTTTGAGGCTGGCCATCTCCTTTGCACCTCTGTTCATGATAGGTTCATCTCTCAAATCTTTAAAATCATCTTTAATTTTCTCAAGACTTGCTATGCTGGTTCATCTGATAAAATTAATACTGATGAATAAGGTCATTCTTTTCAGATAATGTTATGTTTCAATAGAGAACATCTGGAGATTCAATATCCTAAACTAAAGCAACAGGTTTCTAAAAATAAATAAATGCCTGTACCATTCAGATCAGTGAAGAACTATTTATCAAGAATCATGAAAGGTCTAAGATTGTTGCCCTACTTACAAACTGACAAATAAGCCTGCCACATTTTTATAGATGGTGGTGGAGGACAGGAGACTCCTGAATCAGAGACAAAAGACTTTATTACAGCGATAGCCAATAGCATGAGAATCATGTATGTGCCAATTCTCCTTCCCCAATATGTCTCATAGGGTGACAAAGAGGGACCCCAATGCATACTACATCTGCAGTGGGTATGCATAATAGCTGAGGAAGCCCAAGGGTAGGGGACCTGAATCTTTTATGATGAGCAATCATCATGCCTGCACTTAGTTTCATTGGGGAGATTATTTTTACTACGCTAGATAGTAAGCAAGTGTGTCTTCTTTTTCAGAGTTCATTTGCCAAGTGCATACCCTAGAAAAGAGAATCCAGAACAAAGGTCAATCAGTGCCCTCTGCTCATAAGATATGCAAAAAGATGAAAGACTCAGAGCATTTTCTCCCAACATTATTCAGGAAGAGATTTCCACCAGCTACCCCAAATGATCTCTCATAGACTGTGATAAAGTAATCACCTAAAAACTAATAAACATGCATAGACCTGGGCCCCGCCACAGAAACTTTGATTTAGTAGGTCTGGAGTGCAGCCTGACAAGGTGCATTTTTAAAATTTCCCAAGTAAGGACTGTGGTTGTGGCTCAGTGGTAGAGTATTAGCCTAGCACCTGTGAGGTTCAATCCTCAGCATCACATAAAAATAAATAAATAAAATAAAGTTATTGTGTCCATCTATAACTAAAAATAAAAAAAAAACAAGTAAAGTTGATGCTGTTTCTTCCTGCATCCCCCTTTCCTTGATGTCATAGATGGCAGCTTACTTCACTGATGTGTAGGAATAATTGGAATTAGAATTAGAGGAAAAGATGGTAACAAAGCTCACATGCAGAAACAAAGAAAGAAAGATGGAAGAAAATACAGAGGTGAGGAGTTGGTCTACCTTATTCAGGTTAAGCAATATTGGGATTTGGATGTCAGGCCTGGGAAGATGACAATGAATTTCTACCATTTAAATTTTGGCTGGAAGGTAATGAGGATATTTTGCTCTCATAAGCCCAGGACTCAGAGTTAGGAAGATGTGATCCTACATACTAGTCAAATATGAAGGGTGAAGCTCATGATTTAAAAAAAGTCCGTTTGTCTCCTCCTATTGAGCTCCATTTCCCCCTGTCCTTGGGATAGCAGTTTTCCTAAGTGGGTAGTGTTGAATTTCTCCTTTTAAGTAATCTAATTCTATTGACATGGTTATGTTCAAGACATGAGCATTTAGATTTGCATTTGTCATAATGATACTACTGAGATTTTAGATGAGACTTTTTCTCTTATGCTATTTTGATATTATTCTGAGACAGACCAAATTATAATTTTATCTTATAAATATAATTTTTTATTAACTTCAGAGAGAGTTGCACATGAGTCTCTAGAGATATCAATGAGCACTTTGTTATTCAGTATTCATTTTAAGTATGACATGGTACACATAGATTATGTGCTTTATGATATCTGAGATCAGAATTAAAGTTGCCAAGTGAAAACAAGTATCCAGAGCCTACAATTGAATGAATAATCATCTCTATCTTCTTGCTCTTCATTTTTTCTACTGTTTGATGACATTATTCATGCACTCTTTGAGACATTCTGGTCTCTTAACTTCCATGACATCAAAATAACATAAGTATGTTATTATGTTTATAAAATTGGCCCATGTTTATTATTTTTCTAACAAATAAGCAATACAGAAAAATATTAGGAGTCAAACAATTACCTCAAACCACATCACTCAGAGTTACACATTGTTAATATTAGATGAACAATATGACAAACTTATCTCTATGCTTATAGAGATGCAATGAAAAAAAGAGTAGGTATACACATAGGTTAGAGGAAAATAAATAGATAGGGAAACATAAAATAGGAAAAGATACATTGATAGAGACCACTTCATTAAAGGGGATTATATTCTAAATGTTGTTTTTAATAAAATATATAGAAATTCATATGAATTTTTAAAAAAGGAAAGAAACTGAACTGATCTCCAGTTTAAATTGGCAGGTTGAAGAAGCATTTACCTCCAATACAACTTGAAACCTTGAAATGGCAGCAAAGTGATTAAAAAATGTATACCTACTAGGGAAAAAGAGGGGAGAGGGACAATAGCATGAAAATTTTATGAATAGAAATGATCAGAGCTTCAAGCCAAGACAACAGTGAAAAAAGCTGAAATGCACAGATCCTCAGATGTCTCAGGTAGCAACAGGGAAGGCAGAACTTAAACATGGACTAAAAGTCTATTTAAGAAATAGATATAAGCCGGGCATGGTGGCTCACACTTGTAATCCCAGCACTTAGGGAGGCTGAGACAGGAGAATCGCGAGTTCAAAGTCAGCCTCAGCAATAGTGTGGCACTAAGCAACTCAGTGAGACCCTGTCTCTACATAAAACACAAAAAAATAGGGATGGGGATGTGGCTCAGTGGCTGAGTGCCCCTGAGTTCAATCCCTGGTACCAAAAAAAAAAAAAAAAGAAAGAAAGAAATAGTTATAAATTGGAACCATCATCCACTGTAAATAAAAAAAAAAGAAAGAAAGAAATAGTTATAAATTGGAACCATCATCCACTGTAAATAAAAAATGGTGAGTTCCACTCCAGAGTTCCTGTGGACCGGCAGGAGCTGCAGAGGGCCCAAATCTGCCCCCAGGACACTCCACGGGTGTCCAGCCAAAGGGATACCAGAGACTGCTAGCTGCTAGCCCCAGGGGATCACACACACAGGGTAAGAGTCTCTGCAGAGACCCCAGCGCAAGATGGCCCCACCCAAGTGGGGCCTGGCCCTGGCCCAGTTCTGCTCCAGAGTTCCTGTGGACCAGCAGGAGCCATAAAGGGCCCAAATCTGCCCTCAGGAAACTGCATGGGCATCCAGCCAAGGGTTGACCAGAGACTGATAGCTACCAGCCACAGGGGAGCACACACCCAGGGTAAGAGTTGGCTGCAGAGACCCCAGCATGAAGAGGCCCCACACAAGTGCGACCTGGGCCTGCCCCAGTTCCGCTCCAGAGTTCCTGGGGACAAGCGAGAGAGAAGGCCAAAAACCACCGCCAGGAAATGCCAGGAGTGCCCAGCTGAAGGCAGACCAGAGCCTGCTAGGCTCCAACCCCAGAGAAGCCCACACCCACAATAAAGATCACACACAGACTCTCCTGCTTGTGACCCTGCCTAAGTGAGAACTGGGCTCACCCCCAGTTATGCTCCAGAGTCCCTGCTCACCAGCAGGAGCTTAAGAGAGGGGCAAAACAGCTCTCAGGGACCACCATAGGAGCCCAGATAAGGCCATTCCCGCTGCCCTCTAGAGGTATATCCACTACCTCCGCCACCAACTTTAGTGGCTGCAGTGCCCATCTGGGGACACTGGGGGAACAGAAGTAGCTCCAAGGTAAGACACAATTAATCTAGAGTGTCAATACAAGATTATAGGATAGAAGCTGCAATACCTCAGATCAGTACTGCAAGAAAGGAAGATACACAATCAACATGAAAAAATAAGAGAAGAAAGTGCCCCAAATAAACCTCGATACCACTGTAACAGAATCCATTCACAACACAGTTGATGAAATGTCAGAGAAAGAATTCAGAATGTACATAATTAAAATGATCAGCGAACTAAAGAATGACATAAGTGAGCAATTACAGGCAAAAATTGATCAATCCAACTAAAAAATAGGAGAGCAAATAAAAGCAACCATTGATCATTTTAACTAAGAAATAAGAGAGCAATTACAAGTAGCAAAAGATTACTTTAAGAAAGAGCTAGAGGTCGTGGGAAAAAAAACAATCAGAAATTCTTGAAATGAAGGAAACAATTAACCAAATAAAAAACTCAATAGACAGCATCACTAGCAGAATAGATCACCTGGAAGACAGAACCTTGAATAATGAACACAAGATATACAATCTTGAAAATAAACTTGACCATACAGGAAAGATGGTAAAAAATCATGAACAGAACATACAAGAAATATGGGACAGCATCAAGAGACCACATCTAAGATTTATTGTAATAGAAGAAGGTGCAGAATTTCAAACCAAAGGAATGCACAATCTCTTCAATGAAATAATATCAGAAAATTCCCAAATATGAAAAATGAAATGGAAAA
>CM053417.1:103561304-103573209 GCA_028644305.1 Xerus rutilus
TCAATAAGAACCCTGAATGTAAATGGCCTAAATGCACCAATTAAAAGACATAGACTGACCAACTGGGTTAAAAACCAAGATCTAACAATATGCTGTCTTCAAGAGACTCATCTCACAGGAAAAGACATCTACAGACTGAAAGTGAAAGGGTGGGGAAAACATATCACTCACATGGACCCCACAAACAAGCAGGAATTTCCATCCTCATATCAAATACAGTGGACTTCAAACCAAAAATGGTGAAAAGAGATAAAGAAGGTCATTTCATACTTCTTAAGGGAATCATACATCAACAAGACATAACAATCCTAAGTATCTATGCCCCAAATAATGAGGCTTCTACGTATATCAAACAAATCGTTCTCAAATACAAGAACCAAATAGACCACAACACAATAATACTTGGAGACTTTAACACAGCTTTCTCACCATTGGATAGATCTCCCAAACAAAAACTTAATAAAGAAACCACAGATCTCAATGAAACTATCAATAATTTAGACTTAACAGACATATATAGAGTGTTCCATCCATCAACGAGTGAATACAATTTCTTCTCAGCTGCACATGAATCCTTTTCCAAAATAGATTATGTATTATGTCATAAAGCCAGTCTTAGCAAACACAAAAATATAGAGATTCTACCCTGCATCCTATCTGACCACAATGGAATAAAATTAGAAATCAATGACAGATTAAAAAATAGAAACTACTCCAGCAACTGGAAACTAAATAATATGCTATTGAATGATGCATGGATAACAGAAGACATCAGGAAAGAGAGAAAAAAATTCTTAGAGTCAAATGAAACTCTGATACAACATATCAAAATCTCTGGGATACCATGAAGGCAGATCTAAGAGGAAAGTTCATTGCTCTAACCTCATTCATTAGAAGAAGTAAAAATCAACAAATAAATGAATTGACTCTTTGTCTCAAAGCATTAGAAAAGGAAGAAAAAATCAACACCAAAAGAAGTAGAAGATAGGAAATAATCAAAATCAGGGCTGAAATCAATGAAATTGAAACAAAAGAAACAATTCAAAAAATTGACAAACAAAAAACTGGTTCTTTGAAAAAATACACAAAATTGACAAACCCTTAGACACCCTAATGAAAAGGAGAGAGAAAACACAAATTACTAAAATTTGTGATGAAAAAGAAAATAACACAAGAGACACTACTGAAATACAAAAGATAATTAGAAACTATTTTGAAAATTTATACTCCAATAAAAGAGAAAACCCTGAAGACACCAACAAATTTCTAGAGGCTTATGACATATTGAGACTGAACCAAGAAGACATACACAACTTAAACAGATCAATTTCAAGCAAGGAAATGGAAGATGCCATCAAGAACCTGCCAACAAAGAAAAGCCCAGGTCCAGACAGATTCTCAGCTGAGTTCTACAAGACCTTCCAAGAAGAATTAATACCAGTAATACTCAAACTATTTCATGAAATAGAAAAAGAGGAAATCCTTCAAAACTCATTCTATGAGGCAAGTATCACCCTGATTCCAAAACTTGGCAGAGACACATCAAAGAAAGAAAACTTCAGACCAATATCCCTGATGAACATAGATGCAAAAATTCTCAATAAAACTCTGGCAAATTGCATACAAAAACATACCAAAAAAATAGTGCACCATGATCAAGTGGGGTTCATTCCAGGGATGCAAGGATGGTTCATCATAGAGAAATCAATAAACCTAATATATCACATCAATAGACTTAAAGATAAGAGTCATGATTTTATTAGTTGATGCAGAGAAAGCATTTGACAAAATACAGCACCCTTTTATGTTCAAAACACTAGAAAAACTTGGGATAGTAAGCACATACCTCAACTTTGTAAAAGCTATCTATGCTAAACCCAAGGCCAACAGCATCCTAAATGGAGAAAAATTGAAATCATTCCCTCTGAAAACAGGAACTAGACAGGGATGCCTTCTCTCACCACTGCTTTTCAACATAGTCTTGAAACACTAGCCAGAGCAATTAGACATACAAAAGATATTAAAGGGTTACAAATCAGAAAAGAAGAACTCAAACTATCATTATTTGCAGATTACATGATTCTATACTTCGAGGATCCAAAAAATTCTACCAGAAAACTTCTAGAATTTATAAATGATTTCAGAAAACTAGTGGGATATAAAATCAACACCCATAAATCAATTGCATTTCTATACATCAGTGATAAACTCTCTGAAAGAGAAATTAGGAAAACTATCCCATTCACAATAGCCTCAAAAAAATAAAATACTTGGGAATCAATTTAACAAAAGAGGTGAAAGACCTCTACAATGCAAACTACAAGACACTGAAGATATTGAAGAAGACCTTAGAAGATGGAATAATGTCTCATGCTCCTGGATAGGCAGAATCAATATTGTCAAAATGGCCATACTACCCAAAGCGCTATATAGATTCAATGCAGTTACAATTAAAATCCCATTGTCATTCCTTATAGAAATAGAAAAGGCAATCATGAAATTCATTTGGAAGAATAAGAGACCCAGAATAGCCAAAGCAATCCTTAGCAAGAAGAGTGAAGCAGAAGGCATCACAATACCAGACCTCAGATTATACTACAAAGCTATAGTAACAAAAATGGCATGGTACTGACACCAAAATAGACATGTAGACCAATAGTATAGAATAGAAGACACAGAGACAAACCCACTTACATATGTTACCTCATACTAGACAAAGGAGCCAAACACGTACACTGGAGAAAAGACAGCCTCTTCATCAAATGGTGCTGGGAAAACTGTAAATCCATATGCACCAAAATGAAACTAAACACCTCTCTCTCACCATGCACAAAATTCAACTCAAAGTGTATCAAGGACCTGGGAATCAGACCAGAGACCCAACACCTAATAGAAGGAAAAATAGGCCCAAATCTTCACCATGTTGGATTAGGATCATACTTCCTTAACAAGACTCCTATAGCACAAGAAGTAAAATCAAGAATCAATAAATGGGATGGATTCAAACTAAAAAGCTTCTTCTCAGCAAAATAAAAAATCAATGAAGTTAACAGAGAGCCAACATTCTGGGAAAAAAATCTTTGCTACACACACATCTGATAGAGCACTAATCTCCAGAATATATAAAGAACTCAAAAAACTTAACATCAAAAACAAACAAACAACCCAATCAATAAATGGGCCAAGAAGCTGAGCAGAAACTTCACAGAAGAAGATATACAATTGATCAGTTGACATTGAAAAAATGTTCAACATCTCTTGCAAGCAGAGAAATGCAAATCAAAACTACCCTAAGATTTCATCTCACACCAGTCAGAATGGCAATTATCAAGAATATAAACAACAATAAGTGTTGGTGAGGTTGTGGGGAAAAAGGCACCCTCATACATTGCTGGTGGAACTGCAAATTGGTACAACCAATCTGGAAAGCAGTATGGAGATTCCTTAGAAAGCTTGGAATGGAACCACCATTTGACTCAGCTATTCCACTCCTGGGGCTATACCCAGAAGACTTAAAAACAGCATACTACAGTAACCCAGCCACTTCAGTGTTTATAGCATCTCAAATCACAATAGCTACACTGTGGAACCAACCTAGATGCCCTTTGATAGATGAATGGATAAAGAAATTGCAGTATATATACACAATGGAATATTACTCAGCGATAAGAAAGAATAAAATTATGGCATTTGCAGGTAAATGGATGGAGTTGGAGAATATCATGCTAAGTGAAGTAAGCCAATCTCAGAAAACCAAATGTCAAATGTACTCATTGATAAGTGGATGCTGATCCATAATGTGGGGAAAGACACGGGAAAAATGGAGTAACTCTGTTCACAGGGGTGTAAGGGGGGAGGGGGCATGGGGACAGTAAAGATGGTGGAATATGATGGCCATGATAGCCCTAGCTTTATGTATGACTGCATGTATGTTATGATTCTATATCACTTACAACCAGAGCAATGAAATATTATCTTCCATCTGTGTATAATGAATCAAATTGCACTCTGATATCATGTAAACCTAAATAGAACAAATAAATAAATATGGAGAAAAAATGGTGCAACTACTTAGAAAAATTACCTGGTAGTTCCTCCAGTGGCTAAACCCAAAGTTACCATATGACCCAGCAATGCCACTTTCCAGAGAATTTTAAATATATTTCTACACAGAAACTTGTACATAAATATTAATAACAGCATTATTCATATGGCAAAACACAGAAATTACCCACATGTCCATCAATTGATGAATGGATGAACAGCATGTGGTCTAGCCACACAATGGAATATCATCCAACCATAAGCCAGGAATGAAGTATTGATACACACTACCACATGAATAAATCTTGAAAATATTATTTCAATTGAATGAAACTGATCAGAAAAATTGACATATGATATAATTCCATTTCTATGAAGTGGTAAGAATAGGCAAATTTATCCAGACAGAAAGACTCAGATGAACAGTTGTCTAGTGCTAGGAGCTATAAAGGAAGAGAAAAGGGAGTGACTGATAGTGAGTGCAGAGTTTTGTTTTGGCAGACAAAAATGTTCTGAGATTGATTGTGGTGGTATTTACACATTTCTGTGAGTGTGCTAAAATCATGGAGTTTTAAATTTTAAGGGGGTAAATTGTTTCTTAATAAAGCTATTTTTTAAAAAAGTAATTAATTATAGTCCCAGATAGCATCTTCCAGTCAGTACAATCAATCCTCTGGTCCTCTCCCACCTTTTCAAAGATGAGTGACTGTTCTCTGGTCAGGATAAACTTCCAGGACAAGTGAGCAAGCCAACCCAAAGCAGGTGCAGTAATGAAAGCAAGGGGTTGGGAATGGATTATGGGAAAGCTCATGTGCTGAAAGTTAAGATCCTCAGGCTTCTTTCCCACTCAGATCTCCATGACCCTGGCTGGTAGGTAAGGTCTGCACAGGGGAGTCTAATCAAACCAAGATAAAAAGCCATCAAGTACCAACTAAATCTGTAACCACCCTGCAAAAAGTCCATAAGCAGATACTAGGGCGTGGAGCTTATATATATACAGTACAGGTTTGAATTCCCTCAATTGTAATCCTAACTCTGCTTTTTGTTGTACATGAGGCTTTTGGCAAGTTATTAACATCTAGTACCTCATCTACTTAATGAAAGTAGAGAACTTTCTGAGGTTATTGTAAAAATTGAATGTGATGTGCTTAGAATAAGGCCTGGCCTAGGGTAAGCTTCTTATAGTTGTTTACTATTGTTATTTATGTTCCATTCTTGAACATAATTAGACAAGGAAAACTAGGCAGTTAAGGAAAATCTTTAATAGAAGACAGAAATAAAAACAAATGAACAGGAAAAAAGCCACTGGGAGAAACAAAGTATAAAGGGCAAAAAACAAAAACATCTCAAAATAGTCATGAATATCCTCAGAGATATAAGAGAATATATTATGACCTTGAACAAGAATGAAACACTATTAAAAAACAGTAGTAATGGAACAATAAGGAATGAAATCATTCCTGGCTAGAGCTAAAAAAAAGGACAAAAATGGAAACAATGTGTTCATGGTTCTAGTAAGGCAGAGAAGAAATGCCAAAATTTGAATATTGTGAGTGGAAAAGAAAAAAGATAGAGTAAAGGAGTAAAATCCAATAAGAATTCTACATAATGTAGAAAAAGCCTAGCATGTGGTTTCCCATATAGTCAATGCTCAATAAATATATCATGAATTAATAAGCAAATCAGTAAATGTCTAGAACTTCTGGAGAAGTGACAAGTCACGTACCATTTAGAAGTGAGGCTAGTATAGTAAATATTTTTTGGAAAGCAATTCAGCAATACATCTCAGGAAAGTTAAAAAAAAAAGTATATTTGTAAAAATTTACTTTTGGTATATAATCTGAAATGTAAACAAGTGTTTATGTACAAAAATATTCAGTGCAATATCATTCCATTATCAGAAACTTAGGGAAATCTAAATATTCAATATATCTATATACCATGAAATTATGGGTATCTATTAAAAAGTGCTTTGGAAGGCCATGTCATGATATTATGGAAATGTTCCCAATGATGGGTGAAAACAATTGGACAAAAAACTGAGCAAAATATACTTGGAAACAAAATTTTCTTTAAACTTAACCCTTCTCAGCCCTAATCCAGATGCCACACTCCTTTTTAAGTATACTCTCTCTCCCCTTCCTTCTCCTTGCTTTAATTATTTTTAATCCCTCTGTGCTTTGTTCTTCTGAATTTCAATAGCATTTGCCCTCTTATTCTATTGAATAAATATTGGTTTTATCACTTCTATTGTTTTTAGTTTCTAGAAGGCAAAAATAAGATCTCAACTTCATATTTCCTCCAGTTGAAATGCCTTGCACATGGTGCACTCATTCATTTTTGATTTATCAACTCAACAGACAATTAATCTATGCCTGTTGTATATCTAGACCTACTAATGAGAGATTAAAAGAGCACAGGCATGAAGTCAAGAGATTTGGATCCCAGATTAGACTGTGCATGACTGGGGCATGACTGGGGGCAAGTTGCTTAACCACAGTAGTCAGTCACAGTAGTCAAATGAGGATGTCACTGTTCAGTTCTCCCAATGAACCTTAAATTGAGGATTAATATGCAAGTAATGTATTAAGTAATATATTAAGTAAAGAAATACCAGAGACAGTAAGGGAAGAGGAGAGGGAATACAGAGAGAAGAAAACCCCAAACAATTGGGTGATCTCAGTTGAAGTCCAAGTCTGTACCTAATTGGAACACTCTGGATCACACAAAGCTTGAACACTGTCCCAACTTGAGTCAAGGGAATGGTTTGTCACTACTCCAGAAGATCTAGTTATTTACTGACTTACTTATTAGTTCATGATATATTTATTGATCAATGACTGTTTGGGAGAACACATGCTGGGTTTTTTCTACATTATTATATAGAATTTTTGTTGGATTTTCCTCTTTTATGCCTCATTTTTTTTCTTTTCCACTCACAATATTCAAATTTTGGCATTTCTCTTCCCTACCAGGACCATTAGTAGTCAGTCACTGGCTATAGTTCCCTCATATAAGGACGGGAAAGTATGGAGTCAGGATAATGGCCTTCACTCTTAGTTTTCTTCTGTTTTGGGGCAAAGTGGCTCCAGTTCAATGAAGCCATTTCTCTAAAGAAAGTCACAGGTAGACACACATGGTGTGGGAGGGACAACATTCTGGGACAACAGAGGGTAATTAATGAGATGGGTTTCTAAATTGGTTTTCCGAATAAAATATTAACAATAATCTATTGTATTTAGTGTAGAAAATATAATTATTAAATCTATTTGGGGAGATGAAATGAAAATATTTTAAATTAGATGCTAAGTCAGTGTATACTCAAACATCAATATTGTTCCAAAAAAGGAAAAATCCGAAGCTTAATTGGGAGTAATTATAGAGGAAGAAAGCTGGTGAGTTAATCATAAACTCACAATTGAACTTCTTCAACACAAATCTGGAAGAACATGAAAGCTTCCTTCAAATCCTTTCTTTCTAGTCACCTTACTCTCCTTCCCCCACTGAACTTGTATATCAACACCATGGCATGCAGACCCTACAATCTTGATTTCTACCCTTTCTGCCATTACTTTCTTACTTGTTTCTTCCAAAAATGCACATATTATCCTTGTGGTGTTTTTTTTTTAAGTGCTTCCATTCACTACTGTATCTCCCGTTTCTCTCTCTCATTTCTCTATTCCTGACACCCATATTCCATTCAAAGAACATCTTTTTTCCCAAGTTATTTACAGCAAAACTTCCATATTTCAGTGATTCTCCAGTTTATATACTGCCTCAAACACCCACAAAATGATTAAAAACAATATTACAGTGTATAATTAATATCTAAACCCTATGGTACTAAATCTAGCTGTTACAGGCATCTATTATTTCTTCTAAACTAGACTTTAGTCTTCCAAGGACAGTGTGCTCTATCCCTTCACACCACCTGGCACAGATCTAGACAAACCATAAACAAGCATATGTGAGTGATGACATCTCGCCTTAATAAAAAATAATGACTACCAAACATAATCACACAAGATAAACCTCACTTTATAAAATAAACATTAATATACTGTAGAATCAATTTACTAATGGGTTCTGAAATGACACTTTAAGATGATAAAATAGAAAATGAAAAAATACCAAAAAACCTACACACCTTTAAATGTACTTCCAGTTAATTCATTTCAGTGTTAATTTGTGTGAAGATTGTGATTTATTATAGTATTGTGATAAATATTCTCTATACAGACACCTAGCTCTTAAGAAAAACAAGAGACAGAGCAGCTGAAGGCAGTAAGACTTGGAGCATGACAATGTCAAGATTTTCTGATACAGCAGGTGTCCAATTATAGCATAACAACCACATTCTCTGATGAATGTCAATATTCAGTTTTTTATATGCTACCTAGAGTCAATTTTAGGAAAGATTTAAATTTCCATCCTATAGAATAGTATTTTAAAAAATATTTTTATAGTTGTAGATAGACAGCATGCCTTTATTTTATTTTTTAATATTTTTATGTGGTGGTAAGGATCAAACCCAGTGCCTCACACATACTAGGCAAGCACTCTGCCACTGAGCTACATACAGCTCCAGTCCTAGAATACTATTAAATATGAAAAAGTATTAATGCTTCCTAGAATTGTGGTTTGGGTGTTACTAATTCTGTAAAATATATGTATGAACAAAAGGGAATGTTTGAGGAACAAGACAAGAATGGGGTAAGCAAGATATGCAGACTGAATATCTGAGGTTCACATTCACATGTTGCAGACAGAACAGTAATCCACTTTCATCAATGGTTTCAGCATCTGCTTCATAATCTGTACACCTCCTTCTCTGCTTGTGTCTTTGGATTCTTCATCTTCATATTATTTAACTATTTTCCTCTGAGGCTTAGAACCTTGAATTTCCTAAGCCTTAAACATTCCCCTGCATTCACTTCCAAGCACAGTCACTTCACTTGCATAGATACATCTTGAAATTATGCTCCAACTCACTGATCTCCGCTCATAATATCTTCCCTAACCACATTATCCTGTTCTCCAACCTGCTACATCCTTCAGTTCTCCCTAGCTTTCCTTTTCCTTAACTGTTTGTTCAGTATCTAATGTTTTACTGTCTTCCAAGAAAACTTAGCTTTCTTCTGCCACCAAAATATGTAATCAATACAGATACTAGAATCTAGATTTTCTCACTATATTTATTATATACCTCTCCTACTTACCTAAACACTTAGTAATTTTTATAAAATTCAATGTACCAAATTTTTTCTTTTATGATCATATGAAAGAATTCTTTGCCTAAGAAGAAGTGTTAATGGCAAATAAATATATGAAAAGATGCACATTGTTTGTCATTAAGGAATTGCAAATTAAAACCTCAGTGACATACTAGCACATGCCTAGTATAATGACTTTTAAAAGGAAATGACAATACCAAGTGCAAAGGCTGCAGAGGAAGTAGCATTCTCATTGCTGTATATATGAATGGCACTCATCTACTCTGGAAGGAAGATTGGGAGTTTCTTATAAAGTTAAACATTGCGGGGGCGGTTCCAAGATGTTGACCTAGACCGACGCCACGGTCAGTCTCTCCAGAACCGGTGATTGAAGCTGTGGAATTACCATCTCCCAGCCAGCTTCTGGACATCATCCTACAGCTGTCCCCGCAGGAATTCCACTTGCGCGTGTACGCAGAGGCACCAAGCAGCAGCATTTGTCACAAGCAGCGTTGGTCACAAGCAGCGTGACTTCAGCAGCAACCACGGCAGCTCCGCTGCGGGCAGTTCAGATCCCCAGCCTAGGGCCTCGCGCCGGGCAGGGCCTGCTTCTACACAAGGGGGCATGGGACAGCTCATGGGAACCAACTGAATTCAACACAGAACACCGTGAAAAGACAACGATTTCACCAGTGGCCCAACCCAGAGTTACACCCTGCTATAAAACCCACACCCAGGACACCAGCGGGGAAAGCACAGCAAGCAACGGACAATGCCACCTACTGGAGGTGAAAGGAACCACACCTGTTTATTTACATTGAGACTTTTTTTTAACTTTTTTTATTATTTTTTATTTTATCCTTTATCTTTATCTCCTAATATTTCAATTGTTTGACCTTGTTTTATTTCACAGCTCTTTTCTTCATTCTCTTCTATCTTTTTCCTTCCCTCTTTTCTCTCTCACTCTTTTCCTACCTTCTAATCCCCAACAGTGGTGAAACCAAGTATTTGTTATACAGTGGGACATGGTAGATTGGGATTTCTGAACTGTATACTAGAGTGGTATTATATAGTTTTATAACTCCCACTTGCATATGTTTTATTTTTCTTGCTATCTTCTCTCCTCACTATACTTCCTTTTCTTCCTCCTTACTGGTCTTCACCAACTCTCGGTGGCTCTTCTAGTAATAGTCAACTTCTCTTGGATTTTTTTCTCATGCTTTCTAAGATCTAATAACCATATCCTCTCTTCCTATTACCCTAACAATCTATCCTACAACCCACCCTCAAGTTTCCGTAGCCCACCAACAGAAACTATAGACCCTTGTGTGAACTTATTGTTTACATAATAGATAGTTGTATACCCATAATTGTTGTATATCATGACTAAACTGTAAATATATTTGGGAGCTATTAGGAACTACTTGGTTTGAAACTATATATTGCTTGTATTGAGATCAATCAATATTGGTCTCCCCTTTAAAAGAGAGGTTTTGAAACCCTGCAGGGGAACTATACCCGTACACGAGTAAAAACTGTTAAAACTTGGATCGGCAGAGCTAGAAGGAAAGACACACAATCAACATCAAAAAACAAGAAAAGAAAGTGACTCAAACAAACTAAGACAACACATTACTAGAATCCATGGCCAGTACACCAGAAGAAATGACAGAACAAGAATTCAGGATGTACATAATTAAAATGCTCTGTGACATAAAAAATGATATAAGAGAGTAAGCCCAGTCAGCAAAAGACCATCTCAATAAAGAGATACATAGGCAAATACAGGAAGTAAAAGATCACTTCAATAAGGAGATAGACAATCTGAAAAGGAACCAGACAGAAATCCTTGAAATGAAGGAAACAATAAACCAAATTAAAAACTCAGTAGAAAGCACCACCAACAGATTAGACCACTTGGAAGACAGAACTTCAGATACTGAAGACAAAATATTTAACCTTGAGAATAGAGTTGACCACACAGTGAAGACAGTAAGAAGCCATGAACAGAATATCCAAGAGATTTGGGATAACATTAAAATACCAAACTTAAAAATTATTGGGATAGAAGAAGGCATAGAACTCCAAACCAAAGGAATGAGCAATCTATTCGATGAAATAATATCAGAAAACTTTCCAAATATGAACAATGAATTGGATAATCAAATTCAAGAGGCTTACAGGACACCAAATGTTCAAAATCACAACAGACCTACACCAAGGCACATCATAATGAAAATGCCTAACATTCAGATCACGGAGAGATACTTAAAAGCCACAAGAGAAAGAAATCAGATTATATATACGGGGAAGCCAATTAGGATCACTGCAGACTTGTCAATCCAGACCCTGAGGGCAAGAAGATCATGGCAAAGCATATACCAAGTGCTAAAAGACAGAGGATGCCAACCAAGAATCTTATACAGCAAAATTAAGTTTTAGGTTTGAAGATAAAATAAAAACCTTCCAAGATAAACAAAAATTAAATGAATTCACAGCAAGAAAGCCGGCACTACAGAACATTCTTGGTAAAATATTCCATGAGGAGGAAATCAAAAACAACAATGAAAACCTGCAGAGGGAGGAGCTACATTAAAGGCCAATCAAAGGAGAAACCCAGTCAAGTTAAAAACTGAAGAATAAACCAA